>CM028381.1:60175698-60217465 GCA_013146195.2 Codonopsis lanceolata
GTCCTTGCATGAATTTTGTCCTATTTGGACGACTTGACTTGTGATTCCACCTTGGGGTCAGGTCGTCACGGTTGGTATCGAGGCTTTATAGGTTAGCTATCGGGCGGGATAGGTTCCATGGCCTAGAAGGGTTGGTTCAGTGATTTCTAACGTCGAGTGATTTCTTATAGGTTCACGATGGTGGAGACTAGACACGGTACGAATACCGGAGGTACTGGTCCTAGCCAAGGAGGCGGTGTTGGTCGAGGTGATAGAGAGAATAGACAGGGTGACAGACCTCCACAGCAGGAGCAGGTTGACCCTAATGCGCAGATGGCGGACATGTATCGCCGTATGCTTGCTTTTATGGCTGAGATGGCCCAGGGAGGTCAGCCAGAGGAGTACCACTTGCACCACCACCACCACCAGAACCAGAGGTGAGGCAGCCGCCTCGTATTGATGTGCCTGTTGATCCTAGAGTGAGGAACAACACTACTTTGGAGAGATTCTTGAAGATGAAACCTCCATCTTTCGAGGGTGAGTCTGATGCTAGTATTGCTGAGTTGTGGCTGGAGGACTTAGAGAAGATCTTTGCAGCTCTGGACTGCACTGAGGAAGAGAAGGTTGTACTAGCAGTTTATAAGCTGAGGGGAGCCGCCAACCATTGGTGGAAAGTCTTCAAGCTTGCTAGCCTGGAATCGAATGGGGTTCCTAGAGTGTGGCCTAACTTTGAGAGGGAGTTCGGGGCTTAGCTTATGTACCGATGGTAGTGGTGAGCAGGAGGAGGAGAAGGAGTTCCAAGATTTGGAGCAGGGTTCTATGTCCGTGGCTCAGTATTCGTCTAAGTTCACTGAGTTGTCGCGGTATTGTGCGCATCTTGTACGGATGAGCCTCGAGGGTTCTTAAGTTCGTTAAGGGTTTGAAGACCAGAGTTTAGGAGGCGACTTTTGTCTCTTCGGTTAGCGGTGATTATCGAGCGCGGTAGATCGTGCCTATGAGATAGAGAGAGATATTGAGAGCACAGGCGAAGCCTTATGCTTTGTCTTCACATGGCATCGGATCATCACGGGGGGCCTCGCGGCATTGCAGGAGAGGCCGAATTCGGGGGAATCGGTCGGCCGTCGGGGCAGCCGTCGCGGTGGCCATGGTAGGCAGCGATGCAGTGGGCAGCGGGCCGTCGAGAGTCGGGATAGTCGCGCTCCATCTTCTCGGGGCAGCAAGGGACAGAGGAACAGTTCTGTGGTATGTTCTTATTGTCGGCGCGGGGCACGCTTAGTTGGCGATGTTGGACTAAGGCGCTAAGTGTCACGGGTGTGGTGAGGCGGGTCATATGAGGAGAGATTGTCCTAAAATTTGGTGTTAGTCGGTCAGTGGGTTACATTTCATCGGGAACAAGAGGGATAGTGATGGGCGTCAGAAGGCGCGGCACGTGTATTTCGCTTGATCGGTGGTGTCCCAGTCTACTTCGGTGATTGGAGGTACTCTCTCAGTTTTCGGTCATAGAGCTCGAGTTCTTATAGATCCGGGGTCTACTCATTCATATGTCGCATCACATTTTATAGATCATTTATGTGTATTGCCTGCTCAGTTGCCTTATGTTCTTGAGGTGTCTACACCGTTGGGTGATTGTATGTTGGCGTCTGAGGTCTATAGGGGTTGCGATATACTTGTTTGTGATCGGGTTTTGCATGCGGATTTGGTAGTATTGCCTATCCGGATTTTGATGTGATATTGGGTATGGATTGGCTTTGTGTTTACCATGCTTTAGTAGATTGCCGTCGCAAGAGGGTTACTTTTGCCATGCCGGTATTCCGAATTTGTGTTTACTGGGTGATCATGCTTTGAATGGTATACATGTTATTTACGCTGCGGGCTAGGAAACTTCTATCTCGGGGTGTACGGGTATATTGCTTGTGTGCTTGATACTAGCATGTCTTTGTTAGTATAGAAGATGTCGGTAGTTAATGAATTTCGGATGTCTTTTCGACTGATTATGCATTACCTCCCGACCGAGAGTTAGAGTTTTGCATTGAGGTTTTGCCCGGTACTTCACCTATCTCTAGAGCACCTTATAGGATGGCTCAGTGAGTTGAGAGAGTTGAAGAGAGCAGTTGCGAGAAGGCTTGGATAGGGAGTTTATTAAACCGAGTGTGTCTCCGTGGGGTGCACCGGTGTTGTTTGTGAAGAAGAAGGATGGTAGTTTGCGGTTGTGCATTGACTATCGTCAGTTGAACCAGGTTACTATAAAGAATAAGTATCCATTACCTCACATTGATGATCTCTTTGATCGCGAGTCTGTTGTGTATTCCAAGTTAGACTTGAGGAGTGGTTACCACCGGTTGAGGGTTCGGGCGGAGGATGTCCAGAAGACGACCTTTAAATGCAGCGTTATGGCCATTATGAGTTTGTTGTGATGCCGTTTGGTTTGACAAGCGCGCCTACCGTTTTCATGGACTTGATGAGTAGGGTGTTTCATGAGTACCATGATTGTTTTGTAGTGGTTTTCATTGATGATATCCTCGTGTACTCGAAGTCACGAGAGGAGCATGAGCATCATTTGAGAGAGGTTCTTACTGTGTTGCGTAAGAAACAGCTTTTTGCTAAGTTTAGCAAGTGTGCATTTTGGCTAGAACAAGTTGCTTTTCTTGGGCATGTTGTGTCTAGTGATGGTATCGCGGTGGATCCATCAAAGGTTGAGGCTGTTACCAAGTGGAAGACTCCTAGTACGGTGACCGAAGTCCGTAGTTTCTTGGGCTTGGCGGGTTATTACCGTAGGTTTATTGAGGGATTTTCTAAGATTGCTACTCCTATGACCAATCTTACTCAGAAAAAGTCTGCTTTTGTTTGGAGTGACAAGTGCGAGGCTAGTTTTCAAGAGTTGAAGAGGAGGTTGACTACAACTCCTGTTTTAGCATTGCCTAGTGGTTGTGATAACTTCGTGGTTTATTGTGATGCTTCTTTGGAAGGTTTAGGTTGTGTGCTTATGCAGAATGGGAAGGTTATTGCCTATGCTTCTAGGAAGTTGTCACCGTATGAGCAGAATTATCCGACTCATGATCTTGAGTTGGCAGCTATTATCTTTGCGCTTCACAAGTGGAAACACTATCTTTATGGAGCTAAGTTTGAGGTGTATACGGATCATAAGAGTCTGAAATACCTTTTCTCACAAAGGATGGAAAAGCTTAAGGATCATGATTGTACTATCTTATACCATCCGGGGAAAGCGAATGTAGTTGCGGATGCGTTGAGTAGGAGATCCTACATGTCATGTTTGATGATGAGGGAATGGAAGATGCTTGAGGATGTCCGTGAATGGAGTCCTGTTGTGAGTGAGCATAGTGTTCTCTTTGCTAGTGTTCGTGCTACACCAGTGTTGTTTGGGTTGATCAAGGAAGCTCAAGCTACTGATCCGGATTTGATGAAGATTATCGATGGATTGGGTGAGAATAATACACCCGAGTTCGCGATAAACAGTGATGGGATCTTGACATTCCAGAATAGGATTTGCGTTCCTTCTTCCGATGAAGTGAAACGTATGGTTCTTGATGAGGCTCACAAGGCCAAGTATACGATACATCCGGGTAGTACTAAGATGTACCGTGACTTGAAGAGGCAGTTTTGGTGGAATGGTATGAAGAGGGAGATAGCTAAGTATGTTTCTAGATGTCTTACGTGTCAGCAGGTTAAGGCTGAGCACCAGAGGCCTGCCGGTTTGCTTCAGCCACTTCAGATTCCGAAGTAGAAGTGGGAGCATATCACCATGGATTTTGTTACAGGGTTGCCATGTACTCGTAGAGGCTTTGATGCAGTTTGGGTTGTCGTTGATAGGTTGACTAAGTCTTCTCATTTTATTCTTATTGTGATTTCCTACAGTTTGAGTCAGTTGGCAGTGTTGTACATTCAGGAGATTGTGAGATTACATGGTGTACCGGTTAGCATTGTGTCAGATAGAGACCCCAGATTTACTTTTAGGTTCTGGCATTCTTTGCAGGAGGCTTTGGGTGCAGTTGAACTTGATCTTGCTTTTCACCCAGTCGATGGTCAATTGGAGAGATTGATACAGAGTTTGGAGGATATGTTACGTGCGTGTGCTATGGATTTCAAGGGTAGTTGGGATTCACATCTACCGTTGGCTGAGTTCGCGTATAATAATAGTTATCAATCGAGCATTGAGATGGCGCCGTACGAGGCTTTGTATGGGCGTAAGTGTCGATCACCGATTTGCTGGGATGAAGTCGGTGAGGCTAGGTTATGGGGTTCGGAGATGGTACAACAGTCGGTTGAGAGTGTGAAGCTGATTAGAGACAGGTTGCTTACAGCTCAGAGTAGACAGAAAAGCTACGCGGACAATCGGAGGCGTGATCTTGAGTTTCAGGTTGGTGACTATGTGTTCTTGAAGGTATCGCCCCGACGCGGTACAAAGCGGTTTGGGAAGAAAGGGAAACTTTCTCCGAGATTTATTGGTCCATTTGAGATCTTAGAGCGGATTGGTTCTTTGGCTTATCGACTTGCGTTACCACCGTCTATATCGGGTGTCCATGATGTGTTTCATATTTCTATGCTTCGTGAGTACTTGAAGGACGAGTCACATGTCCTCACTTATGAGGAGATTACCTTTGAGCCCGATCTTTCCTACGTTGAGAAACCGGTGAGGATTCTTGATACCAAGGAGAAAGTCTTGAGGACTAAGCGGATTCCTTTAGTTAAGGTCTTGTGGAAGAATCATGATATTGAGGAAGCCACATGAGAGACTGAGTTTGAGATGAGGGAGAAATACCCTTACTTGTTCGAGATTTCTGGTATGAATTTAGGGACTAAATTCCTTTAAGTGGGAGAGAATGTGAGAACCCAAACCCCTTTACATGTATAACATCTTTATTACATGTTTATTGTATGTCTTTGCATGTTAGAGACTTCATTTTATTCATATCATGCTTGCACAATCAATGTTCATAGATTTGTTGCATTTGGAAATAAGATGACCAACATATTACTTCACAGATTCAGTCCTGTTTTTGGGCGAACTTCGGGAAGATTCTGGTACCAATCTACTAAATAGAATTTTCTAAAAATTTATTATGTTTTACCTTAATATGTTAGGTTACTCCCTGTAAAATTTGGTAATTTTCCAAGGTGTCTAAGTACCTCATTTATGTCTTGGCTTACGGCTGTGCCAGAATTCTATTTTCAGGAAATCAGTTTCTGTACTTCATTTTGTTGTAACTTTATTTTGATGAATAGAAGTCCAAATTGAGTAATTTAAAATGTGAAATTATAGTTTAATGAGTCTAATTTTAGAAAAATAAAAAATCACCTCATTTGGAGTTGTGAGCTATTTATGGTCGATTTTACAAGATCGACTGTCCAGTAAAAACAATCTGGAAATTGTCCCTGAATTCACACTTACGGGATTTTTGGTTGGTTTTGGTTGATGACCACCATGCCCTTACCCCTTGGACGTCTTGAGTGACTCAAGCCACTCTTGTTGACCTTAGTCAAGCCTCTCTAAGCCCTTGGATGAACCCTTATCAATGGCCATCATTCCTTAGCCAATAGGAAGCGAGAGAACCCCCTTCACTTGGATAGTGGTCTTGTTGGAAGGTATAAAAGCCATTTTCTGCCTATTCAGCCATTAGAGATCACCAAAGCTCAATCATTTGCAGAGAGTGACCACCATTTTCGTCCTTGGAGAGAACCCTAACTTGGATGGCCATTTGCTGGAGTTCCGGTGATCCGATCGGCGATCCGAGACCGCCAAATCGAAGGCCTTGTTCTGCTCTACAACAATCCTTGGTTTAATCATCCTTTCATCCATTATTCATAGGCTTAAGGTGAGTTGACAATTCCCAGAAATTTTCATGTTCAATATTATAACATGACCCCTTCATTATAGTTGTTCTATTGATGCTTAGGAACACTTTTTGTGAAGAAGAATCCTCCAATTCAACCTATGAAATGTGTGTAGAATTTTAGGATTTCTTTATGAAGTTGTGATTTTGATTTTGTGTAAAGCATGAATGTTGTTTATAATGTTCTTAGGAACAACTCTTGTGAAAGAATATGTTTCAATTGTAGGTTTAACAAAATCACCGATTCTAGGGTTGAAAACTCGGGAATGTGTTTATAGCTAGTTTAAGGTCATGAACGACTTAGTTATCAAGTTCTAAATGAACGGAGAACATAGAAAATGGGAATGTGATGCATATAGTATCAATGCTCTACTTGGTTGCATTTTAGTAAAACTCACCGGAGTTGAGATTAGGGAGTTATTGAACAATACCGACTCCACATTCAATCCCTACGACGAATGTAGTTCGTTAGACTAATGTATTAGCTTACGTGACCTTGGGATGAATTAAAGGGCATGTTTGATATGAGTGCTTATAATACTCGATTGAGTTCTTATGCGGTTTATATGATTGTGTCAAGTAAATGCATGATTGAGAGCATGTTGTAGAATGATATATCTATTTGACATGTTGAATTCGCTCTTGTCGAATTCCTATTTGATTTCTTAATGAGTAAACAACTACTTATTGAATAAGTTCGCTCTTGTCGAACTTGTTCCTTATTTGAGATTTTATGACGAGTAAACATCTACTTGGCATTGCATTAGTCCAGCTGGCATATTTGGTTGAGTCGATGGTGTGACAATGCATCGCCGTCACGAGTTATGGGACTCGTGATAGTGATGGGTTGTTATACTGGGTTTTTATCACACACCCCTCCACTGTTGGCCACAGTGGGGAAGTAGCACCTTTGATGTAACCAACAGAGCACATTGGCAAGTCTAATTACCAAGTAGAGAGCTTGGTACCCGAGTAGAGAGTTCGGTACTTTGATACACTCATCACGGGTATCATTGGCACGAAAAGTTAGCACTGTATATTACAGGAGCTAAGTAGCGGCACCGGTTCCATAACATATCCTCTTTAATATGTGATTTACTTTATAGCACTTATGTGAAACAATGTGCTACCATGGATATGTGATTTAAGTGTTTATATAAATGAACGCTTTGATTGACTTGATATTAAAGATGATATCTTGCTATGTATGTTGCATGATGCCATGACATGCATAATTGTTAACTCACAAAGTCTTTATGACTTACCCCCTCCCTTTTACTGCTTTAGATCCGAGCCATCCAGGTACTTCTCGTTGAGGCATTGCAGGGTTCGTGCTTGTTCGAGATCACTCGCGACGAGGTTGTTCTTTTTAGATGTCCTTCTTTTGATCTCTTTTGTAAGGACGTTGGGATTAGCAAGTCACTTAGACTTCGCTTTGGGAACTTTGTTTATTTGTATTTATGTCTATACTTGTAGTATCATGTATCCTATTTTGAGTACCGGCGCATGTACGCCGAGCCTTGTATAGATGTAGTTTGGTTCACATGTTTTAAATCTTCCACTGGGCATTACTTTAGCTCTTATTTATTTATGTTGTTTCTCCGGCATGTTGTAGCCGTCGAGGTATATTTGCATGAACTGTTTAATGTTGGGTTCCGGTTGTAAAGTTACCGATGAATTGGTATACTTGTCTTAACTATTATATCAGGTGTAAAAAGTTTTAAATTATTCCAGCCTTTTAGTGCCGAGTCGCGCTTCATCTACAATGTTGTGTCACGTCGTTTTCTATAATTGAGTCTTTGCATGTATTGTTGTCCTATTTGGATGACTTGACTTGTGATTCCACCTCGGGGTCCGGGTCGGGTCGTCACATAAAGAATTAAATTTAGATTTAACCTTAGCTGATGAGGAAAGATTGTTTCAATTGAATGAACTAGAAGAACATAGGCTAAATTCGTATGAGAATGCCAAAACATATAAAGAGAAGACCAAGAAGTATCATGACATGGGATTAGCCAATAAGATGTTTAGACCAGGATTGAAAGTTCTGCTTTTTAATTCTAGACTTCGGTTATTCCCTGGAAAGTTGAAATCTAAATGGTTTGGTCCTTTTATAATTGTACGAATTTATCCTCATGGAGCTGTTGATATACAAAATCCAAAGAATAATGAAATTTTCAAAGTTAATGGAAACCGACTCAAGCCATACCTTGAGCCGATGTCAGTTGAACGAACAATTGAATTGATTCGTTTGGCTGACAACGAACCACCCAAGGATTAGGTTTGAAGTTTGGTCGAGCCAAAGACGTTAAACAAAGGCGCTAAGTGGGAGGCAACCCACTATTATGAATTTTATTGCTTTTATAGTTAATTTAAATATGCTATTCTCCGTTAAATGTATTTTTGGACATTTAATTTTTAAATTAAATATGCCAAAATTCAAGTTTGGGGGAGAAAAGCATCTTAATGTTGTATTTATATGTTTCTAATAATTTTAGTTTAGAATTTTTGTCGAGTTTTTACAATACAGGAAAGTGACGAAACGAAACGGAATTTAACGGAGGGGCTTAACTGCTAAATTGCTAAAAAGGATGAAAAAGAAACGAGAAGGGAACATTCTGCCCACCTTGCGGATGCAAGGTGTGGAAGACCTTGCGACCGCAAGGTCCTCAGTAAATTCAGTTAGCGTGAACGGCATCATGCAGAACGTGGGAATCAGAGCCGTCATCACTGCAGACCTTGCGAACGCAAGGTAAAAGCCACCTTGCGACCACAAGGTGTCTTTATTTAAGGACAGGTCGTGCTTCTTCAGAAAATCACCCAAAATCTTCATCTTCTCAGCAAAGCAGAAGCAGCCCTCCGTCTTCCTCTCCAGTTTCAGGCGAGATCCACAATATTGTTCAAATTTTCGGCCATTACACTCAAAGATCTTCTCCCTCCTTCAAACCCTTCATCTTCCACCTCTCCATCAACTTCCATTGCACTCAATTGAAGGCTTGAAGAAGTGAAGCAAGGGAGAACTCCATTGTTGCCGACGCCAAGCTCAAAACTCCGGCGACTCTCATCTAAAGCTGGAATCAAGTAATTCTAACTCTCTTCTTTAAATTTTTAATGTCAAATTTTTGCATGCTAGGGTGTTAGATAATTTTACGTGTAAATATTTGCATGCTTTATGTAAGACCTCGAACCTTCGTGTATTTGACTTTCTCGTTTTGCTTGCCGTTTAACCGTGACCTCACTTACTAAACTTGAGGAAAGAACCTTGATTTGTGTAGGTAGGCTATCTAGAAGCCAATACCTTAATTTCATATGTTCCATAGACTTTAACTAGTTAAATTTACAAGTCGTATACCAACGCTGTTCGTTACTTGACTCGGTTGAGAGTTTTCTTGCATAGTGAGAGAACCCAAACCCCTTTACCTGAATAACATCATTATAACATGTTTATTGTGTGTCTTGACATGTTAGAGACTTCATTTCATTCATATCATGTTTGCATTGAGTTGGTTAAGATCATAATAGAGTGATCGTCTTCCATGCGTTGCATGCTTTGTTGTTGATGTTTCGAGTGTGCATCTTAGCATGTTAGCACTTAACTAGGTCTCATTGGAGTCTTAGTACCTTGCATATAAGATTTATAATGTTCGTCTTTATCATAGTATACTTGGTTGAAAGTTTAGAAGCATTGTTGCTTCGTTTGAGTCTTAGGGTTTCTCGTGTTTGCCTTCGTTGCTTGTATTATTTGTGCTTTCAACTTGCGAGAAGTTCATTTAAGTTCTAGACCAAGTGTACTAGTATTTCTCATGCTTGCACAATCAATGTTCATAGATTTGTTGCATTTGGAAATAAGATGACCAACATATTACTTCACAGATTCAGTCATGTTTTAGGGCGAAATTCGGGACAATTCTTTTACCAATCTACTAAAGATAATTTTCTAAAAATTTATTATGTTTTACCTTAATATGTTAGGATACTCCCTGTAAAGTTTGGTAATTTTACAAGGTGTCTAAGTACCTCATTTAGGTCTTGACTTATGGCTGTGCCAGAATTCTATTTTCAGGAAATCAGCTTTTGTACTTGATTTTGTTTGTAAGTTTATTTTGATGAATATAAGTCCAAATTGAGTAATTTAAAATTCTAAAATATATTTTAATGAGTCTAAATTAAGAATAATCAAAAATCACCTCATTTGGAGTTGTGAGAGATTTATGGTCGATTTTACAAGATCCACTGTCCAGTAACATCAATCTGGAAATTGGTCCCTGAATTCACACTTACGGGATTTTTGACAAGTTTTGGCTTATGACCACAAAGCCCTTGGCCCTTGGACGTCTTTAGTGACTTGAGCCTCCCTTGTTGACCTTAGTCCAACCTCTCTAAACCCTTGGATGAGTCCTTATCAAGGGCTTGCATCCCTTGGCCAAAAAAAGCCACATAACCTCCATCACTTGGATTGTGGTCTTCTTGGAAAGTATATAAACCTATTTTCATCCTTGGCAACCATTTGTGATCACCAAGCTTCAGATTTGCAGAGAGTAAACCTCCATTTTCGTCCATAGCAAGAACCCTAACTTGAGTGACCATTTGCCGGAGTTCCGGTGATCCGATCGGCGATCCGAGACCGCCGAATCGAAGGCCTTGCTCTCCTATACAACAATCCTTGGTTTGTTCTTACTTCTAACCTTTATTCATAGGCTAAAGGTGAGTTGAAAATTCCCAGAATTTACATGTTAAATATTATGACATGTCCCCTTCATTATAGTTGTTCTAATGATGCTTAGGAACACTTTTTGTGAAGTAGAATCCTCCAATTCAATCTATGAAATGTGTGTAGGAGTTTATGATTTCTTTATGAAGTTGTGATTTTGACTTTGTGCAAAGCATGAATGTTGTTCTATATGATCCTAGGATCAACTCTTGTGAAAGAATATGTTTCAATTGTAGGTTTAACAAAATCACCGATTCTAAGGTTTGAAATTCGGGAATGTGTTTATGGCTAGTTTATGGTCATGAACGGCTTAGTTATTAAGTTCTAAATGAATGGAGAACATAGAATTGAGCAATGGGATGCATTTAGTATCTATGCTCCACTTGGTTGAATTTTAGAAATGACTCGTCAGAGTTGAGATTAGGGAGTTATTGAACAATACCGACTCCACATTCGATCCCTACAACGTTTGTAGTACGTTAGACTAATGTATTAGTTTACGTGACTTTGGGATGAATTGAAATACATGTTTGATATGTGTGCTTATAAGACTCAATCGAGCTTTTATGCGGTTTATATGATTGTGTGAAAGAAATGCATAATTGAGAGGATTTGGATTGGGACTATCTTTAGTACTCTATACATGGAGTCTACTTGTATAAGTCGCTAGGATAACCATGTTGTTATTTAAGACTCACCGGTATGGTTTGACCTTACGGGTTATTACCGCTCTAGTGTTGCTTAAGTCTTTGACTACTATCGACTTTTGCATTATTGAATGAGTTACTACTCTAGGAAGAGTTTAGTAAATGTCTTCATGATCCTAGACTAATGGAGTAGTCTTGGATAGTACATAATGGACTGATGGTTAAGTTGTGACTCTGCTGAGTTTCATAAGTGAATATGGAATACTGTGTATATTTTATATTATGACTAAATGCATGATTTCCTACATTGTCAATAATTGATTCTTCTACGTGTTTCTATGTTATGACTTATGAGCATATTGAATGTATTTGCCTTGCCTTCGTGTTCTACGTTAATGAATTGTGGTGAACTTGGATTCTACTATTAAGTGGAATTATGAATCAAAATTGAACTAAGCTTGATTTCACAATAATTAACTTAGGCTTCCCTTATATAATTGACTTGGGACTTTGAACTAAGATTCCTAAATGGAACGAGAACCTTGCTATGCCTCAAACGAGAACATAGAAAAGAGTCTTGGAACACATATAGTGTTCAAACTCTATTTGGTTGGAATTGTAGTAAAGACTCAACGGAGTCGAGTTAAGGAACAATTGAACCTTATGAGGATCGTGGTGAGATCCTATGATAATTATATTCCATTTGACTAGATTACTAGCTTTTGGGGCTTGAATCGAATAGAGTGAACAACTTGACACTTATGATTTAGAGACTCAAATGAGCTCCTATTGTGGTTTTGTGATTATTGTAACAATGTGCATAATCGTATGAGTTTAGTAGATCATTATATCTACTTGAGAATTAGCAAGTAAACATCTACTTGTGCATTGCATATAAGTCCAGCTGGCATTACTTGAGTTTTCATGTTGAAGGTGGGACGATGCATTGTCTTCACGAATTATGGGATTCGTGGTTGCAATGTATCGCCGTACTGGATTCGGTTTTCACACACCCCTCCACTGCTAGCTATAGTGGGGAAGTAGCCCCCTTTGTCGTAACCAATTGAGCACATTGGCTAGTGCTATTTTCTTGAGTAGAGAGCTCGGACCCGAGAAGAGAGCTCGGTACTTTGATACCTGAACACGGGTATCACTGGCATAATATGATTAAAAGTTGTGATTGCAGGAGCAATACGACGAAAATGATTTGGAATCTTCTCTATCCTTTATGTGGCTTACTATGGGCACTTATGTGATAACAAAGTGTTAGTGAACATGAGATCTTATTGACCATGTTTGTGTTGGTTGGTGTTATATGGAAGACTTGAAATGTGTATATACATATGCACACTTATACATGACTAATATATGAGAGAATTGATATGTATATATAGAGATATACATCCTTATATATGAGATATATATATATATATATATATATATATATATATATAGATATGCACACTTATGCATGATGATTATATGGGAGATTTGATATGAATATATAGAGATATACATACTGATATAGGTGTGTATATATATATATATATATATAAATATGCACCCTTACACGTGGTAATAATGTGAATAGCTTGATTTGTATATATAATGATATGTATACTTGCATATGATGTTTTGTGGGAACTACCTTCTAATTCGTTTGATTTGTGTTTGAATAGGGAATTACACCCTGGTTCATTTGGATGGTTTAGTAAGTAAGAAGAAATGGATATCTTGTGGAGTATCGAAACGATACGATGCCTCCTCACGGGTTTTTATGTCATTTATAAAATGACACAATGGTTATGTTTATGTTACATAATTATATGTTGCATATATATTGCAGTATCGTGCTGGGTCATTATGACTCCTCCCGTACTTGTTTCTAGTTGCGAATCGATAGCCGCACCGAGGCCGAGTAGATCATGATCAGTAGCGGTGGTCGATAGATCGAGATTAGAGCGTGTGGTTCGTGTTTGTAGCAGCCGACTTTCCCGAGTAGCAACTTGTGGAGTCCTGTTCCTTTATAGCATTGTCATTGATGTCATGTACTTTGTTATTCTTGTGAGATCGACGTTTTGTAAAGTTATTTAGACTTTACGGTCGGGTAGAATACTTGAGTATTTGTATTGGTTCTTTCTTGGGCCGATGTATTGTGTCGTGCCTAGTCCGTGGATATTGTATTTATCTCAGTTGTCTCCTGGGCACTCAGTAGCTTTGGGGAATTTCCTTATTCTAATTTTTATAGTTGTTGGTTGACCCCGGTATGCTTTAGCCGTTGGGTATTTGTTATATCAGGTTGGTTCTTTGTTGAAACGCCGGCCTGGAGTGCCGATGGTTTGTTCGGCGTCCGCAATGTTGCGGCACGCGAGTTTTGTTTCTCCTCCTTTGAGAGATAATGTCTCACTTGGTTTCATTGGCGTTGGTTTCGAGCTTCATGCTTGGGACTTCTTTCCTTATTGCTTCCGCTGATTAGATTTTTTTGAAATACCGTATTTTAGTGCGGCTTTATATTCACGTTTAAAGCGTGTTAGATCGACTGTTCGACTTGCACTACTGTTTAGCAAGTGCTTGTCCCTTTCTTATGTTAGTTCCAGTGGCACGACCTTGAGATTTCGTGTTGGAATCCGGGTCGGGTCGTTACACTTTAGGAATAATTTTTAATTTTAAAAATTCTGAAAAATACATTCTAATTGTTAAAATATTTTTAATTAACTTTTGTTCAAACAAAAATGTTTCATAAACATAGAAATACCGGTGCTTCTACCTCCCGCCCTGTTTAGGAGGAAGAACCGCAATATGACCACCGCCGATTTATCTCCTACGAGGCCTCTGAAAAATATGAGGCCAAATTCTCCAAGTCCTTGGTTCCCGATTCTCCGGACAAGGCATTCGTGCCTATTGCCTGCGAGTTCTATGCCAATGGCCAAATTGGCATAGATGGGGGGGGGGTGGTAGAAACTATCTATGTTAGGGGCGTTAGTGTTGAGTTTTCGTCCCAAAGCATTAACTTGTACTACGGCACCTCCAACTTTGCGGATGGTGCCGATCATTTTAGCACACACCTCCATACCCCTGTCCCTCTCGAGGTGGTCAATGCGACCATCGCCTTCCCTGGTGTTTAGTGGACCCAGAACCGTAATCCACCCTACGGTCCACGCACCATGGAGGAGTCCTTCCTTCTAAACACGGCCAAGCCCGTGTTCAAATTTATTTGTGCCCGTCTCATGCCTTCCAGTCACCAACATACGGTGATCGACTTGGGGTAAGGCTGTCCTGATCTACACCATAATGACTGGTGGATCTGTTGATGTCGGCCGCCTGATCAATGGCCAAATTAAGACCCTTATTAGAGGTTCCACGAATGCGGGTTACGCGTTCCCGCATTTGATCACCGAGTTGTGTAGGGGGCAGGCGTGAGATGGCCCTGACACGCGGAGAGGCTTAAGGCTGGTCCGGCCATTACTAGGGCCATTTTGTTTGAGCACCAGCAGCAGCCGCGAGTGCGGGTTCCTCACGAGGAGGAACCCGAAGAGGAGGAGGAGGACCCACTCGTAGGGATCTCCAATAGGCTAGAAGAGGTTTCCCTTGAAGCCCAAATGACAACTCAACAGTTGGCACAAATTTGTGCCAACCAAGAGCGGCTGTTTGGGTGGTTTAACATAGTGGGAAAAAATGTCTCCACTTATTATGGGCTTCCTCCTGGCACGATCCCCGAGTTTCGTCCTCATTCGTTATTTCCGCCCGACTCACCTTGAGTCGAGGCCCAAGTTCCATCCTCTTTCGTTAGGTGGGCTTGCTATTTCCTTTTGATATTTGTCCTTCCCCATCAATCCCCTCATATGTTCCTCAATTTTGAGGACAAAATAGAAATTAAGTTTGGAGGGGGGGATTCTAAGCCCAGAGTCTTAGCATGTCCTAGCCTAAGGAAGAATGGAGTTGGGCTACGTTTTTAGGGTGAAGAAAATTTTATTTTCTCGATGACCATTTAACTCTTGACCCGCTTTTCCTGTTTTTAATTTTTTTTTCTTATTTTCGGAGGTGTTGCCTTGACCAGAATACACTTACATTGGTTGCTCGTGGATTCCTCTTGTGGGAACCCATCATCAATTGTGTCATCAACATCTCCAATTTTCTTTATTAAAAATCAAAATCAAAATCAAAATCAAAAAATATATATATTTAAAATTTTCATCCTCGTGTGTAGGTGTGGTAATACTAGTCGATGAGGAGTTAATGCAATGAACCACATAGCTAGTCCGTAGTTCCCTCTGGAATTTACTTGATTTTGCGAAACTTTTACTTTTCTCCAAATTCTTCATGCACCCACACTAGTCATAATTATGGATTGATTAGAATAATTTTATAAAGTTTATAGCACCTACTTCATTACAACAAGATATGCACAAGAATATGATGCATAGCCATTCGAACATGATTGTTGCATTAAATTGTGACTTAGGGTCAATTGCATGATAGTTAGATCCCTTGGATTTTTCTCATTTATATATCTCAAGCACACTTTCGAACCGTGTCTGCATGTTAGTCTCAATTGTCCCTACCATCTGCCTTAGCAAATGCTTATGTGAAATCCAGTGATGCTAAACATTCAACCCCATAAATCTCATAGTTGATATGATATTTTGTGTGTCTTACTTGCTTTAAAAACTACATGAGCATTTGGCATTAAGAAATGACTTCGGCCATCTTTGGATCGTTAGAGCCTAAATATTCCCTGACCTTTACTAAAAATATCCCTAGTGTCCCCGTTGAGCCTAATTTAAAAAGAATGGAGTGTGCTAAGCACACTATTAAACCCCCATTCGACGTCGTTTCTATTACCCACATTAACTTAACCCTAAAAGCATATACACTTTTAGCCTACCCTTTGAGAGAGTAGGATGTGGGTGGAGAATTGATTTTCAAGGACCATTCTTTTCAGATAGACTATTTTTCGGAAGACTTCTTCTTTCCATCGTTGAAAAAAAATAATAGAAAAAGAAAAGAAAAGAAAAATATATGTATCGACGAAAAATGAAACGGAAGAAGAAGAATGCAAAAAGATTCAAATGGAAGTATAGCTTTCAAAAGAAAATATGTTAGAAAAATTACTGCTGAAAAGAACGATGTGATATTTTTAGAAGTATATTTTGCCCAAAATAAGTTTGGGGGGCAGGAAAGAAGAAAACTGAAAAGTAACAAAAAGAACCCCCCCTACTTGGCGTCTTTGCAGGTCCTAGCCTAAATAGGGAAAACTTCCTTTTGCTTGGAAGTATGAGGGATAAAGGGTAGTCTTACTCTCTCACTTTGAATTCCAATCCCTTTCCATCAAATCCCCCATCTCCTTGGCCTTACATTACAAGCTAAATAAAGACCTAATGATCTTCTTGCCAATGCTTGTGTTGTTTTAACTGCTAAGTGAGTCATATGGAATTGATCAAACACTTCATGTTCATTATTATTCGCCTTAAAGCTCACTATGTTAGCATAATCTTAGCTATTACAAGTCATTGGGATATGAGAGCATTATATGTCATACATAGAAGTGCATGGGATGGATGTATAAGTTTTTGAAATCCTTGGTGACCTCTCTTTCTGTAATAGATCGGGTTTGGATGGTAGATCTCATAATTCTTAATGCATGATTTGCAATTAAACTTTGATTTTCATATGAATGTGGTGTTTAGCTTAATAAAACTGTTTTAGTTGAGATATTCTCTAAGACTGGTGATCACACACACACGGAGAAATTTAAAGTAGTAGCAGTTTTGAGAAAAGATCAGTTGGTTGTATGTGACTTAGCCTGCATATATGTAGTGAGCATCGAACTCAGACTGCTTTGTATGTCATGCTATTATAACTTGAGGTTGAAGCCAAAAAGATTTTTGTTTTATTTTAGTTTAGTTTTTATCTGCTTTTGTATTTATCAGTTTTTGTATTTATCTACATAGTCGAGTCACTCGAAAGAGTCTCCTTGAGTTTGTGGGTTTATAGAGGAGTGTAAATAGTGTCACCGTCCAAAAAGATTTTCAGTTTTTGTTATTATTGTTAGTTAATTGCTTTTGTATTTATAAGTATTGTTTACTCGTGGACGAGCAAAGTTTAAGTTTGGGGGTATTTGATCGATGTATTTTATACGTCGATTTTATATGCTTCTATGACTTAAATTATGCTATTTCACGAGGCTTTTGGCTACTGATATGTGTTTTCAGTGAGTTTTGTAAGTTACAGGGTTTTTAGTGAAAATATGCAAAGCACAAGGCTTTTATATGCAAATTTAGATAAGGGCCCAAGATGAAAAATGAAGAAGAAACGAAGGAAGTCCAAGCTGGAGACCTTGTGGTCGCAAGGTGGATAGAAAGTAAGAAAATCAAAAGCCCGAATTGCTGGAGACCTTGCGGACGCAAGGTACCCAACACCTTGCGACCGCAAGGTGGTCAGAATGCGATAATGTCGTATTTTCACAAGAGATTTAATTGGAATACAACTCCCTGGTATAAATAGAGATCGGTTGCCAAAGCCTAGGATATAGAAAAACGACTGGAAACAGTTTTGTAGAACTTTAGAGTAGATTTTAGGTTGTATAACATATTTAGATTGTGTAATTACAAGTATTGAAGATCAAACCATGTTTTCGTTCATCTCCGTGTGCTGATCATTGTCTATGATGAACTAAATCATTACTAATCTAGGAGGTGGGAGGTAACTTGTATCGAATTTTTTTTTTAATTCATATTTATGTTCATTCAATTCTTGTTTATTGTGGTGATTATCCATCCCTCTATTATTTCGCTTTGAACAAATGAATGTAATCGCAAATAATAAAGGCCTAGAGGTGCGGATAACTGCATGACCAATGTGCATATGTCGTACACTGGCTCACCATCACAATAAATTGGACCTATCGATGCCACGAGAGTGATATGTTAGGACCAAGTTCATACATGATTTAGGTGACAGATAAATCATATGGTCTTGTGCTTAGGATATAGAATGGATGAATGTTGCGAGGATGGAGGCTGAACCAATAGTTCAACAGACTATATCTATCTTTTGTGAACTAACCCAAGAAATTGAATTATAATTATTGTGAATTAAATATAAAGGAGATACAAGTGAAACCCGAATCCTAGATTGCTATCTACCATAAGATCTTCATAACTGTAATTACTGCTAATTAGTTCAACACCTAAATATTAATAGTAGATTAGAATAAAATCATTATAAAAACCCCTTTAGATTAATAATTTGCTATCAATAAATTGCACTATTCGTGATCTCTTGTCTCTGTGGGTTCGACCCTTGCTTCCAATACTATTCTATAATAGTCTTGTCCACTTGCAAAGAAAAATTTAAAATAAGACATCGATCACCTTGTTTATAGAAGGCATCCTTTCAGCTTCTCTAGCCACATGATCTTCAACAGTAGCTGCTCTCCCAACCACATAAGGATCATCTGTAGCAAGCATTGGAAGACCATATACATTATTGAATATCTCCCATGCAGTCAGCACAAGTTCATCCAGCACAAATCTGTCTTGTGCAAGATAAAAGCCATTCCTTTCAGTAGGTAGGAGATCAAAATATTTTCCATAATTCAAGGCAATCTCCTCCTAAGACAGTCCAACTGGAGGAGTTCAGAATGGAATATGTTGTTTCCTTTTATGGTTAGAGGTTATATACTTAGTGGGATCTACCTTGGGTTTATCTTCCTTCTTCTCCTCATGAAAATAGAGAAGGTCTTGGATGAAATAAGGTAGATGATAAATGGGCAATACCCAATCAGCAAGAATTGGCCACGGATTGACAAGGTAGGGGGAATTTCTGGGATGGAAGGTTGGGTTGAGGACGGGAGGGAAGTATGGTTTCTGGGATTATTTTGGCTTTGAAGTAGGTGGAGCGGTAGGTGATGAATGTGGTTGGTTTTAGGGTTCATATGCTGTGGGAAAAGGGATGATGGATTCAGGGTTAAGATCATCAATTTTCCTTTGCCTCTTCTTCACATATTTCTTACCAGCACGTCTGGCAGGTGCATGACCAACATCAAGTGCAGTAGATGTAATTTCTGCAGTCGTTGTTTTAGCTACCTCTTCATTAATCTCCTCCTCATCAATAAGTAGATTCCTCCTTTTCCTAGATCTTTTCATAGCAGCATGAACCATAAACTTGCTTGAGTTCTTTGCCCAAGTGAATAAAACTTCTTCCCAGCTACTGGGTGAATTGCATCACTAGTTACCAAACCTCTAATATCAGTAGGTATCTATCTAAGAAAATGAGTTATGCTAAGGTGGTGGGTGATTTTACATTTGGTAGGGTTTTTCTTATGTTTCTCCATATTTCAAAATAATAGTTCCCCCAAAACAATAGCACAGTTGACAATGTGTCCCAGCACAATAGCAGCCATCAATGCCAGTTGTAATTCAGTAACCTTGTCCTTTGCCCCAGATTTGACAGTCAGACATTTGTCTAGCACAGAAGCTAGGGCATAGTGAAGTGTTGGAAGATGTTCTTCCTCTTATCAGTAGCTACAGGTTCAGGGACATTTCCCATCATAACTATCAAACTATTGGACACCATCTCCTTGCTAATATCAGATGGGGAGACACCATCAGTTTTGATATTAGGGAAGGCATTCAGAATAGTTTGAGCATCAAAGACTACGTTGGTCCCATGAATGATTGCAGAGAGTGAGTGTGGTGTATTTGGAGTAGGTTTCATCTTCTGGTAGAACAGCTCGGTGAGAGTTTGACTGTAGTTGAGTATCACCACTAGAAAACTGGTCATTAGTGATGGAGATTTCCGTCACTAAAATACGATTTTTGTCGTTGATTTCAGTCTAGTGACGAAATATTTCCATCACTAAAAGTTTGTCCATAATCAGCGACAGAACATTTACCGTCACTGTTCACCAACGGAACTAAAAATTTCCGTCGCTATTCAGAGAGGAAATTGTCTGTTGCTGACAACTTCTGTCGCTGTTTAGTAACGAACAGTCCACGCTGACAACTCTGTCGCTGTTTAGTAACGAACATTCAGTCATTGATTATAATTTAAATATTATTTATTTTTTATCTTTAGCGATAAACATTCCACCGCTATATACCGACGGTGGGATACCGACAAACTTTCCGCCGCTAGGCACCGACAAAACTCCGTCGCTGGAAATTTAAAAAAATCCAAATGTTTTTTCACTGTGAAGAACATTTCGTCGCTGATATCACAAAAACATTTTAAAATATTTTTATTTAAAAAATAATATTTTTTTCCTAAACTTGTTTTTCTTGAACCTGTGATATTACAAATTATATGAACAAATTACAAAAAACTAAATTGCAATGCAAAAAAGCTACAAAATTAAAACACAAAGTTCAACAATAAATGTGTTATGCTATTACATAAAGTTTCAAATTCAAATAACAATTTAAAACACAAAGTTGAACAGTAAATGTTATATTACACATAGTTTTAAAGTCAAATCACTAATTGTCCCCTAAACTCAGAGGAGGGAGTGTTGTGAAAATATTTCTAGCAGAACTAGGGCTAGCAGATGAAGGGGACATGGTACTACTAACTAGAGGTTTTTGAGGACGCTGCTGCATCTGTACAAACATCTGTGCCACTAGCCGTTGACTATCATAATAAAACAAACAAATATTATCACATACACAATACATATATAAATTTTCATTTCTTCTCGATGTTGCGCAACTAGCTGTTGTGTTTCGCTCAATGAATTTTATTGAAACAAAAAGTGACAACCAAATTTACCCAAACAAGGGGGACAAAGGAGCTCAGCTTCTAGAGTTTGAATCCTTGAACTTTGGTCATGGCTAGGAACAACATGTGATTAGCTGTCGACCGTGAAGACTGCCCAGCATACTCACCCATCCCATACACCCTTCATCCTCTCTTCTTCCTTCCATCAGAAGCGACGACATTCCAAACATCTTGGCTCCATGGAGGGGGTCCCAGGACTAGGCTGCTCCATACGATCCTCGGCGATCTCTAATGTTAATTTAGCATTAAATGCGAAATGAATCGTCAAAGAAAAGATAAATAGGCCCGTTGATCACAAACGACAAAACATGAAGATGAAACAAATATTATCACATACACGTAAAGGGTAATCAACCGCCGAGGACCACATCACCACACCAATATCGGACCAAAAGGAAAATTTTCATATTCAATAGCAAGTCCTTCAATGAATTATTACTTACATATGTATATTCTGCAACTTGATCAACCCACTGAGGAGGTTGATCGGCAGAGGCACTAGGGGTAGGGTGGGTGCTGACAAACACATCAGGAATGGAGGCGTTTGGGCTAAATTTCCTACTCTATAATCATTACAGTTACTATAAGTTAAACTAAATAATTACACTTGTATATATATAAACATTAATAACCTAAATTACACTAATGACTACAAAGCACAAATACCCATAATGAGATGACATATGTCAAATCTTTAAGAAAGTTCCAAACCTTTTGCTCCATGGAAAAAGATTTTGACAAATTATAAGAGTCAAGCAAGAATAAAATTATGCATGTTCTTGAATTCTTGCAACTGAATTCATTTTCAAGGGAAGAAACATGAGTCTATCTTAAATTAAACATTTCTTGTTTTGTTGAGAAGAAATTGTAATTTTGAATAATTTTGGTGATTAAGAACACCTTGAAGACAAAATAGAATCTAAAGACTTGAAATCACACTCTTTGATCGATAAGTTCATCCCGACGATTGAAGATGAAGATGGGATTTGTTATTGTGAGAACCCAAACCCATTACTTGTATATCATCATTATAACATTCTCATTATATGCCTTGACATGTTAACTAGTTCATATTGTTGAAGTCATGCTTGCTTTAGGCTGATTGCGATCATAGTCGCTTGTATGCCCTCCTTACCTTGGATGCCTTGTTGTACTTGCTTCGACCAATGCCTTAATGATTAAATTAGTCCTAATAGGGCCTTAGTACCTTTCTTGCATGTTTTATAA
This sequence comes from Codonopsis lanceolata, assembly GCA_013146195.2. Lineage (NCBI taxonomy): Eukaryota > Viridiplantae > Streptophyta > Magnoliopsida > Asterales > Campanulaceae > Codonopsis > Codonopsis lanceolata. The sequence goes on from CM028381.1 coordinate 60,197,889, forward strand.
CTTCAATCGTGGACATCGTATACTTGGTTGAGAGTTCGGAAGCATTGTTGCTTCACTTGACCTTTTGACTCGTAGAGTCCCTTGGTTTGCCTTCTTCTTGCCTCGTTTCGTGTCATAAGACTCGTGAGTTATTAACTTGAATCCTAGACCTTGTTTCCTAGTCCTTAACATGATAAATAATTTCCATTCATGCTTGTAGTATCCTTGTTAAACCCGTTGTTGAATCGTTTGATTGTTCGTCATGAGTCTCGCCCTCGATTCCTCCTTGTTTCGGGTGATGTTCGGATCTGTTTCAGGCGTGTTTTTAGTGTACAAAACATCCCTAATGGTTTGGGGTTGCATTGGACATATTTAGGACTTGTTTTCAAGTCATTTTAGCCTTCCAGACACCTGAGCGCTCACCCAGCCAAATGACTGAGCGAGTGCACAAAATCCAGCAGCATAGGAAATGAAAAGGGGACTGAGCGCTCGCTCAGCCATTACCCTAAACGACCGCTCAACCTGTTACCAGCATTACGGGATTTTTGGCTTGAACCCTTGAACCCTATCCGACCCAATTCAAGCCCCCATATGAATTGTGACCTCTTTAGGCTTAATTTCATTCCTTTGATGCGTTCTAATCAAGGGCTCACATGAATTAACCAATGGGAAGCCTTATAACTCATGCTTAGGATTGACGCTTTAGTGAGTTCATCATCCCCAAACTCAAAACATGACAACCATTTTTCATCCCACCATTGTTGAGCTGGGTTTCTAATGAGAAGAAGTAATCTTGAAGTTCCTCCACCTTGCTTGCATGATTGCCGGAGATCCGACCATCAGATTTTCGATTGGAGACCACCAAATCGAAGCTCTTGCTCCCTAGTTTCTTAATCTTTGCTTTGTTTTTTCATCCAACCGTTTGATTTCGAATAAGGTAAGCACCCAATCCCCTATTTTTGTATGCTCAATATCAAGCATGCTCCCTTCATGATAGTTTCTAGATACATGCTCAAGAAGACATGGACCATGTTAATAACTTGAAATCCCTTAAGTTAATTTTCTGTAAATTTTGGGTTAATGACTCATAATTGGTAATTTGGACTTATGTCTAGAATTAAATGTGTTGTAGAAGGGATTTGAAATAACTTTTGTTCTTGGATTTGTTGTAAATTATAACTTCAAAATGATGAACATGCTAGGGTTCACAAATTTGGGAACTTTGATCTTGATGGACTAAAAGTCATGAATGACTTAATAGTCTAATTGTAAATGAATCGAGAACATAGAAAAGAGCCATGAATTGCATATAGCATTCATCCTCTACTTGGAAATAATTTTGCGATAACTCAACGGAGTTGCACTTATAGAGTCATTGAACAATACTGACTCTACAATCAATCCCTATGACGTTTAGAGTTCAATGAAATTGTAAATTAGCTCTTAGGAATTCTTAATGTGATTGATCTCATGCTTGACTTGTATATCGTAGAGTAAAAGCCCTACTTGATTGGACAAGTCACTCTTGTCGACCTCGCTCCCTTACTTGATTTATTACGTGAGTAAACATCTACTTGACTCGGACGAAGAGGTATTTTTCTCTCTCTAGGGGTTGCCGCCCTAATTAGCTTTTCTCATCAGCTCCACGGCAATGGACGCAACCGGTAAGCCGCCGGAAGGGTCAGGCACTCCTTCGGCTGTTCATCCTAATATAGGCTCAATCCAACATCAACCTACGGCCACGACTTCGGTCTCCTATGCGGTGGCTGTGCCCAAGGTAGCAGCTCCTAAGTGCCAAAATCCTAACAAGGCTCCTGTACTACCTCCTATTCCCCTTCCACCACGTCAACCGGTGAAGATTAGTAATGAACCTACGTGTCTCTTCACTCCTCTGGAATTAGAGACGGCAGAAGGGCAGTTTGAAAATACTATCATTCTGAAATTCTCTGCCGAGAGACCCTCTTTACAGGTGATTAAGGATCATGTTTCTAGGTCTTGGAATCTCACAGGGTCGGTTGTGGTTGGTCTGCTTGACCCTCGTCATGTTATGGTTCACCTTGATTCCAAGGAGGATTTAATGCATGCTCTATCTAAAGAATCCCATATGATCATATGGACGCTAGACTTTGGCTTTAAGTGTGATAACCCTAGGGTTGCTGTTTGGGCGCGTCTGCCATATCTCCCTTTTCCTTTTTTCAATGCTTCTTACCTTTCCCACATTGGTAACTCCTTGGGTCAATTTTTAAGGGCAGATGATAAAACCCTATCTTTATCCCATCCTATGCATGCTCGTATCTATATCGAGATGGATGTTTCTGAACCCCTTCCTGAGTGTATTTGGATTGGAACCACAAAGGAACTTGGCTTTTGGCAAGCGATTGTCTTTGAGGGGAATAATGCATATTGCACGGGGTGTGGCCTTCTCGGTCATATCAAGAAAGATTGTCGCAAAAGGAATCACATTAATATTAGTGGCAACTACAATACTACTAAGGATGTTACGGTGAAAGCCCCACAGATCCCAACTACTGCTGCTGGTCCAGAGCCTAAAGTGGCTTCTATGCACCAACCGACCAAAATACCAGTTAACCTTAAGCCTCAGCCAGCTAAGGTCAATCCTCAAATGTGGCAGCCTACTTGTAATCGGGTAGATGAAGCTTCGGTCTCTCATTCAAAGGATGCTAATGGTGTGTGTTGTGAAACTGAAGTGATTGATATAGTGGATGTTGAACCTACGGTTGTGGAGGTCCCAAAAACTTCCTTGCCTTCTGATCATCAGGGGATGGTTCCACCAGTCACTCATATGCATCACGGTGTGCATCAATCTTCAGAGGAGGTTCATGTGCCTACTGTAGATAAGTCCCCTAACGCAAAAGAGAATGAAGTGATATCTAAGGAGGACCCTTCTGTGCAAAAGTCGGTCTTGGATCCTGACTATTCTTCCCTTCATGGGACCGAAGATTATTAGGCTGAAATAGGAGCTGATAAGGGAGAAACTATTGGTATCCAGAATGCATTTTTAGTCTTGGGTGACTTGGCTGATTTGGAAGTTGATGGCATCCCAACCTTTGCTCATAGATCAAAATCTACTAGCCCTACTGTGCTTAAAGAAAAGGTTAAGTTGACGCGATCTGCTTCCTTGGATGATATTACGGCTTTCCCTAAGGCTCCGTCCAATATTGAGAATTTCAGAAAAGATTGCCATAAGAAGGTGGAGAACGCTAAGAAGTCTCCATCGAAGCAATCTGCCCAATTCAACAAACGTCAGACTAGGGCTGCCTCTAAAGCCCAGGTTCCCTCCGCCTGATTTTGTTTTTATGTCGATAATCATATGGAATGCTAGGGGAGTTGGTAATAAAGATACTATCTCTTTTTTGAGAAATATTAAAGTTCAACATAAGCCGTCTTTGGTAGTTTTATTAGAGCCAAAAATTGATGGTGATCGCATCCTTCATCTTGCAAAAAAATTAAAGTTCAAGCATAGCATGCATAATAGTTCTCGTAATACTCATATTTGGCTGTTGTGGTCTGATAGAATATCCATTAGTCTTTTTTGGTTTTCTAATTAGCATGTCACTGTGCGGCTTTGTGAGGAGAATACTCCAATTGTTATGGCTACCTTTGTTTATTCCAAGTGCACTAGAGGTGAACGTCAGTTATTATGGAAAGATTTGGTTGATATTTCTTGATCTATTTCTGATCCTTGGCTTATAGGGGGAGATTTTAATACCATTGCTTGCTCTTCTAAGAAACTAGGTGGGAATGGTCATGACTATCACAGTATGGATGATTTTACAACTTTCATGCTCCAGGCAGGGGTTGTGGATGCAGGTTATAAGGGGAGTGCTTTCACTTGGTGTAATGGTCATCATGGTAGCGGTAGGATATGGGAACATTTGGAACGTGTTCTTGTTAATGGGCAATATAAATCTCTTCTCCCTCCTATGTGAGTTACTCACCTATGTTGTATGTACTTAGATCACTCTCCTCTTTTGGTTGACTTTCAGATGACTAAGAAACCAATGGGTGTTTTTCGCTTTCAACGAATGTGGTTGGAGCATAAGGACTTCCTCAATTTTGTGCAGACCCAATAGAGTAGACCGATTGTGGGTGGTGGGGGGTCTCCTATGGATATCCTTCATAGGAAATTATCTCTTTTACGAAAGGAATTGAAGACATGGAATTGGACTGTTTTTGGCCATGTGCAGAAGAAGATTAATGTTACTCAGGATAATATTTTGCGTTTAGAGTACCAGTTGCAGTTTGGCTGGGATGATTCGGTTGACATGCAACTTCGGCAGCACAGACTCGACCTTGCTCAATTATTGCGCTGGGATGAAGATCTAGCTCAACAGAAAGCCCGTGCAAACTGGCTTCATGATGGAGACCGCAACACTGCATTTTTTCATGCCTCTATGCGTGATAGGGCTGCTAGGAATTTGATGCGTATTTAGATTTCGGATGGTTCGTGGGTATCTGATGGAAAATTTTTGGGTGATTTGGCTATTTCTCACTACGCTGATCTCTTTTCTACCTCTAGTCTGATTATGGATGAAAATCTATTTAGAGATGTCTCTCGTGCCGCAACATTGCAGACGCAAAACTAACCATCGGCACTCCAGGCCGGCGTTCCATCAAAAATGAACCTGATATAACAATGACCCACGGCTAAAGCATACCGGGGTAACAACAACAACAACTAGGATAACTAGAATATTGAAATACGGGAAGCTACTACTGCCCGGGGTACAACTGACAGATTACTCTACTTTGGTGTACTTGTGCCCGACTACAAATGTCAGCTATTGGAATAATACAACAATACTAGAACAATCTACCCAACTGCAAAGTTTATATAACTTTACAAAAGAAATATCATCCTCGACAAAATAAAAGGACACAATTATAAATATTGAAATAAGCGGACTAGGCTACGCTAGTAAAAGTTCGGGAGGAGATAACTGCACGGATATCACGACCTCAATTCAACTATCGATACGTGGCTCTGCTACAGACGGGATCTACTTGGCCTCAACGGGGCTAGTGAACAACTGCACACTGTAAAGTAAAGTACGGAGTGAGTCATAAAGACTCAGTACGCTACTACAAACAACATATCATAAATGAAACATTGTTATAACAAAACATGTTATCGCATTGTTACAACTAAAACCCACGAAGACATGTCGTATACTCGACACTTCTCAAGATAACCTCTCTGCTCATGTACTAAACCGTCCAAACGACTAGGGTGAAATTCCCTGATCATAAACAAGCCAAATAAGTCAGAAAACATTTCATAGAGAATCAACATATATAAAGGAATGTATATCTATATATATACCCTTTATGTCATTCATGGAATTCTCAAGTATAAGTATGTATATCTATATAAATACATATCAAGTCTCGCACTAATTCACAATCAATACAAACATGGTCATTTAGATTTCATGTCTCAGGTAACACTTTGTTATTTTGAGTCCCAAAGGGCACAATAATAAGCAAGAAGGGGGGGTTGAATAGCTTATTATACACTTAAAAACTTTTTAAATAAGTTCTTTTGACAAGCACTTACAATGTATTAGGAAGATTGAAGTAGCGGAAGTCTTGCAAAGAAACTTGTTCAAGTCTGCCGATAAGGACTACCGGTAGACTTTAACTGGTTACTTAGGTTTGCTGTTAAGGATAAAGATAAAGGAAGTAATAAACAGTTCAATAAGTAAACAAACAGTAAAGGAATAACACAAGTATTTTGGGATGGTTCACACTATAAAGAGTGCTACGTCCACCACCAAGGCAGTCAACCTTGGAATTAAAAGTTCACTATGTTTTCCACTAGATCTATTACAAAGAATATTCCCAATGGATCCTGTACAAAATCTTGACTTGTGTTTGGCGGTTAAGGAATTAAATATCTGTGTAAACAAGATATTTTATTCTTGCAGAAGAATAGCTTTCAATGAAAACAACAAGAAGTAAACTAATAAATGTCGATGCAGAACTTCTTGTTGTTGTCGAGGACTTCTTGATCTGTTTAGGATCTCTTGAATGCACTGAGTATAAAGACTTAGAGTTGTTGTAGATTTCCAGAGCAATTCATCAAGTGTATGTCTTCAGTCTTTAATGGCGGCATTTATAGCTGGAGCATTCTTGAGATCCGTTGGAGAAGACGAAGACTTAACAGCTTTATTAGGTTTAATGCATTAAATGCATGGAGCCGTCTTGAAGATTTCATCTTCACAGATATCGAGCAGGGAAAGGGTGCAGAGATCTTTTGCAGAGACTAGAAACCGGGCAATATGGATGTCAGATCTGTGAGAGTTGTTACAGACAGTAGGTGACAGTCTGTTATCCTGCTTTTACTGTTCAGTCTGCGAAAGTCTTTCTGCTTTTCGGAAAGCTGCTTTCGTCGGGTCTCAGATGTAAGCGAATGTATCAATTTAAATTCAAACTGATAATGGTAAACTTAAATTGATCCACTAATAATTGTTTGACTGGACACGTCATGATTGACCAAGTGTAGACAAGGTCTGCCGTTTGTATGCTGTAGCAGGTCTTCCGGTGAAGCTTTAAAGAGGTCTTCTGTTGAACCTGTGAAGTCCTATAAAACAAACTATTCTAGGAAAAGTTCTATACACAGTTGCCACGCTAATCGATATGCAGCCGAATTAGCCACTGATATATAAAACTAATGTAATGTATGAGCAGATATAAATCTACATACAATGAGTATCAAATGAGGGCTATAACCGACTATGTGATAGATAATAGCATGTCTAAGAGAATTCTTAATTTTATAACGGAAGACATGCCTCTGTCAAACAGTAGAACACCTCAAGTGTAAAGACTAATCTATGTGCTTACAAAATACAAGGAAATTATAAAACATCACACAGATTAGTAGAAAGCAGTTCAAATAAATTTAAACTGAGTAATTAAATTCTAAGCAGGTATGAAATGAAAGAACAAGAATTTAAATAGTATATAATTTTGAAAGGCAATTAATTTTCTGTATTATAAACGAGAAGTTTAATTTTTACAGAGTTTTCAAAAAAATAAGGATAGATATAAAGGTTAAGGGAAGAACAGATACAAATTTTACCAAGGTCTTTTCTCTTTTCCTTTGTTTGCTGCTTCTTTTTCCCTTCGTTGTCACTCTAGCTCTTCAGTTCTTCGGACATATTCGTCATCGGCATCTGTGGGAGGTCTAGTGGAACGAGAACGGTAGTCGAGTTCTTCACCAAGACAGTTGTTTTCTTCCATAAGCATACGGTTGATAGACTCCATTTGCTTCTCCTCCGTGATGGCCAGATCACGTTCACGCCGAGCATTCATAATGTCATGAGCTGAGTCGCGATCTATGTTGTTGAGCTCGAGGATAGGTGGGCGGCTGTGTCCGAGATGAAGTGTGATAGCGTGGAACAACTCGTAGAAGAGGGATGAGCAGAGTCGGACACATTCTTCTAGTTGAGCTTCAATGTTTATCTTGACGTCTGTAAACTCGTGTCTCATCTTTCCAAAACGGGTCCACACATCTTCTTGGAATTGTCGAAGAAGAGCAGCAGTTCTTTCATTGGCTTTGGACGCGACAGTGGCTATTTCAGCGGCAGCAGTAGAGATACTTGTCAGCTCGCCTAGCCTTTCGTAGATAGCGTCCAGCCGAGACATAACTTCAGCATTGGTCGGCTGAGAGGAAGTAGGTTCCTGGTCAATGTGAATGTGAGCAGCACCGGCAGTAGAGGTGGTGCCAGGGGACATGGGCTGGAAGGGCTGTTGGAGAGGTGGGGTGACTGAGTCGGAAGAGGTGGAGTGTTGGGTGGGGATGGTGTTGGTAGAAGAGGAGATGGTTTTAGGTGGGGAGGGAGGAGGGGTTGGGGGAGAATCTAACTCAATGTCAGTGTCAGAATTGTCACTGACTATTGATGATTCGGGTAAGGGGTTGGTAGAGAACCAGAAAGAAGGGGCAGGATAGAATAGGGATTTGGGTTTGCGAAGGTGTGGTTGTGGTTGAGGTTGATCTTGGGGGAAAAGGTCTGCCACCGATGAAAGTCCAAAGAGGAACTTAGAGGCAGCAGGGTCTAGAGGTTTGGTAGGAGAAGGTTGGGTTGGTTTGGATGGTGTAGATGAAGTGGTTTGGGTATGATGAGGTGAGGTAGGGGTAGATGGGTTAGGAGAGTAGTTGAAAGGTGAAGGAGGAGGGGTAGGAGTTCGGGTAGGCTCCTCCTGTCGTTGAGGCTCCTCCTGTCGTTGAGGCTCCTCCGGAGGGGGTGAAGTCCTCTGAGTAGATGAGTCAGAAGGATTGGGTTGGTTTGGTGTGACGGTAGAGGGTTGGTCAGAGGTAGGGGTTTGGGTGGCGGTAGTGGTTTATGTGGCGGTAGAGGATTGGGTGGCGGTAGAGGTTTGTGTGGCGGTAGAGGGTTGAGTGGCAGTAGAGGGTTGGGTGCCGACAGACCTTCTTTTCTTCCTTAACAGCTGAATAGGGGGCTCAGCTGCGTCATCGGTAGAGGCGTGAATGTCTGCAGGTGGCTGGTCTTCAAAGGTTTTATGTAGTCGCCTACGTTTTGGTTTTGGTGAGGGTGCGGGTGAAGGTTAGGGTGGTCGTTTGGTTTTAGGAGAAGGCTGGGTAGAGGGGGTTGGTTGAGCTGGGGTAGTTGGTGAAGGAGAGGGAGACTTACCATGTGACGACCCGACCCGGATCCCAATACGAAATCCCAAAGGTCGTGCCGCCAAACACACAAAACAACAAGCAATGATAAATAATGGGTAAGGCCATAACGGCGATACGCCAATGACTTAAAACATATGCGGAAGCTAAACAAAATATCCTAGTGGCGCCCGAGCTAACAAGCTCAAACCAAATACAACCAAAGAGATCATAAATCTCTTGGTCCGAAAATTCGACGCACGTGCCGCAACATTGGGCACGTAGAACAAAACTCCCTGTCATGCAATACAAATATATAGCACAAATAACCAAGTCATCGGCGACGTTACAGCCGGAACCCAACATTACACTAAGTCTAAGACTCTAGTCTACACACTCAACGGCTAAACATGCCGGAGTACCACATAACCAACAATATAAATAACTTGAGATAGAATAAATATGTATTTAAACAACTTGGCTCGACTAACATTTGTCGGCTCACAAAAACCAAGTACTAATAAAACAATACAAGTTCCGAATCAAAAACACAATTCTTACTACCCAAAGTGAAGTCTATATAACTTCACTTCCCAAACGTCCTTTCCAAATAAATCAAGGTTACAAAAATAATAATACTAGCAACCTTCTTAACCATATCTCGCTTCTATCGTAGAGTTGGCAGACTCCTTCGAATTACTAGCCCTGCTCAAATCTAAGGAAAACAAAGCAAACGAGTAAGTCATAATGACTTAGTAAGCTACTAAAGATGCAATGTCATGGCATGGCATAATGCTCAAATAAAACATGTACATCTTATGTCATACTCATGATGTAGCATTTCATGGTATAATTTCCCACACAAGCCAAATCCAACCATAGTCACATAGAATATAATTCTTCATAAATTATCATGAAATAAATCATATCAATAGATTATGATTCTAAATTCCGTTATATGTAGTATTTTATTTCTACATTTAAACTCCCATCAAACCATATAAACCAATTGCACCATGAGTTTCATAATTCTTCTTTTATCACAACTCATATAAAAATTCGTGAATGAGAGACTATTGTTCCCATTTTTATCATAAATAGCATGTTATATTTTTAGTATAACATAAATCATAAAAATCATCATTTCATTAGTATGTTATATTTTTACTATAACATCTTAACGAGAAACCATCATCTCATGAAAATAATCCCATTAACCATGTATCACAACAATCCATACATGCTCATAAAATAAACCACGTAACCGAGAGAAGATGATTCTCTTTTTTCCTGTTTCCCGCGTGCAACTCCTGCGGAAACAAACGTGCCCTCGATAACCCTTTCGTGGTATCGACGTCCCCGAACAGTCTCCGCTCGGGTTCCATAGCTATCAAAGTCATGTGTATTACTCTAACTAAGATGAGCTACTTCCCCACCGTGGCCATCGGTGGAGGGGTGTGTGCAAGGGCACGACGATCCATTGCGATCACGAATCCCACAATTCGTGAAGACAATGTATCGTCCCACCAAAAACTCAAACCAAAACCGCCAGCTGGACTCAAACTCAAGCACAGTAATATATACTCACATGCTCAAATAAAGGAAAAGTACAACACACCGTACTAATCCAATCAAGTAGATATTTACTTAAAAATCACATAGTTAAGCATTTCTATGCTAACTAACACATAAACATCTTAGAGCGATAACATCAAGTCTCTAATACCCAAGTGTTCTTCATACACTTGAAAACGCTCGAGGCTTGACCTCCATCAAAACTACCCCAAATTCGTAGGATTTCAATATGTAGTTCTCTATGTTCATATAAATCCATAATCAACTCCGTTGAGTCATTTCTACTATTTTCAAATTTGGAGGCATAGAAGCTATTTGCATCATAGCCCTCCTATTATTCATTAGCTATTATTCATGGCTAAGTTCTTAAGGTTAGCAACATTGTGCAACCCAACAATCCATTCTTTCCCAACAAAACCCCAAAACATAGATCATAGGTCAACGCTTAACATTTAAAGTCAACCATTACATTTCTAGCATGCAACACAATATAGCATTTATTCAAGCATGCTTTTATCCAAAATAACCATTAATCTAAACAAGATGCGATTTCATCTAGTATGTTCATAACCAACATGTAAATTTATCTAACATGTTCATAACCTTCAATTCATGAATTACAGTTGACCAACTCACTCTTTTTGTATAAAAGTCAACTCAACCCAATGAAGTCAAACCTTACATTTTATTCATGTGAATCGTAATGATAATTCATTCTACATGCTCACAACCAAAAATTCATGAATTAGATATTAACATACTCTTATTTTCATGAAAGTCAACTTTATTCCCAAAAGTCAAACGAAGCATTTCAACATATATTCATGAATTAGATAGTATTATACTCCCATAAACATGAAGGTCAACTTTATTCCCAAAAGTCAAACGAAGCATTTCAACATATATTCATGAATTAGATAGCACTATATTCTCATAAACATGAAGGTCAACTTTATTCCCAAAAGTCAAACGAAGCATTTCAACATACAACCCATTGTAAAAATTCCTCTTTCATGATTACAACTAGAACTTGAGATTCAACAAATACCCTTCCAAAATCCCAAACATACATTCATATGATTCTAACAATTCATACTATCCATTAAAATCCTCTAAACTCATTCATATAATTAAGAACCCATTTACTACATATTCATAATACCAAACCCTAGGTTTCTAGGGAATTTTATACCCATTAATCTCAAGTCCAAACTCACAACATGAAGCTTAATATCATACTTCATTAAACACATAAATCAACCTATTCATGCTTCTAGCAAGTTCACCCAACAAAAGTTCAAAAATCAAAATAAAACCACACACAACATGCTTGTGCACTCATTGACCTCAAATAGCAATCATCTTTGTTTTCCTTAGGGTCAATGAGCACAAAATCAAGAGAATAAAGAATCTAGTAGCTTACTTGACTCGAATAAAAACTCGAAGGAATGGAAATCCGATCGGTGAAGTGGTTCCTCTCGTCGTATACGCCAAGAATCCGAAGTTTTGTGGTCATCCAACGGTTGGATCTCCTTGGATTTGAGGAAGAAGAAGCTAGGGCTTCAAGCTTCCATGGTCTCCCTCTCATTCTCACTCTATACGTATTGAAGAAAGGAGGAGAAATGAAAGAAATTTCTGAATTCCTTAATGGTCTTGGGTATTTATACCTCCACAACTAATGAGGGCACAATTGAAAATTCCTTGGTACAATTAGTGAGTGTTAGATGTAATTAATCACTAATCAAACCTTAATTGACTCCCCAAATATGTTAGGACATGATTAGGACTAAGTATGGGAGGTTAGGAAGGGTTTAGAGGGGGTTTAGTGGGGGTAGAATAGAAATGAACATCAAAAATCAAAACAGGGACAAGCTGTCCATTGCTACAAGATACTGCAGTAGCTACAGTAATCCCATTCCGCTGGCCCAACTTGCGATGGCTCCAGCTTGAACACCGCTCGACTAAACGACGCGATTTCTTCTCCTGCCACTCTGTAAATGTCCTAAGTAGAAGCCTTAAAAACCCCAAACCAAACAAAAATTTTCTCGATGGTTTCTCGATCAAACAAATCAGTCACAGACCAAAAATCAGAATCGTTGTATAACGGATGAAATTACACGTAACAAACTAACGATCGAAACAACGAATGAACAAGCATAATTACTTGTTTTAAAGCATGTTAAAAGACTAATGAAATGTACCAAACACATACCCAATGTTACACCAAAACTAAGTGTAAGGAAAATACGGAAAGCGATACGTAACAAAACGCGAATCGCGAAATCAAACATATGACGACGACTATACTTTGAACGTCGTGACCACATGTAAACTTTATTAAAAATGATTATAAACACTTCAAAGGGATATAGAATAGGCCTGAATATCACTCAGATGATGAAGAACAGATAGGAGAAAAGAACTCCCGAAAGACGAGACGCTCACACGGCTCAATCTCAAACTACGCGATAAGGAGAATTGCTATTCTCGAAGCGTCAAAACATCGCAAGACTTAAGAAATACATCCAACTAGAAGTCTTAATACATCTAAACATTTTAATCAATTATCATGTAAAGATCTAGGACCAAATCGAGGTCAGGAACACAAAACGCGAGTAAACTCACAATTGCGTCGCATTTCGACTATCGTCGAGTTACGGCTTGTGACTTTAGCAAGTCAACAACCAAATGGCATCTCTAAAAAGTGTTTTGGTCTTAACTTGATCTCTTGTACACATCTAGACTCTCTCAGAAATCAAATAAGCCATAAACCAAGGAAGAAATGCGAGCATTGCACGCAATTCAAGCTAATCGGGAATCGGGGTCTTACATACCAGCGACAGAGGAAGAGTAGCCGGCAGACTTGTCCTTTCAGCTTTCCTTCAGCTCTTTCCTTATCCATTTAGCCTGTCGCTCCTCAGCTTCCACTTCTTCCGCCCGAGCCTTTTTGGCCTTAGCTGTCTGCTTGGACCTCAACAGTTGCTCTGACTCGTCAGTCAAATCTTTGGCTTGCTGGCGAAGGGTCTGGTCAACTTGGTCATCACACTTAGCAGACACCTTTTTGAAGGTCTTGCTAGCCGCTTCATACGCTTCCATGTTGAATCGTGTAACGATAATGGGCACATGCTTAGCAATTTTGTCGATGGAGATGGGCGGAAGACCTTTCTGCTGCCTTCGCTTGTTCTCGTATTCTGTATACTTGTTGAAGAACGAAGCGGTCAGTTGTTTGTCCTTGGACACCATTATAAGCTCATCTTCCTTCAAGAAAGAGTTGACCTGCTCTGTGTCTCGAAGGAGAACGTTGATCAGCCGGACAAATGGCCTTTTGCAGTTGGGGTTGTTCTTGACCTACTCAACACTTTGCTTCAGTTCATTAAATACTATAGAGCCGTAGTTGAGGTGCGTCTGAAGGTAGACAACACTTGTGAGATTCAGCTGTTGTGCCGTGAACATGTCGTGGGCTCCGCTTTTGAACAGCAGTCCCTTGTCGATCAAGTGGCTCGAGCAGTAGACGTCCAGTGGGAAGAGATTCCTCAGCATCTTCCCTTGTGGTTCCCTTGTGGTATCAATTCCCCTCATTGCTTCCCAGGCATGATTAGCCTCAGCAATTGAAGATTCAAGAGCACCACCGAAGTGCACACCAATAATGGTGGAGATGGTCTTAGCGGTGATGGAGATAGGACGGCCTCGAATCCATCCACGAAGAGTATTTTGATTTCTGAGCTCCATTCGTTGGTAGAACTCTTCAGCCTAGAGAATAGTGTAGCTCTTGTTGTTGAGGCAGAAGAGTGGAAGAATCCCCAAAGCGTTCATGTCTTCGCAGGCCTTGACTCCGGCGGCAATTGTGCAGACAGATTGGAGGTCTATGGACATTTCGGGTATATAAAGTTTTGGGTCCAGGGCAACAATGACGTTGTGAGCAGCGGGAAAAGTAGGGTACCCAGGTAGATTAACATCCAAACTGGGTGGGATGTCCTTTTCCGGGTCTAACTCCTTCATGCTGTTACGCTTGGATTTTGAGGATTTTACCTGAAAGAATGCAGTCAGAAATTAGGGTTTTTTACCACAAATAATGAACAAGCAATGATTTCAAGTTTTTCTGAAATTAATCGAAATTTTGAAAAGAAAACTTGAAACCCTTGAATGTTTAGGTTTAAGCAAACCAGAGAAACAATTAACAGATGATTTCTTTAAAAGAATATGTATTCAAAGCATATAGAAGACTGTTAGTTTCTAGATTTTGAAGAACAACAATGGCGGATACTGCCAGACACGCGAAAGCGACCTTTTGTATTTCATAACAATTTTCTTAAAAGATGAAATACTAAACAATAAACAATAAATAGCGAGTAGTTGAGTAGAGAAGAGCATACCATTGTTGCTGATGAGAAGAAGAAACAAGAAGAATTTGAAAATGTAGAGAGCAGTTGCAGAGAGAGTGAGAGAGAGAGGGTTTGAATGGAGAAAGAAATATTTTAGACAAAGGGGTTTCGTAAAGTTTTGGAAAGGGCGGTTCAAGGTCTATTTAAAGAAAAATTTTAGCGCAAAAGCGGGAACTTAAGATATTTTCTAAGTAAAAAGATTTTACGCTTAACCCCCTTTTTGTTTTAGAAAACCTTTTTAGCTAAAATAGACTAAGTAGAGATACTGACCTTTAAGTCTTCCGCTAAAGGGAAAATGACGTCTTCCGGTAAGTATAAAACTAAGTCTACCGTATGAAAGAAAGATTATAATATATTGAAATTAAGCAGTAGGATCAATCATACCAAGATTTCTCCTTAAATAAGCAAACCTGGAGGCATCTAGTGGCTTTGTGAGTATGTCAGCCAATTGATGTTCAGTTGGAACGTCTTCCAGACTGATGTTACCTTTCTCCACATGATCTTTGAGGAAGTGATGACGGATATCAATGTGCTTTGTCTTCGAGTGCATCACTGGATTCTTGGAGATTGAAATTGTTGATGTGTTGTCATACATAATTGGACAATTTGCAGTCTTGATGTTGTAGTCCACTAGTTGTTGCTTCATCCATAATAGCCGAGAGCAACTTTGGCGGCAAAGAATATATTACGCCTCGTGGTGGAGTTTGCAACCGATCCTTGTTTCTTGCATGACCATGAGACAAGTCTATTTCCAAGAAATTGACAAGTCCCACTGGTGCTTCTTCTACTCATTTTGCAAGCTGCATAGTCTGTATCTGAGTATCCAACTAGATCGAAGTTGTTGCGTTTTGAATACCAGATGCCTAGATTTGTTGTTGTTGAAACATATCTGATGATACGTTTGGCAGCAAGCAAATGTGATTCCTTTGGATGCTGAAATCTTGCACAAACACAAAGCAGCAAACATAATGTCGGGTCTACTAGCGTAAGGTAAAGAAGTGAACCTATGATTCCTCGGTACTTGGTCATGTTCTCTTGCTTTCCCTTTTCATCTTTATCAAGATGGCAGTCGGTAGACATTGGAGTCTCAAATCCTTTTGTTGAATCAAGACCAAATTTCTTGATGAGTTCCTTTGCATATTTGGTTTGGTCGATGAAGATTCCGTCGGAAGTCCTGTTGAATCTGCAATCCTAGAAAGTAGGTAAGTTCTCCCATCATACTCATCTCAAACTTGCTTTGCATCAGCTTCTCGAATCTCTTCCATAGGCTTTGGTTAGTTGATCCAAAGATGATGTCGTCCACATAGATTTGTACCAGAAGAGAATGACCTTTGTGCTTGAGGATGAACAGAGTTGTGTCTATTCTTCCTCTCACGAATCCTTGTTCTATTAAGAACTTGGATAGAGTTTCATACCAAGCTCGGAGCTTGCTTTAGGCCATAGAGTGCTTTCTTGAGTCGGATAGACATGATCCGGTTGTCTTGAATGACAAATCACGGAGGTTGTTCAACGTATACCGTTTCTTGAAGATCACCATTCAGAAAGGCACTCTTCACATCCATCTGATATACTTTGAAGTCCATGAACGAAGCATAGGCTAGAAAGAGTCTGATTGCTTCTAATCTAGCAACAGGAGAAAATGTTTCATCGAAGTCAATCCCTTCTTCCTGTCGGTAGCCTTGAGCAACCAATCTAGCTTTGTTTATGGTGACGTTCCCATCTTCATCTCTTTTGTTTCTGTAAACCCATTTGGTGCCGATAACTGGATGGTCAGTCGGTCTTTGAACTAAGCTCCACACTTTGCATCTTTCAAACTGGTTCACTCTTCTTGCATAGCTTCAATCCAGTTATGATCTGATAGCTTCATCAATCTTCTTTGGCTCGATTTGAATACTGAATGCAAATGCAAACATAGTCTCATTTCGAACTCTATTCCTCACGAACTCCTGAGTTGAGATCACCAATGATTTGAGAAATAGGATGATCTCTTGTTTCAATAATGGTTGGAGGAAGATCACTTCTGGTGGGTTCTTCCCTTAAGAATTCTCGAGTAGGTTGAGAAGGAGATTCACCAAAATCAGTTCGAGAAGAGATAGGATCTTCGAAACCTTCATTTTCTGGTGAACAAGAAGGATGAGTGATCTGCAAAGGTGTTTGGGGTAAAACAGAAGAGATAGGTTCTGGGTCAACAGAAGAGTTGGAACTGGTATCGGCAGAGTTGAAGTCTGCCGGTGAAGGGTTAGCGGAACTGGAAGCGTAGCTGGATTACGAAGAGGAGTGGAAGTAGATGTTGTATTTGTACTTGTCTCATCATTATCGAGAATCATTAGCAACATTCGAGCCTTTCTAGGCTCTAACAAGTCATATTCATCAAAAGAAACATGCAATTCTAAAATTTTCAAATGAGTTTTCTTGAAAATGCGAAATGCTTTTGAATGTTTGGAATACCCAGAAAAATTCCTTAAATCGATTTTGCATCAAATTTTCCTCTATATTCTTTTCCATTATGAAGAATAAAACATTCTGATAGAAGATTTTAAAAATCCTATGTTTGGGGCTCTTCCTCTCCATATTTCATATGGAGTTTTGTTATGAAACTTGTTTACCGAGGATACGTTCAGGTAAAACATGCGAGTTGGCGGCTTACGAGAAGTACTTTGGAAGTTTTGTACGCGGCATAGTTCTTCTTTGCTTCAATCGGTGTTACGTTCTTTCCGTTCGGCTACACCATTTTGTTGAGGAGTTCGCGGAGAAGTTGTGGCCGATCCGTGGTCATCACAATATCTTTCTACACCGTTGTTCTTGAATTCGGTGCCATTGTGCGATCTTATGTCACTAATGTCTTCAAGCTTTTGGGTTTGAAGTCTTACGAAAAGAGCGTGACTAGATCATATGTCTCATCTTTTGAAGTCATTGTTTCGAGTGAACCTAGAGTAGTCGTCAACTACTACAAGTGTGTACTTGTCTCTGAAATCTTATTTGTAGTGATTGGTCAAAGAGATCCATATCGAAGTTGAAGAGGTACGTTTGTTGACATGACAGACTTTCTTTTGAAGGAAGACTTGGAAAGTTTTCCTAATTGGCAAGCTTTACAACTTATGTCATGGTCGGCGGAACACCGTAGGTAGACCTTTGACAAGCCCATCTTTGGAGAGCTTGGAGAGGTGCTTGAAGTTGAGGTGGCGAGGCAGCTTGCCATAGCCAATTGTTGTCCTGACGTTGTTAGCGACTAGGCAAAGTGGAGAATCTCCTAGAAGATTTAAGTCACGACATAGGCGTTTCCTTGTCTATTGAGTCGGTATTGTAGAGCGAGATTCGATCTTTGATGAGGCACTGGTTGGAGTTGAATTGGCGAGATTAATCCTTTGTCATAATTGGGATATGCTTTCGGAAGATTATGCTTTAAGCCGCTTCACTAGAAAACTTTGTTGATGGAGAGACTTCTCACAGTGATTGAGCCATACCGATTGTTTTCCTCTTGCATTGTCTCAGAAAATAAGCGTGGGACCTTTGGCTTGACTATATCGAGTAGACTTACGTTTCTGTCATGTGTCTTGAGCGACCAACGTCAGTACCGAGATGTCTTTATCTTCGAATCTATAGCCATGAAGCATGCACGAAAAGATTTAAAGAAACAAGGTCCCCTTTATTTTCTTTTGGGTCTAAGGATTAGCAACCTTTTGGAACCCATACCTAACCTTGAGAGAACTAGGTCTCTCGAATTTGGAAGTGAACCTTAGCGATTCGGGGCCGAGGCCTAGGCAATTGCAAGAATGACATAAATGGAAGTTCCATAGAAGGCTGTCGGTGGCTTTAGCTGAAGAGTGATTGTGATTATCCTTTTTCTTAACAGTAGTCCTTGGTTGACTTGCTTGTTGACGGTAGACTTAATTGGTTTCTTTTGGATCTTCCTAGGTATGTTACCACCGACTTAGTTTTGGGCATGCATTGATAACCTTTTTAGGAGGATTTGGTAGAATACCTTTAAGTTTACTTTCAACAGTGCAGGTGCCTTGCATGTTTCATAGACAAACTTGATAGTCACTTAGGTAGAGATTTAGTAGGTCTGGCAGCGGACTTTGCCTTAGCGAGTTGTTCTTGGGAAGACTTTAGTTTCTCTACCGTTACTTTCTCGGGTTTCTCATCGGAAGCGATGATCTTGGCTTTCCCTTCGAGCCTTGGGGTAAACATAAGGAACACTTGAATAACCAAGGCCTTGTTTCCCACTTGTTTCGAGCGTCTATTTAGAAGGAGATATCATTAGCGATCTCGGAGGATTCACCTTTCTACGTGACGGATGGGAATGTCATCTTGGGCTCATCGAAATATCTATGCGGTTTATCTTTACATGATTTTTGGCTTGAAAGGATTTCTTGAAGGTATCCTTGGAGCTATTCGGGGAGTCAATTGTCTTTTGCAAGGCAATTTTCTCAGTCAAGTCCTTTGATGTGCTCGGTGAGACATTCGATTTTGTGTCTAAAGGAATTTGTTTTCTCCTTTGAGCTTGATACTTTCTTGTTGGCTGATATTGAGTTTGAATCTCAGTACGCCATCGGGAACTCATTGATAAGTTTCTCACAGGTTCTTGGCGAGTTTTAGATAGGCTACTCTAAAGGAATTGAACTCTTGAAGCATATGTTAGCTTGCTCCACGATCATCTCTTCCTCATCTGAATCGGAGTCTCAAACCATGTAGCAACCTATTTATCTTCTATGTCTTCAGCCAACATACCTTTTTGCTTTTGAAATTTTATAAGTAGGCCTTCGGTATGCTTCAAATTTTGGCTTTGGACATTTGGAGGCAAAGTGACGGGTTTTACAATTGTAACACACAAGCTCTTCTTTAGATGAGCTTTCACGATCTTTCTAAAAGGCTGCGGTGTGTCCTTCCTTCCATATTTTGCAAATTTTTGAAAAGCGTTTTACAAACATAGCAAATTGTTCATCACGAGGAAAAAATCATTTTCACTGGAGGAAGTGAAGTTTGTTTTCAAA
>CM028381.1:60217565-60249238 GCA_013146195.2 Codonopsis lanceolata
TTCCGAGCATTCCTCCCAAGGCTGCCAGTGAATATCTTATTCACAATCCTTTGATAGGTGGCTCTGCATTTTTCAAGCCAAAAGGCATCATCTTGTAACAGATCAACCCTCTTCTTTGCTCGGAAGGCATCGGAACCTTATCCTGCTCATTCATCTTTACTTGGTGATACCGGAATAGCGTCTATGAGCGAGCTCGAACCCGCGATAGCATCCACCAACTTGTCAATTCTTGGCAAAGGATAGCAATCGCCGGGCAAGCTTTATTCGAATCCGTGAAATCAACACACATTAGCCACTTGCCATTGGACTTTTTAACCATCACCACATTAGCCAACCAAGTTGGGTAATGTATTTCGATGATGTCGGCGTTAGAATTTTCAACTTCTTCACGATTTGCTTGATCTTTCTCCACGAGTAAACCTACAGCCGCTTCTTGCGGTCGGAAGAAATTTGGATCTACGTTGGTGGTGTAAGGCCACGGTTTCGGTTACCCACTTGCATGTCTTAGGCCTCCGGGCAAAAACATCTAGGCTATCTGTAATTGCTTGATCAAGTTTGCTCAAGCCTCGTGATAAAGCCTTGCCAATTTTATCTTACTTTCGGGATAAAAGCGGGGTGATCACCTCTTCAAGCTCGTCTTGGCAGTCTTCTCGTCACAGGTGTGTCACACTCCACCTTTTCTCCTCTTCGGTTCGATCTTCAACTTTATTAGTGCGTCTACCTCCATGACCTCGGCTTGTTCCTCCAATTCCTCCCGCACCAATGTTGGCAAAGGATTGTCCACGCTTTCCATAGCAACTTCATCTCGTTGTGCAGCTTTCTCCCCCGACTTCAATGTCGGCAAGGAGGAACTGGTCTCACCGTCAATCTGGCTCACGGTCGTACCCCTAACCACTTCATTCTCGCCCTGCTCCCCCGACTTCAATGTCGGCATAGAGCTCGCATGCAGTTCAGGATTCTCTTTTATCGTAGCAATCACAGATGGTCCCACAGTCACGTGAGACGTCTCCTTAGTACTGACGGTTATCTTTTACTCGCCATCCTCCAAGGTCAATTTCTGCTTCTTTCTCTGAGTGTCACGCACGTACTCGAGCACTGCTTTAGGCTGGTTCCTAAGCGTTCCCACTCCCTGATCGGTATAAAACTTTGCTCGCTGATATGGAATTGACGCCACTATTTGAAACTTGGCCATGCTCAGCACACCCAAAATCATGTTATAAGGAGACTTCAAATCGATCACCATAAAAGTAATCTTCTCTGCTTGCGTTCTGCTCCCCTCGCCAATGAACACTTCTAGGTCAACTATACCTTTGACCGGGACCTTATGGTTGGTAAAGCCTTCCAATGTCCCAGCGTACGGCTTCAACCGATCATCGCTCAGCTCAAGCCCCTGGAAGCAGGAATAGTACATCACATCCCAGCATGCTCCAGTATCCACCAAAATTCTGTGCACAACCCAGCCATCTACCAGTGCAGAAACGATCAAAGATTGCTCTCCAGCTAAAGTACTCGCCAGCTCGCTGCGAGTAAACTGAATGGCATGCTCCCCATCTTGCAAAGTAGCAGGTCGATCCACCACTTTGGATAAAGAATATATCTATTTTCCGAGCTAAGTCAGAGTAGGCTCTTCGTCCATTATCACATTAATCACCCCCCTAATCGGCGTGGCTTCTCTCCTGGGAGCATTCCCCCTATTGCCTCCATCTCGTTTGAAGCGGTCCAACCGCCCCTCATTAATCAACTTCTGAATGGCCTTCTTCAACGACCAACATTCCTCTGTGGTATGCCCACAATCATCATGATAGGCACACCGCTTCGTTTGATCCCTTTCACCAGCTGTCGCCGGGTTCATACGAGGTGGATTAGGAAGTTCATTCCTTATCTCGTACATGATGTCTTCACGTAGCGTGTTGAGCGGAGTCAGATCTGACTCGCGAAGAAATTCTTTCGGGCGATCATATCGGGACTTGCTCTTATTATAACCTCCACTTCCAGCCTAGCCATTTCCCTTGGAGTTTCCGACAGCTTCAGTATTCTCCTTTTTTTTCTCCTTTTTTGCCGTCTCCCCGGTACACCACTTTTGTGCTCGCATGAGCATTTCCGCTTGCGTCTTCGGCTCACGCATGCTCAACTCTGATCGCAAGCCACCTTCACCTTCAAGCAAACCAGTTTCAAAACACAGGGTTACCTCCTGCTCGGTCAGCCCTGGAACTTGCTCCAACACCTTGGTAAACCGCTCGAATGGCCGTGGACTCATGTTCCCTTGCTTTACCTTTGACAAGTCGGCCCTTGTCTTAGCCAGCGTGCCCGCCGTTCCAAAATCTGCCAAGAACTTTGCTCGCATATCAGCCCAATTATTAATTGACCGCCGTGGCAGCGCTCCCATCCAGGCTAAAGCTTTTCCCTGTAATGCACCTACAAAAGCTCTTATTTTCAGAGCCTCATCCGAAGTCACCAGGCCAATCTGCGATTCAAACGACATCAACCAATCCCTAGCCTTCGTCTTGCACGTGTACTCCTTAATATTTGGGAATATTAGTCCACTTTTTGGTGGGCGTTCTCAATCAAGGGCTAGCGAGGTGGTGGCGTACCGAAATTCCCATCAAAGCCTTGCCTTGCTCCCAGGCTTCCATACGGCGTTTCAACTCTTCGAAATCCTGCATGTTTATGGTTGTAGGCAAACCACCCCCGAGCTGAGGCTGCACCACAGGCATAAGAGGGGCCTGTGGGGGACCCATAACTCCACCGGCTTGAGTAACCCCCCGGCTGCGCCACACGGACTGAGGCACCCGGCAAAATTTGGCTGTTGGTGCAATTGGTTGATGCAAATCCTTTCTCGCTTGGGAATGATGAGAATGATAAGATCGCTTAGGAGAGGGAGTTCTACGTCCATGAAGATAAGATCCCCTTGGTGAACGCGAACGGCGACTGTGAGCACGAGATCGCCGTGGTGAGGGTGAACGAAATCTGCGAGCATGCGACCTTGGCGGGGAAGGTGAACGTCGACGACGGTGAGATTGAGTTGAATCCTCTCCAACTCGTGGTCCCAGCCTCGAATGAACACTAGGCACGACCCTGTGGCTAGCTTTACTCTACAGTTCACGCCTTAGATCCCACGGCTCGTGGTGAGAATGAGCGACGAGGGATTCATCTGAGATTACCCCAGGTGGAGAAACACTGCCGCTTTGGCTCGGTGACACAAGGCTTTGGTAAGGGGTCCAGCTCAATGGGCAATGGTGGTTTACCCATTGCAATCAACTATAAATTGAGCTGGTACATCTGACCCAAGTATATGGCTCTTTGCCGCAGAGCCTCCTCTCGAAATTCATGCGCCAAGCCAATGGCGCCCGCTCAAAGACCCAATGAATCTACTCCACGCCTCTGATTGAGTTGGTGGCGAGTATCATGAGGCGGAGGAACATTATTCCCAGCTAATTGATTAAGGCTAGGAGTCGGATGCACATCTTCCCTACGACTGCCACTTCCGCCGTTAACTCCATTTTCCGCCATTAACGAAGCTTCAGAAGAAACAATTATCAAATCTAACAAATCTACTACCGAAAAAACTCTCGTTTCCCGGCAACGGAACCAACTGATGCGTCCAAGATATTTCGGATGCACTGATGAAGCCCAATCTGGACACCTGGCTTTCAACGTATCCTCAAATCCTCAAAGCCCAACTTTGCAATAAGAATAAGCAATCGTGAACTAGGCAGGGGCACTCCCTGCAAAGGCCCTCCGGCGTAAGAATCAGTACTCGATTCAGCAAATGAGTAATTAATTTGGCAGAGTTTTAGCTTGAAAATATGATTGCGCGTATCTTTCTTCTTCATTTTCCGAGGTTTTTATACTTGCCGGAGGGCATAACTGCCAATAACCGTTAATAACTGCCCATAATTGTTATTAACTACCTGTGAATGATCGTGGCCTTTAATGGCGGGCACATTAACTGGCCCATTAATGGCAACGGTTTAAATGGAGAGTTTCCCGGACATAACTTAGTCCTTAACGTAACTTGATCTTGCCGGACATAACGTCCTCAAGCGATAGCATTCGGAACTAGCGAGCATTGCAAGCCCCGTTCGCTGGTTAAGCCCCCAGCTCGCTGGCAACTCACCTGACAAAGGCCAAGGCTTTGCTCGCTTGCTCGGATGAAATCCAAATGCTTGGCACGTGACTTATGACTTGGGCCAATTGGGCCGGGCAGCTCAGCTTATATGCTTAAGTCTTAGACAAATGGATTTAGGCAAAAGAAAATGATATCCTTACTACTAATCTTACAACTTTCCCTACAACTAAGCTTTGAATTGAGAAAAATTGTTTTGGACAAAGATAATTTTACTCTTCTTCAAAGCTTAGTTGTAGGAAAAGTTACAAAAATAGTTGTAAAGTTAGCAATTTGCTGTGATTGACAAATTTATGAATATGTGATGAACTTGAATTGATTGATGAATTTCTGTATGTGCTGTGGTCCCCACATGCCATACCATTGCTAACTCGAAAGACAAAAATTCAAACCTCTATCCGCTATAAAGATAAAACCTCTCAATAAAATTTTAATGAATTTCATCTTATCTACGCAACTTTCTTAGTTTTCATTAAAAAAATATATAGTTACAATATGTCCAAAGACTGTAAATGGATCGGATTTTCGTTCGAATCCGATCCAAAATTTTAGATATGAATTTGTATAAAGGTCCAATATATATATATATATATATATATATATATATATATATATATATATATATATATATATATTCTATATGTTAATATCAATTATGAAAAATAGTGTTGAGATGATATTAAATTGTTAGACATATTTTTTAATAATAAACTTGAAACATTCAAAATTAGGAAGGTGGATCGTTGACCCAAAACGGTGGGGGCATTAGTTAGGATATTCATGGCATTCATGCACTATTGCCTAACCATTGACCAAAACAAACCACTTTAAAAATTAATCGGTCAAGGTTCTTGACCTTGAGCGCATTAGTAATGATTATTAAATATCCTTAAAATCTCCTTTTGAAAAAATTACCTTCAAATTTATTATCCATCTGTCTCAAAATTATTGTTTTATTTTTATTTTTTGTCAGTTCTAAAATAAGTGTTTTGTTTGAAAGTTTTCTTTTTAGGACATCACTTTTATCACCTTATCTTTACTTTTTCTTCTTATTGTAATTTTGGACTACATATTCATAGGCTTTAAAAAAAACCACACACTATTCCAATATTAATAATCAAGATAATTGTTTTTTCTTAATCCGTGTGTCGAGTCAAACAAGACAATAATTTTAGAACGGAGGAAGTAATAGAATAACTTAGTTTTATTTTACTTTTCTCTTTGATTTGTCTGAAAAATATACTCATTTATAAGATGTCCTTAAATGAGTGTCTATCTAGGAGTATAAGTAGTTTGATTTGATTCAGTTTAAGCAAAAATTACGAATCAAAGCACCCTCTATAATTTCCAAACTTCTCAAGCCAAACCGAATTAAATAAAACTTGGAACCGAACCGAACCGAACCACTTAGTGGTTGGTTCAAATACTTTTTTAAAAATCATCTTAACCAATATTAAAAATAAGAAAAATTAAGATTTTAATTGGTTATTAACATCAAATATTAAACAACATTTTAAAAGTAAAATATCTTAAATGAAACAAAGATGTTAACTGTTAACCGTCTAGTCAAACTTCTCTTGCAAATTTGAAATCCCAAATAAACACAACCAATGAAAAAAATTCCTCTATATATATGTGTGTATGTGTGTGTGTTTGTGTGTGTGTGTGAATTGTCAGAACCAAATGACCCAAGCAGCGGTCACGTGCTAAGCATGTGTTTACCCTATCACAATCCACCAACGAGCATAGGCATACACCCAGTTTTCTAAACGAACATATCAAACGGGCACCTTCCCCACTATAAGCTGGGGGTCAAGTGCGTAACGAGCAAGACATCATAGCGAACTTGGTGAACAGAAGGATATCCTAGCGAACACAGCAAGCTTGCTCGAGAAGTCTACCAACGGTCGTCCGAAATGTGGGGAGTTAGTGCCGAAAAATCCGGCCCAACGTTCTGGACGTGGACTTAATCATGTTCGTCCTTTTCACTGGGGAAGTTAATACCCAGGCTTCAGTTTGCAAAGCTAGCCTACATAAACCCATCTCCAACAAAGGGGAGAGGTACGTTCACTAATATACAGGCCAAAACTTTGTCAAATTATCTATGCACTTGTTGGTTTTCTGATTATCACGCCAGAGTGTTTTGTAAGGAAAGCCCTTACCCAGTTTACGTTTGATCTTGACATTCTTGACAGGTTAGGGCCGTAGAATTCAAAAGCTTAGATATCCTATTAGTTAAGTGTAAGTCCGTGGCAAAGGCTAGAGGGGGGGGGGGTGAATAGCCTTTAAAAACTTTGAGTGTTGATTTGTAAAACTTAAAGGATTGGCAGCGGAAAACTTAGTTTTATCAGTCAGCTGAGGAATTGGTCAGCTGGCTGACACCTTGTAAATCCTTAAGCTGATAAATGTTGGTCAGCTGGTTGACACAACTATTTTTCAAAGGAAGTTGTCTTTAAAGTTGATCACTGAATATAGAGAAGAAATTGAAATACAAACTAACTGAACAATTAAGCAAACAATTGTTGTTAACTGACTGACACTTAATTAGTAAAAAAAAAACTTCTTAAGTGTTGAGTCAGCTTGCAAGAGTATAAGAAGCGGCCGACAAATCAGTTGAAGTTGTTCACAAATAAACTGCTACGTCCACTACCAAGTTGGTCAGACTTGGATTTTTGTAGTGCACTAATTTTATTAAAAATCTATTTGATCTCTAATGGATCAGTGTACAACAAAAGACCGGTGTTTGTGGAGAATGATTGAGAAACAATCAAACTCGTGAGACAAAACGACTGAATTCTAAATATATTGAAATGGATCACTCAGTGTTTGCCTAAACAATAACTAGAAAGAAATTTTCAAAGTAGAGTATCTAGCTAATGTTTTTAAGAAGACAAAGTCACAAAGAAAATTCTTGAAAGTATGTAGGCTTTTGACTTCTGTAAAAAATTGTTGTCTTCAATAATGCTTCCAGTGGGTATTTATAGCTAGTCTTCATAAGTAACCCGTTAGGAACACATTTTGAATTTGAAAATGTGTTTGGCAGATGCAAGATCTCAAAAGATCCTGTGAAATATTATCTAACAGTATATCTACCAAAAACACAAAGTAGGAAAGTGTCAGTACAGGTATATGATTAATCAAATAAGGAAAGGTAAACCGACACTAAACATATTAAGGTCAGCTGAAGCAAGTAGCTGACAAAATGATTTGCGGCTGACCAAAGATAACTTAACTTTCTTGGCTGACAATCATGTGACGACCCGACCCGGATCCCAATACGAAATCCCAAAGGTCGTGCCGCCAAACACACAAAACAACAAGCAATGATAAATAATGGGTAAGGCCATAACGGCGATACGCCAATGACTTAAAACATATGCGGAAGCTAAACAAAATATCCTAGTGGCGCCCGAGCTAACAAGCTCAAACCAAATACAACCAAAGAGATCATAAATCTCTTGGTCCGAAAAATTCGACACGTGCCGCAACATTGGGCACGTAGAACAAAACTCCCCGTCATGCAATACAAATATATAGCACAAATAACCAAGTCATCGGCGACGTTACAGCCGGAACCCAACATTACACTAAGTCTAAGACTCTAGTCTACACACTCAACGGCTAAACATGCCGGAGTACCACATAACCAACAATATAAATAACTTGAGATAGAATAAATATGTATTTAAACAACTTGGCTCGACTAACATTTGTCGGCTCACAAAAACCAAGTACTAATAAAACAATACAAGTTCCGAATCAAAAACACAATTCTTACTACCCAAAGTGAAGTCTATATAACTTCACTTCCCAAACGCGTCCTTTCCAAATAAATCAAGGTTACAAAAATAATAATACTAGCAACCTTCTTAACCATATCTCGCTTCTATCGTAGAGTTGGCAGACTCCTTCGAATTACTAGCCCTGCTCAAATCTAAGGAAAACAAAGCAAACGAGTAAGTCATAATGACTTAGTAAGCTACTAAAGATGCAATGTCATGGCATGGCATAATGCTCAAATAAAACATGTACATCTTATGTCATACTCATGATGTAGCATTTCATGGTATAATTTCCCACACAAGCCAAATCCAACCATAGTCACATAGAATATAATTCTTCATAAATTATCATGAAATAAATCATATCAATAGATTATGATTCTAAATTCGTTATATGTAGTATTTTATTTCTACATTTAAACTCCCATCAAACCATATAAACCAATTGCACCATGAGTTTCATAATTCTTCTTTTATCACAACTCATATAAAAATTCGTGAATGAGAGACTATTGTTCCCATTTTTATCATAAATAGCATGTTATATTTTTAGTATAACATAAATCATAAAAATCATCATTTCATTAGTATGTTATATTTTTACTATAACATCTTAACAAGAAACCATCATCTCATGAAAATAATCCCATTAACCATGTATCACAACAATCCATACATGCTCATAAAATAAACCACGTAACCGAGAGAAGATGATCCTCTTTTTCCTGTTTCCCGCATGCAACTCTTGCGGAAACAAACGTGCCCTCGATAACCCTTTCGTGGTATCGACGCCCCCGAACGCAGATCTCCGCCGGGTTCCATAGCTATCAAAGTCATGTGTATTACTCTAACTAAGATGAGCTACTTCCCCACCGTGGCCATCGGTGGAGGGGTGTGTGCAAAGACGACGATCCATTGCGATCACGAATCCCACAATTCGTGAAGACAATGTATCGTCCCACCAAAAACTCAAACCAAAACCGCCAGCCGGACTCAAACTCAAGCACATGTAATATATACTCACATGCTCAAATAAAGGAAAAGTACAACACACGTACTAATCCAATCAAGTAGATATTTACTTAAAAATCACATAGTTAAGCATTTCTATGCTAACTAACACATAAACATCTTAGAGCGATAACATCAAGTCTCTAATACCCAAGTGTTCTTCATACACTTGAAAACGCCGGAGGCTTGACCTCCATCAAAACTACCCCAAATTCGTAGGATTTCAATATGTAGTTCTCTATGTTCATATAAATCCATAATCAACTCCGTTGAGTCATTTCTACTATTTTCAAATTTGGAGGCATAGAAGCTATTTGCATCATAGCCCTCCTATTATTCATTAGCTATTATTCATGGCTAAGTTCTTAAGGTTAGCAACATTGTGCAACCCAACAATCCATTCTTTCCCAACAAAACCCCAAAACATAGATCATAGGTCAACGCTTAACATTTAAAGTCAACCATTACATTTCTAGCATGCAACACAATATAGCATTTATTCAAGCATGCTTTTATCCAAAATAACCATTAATCTAAACAAGATGCGATTTCATCTAGTATGTTCATAACCAACATGTAAATTTATCTAACATGTTCATAACCTTCAATTCATGAATTACAGTTGACCAACTCACTCTTTTTGTATAAAAGTCAACTCAACCCAATGAAGTCAAACCTTACATTTTATTCATGTGAATCGTAATGATAATTCATTCTACATGCTCACAACCAAAAATTCATGAATTAGATATTAACATACTCTTATTTTCATGAAAGTCAACTTTATTCCCAAAAGTCAAACGAAGCATTTCAACATATATTCATGAATTAGATAGTATTATACTCCCATAAACATGAAGGTCAACTTTATTCCCAAAAGTCAAACGAAGCATTTCAACATATATTCATGAATTAGATAGCACTATATTCTCATAAACATGAAGGTCAACTTTATTCCCAAAAGTCAAACGAAGCATTTCAACATACAACCCATTGTAAAAATTCCTCTTTCATGATTACAACTAGAACTTGAGATTCAACAAATACCCTTCCAAAATCCCAAACATACATTCATATGATTCTAACAATTCATACTATCCATTAAAATCCTCTAAACTCATTCATATAATTAAGAACCCATTTACTACATATTCATAATACCAAACCCTAGGTTTCTAGGGAATTTTATACCCATTAATCTCAAGTCCAAACTCACAACATGAAGCTTAATATCATACTTCATTAAACACATAAATCAACCTATTCATGCTTCTAGCAAGTTCACCCAACAAAAGTTCAAAAATCAAAATAAAACCACACACAACATGCTTGTGCACTCATTGACCTCAAATAGCAATCATCTTTGTTTTCCTTAGGGTCAATGAGCACAAAATCAAGAGAATAAAGAATCTAGTAGCTTACTTGACTCGAATAAAAACTCGAAGGAATGGAAATCCGATCGGTGAAGTGGTTCCTCTCGTCAGTATACGTCCAAGAATCCGAAGTTTTGTGGTCATCCAACGGTTGGATCTCCTTGGATTTGAGGAAGAAGAAGCTAGGGCTTCAAGCTTCCATGGTCTCCCTCTCATTCTCACTCTATACGTATTGAAGAAAGGAGGAGAAATGAAAGAAATTTCTGAATTCCTTAATGGTCTTGGGTATTTATACCTCCACAACTAATGAGGGCACAATTGAAAATTCCTTGGTACAATTAGTGAGTGTTAGATGTAATTAATCACTAATCAAACCTTAATTGACTCCCCAAATATGTTAGGACATGATTAGGACTAAGTATGGGAGGTTAGGAAGGGTTTAGAGGGGGTTTAGTGGGGGTAGAATAGGAAATGAACATCAAAAATCAAAACAGGGACAAGCTGTCCATCGCTACAAGATATCGTAGCTACAGTAATCCCATTCCGCGTCCCAACTTGCGATGGCTCCAGCTTGAACACCGCTCGACGAAACGACGCGATTTCTTCTCTGCCACTCTGTAAATGTCCTAAGTAGAAGCCTTAAAAACCCCAAACCAAACAAAAATTTTCTCGATGGTTTCTCGATCAAACAAATCAGTCACAGCGTACCAAAAATCAAGCAGAATCGTTGTATAACGGATGAAATTACACAGAACAAACTAACGATCGAAACAACTAATGAACAAGCATAATTACTTGTTTTAAAGCATGTTAAAAGACTAATGAAATGTACCAAACACATACCCAATGTTACACCAAAACTAAGTGTAAGGAAAATACGGAAAGCGATACGTAACAAAACGCGAATCGCGAAATCAAACATATGACGACGACTATACTTTGAACGTCGTGACCACATGTAAACTTTATTAAAAATGATTATAAACACTTCAAAGGGATATATAATAGGCCTGAATATCACTCAGATGATGAAGAACAGATAGGAGAAAAGAACTCCCGAAAGACGAGACGCTCACACGGCTCAATCTCAAACTACGCGATAAGGAGAATTGCTATTCTCGAAGCGTCAAAACATCGCAAGACTTAAGAAATACATCCAACTAGAAGTCTTAATACATCTAAACATTTTAACCAATCATCATGTAAAGATCTAGGACCAAATCGAGGTCAGGAACACAAAACGCGAGTAAACTCACAATTGCGTCGCATTTCGACTATCGTCGAGTTACGGCTTGTGACTTTAGCAAGTCAACAACCAAATGGCATCTCTAAAAAGTGTTTTGGTCTTAACGTGATCTCTTGTACACATCTAGACTCTCTCAGAAATCAAATAAGCCATAAACCAAGGAAGAAATGCGAGCATTGCACGCAATTCAAGCTAATCGGGAATCGGGGTCTAACAAATCAAGTGGAATGATTTTAAGCAAATCTAATTATATGCAAGATTCAACATTAAGCCCAGTGTATCTACATTTTTTGGATACATTAGTTGGTTCTATTGCCGGGAAACGTTGTTCTTCAAATTCAGAATTTTTTCCAACGACTTTAAGCGTTACTCATGGCTGCAAGCGGTGTCAATTTGCGGGAGGAAGGTCACCCAACTACGCCCAGTATAGAGGTGAATGCCGACAACATACTGTCTCCTCCTTCCTCACATGATGCTCGTCATCAGCTTAACCAAAGACGGGGTTGGAATCACTGGCCCGCAGTGTTGTGGCAACGGTTGGCCTTGCTCATGAATTTCGTGAGGAGGCTTTACGCCAACGAGCATTGTACCTTGGGCAAATGCATTAACTAAATCAACAGTTGATTTATATGGGTAAGCCTCCACTTCCCATTGAGCTGGACCCACTCCCAGTAGTGCCCGTTCAAAGTCATGTTGCGAGCGTCTCCAGGCCTGGACGAGATCCCCAGAGGCCGGTGGAAGTTTATTTTGAACATTGAGAGCGGGAATCGCACAGAGGACGCAGTCACCAAGAGGGACGAGTTAGCCAACGAGTTGTTCCAAGTGTCCACTCTCGCCTTGGCCCTCGAACAAGTGAGGTGGGGGACAGCGGGATCATGCTTACCACAATGAGCGAGAAGACAATGCAATGGTGGTCTCAAACCACCGACAGGACCCCCTAGGGAGGATTCTGCGCAGTCACATTGTCGCAAACGATCTCCTTCTCCACGGAGGTCACATGCTCGCAGACACCTTTATCCATCGCCACGTAGGTCGTATGCCCGCCGACACCGATCCCCCTCACTAAAGGGATCTTATGCCCACAGACATCGATCTCCTTCCCCACATTAACCTCCCCTCAACATCAACCAGCCAAATTGGGGGCGGGGGGAGCATTGGAGCACAAGCAAGATCAAGTACAACAAGCCGCGGGAGGCCCCCAGGTGTAGGCCGTGGGCATAGCTCAGCCCTTGGGAGCTATGGGTCCCCCACATACCCCAGTTGTGCCCGGTGTACAGTTTCAGTGTGCAGGTGGTGTTCCTGTTATAGTAGATGCTCAAGAGTTATAGGAGCTGAGGATGCGCATGTAAGCTTGGGAGCAGGGAAAGGCCCTTGAGGGAAACTTTTTGGGTACTGCATCTAGTCCATTGGCCTCATGGATCAAGAATGCCCCCTGGCGCAGGGGTCCATCTTTCCCAATTTTGACAAATATACAGGGAAGGAAAATGCAAGGGACTGGCTGATGTCCTTCGAATCGCAGATATGATTGATGACATCTAAGGAGGCATCGAAAATCCAGGCATTTATGGGATCCCTGCAAGGAAAGGCTTTGGCTTGGATGGGTGCGCTTCCTCGTAGATCAATCACTAACTGGGTGGACCTGTGAGCAAAGTTTTTGGTTGATTTTGGAACCTCCGAAACCATAGCAAAGACAAGGTCAAACTTGTCTAAAATTAAGCAAGGAGCTCATGAATCTACTTCTAGCTATTTGGAGAGGTTCATAAAGATGCTCGAGCAAGTTCCTGGCTTATCCGAGCAAGAGGTCACTTTGTGCTTTGAAATTGGTCTGCTTGAGGGAGAAGGCAGCCTGAGGTCCGAGTTGAGTGTTCACAAAGATATTTCACTTGATCTCATATGAACCCGATATATTTATGTCATAAAGATCAGAAACAATGTTGGCTGCAAGTTCTGGTGGATTCCAGGTGGACAATCCTAACTTCTCATCTTCTTGAGTGATCAGGCTGAGCTCCTCCATCCTGTAAGGGACAAGAGAATGGTCTTCTCGGACTTTCAGATCAAAAGGAAAAGATGTTCCCTATTCGGCTAGCAGAGTTGGGGTTATGCCGGATAAACTGATGAGGGCAGCTTGTCGCAGGATATGGTTCATCCCTTAATTTTAATTAGTAAGGGTACATGAGGTCATCAAAAGTTGTAGAAGCTTTAAACTCATCTACATCGACAAGCTTCTCCTCGGTAATGCGTTGGGCCATTTCTGCCTGTAGCTCTTTTTCCCTCTTCGCTGCATTTTCCCTCACCTCGCTGAACTCGTTTAGAAGTTTCTCCTCAGAGGGCTTGGTGAAAGCAAGGTGAGATTCGAGGGTTTCTTCTTCTCTTCCACCTTGGACAAATCGATCACCTTGGCCAATACAACCTCCTTGTTGGCTTTTAGCTTGGAGCGGAGGGAATTGACCTGCCCCTCAAGTTGATTTTTCTCTTTGAACAAGGAGTTACAGCAGTCAACCCTTTTTGACAAGTGATAAAAAAGAAGCGAGTCTTTGGTAGCCATCTGTACAATAGAGGCAGTTAGCAAATACAAGAACATACTAAAAAAAGACATAAGAAATGAAGAGTCATTGTAGACACCCCAATTTCGTACCCCTGATATGTAACTCTGGCATGTGATATCAAGAACTGTTTAAACTTAACAAAATGTCAAGTTGCAGGGTTGAAAATGCAAAAGGAAAAGTAGGATGCATGAATAGTGAACTGCAGGGGGGTAAAATGTCAAAAAATTGAGGAAAAGGAACAGTTGGCGTGGCGCCAACCATGCCTGGCGCCGCGCCCAAGGTCCTGAACAGTGCATTCCGTTTAACACATTGTGCAAATTATCAAGCGCGATGTACAAGCTGATGAAGCACACTCTCAACTATAAATACAGGTGCTCGACCTCATTTTCAGGACACAATTCACCAAGGCTTGAAGCCTGAAGAAACTCTGCGTTATTTTTACGCAGTGAGCGATCAATGAGCGAGAGTGATTTCCTCCTCCTATAAAGCCTCGAAACTCTGCCAAACCTCCTCCAAACACAAAACCAACCGGTCAAAGTGATCCCTAGCCCCCCCAGTTAGGTATCTACCCTATTTCCCCGGTCCAAAAACCTCGGAAAGAGCCGTTTCTCTGCCCGAGTAAAAAGGTCAAATTAGCCAGAAATAAGCCCTTGTTCTGCCCAAATTCCACCAGCAGCAAGCAAGCAAGTGTCAAAAGGCAAGCAGTTGCTCTACCCGTTTTACGGGTCTCAAAGGCAACCCTTGCAAGCCGTTACTCCGCCCACACTGCTGCAATCGCAGTAGCAGCAAAAGACTCCCTCTCCCTGAAGGATAGAACGAGTACACCAACGCTCTTAAAGGTAAGCCTTTAAGGGTTTATTCACTAAAAAACTATTTTCCATCTGGTCCAATGTAAAAAATATAAGTCGTTGTGCTGCCCGGATTATTTTAGAAAATAGCATTTAAAAGAGCCGTTATTATGGCCAAATATTTTTAAATGTATTTGTAAATTATTGGAAGGAGACAGCTGCAAGTCTGTAAATAATGTAAATATGTATGTATTTGTAGGTAGTTAATGCTTTATTTATTTACTAAATAAATATAACAGAAAGCATACTTTATCCAAAAACCGCTTTTGAGACCGAAAGGGCGAGTTGGGTGCCTAGCACCTTCCCAACTCGTAACTTAGCCTCCGAACCCGTTTTTATAATCTCTGGTTTTTCTTTTTTTTGGTTTTGCTTTATTTCTTGCTTAAAATAAAGATGGTGACTCTATAAAACATTTTGGATCCAGTGGGGCGTCGCAACACTCCTTTCTTGCACTTTTCCGTTTTCCCCTAAAAAATGGAGAATGGGAATGAAAGGGTGATACATTCCTATATCCTGGTATCCCCTAAACAAGGGATAACTTGATGCAGGAAACCCAAAGCACTCATAATGATCCGAAATAGGCTATAAGGCTATTTTCATAAAATCCATAGTGGGGCCTCACAACATCCTTTCTTGCACTTTTCCGTTTTCCCCTAAAAAAGGGAGAATGAGAATGAGAGGGTGATGTATTCCTATATTCTGGTATCCCTTAAACAAGGGATAACTTGATGTAGAAAACCCAAAGCTCCCATATTGGACCAAAAATTCACTGAAAGTTACCGAGAGGTATTCAAACGTGCTATCTTAGACAGCACTCCTCTCGCACTTTTAATTTCGCCTTTCCCTAAACAATGGAGGATGGAATGAAAGTAGTGGTGTCCCGCATCCGCACGTACGCGCACCCCTATCCAAGGGCGCGCGGGGTGCGGGCGCAGTTCCCGGGAACCTACAGTCATCCAAGTTACCTCGCTCATCGTTAGGCCGAATTCCCCGATCAGCACACCTGAGGCAGTTCGAACGTTACTCGCAGCCACGTCTGTGTGGCAAATCCTTTTAACGATTCCTTTCCCGGTGACCGCCCCATAGTTGCTCCGCTCAAGGAGGTTGATCTTTTTCACTAAGGGGACATCGCCCAGTTCGTTAACTAGCCTGTTCGCTTCCCAGCTATTATGGAGCATTTTGAAATCATCCCTATGGAATGAAGGGACTAGAGTTCGGTGAGAAGAAAGAGGTGGCACGACTTGGTTCAACGACTTCAGAGCGAAAACCGAGTTTCCCTCAGCAGGGACGTCATCGGCAGCCCTTTTTCTTTTTAGTATTCTCATTGGTCTTTTGTTTGGCGGGAGAGGGAGGCTTTGCACGGCTGCCTGTTTGTTCAGGTGGAGGCACAACACGATTAGTCCCCGCCTCAGGCCGTTGAGAGCCACAGGTAGCGGCATAGAGGGACTTTGGCGCTTTCAACTGCGCCCTTTTTGGCGAGTTTAGCTTCTCGAGCTTCCTTGGCCTTCTGCTGGGCCTCGAAGAACTTATTCATGTCATTTAATCTCTTCATAGATGTATATAATCAAATACAATTATTCATGACAGATGAGTTAAGGATATGCAAATTAAAATATCAAACAGAAATAGAAGCAATTTATAAAAACAACCATTGAAGGCAGGGGTGCAGTTCATCCCAAGTTTTTTGCACTCGCGACAGACATCAGGAAAGCTGAATTCGTGACAGCTTCCCTGATAAGGATGAGGCTCTTCCCTGTTAATATCTACAAGGAGTTCAACCCCAGAAACGGGTGTGCAGTGAATCTTGGCTTGACGCAGATAGAAATCGCTGAAAGTGAGGGATTCCAGTCAAACACAAATTCCTGCCCGCCTTTGTTTTCCTTCACGCCCAGGATTCTCTTAAAGTCGAAGAGCATTTTGTTTTCACCGAAACGAAACTGATCACCATTATGAACTTGTGCTTTCAATTGGCCAGATGAGGTGCAAAAAGCCAGTATACTCGTGATTCCACGAGTAGAACTTTCTGATCCCATGCTTCAACTTTGTTCAAGCCCTTACTCAACAGTTTGAAGAAGTGTGGGTTGGAGCGTCCAGAGATACGACCAATTTTCTTGTCAATCTTGAAGAGGTATAACTTACAAAAAAGGAGCATATCAGGCTCATGACCAAGTAGTTTATAAGCAACGGTGTATGTGACCAGAAATCTGACGGTGGTCAGAGTCAGCTCGCAGGGGAGAGCGTTGGTCATATTCAGAAACTTGTAGATGAATGGGTCTAGAGGCAGTCTGAGCTCAACTAGGAATAAGTCAAAGTAGAAGACCATTTTATCCCCCAGTTTGGCATGATCATTATTGCAGATATCCAGTTAGAACGCATTCACTCGGTAATAGCTTGGGTCCATGCCCAAAGAGTGAAACCACCGAGTTATGTCTTCTTCACTCTCCAACGCGTCCTAGGTTATATCTGACACGATAACCTCCTTGAGAACATGTTTTTTGCCTTTGCGGTGTGCAGCCTTCTTTCTTATTTCCCGGGGAGCACTCGTGCTCGTAGAAAGCGACCCAGACCTCAAGCTCGCCTCAACTTCATCTTCTCTCTCTCCAATAACGATCATAGTGATCTTATCGATAAGTTCAGTTGCAGGGTCATTATCAGTTGTGACATTGGGGATTTGTCTAGCAAGTGGGGCAGCGGCTCTAATTAGGCATGTCCTTTAAGAGTCAGAGCTGTAAAAGTGTACATGTGCAACGTGGGCAGCAGCAGGGGCACTTAAAGCTTCAACGATTTGGAGTTCCAAACTAGTGTGAGCGGAACTCTACTTCTCAACTTCAAAGCTCTCCTCACGTTTGAGTGAAGCTCCATGGTTGTAGCTATGTCATTCGATTTTAGATCCATTTTCTTTGCGGGAAGACATCCTATAGGAATCGAGGAATGGACACATTATTTCCTACCCGCGAAAAACAAGCATATGGGGGCAGGTAAAACCGTCGGTTAGGGTTTTTTACGTCTCAAACAAATGAGCAGGGCACCCGTTTTAATTCTTCATCGATTCCTACCTATATGTGTTCTCGTGTTGATGTAAAACCCAGAAAAATAGCAATCAAAGATAAAGTACCTAGAAACCCAAGAAGGACGGGGATCTTGAAAGTTAACAAAAGTAGGAATACAGAAAGACATAACAGAAATCAAGAACTCTCAACTCAATATTAGATGCCAGAAGTGTCCTCATGGTTCGATTTCAGATCGTAACCGTTTTTATCATACACCCAGTAAGCATCATCGAGTCCTAACCCTAGGGTTTTAGCAGAGAAGAGAAAGGGAGGAAATCAAATTCAAAAGGGTGTAAATTGATTGATTGAGAAAGAGAAAGGGAGGAAGGGAGGAAATTGATTGATTCAAAAGGGTGTAAATTGATTGATTCAAAAGGGTCTAAATTGATTGATTGAGAAAGAGAAAGGGAGGAAGTCTGTAGATTCCGGTGAATGTAAAAGATTTGGTTGATGAGGAATACTCGAATTTACTCAACACCGGCAATATTGAAATGAATGAAAAAGGGAGGCTTGAGAAATTGAAGGTTTGTAAAATCGGAGAGAGGAAAAAGACGAAAACTTTTATAGGCTGCTCGAGGGGAACAAAATGGGGGGAAAACGCGAAAGGGTTTTTTTTGGCTGTGCACGCGGTGTAAGAATTGAGGCGTCGCATTAAATGTTGCCTCGATAGACGTGCGCTCGACGTGACCTCCTGCGAATGACGATTGTATCCTGACACATCGCCTCACCACACACCTGACATCGGCTGGCGTCATCAACCGATAAAGAAACCATGTTCACGCATATGTTTTCAGCTTCTTTGAGAATCTATACCAAATAAAGGAAATGATTAAGTCCTTCAACAACCAAATGGTCAACCCCATGAGTAAAAATCAAACATCATGATCCTCGCTCTGAGTAACTGTGCTCGTCAGATAAGAAGCAGGGGGCTACTGAATTGCGAGACATAAATGGCCCAAGCAGCGGTCACATGCTAAACATGTGTTTACCCTATCACAAGCGATACGTGTGCCAGCCTTGTGTTGCGAGCATAATCCACCAGCGAGCATAGGCATACGCATACGCCTGGTCTTCTAAACGGACATATCAAATGGGCATATTCCCCACTATGAACTGGGGGTCAAGTGCGTAACGAGCAAGACATCGTAGCGAGCATAGCGGACAGAAGGATATCCAAGCGAACACATCAAGCTTGCTAGAGAAGTTTGCTAACGGTTGTCCGGAACGTGGGGAGTTAGTGCCGGGAAATCCGCCCCAACGTTCCGGACATGGCCTTAATCATGTTCGTCCTTTTCGCTCGGGAAGTTAATACCCAGGCTTTAGTCTGCAAAGCCAACCTATATAAACCCATCTCCAACAAAGGGGAGAGTTACGTTCACTAATATACAAGCGAAAACTCTGTCAAATTGTCTATGCACTTGCTGGTTATCTGATTATCACGCCTGAGTGTTTTTGCTGGGAAAATCTCTGCCCAGTTTACGTTTGATCTTGACATTCTTAACAGGTTAGGGCCGTAGAGTTCAAAAGGCTAGATATTCTATTAGTTAAGCCCATTGTATCTACATTTTTTTTGGATACATCAATGTGTGTGTGTGTGTATATATATATACACGCACACACACACACACACACGATAAGATCAATGGCAAGATTATGTATATAAATATTATATGACCAATGACTCAAAATAGTTAATAAAATTTATATAATAATCCCTCCGTTCTGGACAAAGAGTCCATTGTTTCATTTTTGATGTTTCACTTAAAAAGTCCACTTTAAAAAATTAAGGCATACATGTGTCATTTTATTACTAATGAACTACTAAAAAGTTCAATTTTTTTTTGAAGTTTTAACTTTCAAACGGACACTCGTTGTTGGGAACGGAGGAAGCATATATTATATAGAAAATAAACTAGTGATGCTCCTGTGTATTGCACGGTTTGTATACGGGTGTAAAATTTTATACTCAATTAAAGTTGAATAATATACAGTTAAAAACTTTAATATAAACAAAATAAACAATAAAATTAAAGATAGATAATCGCAAAATTTTGAAAAAGTTAGTATAAATTTAGAATACTTCTTTATATACAACATTTATTATTGAACATGTACGCCTATTACAACTATCACTATCACATAACAAAATTTAAAATCCTTTATATTTAGTAATTCTAGACATAGCAACTTACAACTGGCCATGACTAAAAACAGGTTTGTTCATACATTAGACAATGATTGACATTGACTTTAGTTTATAAACATTGCGTAAGACACCATAAACTGTCTTTTTTGGAATTTGAATGGAATTTTATGATCAGATGGTGTTAGTGACATTTTTGGAATCAAAATAATACTACCAAAATTTTCTTTTCAAATAACTCGACCTTCAAAAACATGGTTTCTCATATTTGTAACCAATAATCTCATGTTATTGCATAACTTAAGAGGATGATCTATGTTACGAAACAACATTACTGAAGTTCTAACCTTCAAATTCAACTCATGATTTTAGATTAATTTTTTTATCAGAATGATACAAAAAAATCTGAGCTCAAATACAATTTTCCTTTTGAAATGTTCATTGATTCCATGTAATTAAAAAATACAAACAAAAAAAGATTATCTACATCATAATTTGTATGTGACTATTCAATTAAAAAATACAAACAAAAAATGAAAAATGAATAATAATATTGTGACAACATAGTTTATACTCCATTTGTTTCATCCGAAGAGTCCTCATTTGAAAAGTCGATTTCACTCAAATCTACAGAAGTTCAGACCTTTACAGGTGAGTTCTGTCACACGACAAGCCAATAGGTCTGCTTGACTTTGTTTTATAATGGAAGACTAGAACAAGTGAGGGAAGATATTCAAAAACAAATACAAGCTGACAATGCTGCGGAAATGGAGAAAATCAAAGCTGATTCAAGCTAATGCAAGAGGAAATTCAGTCACTTAGGGCCCAACAACCTCCACCAACGTGTAAGTAGTTTGACAGTTAGACAATGTCTTTTGTTAATCACTTGAAGGCTCTCAACATTCTCCACATTTTCATGTAATTTGACACTTCGACAATGATTTTTGAATGAAATGCTTAAACTTGAGTTGTTTTAAATGTTTGATTTTAGATTTACTTTTTTTTTTTTTTTGTAAAATGTGAATTATGAAAATGTTCAATCAGGTACGATAATATATATATATATATATATATATATATATATATATATATATATATAAATTCAATTACGAACTAGCAACGGAAATATATAAACATTGTAATGGAAAAGTCTGTTGCAAGAATGTAACAAAAAATGCAACGAAAAAGTCTGTTACAAGAATGCAACAGAAAATGCAACGAAAAAAATCTATTGCATTCTTGCAACAACAAATGCATTGAAAAAATATGTTACAAGAATGCAATAAAAAATGCAACGAAAAAAATCTGTTGCACGAATATAACCAAAAAAGTTTGTTGCAAGAATGCAACGGAAAAAGTTTGTTACAAAAATGCAACAGAAAAAATTAGTTGCTATTTGCAACAGACGTCAACTGCCTTTGGAAACACATTTACAATCGAAAAATTTGAAATTGCAACGCTCGGTTTTCGTTGCAATATCATGCAACGGAATACATGCACAAAATTTGTAACGAGCGTTTTCCAAACCGAATTTGCAACAAACTTTTTCCGTTTTAATCGTCGAATTGTAATGGATTTTCATTTTTTGCAACGGAATTTTCCGTTTCAATTGCTCTGTTTTCTTGTAGTGTAAATCGAATCCAAATCTGAATCCAATATTCTACTTATTAACAGATCCGATATAAATTTATATATATCCGATCCGTTAAAAACTCGAATCGATTAGAAAATAACATATTTATTATTATAAATAGAGATGAGTGAGAGAGAGAGAGAGAGAGAGAGAGAGAGATGAGAGAGATAGAAGTGAGAAATGGAGTGATGGGTTTTGTGGTAGTTTGTTAGGGATAGTAATGGAGGGGTAGATGATGAAATTACAATATCGATATAAAAAAAGTAATGATGATGAAATTAATTAATATTCAGATCAAATTTGTTTATTAGTTGAACTAAATCACAAATTAAAATTAATAAACGAGTTTTGAAGTTAAACATAGTTTTTGAAATATTTTTGAAAACATGAACATACCAACAAGTTTTCGATAAGTCGGTGGTAATAGCTTCCATTGTCGGACTTTCTTTAGGTGGTAACCTTGGGGTTGGCCATCGCTGCAAAAAATGCACAATTTTTTTTTTTACAATGTGTGGTGAAACTAAGGTAAACGTGTTTTCTTTTTGTTTATATACATCAGCTAAAACAACGTGGTTTTATGAGTGTTTACCGGGTCGCGGTTCAAAAGTTAACCATAGCACGGTTTAAACCAAATTTTTTTAGTTCATTTTCCTTGACCCATCTCCTACATTTTATTTTCCTTGGTTATATATTATTTTAATTATTTTTTCTTTATGTCTGATTTTTAAATTGAACCATAATACTTGAATTATTTTGTAAAAATTACCAATTTTGAAAAGCGTAGTTTTTAAGGTTTTATGACAAAACATATTAGTATATCACAAACAATTTGCACTTTGTCTGATATTATATGCGTTATCAATTTTTTTAACATTAATGTAACTTTTATTTTTATATATTTATTTGTAAATATTTTAATAACATTTTTTAATACGGAAACACATCAGTGAATTTAAATTTTGTTGAGACTCTAAAATAGAGAATGAGATAAAGTGTACCTCAATTCCATTGTTTAGAATTGGAATTGTGGGCTTCAATGTAAATTTTATTGTTTATATCCAGAAAAAATAGTAGAATTGGAATTGAACTAAAATTCTTAATATTTTTATTCTACAAATTGATTTTTTTTCTCCAAAGGTAAAACATTTTAAAACCTAAAGACTCTTGATTTTCATTAATTTTTTTATTTCTATTAATTTTCTTATACGTTTAAATTTTTAATTGAACTTTACATGAGAGCCAAACAAAATAATCTTAATTTTAATATTACAAAATTATGATATTCAATTCTACACATCGAACTCATAATCTTTATGTTGCAATCATTTGTGTATTTTATTAGCACTAAAGTTTTAATTATTGTATTGATACGAATATAGGCTTCGTGCATCGCACGAGTGTTTTGATTATGATTTTCTTTGATTAACTTCAATTTTTATTGTACAAAGTAAACTGTTTTGGTCAAGGACATGTCACTTCGATATCAATTTAAAGATATGTTTAAAAAGTTATTGTTTTTATTAACATAATTTTCTATAATTTGTTTTATATGCATATTGAGCTCGTAATTTTTCATATAATTATTCGGTTATATGGTTATCATTAAAATTTTATATTGTTTATTTTATATTAATATTGAACCGTGCATTACACGGCTGTGTTGTAATATATATAAAAACAGAAGTGCATAATTTTTAGAAATTTCCCGCTAAAACTCACTTTTCAAACATGGAATCACTTATGTTCTACTTATGTCAAAAAAAAAAATTTTTTGAAATTGAATTTGAGAAATGTCATTTAATGATGTTGACATAAACTATTCCAATTGAGTTTACTTTTTTTATTTGGAGAATTAAATTCGAAAATGACATATAAATGGCATATAACTAATTACATACCAAAACCATATAACTATTAACTATTACACAAAAATAAAGAAGAAATCAAATTTCTAGGCAAACTATTGATAAGTCAGACAAAGTCCATGTGCATATAACTAATTACAAACAAAATCAATATATAAAAATAATTAGTAAAAAAGGTATTTATTCAAAAATATTGAATAGCTTAGTATTATTAAAAATACAAAATAGGTAAATAAAAATACTTACGATTGTTTTTAATAGATCTTGAAATACAGTTTTATAATATTTAAAACAAAAACAAATAAAAATACTCATGGGCCTGACTTTGTTTGTTTTTTAGTTTGGGTCGGTCTTAGTTTAAATTATCACTAGATTTTGTGTCCGTGCTTATGACGCGGTGTCAGTATAAAACTTATTTAATGTATGAAACAGACAATATGCAAATGAATTGATATATGTTTGGGACTTTGTAAATATTAGATATACGTATATCCTCCGTGAATGTAAGCAATTGTGTGCCTCTTTTCAATTACATCATGTTTTCAGAGAACATAATACAGTGGCTGATCGTCTAGCAACAGAGGCTTATTTGATTGGTAGTAACAAGGTGTTTTCCTCTTTCTTGGATCTTCCGGTGGCAGTGAAAAAGTCCTTTATGATGGATTCTTATGGTTTCCACAATTTTCGTAAAGGCTAAGTTTTTTGTCTAGTTTTTGCTATGTATTTCCTTTTGTGGTTTGACTCCTTTGTCCCCCCCCCCTTTTTTTTAGGGTAAGGCTGGTTGTCCCCACTAGTTTATATTCTGTTTTTTTATTTATATACTCTCGCAGGTGCCGCCCTGCTTCTCCAAATAAATAAAAATAAATAAATAAATA
Source organism: Codonopsis lanceolata (assembly GCA_013146195.2). Classification (NCBI taxonomy): domain Eukaryota; kingdom Viridiplantae; phylum Streptophyta; class Magnoliopsida; order Asterales; family Campanulaceae; genus Codonopsis; species Codonopsis lanceolata. The sequence continues at coordinate 60,242,064 of CM028381.1, forward strand.
AATATTAGATGAATGCACACTACACAACTGAAAATAAGGCAAAACACAATAAACTAAACAAACAAAAAAAACATTTTATGATGGTCAATTACAAATAAGTAAGAATATCAAGAACTTTATGTCATGTTCAAATTAGAGTAACATTTTCTCTTTCTTTTTTTTTTTTATTAATTCTTTATGTAATTGAAAATTGAAATGTAATATATAAGTTATGTTGTTGAAAGAGACACATGTTTTTTTTTTTTTTTTGTGGTTTCAATTAAATAGTCATATAAAAATTAAGATTCAATTTTTTTATTAAATACATATTTTGAAATCTCAAACTGTGAGTTAAATTTGAACAATACATACTCGTGAATATTTAAATTGAATTACATATTCTAAAATCTCAAACTGTGAGTTGAATTTGAAGGTTGGAACTCAAATAATGTTGTTTCGTAACATAGCCTATTCACTTGAGTTATGCAATGATACGAGATTAATTGTTATAAGGACAAGAAACCATGTTTTAGATGGTTAAGTTTTTTCAAATGACAATTATGGTGGTACTCTTTTGGTTCCAAGAATGTCACTAATACTAGTTGATCCTAAAATTTCTTTCAAATTCTAGATAAAACATTTTTTTGTTGATTATGTCTTACGCAATGTTTATGAATAAAAACCATGGTAAGTCATTGTCTAATATAAGACTCCATTTGAAAACATGTTTTTGGTTATCATCAGTTGTATGTAGCTTTGTCTAGAGTTACTATGTGATATTTATAGTTGCAATAGTCGTACATGGTGAACGAAAATTATTGTATATAAAAAGTATTCCAAAATTTATATTATTTTTTCAAATTTATAGGATTTTCTATATTTAATTTTACCGTTTATTATTATTTTTATTTTGTTCATATTAAAAAAATTAATTACATATTATTCAACTTTAATTTAGTATCTAATTTTATACACATGTGCAATCCGTGCAATGCACTGGTACATCACTAGTTAGGGACAATAATGGAGGAGTAGATGATGATTTCGGTTTTGGGTAGGTTTGTTAGGAAGTAATGGAGGGGTGAGTTGTTGAGGGAAATATAATTGAGGGGTGTTATAGTGAAAATGGTGTACAATGGGAGTGAGGGGTAATGAGGTATTTTCACACATTAAATGGTTTTACGTTTAGGGATTTAGGTGTTACGTTTAGGCATTCTGTTATGTATGTACGTTGTCTTTTGATCATCCTTCATTTCATATTCTCATTGTTTTTTATCCATAAAATATATTTAGGATCAGATCAGATATTTAATCGAATATATTAACTGGTAACGGATTCGAATATGAATTGACATACACTTGATCCATCGGGTTATCGGATCGGATCGACTATATAAGGTTTCAGATCGAATTCTAATATACATATATGTGATACATATCTGATTCATTAATAAGACTAATATAACCCATCAATCGATGAAAGAAAAATGTAGTTATTTGAATAATGAGATGCTCTTTTCAAAAGTGATCCATGCGCCAATGGATGAGAGCTTTTTGGGAAACTTTTTGGATGCACTTAGACCAAGTTCATGGAGTATCTTATATGCTCTTCATTCGATACTCAATCCATTAAAAACGAATTAAAAATATCATTTGATACCCGCAAGCTACTCAAACAAAAAACTCTTCTAACAAATTGGCATAAACTATAATAATCTTTCTTACCCTACTATCTTTATCTCATAAGTCATAACTTCAAGGTTTGGAGAAAAATTCGTTTAGTATAAAAATGAGTCAAACCAAGTCTTTATTTATAGATACTCAACCACCTTTTTATTTTTGTGATTCACATTTGACACTTGGGAGATACTCCATTGTGCACAAGAATCCCTATAGATTTTGGATGAACCTACACATTTTGGATGATCATGGTCTTAGCATTTTATTTTTTTTCTCACTAGGCTTCTGAGCTCATCTCTCCTCCCCAATGGTTGAAGTTATGCGATTGGGGGTGGAACATGAGAGAACTTCGAACAAGTTTTATCGTGTACTCCCTCCGTTTCGGTCCACATTCTATCTTAGGATATTTCACTTTCAAAAATTAAGGCATACAAATGAAAAAATTGACAAAATTGGCCCGGTCATTGGGTAGGCCATGGGCTAGCCAGTTGGTCAGGTGTTTTGGGCGGGCTTGGGCTTTAGTTTTGGTTGCCCGATGAAATTTCGGGACGGCTGTTAGTCCCAAAGGGCACAATAAAAAGCTAGAAGAGGGGGTTGAATAGCTTATTAGACACTTAAAACCTTTAGTATACATTCCTAAAACAAACACTTGCAATCTATTGAAAAGATTGAAGTAGCGGAAGTCTTGTAAGGAAGACAGTTCAAGTCTGCCGGTGAAGTACTAACGGTAGACTTTATTGAATACTCAAGTTTGCTGTTTGAAGCGATAAGTAAATTGATATGAAACAGTGTAAAGCAGTAAGTAACAGTAATGAAAGAACACAAGTATTTTGAGATAGTTCGCACTATAAAGAGTGCTACGTCCACCACCAAGGCAGTCAACCTTGGATTTAAATGTGCACTAAGTTTTCCACTAGTTCTATTACAAAGAATTCCAATGGATCGTGTACAAAATATTTGACTTGTGTTTGGGGGTGGGAATTGAATATCTGGACAAACAGAATATTCAATGGTGCAGAAGAATAGTTAAAGAAACAACAATAAGAAGCAAAAGATAAAGTGTTGATCCAGATCTTCTTGTTGTTGTTGAGGACTTCGTTGATTAGTTTAAGATCTCTTGGATGCACTGAGCATATAAGACTTTAATTATATTGTTGGAGAAATTCAGAGCATTGTGTTCTTCAGTCTTTAATGTCAGTATTTATAGCTGGGGCATTCTTGAGACCGTGTTTGGAGAAGACGAAGAGTAACAACTCTATTAGGTTGAATGCATTAAATGCATGGAGCTGACTTTGTAGATTTCATCTTCAATGATACTGAGCAAGGAATGGTAAAGAGTTGTTGCAACAACTGACAGGTGAGCAATCAGAGTTACAGACATGCAATAGTTGGTACAGACTGTAAGTGTTAGTTACTTTCTCACTTTTCAGGAGGCGAAAGTCTTCATGCTTTTCGGAAAGCTGGATAGGCGTGTCTAAGAAGTCAAGAGTTGATAGAAGATTGGTTTAATTCAAATTCAAACTGATAAAAGTCGAATTTAATTAATCCACTAAAAGCTTGATGACTCGACACGCCATGCTTGAGTAGGTGCAGACAAGGTATGCTGCTGGAAGTTGTATGAAGTCTTCCGGTGAAGCTTTTAGCTGAAGCCTTTAGCTGAAGTCTTCCACTGAACATGTGAAGCCTATAAAAACTATTCTAAGGCAAAGTTCTATACACAGTTACCACGCTAATTGATACGCAGCCCAATTAGACACTAAGCATAGAACATAATGTAATGTATGAGCAAATGTAAATCAAGATATAAATGAGAAACAACAATCTCCTCCTATTTGCATCTGGTCATCATTACTTACAAGTGAAGGCTATGAAAACTTTATGATAGATAATAGCATGTCAGAAAGTATTTTAGTTTTATAACGGTAGACATGCCTCTATCAAAAAGAAAACACCTCAAGTGTAAAAGCTAATCTAAGTGCTTACAATAGAAGAGATGTAAAGAACAACACAGTGATTAGTAATAAACAGTTCAAAATGGATTTAAACTGAATTTTTAAATTTTAAGCAGATATATGAAATTGAAATAACAAGAATTTAAACAGAAGATAATTTTTGAAAGATAATAAGTTTCTGTATTCAAACGAGAAGTTTAATATTACAGAGTTTTCAAAAACTTTAGATGGATACAAAGGTTTAGGGAGAGAAAAATACGAGCTACCACGGCCTTTTCCCTTTGCCTTTGTTTGCTTTGTCTGCTGCTTCTCTTTCTCTTCTTTGACGTTCAAGTTCTTCAACTCTTCTGTTGTACTTATCATCGGCAGAGGTAGGAGGTCTGGTGGAGCGAGAACGGTAGTCCAATTCTTCATGTAGTCTGTTGTTCTCCTCCATTAGAGTCTTGTTTATAGACCTCAGTTGTCTCTCCTCAGTGATGGCCAGATCACGATCACACTCGATATTGATCTTATCATGAGACGCGTTGAGAGGGATGTCGTTGAGCTCGAGAACATGAGGGCGGCTGCTTCCTAGATGAAGAGTTATGTGTAGAAGAGCTGGTAGAACAGAGTAGAGCAGAGTCTAACGCATTCCTTGCGTTGTTGAGCTTCCACGTTGATCTTGATATCAGTGGACTTGTGCTTCATCTCTCCAAACCTTGTCCACACATCCTCTTGAAATTGTCGAAGGATGGTGGCATTTCTGTCTGTTGCCTTAAACGTGGCAGTTGCAAGCTCAGCAGCAGCTGTGGAGATACTGGTAAGTTCTCCCAGTCTATCGTAGATAGCGTCCAAGCGGCTCATCATTTCGGGGTTGGCCGGTTGGGAAGGAGAAGGATCGAGGCCAATGTGTATGTGCTCAATGCCGGCAGAGGACGTGGCGTCAGCATACATTACAGGCCGGAAGGGTTGTTGGAGAGTTGGAGTGGCTGAGTTGGAAGAGAAGGAGTCGTGTGAGGGAAAGGTATGGGTAGAGGAGGAGTTTGATTTTGGAGGAGAGGGAGGAGGGGTTGGTGGATGGTCAAGTTCAATATCAGTGTCGGAGTTGTCACTAACTATTGAGGGTTCTGGTAGGGGGTCGGTAGAGAAACAGAAGGATGGAGCAGGATAGAAAAGGGATTTGGGTTTAATTGGGGTAGGTTGGGAAGAGGGTTGGGGAAAGAGATCTGCTACAGATGAAAGTTCAAATAAGAATTTCGAGGCAGTAGAGTCTAAGGGTGAATGGGAATGGTTTGGGATTGTTCGGATGGTGTAGTTTGGTTGGTTGGGTTACGAGGGGGTAAAGATGGGGTAGAAGGGTTTGGTGAGTAGTTAAAGGATGAAGAAGGGGTTGAAGAGGTTGATTTGGTAGGCTCCTCCTGGGTTTGTGGCTTTTCCTGAGGGATAGGCTCCTCCGGAGGGGTTGATTCCACATGAGTATATGACTCAGTAGGAAAGGATTGTGAAGGGGTAGAAGGTTGGGTATCGGCAGACTTCCTTTTCTGCCTTAGCAGCTGAATAGGAGGTTCAACTGCTTCATCGGCAGAGATGACAGGGTCTGCTGGTGGCTGGGTCGGAAGACCTTTACGTAGTCGTCTACACTTAGGCTTGGGTGAAGGTGAGGGTTGGTCAGAAGAAGGTTTACATTTGGGTGTAGGGGATGGCTGGGGAGTGGAGGTTGTTGGTTCCGGGTTAGATGGCTGGGGAGTAGATGTATATATGTCAGCCGGCGGGAGCTGCCAGCGAGACTTGTCACGACCGGCCCGGTTCCTAGAATCCACAGCAACTGAAGCTCATCGATCTCTGCTTCTTGCCTTGTCTTCTCGGCTACATCAGCCTTTGTCGTGGCGAATATGTCAGTCAAGACTTCCGTTTCATCTAGCGAGAAACAAGTCGCCTTAATGAACTTGACGACCTTAGCCCGTTTGAGAATGTGTTCTGATTCCTCGGCTAGGTCTTTGGCCTCTTGATAGATATCACGACCAACGGTAGAGGTCACCTTTTTAAATCTTTCCATGGCTGCACGGATAGTAGCACTGGCCGCATCATACGCGTCCATGTCGAACCGTGTCACCATAATTGGAGTGGGGTTGGTTATTTTTGCAGCAGCAATACCTGGAAGCCCTCTTTGCTGCCTTCGCTTGTTCTCCTACTCAATGTATTTGTTGAAGAAGTTGTTCGTTAGCTGCCTGTCTTTTGACACTTTGGTCACCTCATTTTTGTGAACGCCAGACTTGATTTTTTGCTTGTCCATTAGCAAGGTGTTGATTAGCCTGACAAAGGGCCTTTTGTTGGTAGGGTTGTCCTTCACATATGATATGTATTTGCGAAGTTCGTTGAAGATGATGGCTCCATAGTTGAGGCGAAACTTCTGGTGAATGGTGATGGAGAGGTTGAGTTGTTAGGCGATGAACATATCATGGACCCCGTTCTTGAACAGCAGACATTTGTCTAGCAGATGGCTAGAAGCGATAGCGTCGAGGAAAGAGGTTCCTCGGCATTTTGCCTTAAGGTTCCCTTGGAGTGTTGGTTCCCTCATTGCTTCCAGGCTTTGTCGGCCTCGGCTGATGGAAAGTTCCATGTCTCAAGCCATAATGAGCATCAGATGACCTTGGATATCACCTTGGCAGACAGAGAGAAGGGAAGACCACGAATCCATCCACGGATGACTGATGGAGTTTTCTGGTTGATTTTCATTCACTGGTAGAACTCTTCAGCGAGAAGGATGTTATAGTCTTCATTGTGGAGACAGAAGAGGGGGAGAATCCCGGACTCGTTCATGTCATCACACATCTTGGCTCTGACAGCGAATGTGCGGGCAAGCCGTGCGTAGGTCGATGCATCTTTGGCGAGAGAATACATCTTAGGTTCCGAGGTTGAATGATATCATGAGCAGTCAGAAACAGAGGAAACCCAGGGACGTTGACGAAGGGGCTAGGGTGAATGACGCTTTCTGGGTCAAGCACCTTCGTTTTGCCAGTGTTGGATTTTGCAGATGTTTTCACCTACAAAAGACATTTTCAGAAATTAGGGCTTTTCTTCTGACTGAACAAACAACCAAAGATTTCATTTTTAAGAAGTAAAATAAAATTCCAGATGAAAAATTTGAAACCCTTGAATGTTTGGATAGATAAAACAGAGAAACAATAACATAAGATTTCTTAGAAAAAAATGAGTGTCCAATAGTATAGAGAAAACTGTTAGATTCACGGTTTTGAAATGAACAACAATGGCGGAAACCGTCCACATACGCAAAGGGTCCTTTCGGATTCCTCAATAAAGTGACTCAAAAGAAGAAATACTAAGCATAAATCAATGGATAGTAAACTAAAGAGTAATGAAAAGCTTACCATTCTTTGTTGTAAGGAAGAGAAAGCGGATAATAGTTGAAGAGAGAGAGAGAGAGAGAGAGAGAAGCTGGGTTGTAGAAGAGAAAGGGTTTAGTAGAGAGAAATTGAGAGAGAGGGTTCGTAAAGAAGAGTTTTGGAAAGAAGCGGTTCAAAGTATATTTAAAGGAGAGAAAAAATCCTTTTAAAGCGAAAAGTT
>CM028381.1:60249338-60306990 GCA_013146195.2 Codonopsis lanceolata
TCATAAACCACCGCAGGTTGGAGGTGCCGAAATAGGTGTTAATGCTTTGGGACGAGTCGAGTACCACGTTCCCTAACATTAACGGTGTCTAGCACCGCCATCCATGCCAATGCTCGCCATTGGCATAGAATTCTTGGACAATGGGCACTACGGCTGCCCTTGGCGGAGAATCTATTAAAAGCTCCCACCTAGGGCTATCGGATTGGGACAGGAGCCAAATTCATCACTTTGAATCCCCTTTGGGCACCAAGGACTTGGAGTGTGGCACTCGGGATTCCAATGCGAAACCCCAAGTGGACGCCCAAATATACACAAGTAAGCATGCTTAAGTAGGATAATAAAAAATTCATGTGGCGCAACATCGCATACAAACAACAACTCGGCTACACTTGGCGGAAAATAACAAAATAAACAAGTCATCGGCGACTTACAGAGGAACCCAACAACTACTCCTACAATTTTAACACATGCTTATAAAAACCTCAATGGCCACAACATGCGGGAGACAACAACAACAATAATATTTTAAAAAGAGTGTTAAGCGGAAGAAAGCGTAGTGAACCAATACTATATAAACAAGCTCGACATATAAGTCGGCATACAAAAGATTATAAGTATCAAGTCATCATTAAGTTACACAACAACAAAAACCCCAAAGTCAAGTCTAGGTGACTTGTTTCCCAACGTCCTTGCCAAAACAAAAGTCTAATTACAAATCCCAAAAGAACAACCTTCAGCTCGCAACAACCAACGCGGGTAAGGCGAATCTAGCGAAAAAGTCTCCTTGGCTCGGATCTAAGGAAAACAAAGCAAACAAATAGGGTAAGAGACTGAAGTTACTAAAATGCATGTTCATGTTATAGCATGGCATTTATTACAATTATGGTGTACATGATCATCATATAGCACTTAGCACATTATTCACGTAAGTGCGTAAAATAAATCATACAAGTAGGATATGATATAGTCAAGGCCGCTTCATAGCTCCTGCAATAAACTTTATTATACTGGATCGTGCCACATCGATGCTTTGTGACTACATCGACTTTTATCGAGAACCTACTCGATTTAGATAGCAGCCAATGGCGCACGTATTGATACGCAAGGGGCTACTTCCCCATTGCGACCAACAATGGAGGTGTGTGTGAGGTCCCAGTGCGGCGATCCATAGCGACCACGAATCTCACAATTCGTGAAGGTGATGCATCGTCCCACCACGGCGTAATAAACAAACCAAATAATGCCAAGCTGGACTCAATGTGATGCACAAGTAGGTATTTACTCAGTAAAATTCGAATTCGACAAAGAGCGAACTCATCAGGCCAAGTAGGTTATTAATCTCTACCATAAATCATGTCAAGGCAATTAATTGCTCAAAACAAATCTTTCATAACAACTTGTTGCAAAAACAATTAAGCTAAGCTCATACTTGAGTAAACCCGATCAAGCGGTGTCCAAACTTCGTAGGGATTGAAATTAGAGTTCAACATGTTCAAATCTTCCCTGAAGTCGACTGGTTGAGTCTTTACTCTAAATTCCCAATTTTGGAGAAATTGAAGCTATGTGCTTCTTAACCCAACCTAGGCCATTTCTAAGTTCAACTAGGTTACAAGTTCACCAAGGCATGGCAATGTGATTCATATTCATCATAGGTTCCAATTTTGAGGATAGAACACATAACAACTTCACAATATCATGTAGGCTTAAATTAGGGCATTCTCATATAGCACTTCTTCAAGCAACACATATAATACATGTTTCTAACATGTTCATAATCTTAAATAGGCAAGATGAAAGAGTATTACAACCTTTAATAACCATAAAATCCTCCTATACATGCTCTAGCAAGTTCATACTTTCAAAATACAAGAAGAAGGCATAGGAAGCATATATGTGCCCTCATTGACCTCATACATCATAAGCTTTGTTTCCTTAGGGTCAATGAGAACTAAAACAAAAAGAATAAAGAAGTAACTTACCTGTATTCTACACCCAAGAAAGTAAAGAAGAAAACTATTCGGTTGAAAGTGATCTACTCTTCAAGTTCTACACTTCTTATGGAGGTGGCTTGAGCAAATGAGTGAAGGATCATGGAGGACCAAGAAGAAAGCTTCAAGAAGCCATGGGAGAATCTTGGAGAAGAGGAATCTCGTTTTTGGAGAGTGAGGGAGAGAAATGAGGTCTCTACATCGATTTGTGGCTTAAGAATGGTCAAAATGTGAGTGGGACAAGTGTCAACACAATGTGGTCTCCTTAAATCTGATTTTTTGTAGCTTAATTGTTCATTAAAGCCCTCTTAATCCACTCTTAAGACTTATTAGAGATGTTAGGACATAAGTAAGGAGGGTTAGGGAGGTTTAGGTGGGGTTTAGAAAAGGTTTTGAATAGGAGTTTAGGAGCAAAAATCGTAAAAAGCACAAAAGCAGGGAAAAGCAGTTCGGGGGACCTTGCGGTCGCATGGTCCCCATATACCCTTCCGCATCCTCCCGAGGATGCTCAACACACAATTTTCTGTCCACCTTGCGGGGGCAAGGTCATTCCACCTTGCGAGGGCAAGCCAAGCGAGACCCAAAAAATGGCTCAAAACTCAACCTAAAAGACCCCCAAACACTTAGCCAAATCAATGGGGTTTCAAACCCCAACAAAACTGAGTTTAAAGCTCATCACAAGTACCCTCAAAAAACACCGAACAATCCAAACGAAGGAGGGAAAGAAGGAAAACTAAACAAGCAATCGAACCGGCGATTCAACAAGCATGCATACATGATTCTAAACATGTTAAGAGCTTCAATGAAGGACTTATGAATAATTCTAAAACATTTATGGACTAAGTAAACATGCTCACAAGCAATATGAATGCATGAACACAAGCAATGAATGGCTAGGGTGCCACATGGAGAGCTTGGACGTGTACCGTTCTGATGCCTCGTAGGACACGAATCGGGTGATGTCAAAATTTTGCTCTTCCTCTGGCGGGGGCCGAGGGAGGCCACCGTATTTCTACGCTTGCACGAACATTTTGTTTGATTTATAAAATTTAAAAACTAAAGGTTTAGCGAATAAAAATGTAAAAATGCGTTTTTAAATTTTTAAAATTAAAAATTTATTCTAAGCATGCAAAAATTTATCTCATCGTTGAAAATTTTCTAGCACCCTAGCATGCAAATATTTTACGTAAAAAAATTAAAGAGGGTGATAGTGTTACTTGTTTGCAGCCTAAATGGAGTGAGTGCAGCCGAAGTTTGTGTAAAACCCTGAAATGTTGCTTGCATGTGTTATGCATGAATTCATATCTTTATAATCATCATGAATATGTTTATTTAGCTCCCGTACATGTTTAGAGTCAATAACATGATCATTGACGTTGTTTGAGATGCACGTGTGCATTTTTCTTTCGCGAGATGCTTTGAATCTCGGGTTTATGTTTTATGTGATTAACACATGGATAATTGTTGGAGGGCATTTAAAACATCATTAACATGCCTTGGTTATTGTAAGATCCCGATTCCCGGTTAGCTTGAATTGCGTGCAATGCTCGCATCTCTTCTTCGGTTGATCGCTTGTTTGGTTGTGAGAGAGTCTAAATGTGTATGAGAGACCACATTAAGACTAAAACACTTTTAGGAGATGTCATTTAGTGGTTGACTTGTTAAAGTCAAAAGTCGTAACCCGACGATAGTCGAAATGCGACGCGATTGAGAGTTTATGCGGGTTTTGTGTTTCTGACCTCGATTTGGTCCCAGATCTTTACATGATGATTAAATAACATGTTTAGATGTGTTAGACTTCTAATTGGATGTATTCCATAAGTCTCGTGAAGTTTTGACGCCTCGAGAATAGCAATTCTCCTTATCGCGTAGTTTGAGATGGAGCCGGGCGAACGTCTCGTCTTTCGAGCCTATTTCCCCTATCTTTGAGCATCATCTGAGAGGCATTCAGGCCTATTTTGTAGCCCTAATAGGTGTTTACAATCATGGGTTATTACCCATCGGTTTGCGGTTTCATTCGACGTTTAGATAGCAAGTAGTTACGTCTTGCGTCGGTTTTGCCCCGGGTTGTTTCGGGTGTTGTTTATGGGAGTCTAGACCTACTTTAAAATTGGTTTGAGACTTGGATGGACTAGTTTAATGTTTGAGGACTTTAAGGGTTCAATTGTGAGCCATTTCGAAGCATTTAGACTCGAGAACGCGCGGGAGAGGCCGGGATCGGCGAGGTTGGACAAAAACCTAATTCTTTGAAATACAACGATGCGGTCGCATCACCAAATAGCGACCGCAAGGGGTCTGTAATGTCGGATTTTTGACCTTTTTTATGTGCTGTCCGAAATTTGACCTCTCAAACCCATTTTTAAACCACAATTTGACCCAATTACTTAACCTAAACTAATCCTAACATCTATTAGGAGATTTAGGGGTTAATTAGTGAAGTAATTAGTGATTTAATCTCACATATAAAACCCTATCAGCCGCACACTTTCATTCCATTCAGCCAAGACAGAAATTCGACCTCCCCCATTTCTCTTCTGCGAACTCAACAGAGAGCTTGAGAGGGAGAGCTTGAGAAGGAGGTTATTGGGTCTTGAAGGGCTGAGCTTGGTGTCCATTGCTAGGGTCTTCTTCTTCCCCATTCAACCCACAAGTTTGAAGAGAGAGAAGTGAAGGGAAGACTTCATTTTTGGGGTTTCAAAATCTGGCAGTTTGGGAGGCCGAAATTGGTAAGTTTCAACCTTCCTTCCTCTTCTTTTTAGGCTCCATTGACCCTAGGGAATCAACCATGTGTGCTATGTGGGTCAATGGAAGCCATTGTTAGGGTTTCTAGAAATGTATGAACCCTAGGAATTCAAGTTTATGTTAGAGCTTGATTGGCCTATGTGAGACCATGCCTATGTGAAATTCATGTTCTAAATTGCCTATTGAACTTGATTATGTTGATTTTTCATGAAGATTGATGTTGGTTTGGTTGAGGTTCTTGGAGGGTGTCTTGCCCTAATTTTGTTTTAGCTTGCAAATTGATGATGTAAGCTTGATTAATGTGTTTTATATGCTTAATAGAGTATATTAAACTTTGCTATATGAATTGATTATGGGTATTGAGCTTGGATGACAAAGATGCTTGGAAGGGGATTTTCCCCAAATTATATTTGGCTTGTTAAAGATGATGGTAAGCCTAATTAGCATGTTATACATGTTTAGTGGAGTTTATTGAACTTAGTTGTGTTGATTAACCATGAGTATTGAAATTGGTTTGGTTGAGATGCTTGGAGGGTGATTTGCCCTAATTTGGTTTTAGCTTGCAATCTAATGATGTTAGCTTGATTAATATGTTTTACAAGCTTAATAGAACATATTGAACCATGTGGTGAATTTTAAATCATGAATTGAACGTTATGATTGGTATGATGACTTGGATGATATTATGCACAAGATGGCTAAATTATTCCAAGTTGCATTGTTAATTAGTTTGTTGGGTTTATATGAGTATATTGAACATTGGGATTGTGGTTTTGGGCGATAGTTATGAACATAGGGGGTTGATGAAGCCTAAGCTTCTCATCCTTGAATTTTCGGAAAACTTAGATTGAACTCAACGGAGTTAACCTTTGGGTTAGTATGAATCCTAGGAACTATAATTTTAAGTCCTACGGAATTTTGGGTAGAATTCATGGAGGTTGAGCCTCCAAGAAGTTTTGGGAGTGTGTGAAGCACACTTGATTATGAGAACTTATATGATTCTCGGTTGTGATGTTTATGCTAGTTGTGGATGAATTACATGACTAGTTTGATAGTAGAGTGTTTACCTACTTGTTTTGAGCATATGAGTATATATTACTTGTGCTTGGGTTTGAGTCCATTGAGTCGGTTTGGTTGAGTTTTGGTGGGGCGATACATCGTCTTCACGAATGTGAGATTCGTGATCGCGATGGATCGCCGTCCGGGTTTGCACACACCCCTCCATCGATGGCCACGGTGGGAAGTAGTTTATCTTAGTTGTAGTAATACACATGACTTTGATAACTATGGAACTCGGCGGAGAAGCGTCTCGGGACGTCGATATCTACGAGAGGATATCGAGGGCACATAAAGGTTTTGCACGTGTTTTTGCGGGAGCGACACGCGGAGGAATTTGGTAATGGTATCATATCCCTTATACATGAATTGTTTCACAAGTGCTTAAGTGAATAACGTGCTTGGTGAATTGGATATGATATGATGTTTGTTTTGGTTTCTTACATGTTATACTTAATAGATAACATATTGATTAATGTTGTTAAGCATGTATGCTATCACATGAGTATTATTGGAATGTGGTTTTATGCCAAAGGTATAGATCATTATGGTTAAGTTTATATGCCTTGACATGAATATTATGGGAAGGCTATGTTATAACAATAACATGAATTATTGTTATGTTAATATGCTTTATCATGAATATTATTCGGATATGGCATTATGTTAAAAGCGAGAATTATTGTTGTTAAGTTTATATGCCTTGACATGTAAATCATCGGAAGGCTATGTTATATCAATAACAAGAATTATGATCGTTAAGCATATAATTGTCTTGACATGGATTTTAATGAAATGTTATACTACAATGATAACATGTTTTATTTATGTTGAGCATGGATGCCATAACATGATTTTTATATAAGGTTATTTCATGACGATAGCATGATGTGATTTATGATTGAGTATTATGCCATGATAGGAAGTTACGGTTAGTAACTTACTAAGTCATTGTGACTTACTTTTATTTGTTGGTTGTGATTCCCTAGATCCGAGCCGAGCGGCGGATCCAAGTAAATCCGAAGATTGCGTTGGCAAGGATTCTTTTGGAAGGTTGCTACTTAGTTGTTGGTTTTGTTTTGGTGAGGTCGTTGGGAAGATGAAGTTATGTAAACTTCATGTTTGGGGTAGCAAACCCGTATGTGTTTTGTATGTTGTAATTATGTTGTTAGGTTAGCCTATTCTTTTGGTAGCCAACCGGTGGTGTGCTTGCTTGTTATATGTTAGTAGTTAAACTTTCATATACGGTTGTTAGTACATATAACCGTTAGTACTTATTATTGTTGGCCGTGGTTTTAGTCGCGTGGTTAATTATAATCAGGTGTTATGTTTAGCATGTTAAATTGCTAGTTTAATGATGTTTGTTCTCGGCATGTTTTAGCCGTCGAGTTGTTAGACTAGAGTCTTAGACTTAGTTAATGTTGGATTCACGTAGCTTCGCCGATGACTTGGTTTTTTTATGCTATATATTTGAATTGCATAACAGGGAGTTTGTTCTACGTTTAAGCCCAATGTTGCGGCACGCGAGTCGAATTTTTGGACCGAGAGATTAATCATCTCTTTGGTTGTTTTAGTTTGAGCTTGTTAGCTCGCCACTTGTTGAGATGTTATGCACGCATGCTAAATGTTTTAAGTTTGTATTTATAAACAGGTACCCATTTTTGCTTTTGTTGTTATTTGCTTCACCCTACTTTGTTGTTTAAGTGTTGGGAAAGAATGTATATGCCTAGTTTGTGACTTTGATTCTATGTTGTTTGATTGGGGTTTTATGGGTTTAATGACCTTAGTAACCTATAATTACGTTAGTATGGACATAGGAGAGTATTAGGCCCAATGGCTTTATTTAATTAAAGATTGATTATAACTCAACGGAGTTGACCATGTTAGTATGACATTAAGGAGTAATATGCCTAAGTCCTGTTGGGTTAATATTTGCATTTCGGGCACCTTGGGATTTAGAGCTTGGGATCCTAAATTAAAACCCCGAAATATTGCTTGCTTGTGATATGCATGAATTCATATTTTATAATCATGATGAATATGTTCATTTAGCTCCCGGTATGTTTAGAGTCAATAGCATGATCATTGACGTTGTTGGAGATGCATGTATGCATTTTTCTTTCGCGAGATGTGTTGAATCTCGGTTTGCTTTTATGTGATTAACACATGGAAAATTGTTAGAAGGCATTTATAACATCATTAACATGCCTTGGTTATTGGTTAGATGCTTGTTGCATTGTGGGTTGGGTTGCTAGTTTGATTTTAGCGTTAACCCTTTTCGCTTTGACTTTTCCTGGCCGTCGTCGAGAGTTCTCGCCGGTTTCTTGGCCTTGTTTTGATGGGGTTTGAGGCTTGATTACTTTGGTTATGGTTTGGAGGTTATTAAGGTTGATTTATAGACCATTTTTGGCTTGGAAGGACTCGATTGAATGCGGGAGAGTCCGGACCGAGCAAGGAAAGCGTAAAACATGGAAAGCTGGAAAACAAGTGATGCGCCGCATCAAGCTTGTGATGCGACCGCAAGGGTCCAATCGACTTACGGGATTTTGGTTTGGTCTCAGGCCGTCCGAACTTTTGGCCTATTAAACCCAACTTAAACCTATCTAAACTCACTTAATTAGCCTAATACTAATCCTAATCATCTATTAAGAGAATTAGGGGTAATTAGTGATTTGATTAGTGAACTAATCCCCTTATAAAAACCCAAAATCGCCGCACTCTTCATTAGTTCGTCGAAATATTGCGACTTCTTCCTTGAGTTCCTCGCGACCACTTCAGCCAAGACGCAAGAGAGGGCTTGAGAGGGGCGATTCTAGGGCTTCAAGAGGCTAAGCTTGGAAGCCATAGCTGGGTGTCTTCTTCTCCATCTAACCCGCAAGATTGAAGAGAGCGGAGTGAGAAGAAACGGCTTCATCGTTTGAGTTCGGTTTGGGCGCTTTGTAGGGCTGAGAAATTTTGTAAGTTTCTACCTCTCTTCCTTGATTTTGAGCTCCATTGACCCTAGGGAAACAGCCATTTGTGGTATTTGAGGTCAATGGAAGCCATTGTTAGGGTTATAGAATATGTATGAACCCTAGGTTTTCAATTGAATGCTAGAACTCGATTGGCCTATGTGAGACCATGATATTTGTAAAATTCATGCTCTAACTAGCCTAATGAACTTGTTTATGTTGATTGATAATGTGGATTAATGTTGGTTTGGATTGAGATGCTTGGAGGGTGTCTTGCCCTAATTTTGATTAGCTTGCAAAATTAATTGATGTGAGCATGATTAGAATGTTTTATATGTTTAGTAGAGCATATTAAACCATATTGTGTGAATTAATCATGAATTGGAAATTATTGGTTGGTATGGTGACTTGAATAAATTTATAACCAAGATGGCTAATTTGTTCTAAGTTACCTTGTTAATTATTTTGTGGGGTTTATGTGAGTTATTGATCGTCGGGTTTATGGTTTTGACGATAGATATGAACTTAGGGGATGATGAAGCCTAAGCTTCTATTCCTTGAAATTTCGAAAACTTAGATTGAACTCAACGGAGTTAACCTTTGGGTTAGTTTGAATCCTAGAACTATGATTTTAAGTCCTATGGAATCTTGGGTAGAATTCATGGAGGTCGAGCCTCCAAGAAGTTTTAAGGTGTGTGAAGCACACTTGATTATGAGAACTTATATGATTCTCGGTTGTGATGTTTATGCTAGTTGTGGATAAATTGCATGACTAGTTTGATGGTAGAGTGTTTACCTACTTGTTTTGAGCATATGAGTATATATTACTTGTGCTTGGGTTTTGAGTCCACCGGCGCTTCCTGTTGAGTCTTTGGTGGGTTGATACATCGCCCTCACGAATTATGGGATTCGTGATCGCGATGTATCGCCGCGTCGGGTTGCACACACCCTCCATCGATGGCCACGGTGGGGAAGTAGTTTATCTTAGTTGTAGTAATACACATGACTTTGATAACTATGGAACTCGAGAGCGGAGATCTGCTCGGGACGCCGATATCTACGAGAGGGATATCGAGGGCACATAAGGGTTTTGCACGTGTTTTTGCAGAGCGACACGCCAGAGGAATTTCGGTAATGGTATCATATCCCTAATATATATGAATTGTTTCACAAGTGCTTAAGTGAATAACGTGCTTGGTGAATTGGATATGATATGATGTTTGTTTTGGTTCCTCTTACATGTTATACTTAATAGATAACATATCGATTAATGTTGTTAAGCATGTATGCTATCACATGAATATTATGGGAATGTTGTTTTATGCCAAAGGTATAAATTATTATTGTTAAGACAAGAATGACTTGACATGGATTTATGATGAGATGTTATACTTAATAGATAACATATTTATTTAATGTTGAGCATGAATGCCATACATGATTTATTATGAGGTTGTTTCATGACAATAGCATGATATATTTTATAATTGAGCATTATGCCATGGTAGGAAGTTATGGTTAGTAACTTACTAAGTCATTGTGACTTACTGTTATTTGTTGGTTGTTTTTCCCTAGATCCGAGCCGAGTTAGCGGATCCAAGTAAATCAGGAAGGTTACTTTGGCAAGGAAGTCTTTTGGACAAGGTTGCTACTTAGATGTTCTTTTGTTTTTGGTGAGGTCGTTGGGAAGATGAAGTTATGTAAACTTCATGATTTGGGTAGCAAACCTTTATGTGTTTGTAATGATTGTAATTATGTGGTTAGCCTATTCTTTTGGTAGCCAACCGTAAAAGGTGGTTGTGCTTGATGTATATTGGTAGTTAAACTTCCATATGTTTTCTGTTGTTAGTACTTATAACTGTTAGTACTTATTTTGTTGGTAGCCGACTGGTTTAGTCGTGCTTGGTTTGTTGGTGAGTATGTTTAGCATGATATATTGCTAGTTAAATATTATGTTTATTCTCCGGCATGTTTTTAGCCGTCGAGTTGTTAGACTAGAGTCTTAGACTTAGTTTAATGTTGGGTTCCGGCCGTAGCTTCGCCGATGACTTGGTTTATTATGCTTATATATGAATTGCATAACAGGGAGTTTGTCCTACGTGCCCAATGTTGCGGCACGCGAATCGAATTTTTGGACCGAGAGATTAATCATCTCTTTGGTTGTTTTAGTTTGAGCTTGTTAGCTCGGGCGCCACTGCTTTAATTTATTTCGCTTCCGCATGTGTTTTGAGTTATCGGTGTATCGCCGTTATGGCCCTACCCATTATTTGCTACTTGTTTGTTGTTAATTGTTCCTCGGTGGCACGACCTTGGGATTTCGCCTTGGGATCCGGTCGGGTCGCCACGCTTGGTATCGAGCTATGATTATAAATTTAGCTTTCACCGGATAGGTTCCTTGGCTTTGGGGGTTGGTTTGTGTGATAGATTTATTTTATTAACGCCGAGTGTTATTGTAGGTGTTAATGGTGGATACTAGAGCAGGAGCTAGTTCCGGAGGTGGCACCGGTAGAGGTGCTGGTAGAGGTATTGGCGGTGGCAGAAATGCTAACGATAACCGTCAACAGAATATTCCTCCACTGCGAACACCGGAAGAGCAGTATGAGGCGATGGCAACCATGTATCGTGGAATGCTTGATATGATGAACCAAATGAATCAGAGAGGTTTTGGTAGAGTGGATCCACAAGGAGGACCACGGCCAGAGCCACAAGTAGAGAGGCCGAGGCAGGAGGCTAGACATAATGATAATTCTATGCTTGAAAGATTTGTGAAGTTAAAGCCGAGGCAATTTAATGGAGAGCCGACGCCGCTAAAGCCGAGCTTTGGATCGAACACTTGAGAAAATATTTGCACCATCAAGGCGATGATGAACGTAAAGTTGTATTAGCCGTGTTCAAGCTTGAGGGTGCCGCCGAGCATTGGTGGCGTGTACCGAGGGAGAGTTGGGAACCGCATAGAGTCCCACGTATATGGCCTAATTTCGCTCGAGAGTTCGAGCTTCCTATGTACCGATGTTGTCGTGAGAAAAGAGAGAAAGAGTTTATGGATTTGGTGCAGGGAGTATGACAGCTTCCCCAAGATTCGCCGATTCACCGAGTTGGCTCGATATTGCACACATTTGATTCCCGATGAGGCCAGAGGACACGTAAATTTGTAAAGGGTTTGAGGACGGAGTTCAGAAACAACTTCTTTCTCATCGCCGTGGAGTACAGAAGGCCGTTGATAGAGCCTACACTATTGAGAGAGACATTGATGAGCATCGCATTATGTCTATTTCGGGTTCTTCTCAGCCTAAGCGCTTTCTCGAGTCATGGATCGGGTAATCGTGGAAATTTTAGTGGAAAATCTCATTATGAAGGACATGCGAAGAATCAGTCTAGTGACAAAGGGACTAGTACTACATCTACTCAGAGGGATCGTAGTGTGGCATTGGTTTGTTCTTATTGTTCTAAGATTGGGCATACAGAAGATAGGTGCTGGAATAAGAACGGAGCACCAATGGAGTGTTATTACTGTGGAGTTTCCGGGCATATGAAGAAAGATTGTCCCAAGTTGAAGAGCAATCAGTCCGGAGGTTCTAGTCAGACTACAGCTGGAACAAAGAGAGATAGCGATGGGAAAGCTAAAGTGCAGGGTCGTGTATTTGCTCTAGATCGAGAGGTGTACCCGAAGTCTACAAAGCAGGATTGGAGGTACCGCTTTCTATTTTCTAATGAGGCTCGTGCACTTATAGACCCGTGATCATCGCATTCTTATGTTGCATCACATTTCGTTGATAAACTATGTGTTATGCCTCAGTCTTTACCATATGTGCTTGAAGTATCTACCCCTCTTGGGGAATGTTTGTTAGCTTCAGATATTTATAAAGCATGCGATGTACTTGTGGATAAACATGTGTTGCATGCGGATTTGGTGGTGTTACCACTTCGTGATTTTGATGTTATTCTTGGTATGGATTGGTTGAGCACATATCATGCATTGGTGGATTGTCTTAGTAAAAGGGTCACTTTTACTTTGCCTGGCGTTCCTAAGTTTGTGTTTTTGGGAGATAATGCACCGAGTGGTTTACGCCATTTGCGCTTAAGGCTAGGAAACTATTGTCGCTGGGTGCACAGGTATCTTGCTTGTGTAGTGGACAAGCGGGTTTCTTCTTCTAACCTTGAAGATGTGCCAGTTGTGTGTGAGTTTCCAGATGTTTTCTCGAAAGATTTTGGGATGCCTCCAGATCGAGAGATTGAATTTTGTATTGAGTTATTGCCGGGACTACACCACTTTCAAGGCGCCGTATAGAATGGCACCTATGGAATTAAAGGAGTTGAAAGTTCAGTTACAAGAACTCCTTGACATTGGCTTCATCAAGCTGCCGCGCCTTGGGGTGCGCCGGTATTATTTGTAAGGAAGAAAGATGGGAGCCTTAGATTGTGCATCGATTATCGAGAGTTGAACAAGGCAACGATCAAGAACAAGTATCCATTGCCACATATAGATGATTTGTTTGATCAATTGCAAGGATCGGTGGTCTATTCCAAACTTGACTTGAGATTTGGGTACCATCGCTGAAGGTTAGAGCCGAAGATGTTCAAAACGGCTTTTCCGCACGATTATGATGGGCATTTATGGTGATGCCATTCGGTTGACTAATGCGCCGGCGGTTTCATGGATTTGATGAACCGGTATTTCATAATTTTCTTGATTGCTTCGTGGTGGTTTTCATAGACGACATCCTTGTGTATTCTAAGTCTCTGGATGAGCATGCACAACATTTATGGATGGTTTTGTCTATTCTTCGGGAGAGGCAACTCTATGCCAAGTTTAGCAAGTGTGCATTTTGGCTAGAGGAGGTTTCATTCTTGGGGCACGTTGTTTCTAGTGCCGGGATAGCGGTGAATCCTTCCAAAGTTGAGGCAGTAATGAATTGGAGGAGGCCGACCACGCTATCGAGGTACGGAGTTTCTTGGGGCTAGTTTATTATCGAAAATTCATTGAGGGATTTTCAAGATTGCTACGCCCATGACAAATTTGACTCAGAAGAAAGATCCAGAGTTGATGAAAATTATTGATGGTTTGAGTGAGAATAAAGAGAATGAGTTCTCGATGAACCAAGATGGTATTTTGACATTTAAGGGTAGAGTTTGTGTTCTATCGGTTGAAGATGTTAAACGGCTTGTGTTGGATGAGGCTCACAAAGCAAAGTATACTATCCATCCGTGAAGTACGAAAATGTATAGAGATTTAAAGAAACAATTCGTGGAGTGGCATGAAGTTTACGTGATAGCGCACTATGTGTCGAGGTGTCTCACTTGTCAGGTAAAGGCGAACACCAAAGGCCTCCGGGTTGTTACAGCCGTTGGATATTCCGAGTGGAAATGGGAACATGTTACGATGGACTTTGTTTCGATTTCCACGCATCAGAGGTTTTGATGCCGCTTGGGTTGTTGTTGATCGGCTCACGAAGTCGGCTCATTTTATTCCGATTGCGATGACTTATTCATTGAGTCGCCTAGCGGCATTGTATGTGCAGAGATTGTTAGATTGCACGGGGTTCCAAGTTAGTATTGTTTCGACCGATCCGAGGTTTACATCGAGGTTTTGGCAAGCTTTGCAGAAGCTATGGGGACTAAGTTGAACTTTAGCACACCCTCATCCGAACCGAGAGAACGATTCGATACTTGAGGATATGTTACGGCTTGTACGATTGATTTTAAAGGGAGTTGGGATACACATCTTCCTTTGAGTTTGCATAACAATAGTTACCAGTCGAGCATCGAGATGGCACCGTATGAGGCTCTTTATGGGAGGAAGTGTAGATCTCCTATTTGCTGAGACGAGGTTGGAGAAGCAAAATTATGGGGTTCAGAGATTGTTCAGCAGTCTGTTGAGATTGTGAAAATAATTCGAGATAGATTGCTCACCGCCAAAGTCGAAAAAGCTACGATAATAGAAGGAGAGATTTGGAGTTTCGTGTTGAGACTTAGTATTTCTTAAGGTATCGCCTAGAAGGGGTACCAAGAGATTTGGAAAGAAAGGGAAATTATCACCGAGGTATGTTGGACCTTTTGAGATTCTTCAGAAGAGTATTTCAATGAAATATCCAAGTATGAAGATTACTTTTCATTGTCCTTGGAGCAAGTTTTGAGAAGCAAGAAAATTCCATTGGTGAAAGTCGGAAGAATCACGAGATCGAGGAAGCAACTTGGGAGACCGAGTTGGAGATGCGAGAGAAATATCCTCATTTGTTCGATGACTACGGTAAGAATTTAGGGCTAAATTCCTTAAAGTAGGGGAGAATGTAAAACCCTGAAATACTGCTTGCTTGTGATATGCATGAATTCATATATTTATAATCATGATGAATATGTTCATTTAGCTCCCGGTTGTGTATAGAGTCAATAGCATGATCATTGACGTTGTTGGAGATGCATGTATGCATTTTTCTTTCGCGAGATGTGTTGAATCTCGGGCTTACGTTTTATGTGATTAACACATGGAAAATTGTTAGAAGGCATTTATAACATCATTAACATGCCTTGGTTATTGGTTAGATGCTTGTTGCATTGTGGGTTGGGTTGCTAGTTTGATTTTAGCGTTAACCCTTTTCAGTTTAACTTTTCCGGTCGTCGTTCGGGAGAGTTCTGCCTGGTTTCTTGGCCTTGTTTTGATGGGGTTTGAGGCTTGATTACTTTGGTTATGGTTTGGAGGTTATTAAGGTTGATTTATAGACCATTTTTGGCTTGGAAGGACTTGGGATTGAATGCGGGAGAGTCCGGGACCGAGCAAGGAAAGCAGAAAACATGGAAAGCTGGAAAACAAGTGATGCGCCGCATCAAGCAATTAGATGCGACCGCAAGGTCCTTATTTCAGACTTACGGGATTTTGGTTTGGTCTGTGCGCTGTCCGAACGTTTTGGCCTATTAAACCCAACTTAAACCTATTCTAACCTCACTTAATTAGCCTAAGACTAATCCTAATCACCTATTAAGAGAATTAGGGGGTAATTAGTGATTTGATTAGTGAACTAATCCCCCTTATAAAACCCAAAAATCTGCCGCACTCTTCTTCAGTTCGACAGAATATTGCGACTTCTCCCTTTGCGTTCCTGCGACCACTTCAGCCAAGACGCAAGTGAGGGCTTGAGGGGGGCGATTCTAGGGCTTCAAGAGGCTAAGCTTGGAAGCCATAGCTGGGTGTCTTCTTCTCCATCTAACCCGCAAGATTGAAGAGAGCGGAGTGAGAAGAAACGGGTTCATCGTTGAGTTCGAGTTTGGGCAGTTTGTAGGGCTGAGAAATTGTAAGTTTCTACCTCTCTTCCCTTGATTTTTGAGCTCCATTGACCCTAGGGAAACAGCCATTCGTGGTATTTGAGGTCAATGGAAGCCATTGTTAGGGTTATAGAATATGTATGAACCCTAGGTTTTCAATTGAATGCTAGAACTCAATTGGCCTATGTGAGACTATGATATTTGTAAAATTCATGCTCTAACTAGCCTAATGAACTTGTTTATGTTGATTGACAATGTGGATTAATGTTGGTTTGGATGAGATGCTTGGAGGGTGTCTTGCCTAATTTTGATTAGCTTGCAAAAATTAATGATGTGAGCATGATTAGAATGTTTTATATGTTTAGTAGAGCATATTAAATTATATTGTGTGAATTAATCATGAATTGGAAATTATTGGTTGGTATGGTGACTTGAATAAATTTATAACCAAGATGTTTAATTTGTTCTAAGTTACCTTGTTAATCGTTTTGTGGGGTTTATGTGAGGGTATTGATCGTCGGGTTTATGGTTTTGACGATAGATATGAATGTAGGGGATGATGAAGCCTAAGCTTCTATTCCTTGAAATTTCGAAAACTTAGATTGAACTCAACGGAGTTAACCTTTGGGTTAGTTTGAATCCTAGGAACTATGATTTTAAGTCCTATGGAATCTTGGGTAGAATTCATGGAGGTCGAGCCTCCAAGAAGTTTAAGGTGTGTGAAGCACACTTGATTATGAGAACTTATATGATTCTCGGTTGTGATGTTTATGCTAGTTGTGGATAAATTGCATGACTAGTTTGATGGTAGAGTGTTTACCTACTTGTTTTGAGCATATGAGTATATATTACTTGTGCTTGGGTTTTGAGTCCAGCTGCCGTCGGTCTGTTGAGTCTTTGGTGGGTTGATACATCGTCCTCACGAATTATGGGGTTCGTGATCGCGATGTATCGCCGTGCCGGGTTGCACACACCCCTCCATCGATGGCCACGGTGGGGAAGTAGTTTATCTTAGTTGTAGTAATACACATGACTTTGATAACTATGGAACTCGAGAGCGGAGATCTGCTCGGGGACGTCGATATCTACGAGA
This sequence comes from Codonopsis lanceolata, assembly GCA_013146195.2. NCBI lineage: Eukaryota > Viridiplantae > Streptophyta > Magnoliopsida > Asterales > Campanulaceae > Codonopsis > Codonopsis lanceolata. The sequence goes on from CM028381.1 coordinate 60,266,426, forward strand.
GGGATATCGAGGACACATAAGGGTTTTGCACGTGTTTTTGCAGGAGCGACACGCGCAGAGGAATTTTGGTAATGGTATCATATCCCTAATATATATGAATTGGTTTCACAAGTGCTTAAGTGAATAACGTGCTTAGTGAATTGGATATGATATGAAGTTGATGGTTTTGGTTTCCTTACATGTTATACTTAATAGATAACATATTGATTAATGTTGTAAGCATGTATGCTATCACATGAATTTATTGGAATGTTGTTTTATGCCAAAGGTATAAATTATTATTGTTAAGACAAAAATGACTTGACATGAATTTATGATGACATGTTATACTAGGATGATAACATATTTATTTAATGTTGAGCATGAATGCCATACATGATTTATTATGAGGTTATTTCATGACAATAGCATGATATATTTATGATTGAGCATTATGCCATGGTAGGAAGTTATGGTTAGTAACTTACTAAGTCATTGTGACTTACTGTTATTTGTTGGTTGTTTTTCCCTAGATCCGAGCCGAGTTAGCGGATCCAAGTAAATCAGGAAGGTTACTTTGGCAAGGAAGTCTTTTGGACAAGGTTGCTACTTAGATGACTTCTTTTGTTTTTGGTGAGGTCGTTGGGAAGATGAAGTTATGTAAACTTCATTATTGGGTAGCAAGCCTTTATGTGTTTGTAATGATGTAATTATGTGTTAGTTTATTCTTTTGGTAGCCGACAAGTAAAAGTCGTGCTTGATGTATATTGGTAGTTAAACTTCCATATATTTTCTGATTGCTAGTACCTATAACTGCTAGTATTTATTTTGTTGGTAGCCGACTGGTTTTAGTCGTGCGTGGTTAATTGGTGTTTATGTTTAGCATGTTAAATTGCTAGTTTAATGTGATGTTTGTTCTCCGGCATGTATTTAGCCGTTGAGTTGTTGGACTAGAGTCTTAGACTTAGTTTAATGTTGGGTTCCGGCCGTAGTTTCGCCGATGACTTGGTTTATATTATGCTTATTATTGAATTGCATAACAGGGAGTTTGTTCTACGTGCCCAATGTTGCGGCACGCGAATCGAATTTTTGGACCGAGAGATTAATCATCTCTTTGGTTGTTTTAGTTTGAGCTTGTTAGTTCGGGCGCCACTGTTGTATTATAATTCGCTTCCGCATATGTTTTAAGTTGTCGGTGTATCGCCGTTATGGCCCTACCCATGATTTGCTATGTGTGTGTTATTATTTGTTCCCCTGGTGGCACGACCTTGGGATTCCGTCTTGGAATCCGGGTCGGGTCGCCACACCGATGGTTTGTTGCGTGTGTCTAATGTTGCGTCACGTGAGTCGAATTTTTGGGCCGAGAAATTTACTATCTCTTTGGTTGTTCTTATTTCAGAGCTTGTTAGCTCGGGTCCCATTTTGTTTTTGCTTCCGCAGGTTTTGGTTTTTATTATTTTGTATCGCCGTTATGGCTTTACTTTCCTGTTTCGAGCTTGATGGCTCATCTCTTGACTCGCACCATTATGCTTAGCAGGTGCTTGTATGTCTCTTAGCTTGTCCTGACGGCACGACCTTGGGATCTCGTCTTGGGATTCGGGTCGGGTCGTCCCAGCATCACATCGGTTAACTCAAACTTGATCACCAACTGAAAAAAGGCCAATCTCCCACTCAAAGAACAATGAGGTTCAAGATAAACCCACTACATGGACTCTACTATTATGTGCGAGCAGAAAAAATCTGGAAATAGTACCTTGTTTTAGCCTTCCGACATTTGGAAGAATCTCAATGTAGCAGGTGTCCTTGAATGACGTCACTACAAAATATTTGACACCATACTGCAACAAAAAAACTGACTAGCATTAGACTCTAGGGAAATCTTCTGAATATGTCTACAATTCCTACACAGCTACCAATATATAATTCATGCAACATCCAGTTAATGCTTCCAGTTACACTTGTATATTCATCAAGCTCCACGTGTTTTAATATCGGAGTCTAGCATATGTACTGAAACTGCTACTACTATTCATATCAATTATTTACATTAGTAATTTGAAGATACATAACTCCTATATTTGAAATGGTGAAATGTTCAGGAAATATAAACCATTAAGGACACTAGCAATTAATATTAATCATCTCCAATTTCGAGAGATGTTGCGACAAGGCATACATAGAAACCTTAATGTATCACTATAACAAGAAAATGAATGTAGTTGAGATGTAGAATTGTACCAAATCTACAGCAGCCTGCAAGGTGACATGATCACCCGACTCGCCAATCCTTTTGGTAGACGTATTATCGTGAAACAAACTCGTCTTTCTAACATACTCATGTAGTATTTGTGATTGTTCACTATTTCGTTGGTGGTGGCAATTGGAATCAAGAGAGTGATAAGGAATTTCGTTGGTGCGAAGAGGTAACAACATGAGAGCTCATTTGGTTCATGTGAATTGTGACCAAGGTTTAAAATACTAGTAGAAAGCATACATCACCACCATGAGTTTCTCAATATCTTAACATAATCATGGATATATAGCAACTATTTCCCAAGTTTATGGATATTACTTGCTAAATATTATTAGTAATCTAATAAACTGTTAAAGATCTAAAAAGTGGAATTAAAATGCATGTTTCAACTAGTTGTATTGCAAAAAAGTAAAACAAATATGAATTTCTAGAATCATAATTATCTATGGACTACTTGCATACACATTAGATTGTGCTAATAGATGCCTTCAAATAATAAGGTGAACCGGAAGTTACTCCCCTTGGAACGTATAAGAAGGTACTAACCTGATAGTTACCATCCCCTAGATGCAGTCTATAGAAAAAGAAGAATCATTTTACTCATCAAATTTTTAAAAGCAATGCAACTTTCTCAATTAGTAGATTGATATTTATAGAGCACGTGCTCCACACGGGTTCTTTTGGTAATAGTAGGAGTATAATTTTTAAACTTTTAGGCATTATGATTTAAATGTTGGAATATAAAACCAACATCATTTTCTAACCAATATGAGATACATAATAATAATAGTAAAAGTCTTTTATTTTAAAACTTTTGAAGGATACATCTACTATAGTAATAATACTAGTATAAGTCTTTCATCTTAAAACTTTTGAAACCTTAATATTATGAAACTTAATTCTGATGGAGCAAGCCGTGGGAATCCGGGTTTCAGTGGGGGTGGAGGTATTATTCGTAACTCTCAAGGTGATATTGTCTATGCTTATTCTTCTTTCTATGGTTTTGCCACAAATACTGTAGCGGAATTGAAGGCTCTTGTTCAGGGAGTTCGTTGGTTGCATGCTCATAATTATCGACACTCTATTATTGAAATGGATTCCATGACCATTTTCAATTGGCTCACTAAAGGTCATCACCCTCCTTGGTCGGCTTTTTACTATGTTCGCTCTCTTCTCTCCATGCAAACAGAATGCCAGTTCACCTTTTGTCATTGTTATCGGGAAGCTAATTATGTTGCTGACAGTCTTGCTAATTTGGCTATTGATCGTGGTTTTGACTCGGATTTCACTTTGCTTGATAGTCTTCCTTCCTTTATTAAAGGTAATGTAATTTTGGATAGTCGTGGTCTTACTCATGTTCAGATCTCTTAGTCTTTTTGTATCTCTCTTTTTCGAGGTTAGGCTCCTTTGTCCTCCCATAATAAGGGCCAGGATGGTTGTCCCCCTCAAGTTTGTACATTTTTCTTTAATTAATAAAATCTCACAGGGTACCGTCCCTGTTTCCTAAAAAAAATAAAATAAAATAAAACTTTTGAAACCAACATCATTTTTTAATGAATGTGAGATACATTTATTCTACTAATAATAATAGTAGAAGTCTTTTATCTTAAAACTCTTAAAGCAAACATTATTTTCTATCTAATATGGGATACTTTTCTTCTATTGTTAGTAAAATAATTTTATCTACCAACATTTAAACTAAAATAATTATTTGTAACCAATGAGGAATAAATCATTTTTATTTGTAAGATTTTACTGAAAAACTTTTAAAGCCAACATCAACTTCTAACAAATGTGAACATATATATATTCTTTTGTTAGTTTAGTAAAAGCCATTTATCTAAATACTTTTTAAACCAACATCAATTTTTAATCAATGTTTGTTACATCACTTTTATTGGTAATTATAGTAGAGATCTATCTTACATTGGTTATAAATTAATATTGATTTTATAAATCATTAAAGTACTCACTTAATACTTGTTGAAAAATTAATGTTTTTAGTGAATAAATTATGCAACTTGAGGCATGAATTTCTTTACATGTCATTTGTTTGTTGGCAAAGGTAATTGTGCAAATGTGTTCTACTTGGTTAGATCATTAAAATGATATATTTATTTGTATAAATCGAGTTTTGTATGACTAAGATATCAAAGATTAAAGTATGGTGTTAGAAATTGGTCATTATACTAAAGTACTCACCCAATGCCAATACAATATATTAATAATATTATCTCATATTGGTTAAGAAATGATGTGATAGTAAAAGTCTTTCTATATAAGATTTACACTATTATTAACAATAGAAGAGATTAATAGTAAATGATTAATATCACAATATCATATAAACTATTATTTTTAGCTAATGGTTAGAAAATGAAAAGTTTCAAGTCAAGTGATGTGGAGACTTGAGAATTCAACAATATCAAAAGTTGGGTAATGTGATATATCTCTTCAATTGATAATAACATAAAAATTATTTTATTTAAAAACTTTTATAATCAACATATATTTCTAAATAATGTGGGATATATCTCTTTGTAACCAATGTGAGATACATTATCTATAAACATTTTAAACCAATATCACTTTCCTAACCAATGTGAAATACATCTTTTATATTGGTAATAAGTCTTTTATAAAAAGACTTTTAATACATACACCACTCTCTAACTAATGTGGAATACATCTCATCATTTAGTAATAATAGTAGAATTTTTTTATCTTAAAAAAAATCTTAAACCAATATCTTTTTGTATATAATGGGATACATCTTTTCTCTTCTCTCCTATTGATGATAAACATATATGTTTTTTTTTATCTAAAGACTTTTAAAATTAACATCACTTTTTAAGCAATGTAGGATGTATCTCTTTTATTTGTAATAATAGTAATTTAAAACTAACATCAATTTATAGAAAATGTGTGATATATCTCTTATATTGCTAATAATAGTAAAAGTTTTTTTATCTAATCTAAAATAATTTAAAATCAACATCATTTTCTAACTAATGTGAGATATACATCTTCTATTGGTAATGATGCGTCCAAAATAATCCTCGGACACACTGGGCTTTGAGTAACTGGATATCTAGCTTTCAATATATCCTTGTCTTGAGGCCCAAACCTGTCAAAGAGCTAAAACAAACGTTAACTGGGTAAGGGCTTTCCCTGCAAAAGCACTCCGGCATGATAATCAGAAAACCAACAAGTGCATATAAATTTTGACTGAGTTTAGCTTGAGTAAAAAATTACGTACCTTCCTCCTTCGTTTGGAGGGGTTTTATAGCCTTCATGGGAGACTGAATAACTCCCCATTAAATGTCAGCGTGTTTGGCGGGCACATTAACTGCCACGTCCCACACAATGGCCTCATCATGAATGCTGAAGCGAGTTTCATGGAAATAATTGCCCACGTCCAGGATGAATGTTATTTACATAACCAAGAATGGTAAGCCTGCTCGTTGAACACTTGCTCGCTGGGTGTTTAGCCCCCAGCTCGTTGCGTCTAGCTCCCAGCTCGTTGTACACTTGCCAACTTGGTATTTAGCCCTCAGATTCTAAGGGATAACTATTAGGCTCTCAATCCAAACTGATCAAAGTCTGGCTGGTGCCCGCTTCACAATTTCGACTTGGACTTTGGATTGCACGTGCTTTGCTCATGACTGAAGAAAATGTGCCAAGCACGTGTCTCAGGTCTGGGCCTATCGGGCCAGGCAGTTAAGTAGCCCCCAGCTCCTTGTTTGGCGAGTATCTATGCTCGGAGCGAGGAGAAGTATCCTGAACTTTCCAAATCTGATCGTTTATAAGATGAATCATTTTGTGGATTCACAAGGGGTTGTCTTCAGCCAAATGTTATAAGTGGGTGCCAGCCTCAAGAGATTTAACCCTAAAAGGACGGGCTGCCATTAGCCGTCTTACACCGTCACGCGGGCTCATATTCCAAGGCATCATTTAATGCAACGCCTTGGCTTCCGTGCCATAATGATGGCTCGAATTGTCCTGGTCACCCCCCAAACGACGGTTTCTCCCACTATAAAACCATAAGTTCATCTTCATTTTGAACTTTCCCAAATTTGTGAAAAGTCAGAGCAAGAGCCTATTCCCCACTCTGAATTCAACCCTTATTCTTTACCATGCTGTAACCTTCATTTGCATTTTCGATACTAGAACGCTAGTTTTTAGGGTTCATAGATGTCGGCTGGGTGTATGATGACTATTTTGTTACGATCAAAAAATCAATCTGTCGTAAATCTAAAAGTCTGACCCCCATTTCTTTTCTCTTTACCTTAGTCTTCCAATATTCAAAAAAATGTTATGACCTTTTCTCTCTAAACGACAAAGGTCTGACCCTTTTATTGGCTTCATGAACACAAAAAACCAAATTATAAATGGGAATCGAGCAATACCAGACTGGTGCCCTGTTCATCAATCTTGAAACGATCCCTAACCGAGAGTTCTAGCTTACCCGCTCTCACTTGCTTTCATGAGCAAGAACTAATATGTATTCCTCGATTCTTGTTTCCTGTAGGATGTCTTCCAGCGACGAAACACGTTCTTAAATTGAAGGTCGTAGCTATGATCATGGAGTCGCAACTGAAACAGAAGAGAGCTTCGAAACGGAATCCCACAGTTCTGAAAGAATCGAGCTGGAAGAAATGGGACGACTTAAACTGCGAAGATGATGTATCTGCTTGGTTTGAACCCAAGATGGTTCTATTCAGAAAATTCTTTTTATTTTCCTTAGACAAAAAGAGTGGTCGTATTACTGGTTGATCAAACTCCAATTACTTCAAACTCCTCACTGACGGCCCCAACAAGGTTGATGCCTGGGACGGAAAGGCATTGCTCGTCGAATCCCGGGTCAGATGGCCTTTTGCTCCATACCTGGAAGATCTGGAGATTGCCAAGTATGATAGAAATGCATTTTGAGCAGGAGAACCCCAACTAGCCAAAGCATTTAGGAAGCTGCTCGATGTCAAGGAAGGAAAAAATGGATAAGACTAGGTGTTAGACTAGGTAGCCCTTACATCTGATTCCTCCCTTACTACGCCTGGCTGGGATATTAAGCTGGCCTGTTGAAAGAATGGAACCCAGGGTTACTATGGATGCCGAGGAACCTCACCCTTTGTAAGATCCCGATTCCCGGTTAGCTTGAATTGCGTGCAAAGCTCGCATTTCCTCTTTCGTTGATTGCTCGTTTGGTTTGTGAGAGAGTCTAAACGTGTATGAGAGATCACATTAAGACTAAAACACTTCTAAGAAATGTCATATAGTGGTTGACTTGTTAAAGTCAAAAGTCGTAACCCGACGATAGTCGAAATGCGACTCGATTGAGAGCTTATTCGGGTTTTGTGTTCTGGACCTCGATTTGGTCCCAGATCTTTACATGATGATTAAATAACATGTTTAGATGTGTTAGACTTCTAATTGGATGTATTCCATAAGTCTCGTGAAGTTTTGACGCCTCGAGAATAGCAATTCTCCTTGTCGCGTAGTTTGAGATTGAGCCGGGCAACCGTCTCGTCTTTCGGGAGCCTATTTCTCCTATCTATTGTTTATAATTTGAGAGGCATTCAGGCCTATTTTGTAGCCCTAATAGGTGTTTACAATCATGGGTCATTACCCGTCGGTTTGCGGATTCATTCGACGTTTCGATAGTAAGTTGTTACGTCTTGCGCCGGTTTTGCCCCGGGTTGTTTCGGGTGTTGTTTATGGGAGTCTAGACCTAATTTAAATTGGTTTGAGACTTGGATTGATTAGTTTAATGTTTGAGGACTTTAAGGGTTCAATTATGAGCCATTTTGAAGCTTTAAGACTCGAGAATGCATGCGGGAGAGGCCGGGATCGAGCAAGAAGCAACAAAAGCTGAGAAAGGGTAATTAAGGGTGATGCGGTCGCATCACTCACATTCAAAGCGACCGCAAGGGTCCCTGAATGGCTGTTACGGGATTTTTGCATCCATTTTGTGCGCTGTCCGAAATTTGACCAATTAAACCCATTCTAAACCTAAGTTAAACCCATTTACTTAGCCTAAAACTAGTCCTAATCATTATTAGTGAGATTAGGGGTTAATTATTGGGTGATTAAGAGGAACTAATCCCCCATATAAAAGAAAATCTGCCGCACTCTCTCTCTCTCGCGGGCCAAAGCGAGAATCGCCCCTTTCCCCCGGCCTTCTCGTGAGCATTCAACAGGGAGCTTGGGAGAGACGATTCTAGGGCTCTTGAAGGGCTGATCTTGGAGGCCATTGCTAAGAGCTTCTTCCTCCATTCAACCCGCGAGTTTGAAGAGGGAGAGGTGAGGAGAAACGGCTTCATCTCCTTGATGTCGGGTATGGCAGCTTGTTAGGGTCTGCCATAAGGTAAGTTTCTACCCTATTTATCTTGCTTTTGGGCTCCATTGATCCTAGGGAAACAATCATTTGTGGTATTTGAGGTCAATGGAAGCCATTGTTAGGGTTTGTAGAAGAAGCATGAACCCTAGGTTTTCAAATTGATGATAGAACTTGATTGACCTATGTGAGACCATGATATATATGAAATTCATGTTCTAACTAGTCTATTGAACTTGATTAAGTTGATTATCCATGAGTTTTGATGTTGGTTTGGTTGAGATACTTGGAGGGTGTTTTGCCCAAATTTGGTTTAGCTTGCAAAATTATTAATGTAAGCTTGATGACTATGTTTTATATGCTTAATAGAGTATATTAAACTGGGTTGTATGATTTAATCATGAATTGGGAGTTATGAATGGTAAGATGAGCTAAATGAAATTGTGCTCAAAATGATGAATTTATTCTATGTTATATTAGTGAAGGTTTTGTCGGGTTTATGAGAGTTAAACGAACCCGGGATGATGGTTATTGTGGATAGTTATGAATATAGGGAGAATTGAGAACCATAGCTTCTTTGCCCTAAAATTTTAGAAAGGGTAGATTAGACTCAACGGAGTCATTATAGGCTTGATAATATGTTAAGCAAACTTGGGTTGAAATCCTACGATGATTGGATTTCGTTTGGTTAATGGAGGGAAGAACATAACTTCCAAACTTTAAATGGTTAGTGATTGAGATGTGTTTTGTGGATTTTTAGTCTTGGGAATTAAGCCCGAATGACTATTGAGATTGGGTTGTAAACCTTAAGAAATTATTACGGTATGAATTTATAAAACACATAAAGAATGAAATGTGTTAGTAAGACTCAACAGAGTCGTAATAAGGCCAATAAAATGATAAAGAGCCTTGGGTTGAAACCCTACAATGTTTGGGTTTGCTTGGGTTGTGTTTGTGCACACCGGGTCTTTGGTTTGTGTCCAATGGAGACATTCATGGTATGAAGATTTATTAGAAATATATCTTTAAGCATGCTTGTTAGAGCATGGGACAATATAGAGACCCACGGATGGTCATGAGAATATTTAAGAGAAGATTAAGAAAGAATTTTCTTCTTAGGGATTTTGTTGTGTGTATATGTGAAAACCTTTGTCGACTAGTGACTACGAGTAGTCATGTTGTTTTAAGTATGGTGTTGGTGACATCGATCATGTATGACGATTAGGACTATGATTGAGTCCGGTGTACTTAAAATAAAGACTAAAATAATAAGTCTTGATTGGTGGATATTTTGAGACTAGCGTAGTAGTCTTGGTTTGATTTGAGTTGAGGATTAAGGAAGACCTCACATTATAATTTTATTAAGCTGGTAAGCTATGCTTGAATGGGTTAATGACTTGAGGAATAATGAATACCTCAATAAAGTAGTTCTTGAACTAAACTTGTAAGTTAGTTGAACACAATGGTTATATGCAAATATATGCATTGTTCATGATGTTTGGTAGAGCATTATGTCCTACTTGTTTATATGCAATTATATGCATGGTTTATGAGATTTCGTAGAGCATTATGTCCTACGTGGTTATATGCAAATATGTGCATGGATTATGGGATTTTGTGGAGCATTATGCCCTATTTGTTTATGTGCAATTATGTGCATGGTTTATGAGTTGTTGTAGAGCATTATGTCCTACATGATTTAATGAGTCCGATAATAATGAATTTGGTCTCATTGGTTTAGACAAGTAAATATCTACTTGAACGTTTGGTTAAAGTCCAGCTGGCGGGTTTTGGTTGTTGTGTCGGCAATGGGACGATTCATAGCCTTTGGGAACAATCGCTACGAATCGTTGCATTGGGTCCTTTTTCTCCTCACTATTTGGCCAATAGTGGGATGTGATCTCGAGTTATGCCACCTAGCCTGACATCGAGCTCTCATTTCTCATCCCGAGATCGGATGAATGTAACGAGTACTCATTAAGGGAAACTGATGAGTTGAGATTATTTGGGGAGGAAACCCCAGGGTATTATTGATTGGGAATTGAGCCCGAATCATGGTTTGAGATTTGATATCATGGTAAGTTGGTTGGGTTTGAAACCCGGATCTAATTGTAACGGTTCGATTACGTTTACTGTTACACATGTTTATTTATGAGCATTTATATGAAAGATAAAATGCTACTTGATTTATGTGAGTTTATGTGCTTTAAAAATTAAGTACATGTTTCATGATGGTATACTAGCATGATACCATGATTTTATATGATTGTGCATTTATGCCATGCCATGTCATAATATGCCATATGTTGCATTTAGAAACTTACTGGGTCATTATGACTCACTCCGTGTGATTGTTTTCCCTAGTGTGTGCAGTGATCCCGTTAGTACGCGCAGCGGCTTCGGATAACGACTTTTAGCAGGTGGTCTTCCAAGTCAAAAGCTTGGAGTTATTTAATTATTATGTTGTTATTATTTGTGAGGCTCGAATGTAAAGTTATGTAGACTTTACTTGGGTAGATTGTAGTATTATTTTATGGTTGTGTATTTGGGAGCTGGTTGTACTGCCGAGCATTTGTACCCTTAGTATTTATTTCCTTTGTCGTTTCGAGCATGTGTGGCTCGTTTATTCTAGTTTTGGTATTATTGCTGTTCCTACCTCCGACAGTTTTAGTCGAGAGATTTGGTTGGTGGTTTAGCATTAATTATATTGCTATAGTTGAATTGTTCCTCCGGCAAGTTATAGCCGTTGAGTGTTGTTTATCAGGTTGGGATTTTGATAGTTGCCGGCCTTGGTTGCCGATGGTTTGTTGTGCGTGTCTAATGTTGCGTCACACGCGTCGAATTTTTGGGCCGAGAGATTTACCATCTCTTTGGTTGTTTATATTTAGGAGCTTGTTAGCTCGGGTCCCATTATGGTTTTGCTTCCGCAGGTTTTGGTTTTTATTTTCCGTATTGTCGTTATGGCTTTACCTTCCTGTCGTGAGCTGGTTGGCTCGTCTTTTGACTCGCACCAATATGCTTAGTAGGTGCTTGTCCGTCTCTTAGTTTGTCCTGATGGCACGACCTTGGGATCTCGTATTAAGATCCGGGTCGGGTCGTCACACCCTTACTGAGGCAGCTGTCATGGAAGACGATTCTACTTGCAAATATGAGGACGATTCCCTAGCAAGTGCCCCGATTACGAGCTAGCTGGGACCAACTGCACCCCTATTTTTTCATTGAATGGTTTGTATATTTTTCAATCTAGTTTCCCCTCACATCTGACTTCAACCCATATTTCTATAAATTCTTCACAATTCTACTTGCAGATATGAGGCAATTAGAAGATTCCAACAAATTCCTTCAGGCTATTACGAGGAATGCCACAAGGAGGAACATTCAGATGGCCACCTTGGAGCCTGCTCGTCTTCCCACCTCTCCTGTTGCAAACACGGGGCGCAGGACGAGCTGAGGACACAACGAGCCGAGCTGGGCTACCACTTCTACCCCTACTGCTGCCCCCGCCATAGCTATTCCTGCTGCTCCTAGCTTGACCATTCCTGACACCGGGGCTATGTCAACAAAGCAACCTGCCCCTGACCTTCCCACCGAAAGGAGAACCAGATCGTGGATTAAATTAGACATGTCCAAGGCATATGATCGGTTAGAATGGTCTTTTCTTCTTCGATCTCTTCGTATCTTTGGATTTAATGAAAGATGTTGTGATCTGGTGGCTCGTTTGATTAATAATATTTGGTATTCGATCAGAATAAATGGATCCAGCTATGGTTTCTTTCAGTCGTCTCGCGGGGTACGTCAAAGTGATCCTTTATCGCCTCTCCTTTTTATTCTTGCTCAGGAAGTTTTCTCTCGTGCGCTTAATAAAAGTTTTTTGGAACGTCGTTTGGTTCCTTATTCTCATGGTGGTGGTAATATGATCATATCGCATCTTCTATAAGCCGACGACATGATCTTATTTAGTAATGCGGGCAAGAAAACCATTGTAAACTTGAGGCGGCTGTTGAATAATTATGAGCAATCTTCTGGTTAGAGTATAAATTTGTAGAAGAGTGGATTTTATACTCCTTCTTGGTTCTCCCGAGCTAAAATTACTCGTATTGCAAATTGGTCGGGTTGTAAGCATCAATCTTTTCCCATGAAATATTTGGGTCTTCCTTTGTTTTGGGGGAGAGTTAAACGTAGTTATTTTGAAGAATTGGAATTCCGGGTTAAGAAAAAGATAGAAGGCTGGAAATCGAGACTATTGTCTTTTGGTGGTAAAATCATTCTTCTCAAGTCAATGTTATGCAGCATTCCTATATATGCATTGGCGGCTATTAAGGTTCCTGTTATGGTTCTTAATCGTATCGAAAGGGCGATGGCTAATTTCCTTTGGGGAAGCTCGGGTGAGAGTCGAATTCATTGGGTATCGTGGTGTAATATTTGTCGGCCAACTTCTGAAGGAGGTTTAGGACTTCGCAGTCTTTCTCAAATCCGGAATGCTCTTCAAGCAAAGCTCGCATGGAGTGCTCTTCTTGGCAAGAGTCTATGGGCTCGTTTTATTGGTTCCAAATATGAAACAGTGCATGGTTTTATTGTTCCAGTAGATTCGTCGCATGTTTGGCGATCGACTTATTCTCATCTTAGCGATATTGTGGAGCGCAGCCGGTGGATGTTGGGTAGGGGGAACGTATCTTTTTGGAACGACAATTGGCTTGGCTTCCGGCTGGAAGGGCCGCTTCCTGTTGATGCCAAATTGACTATTAAGCAAGCTTTTCATCAGCTTCCTTCCATGCTGCAGATAATACCTCTTCAGTATCATGACAAGATTAAGCAAGTGCATCTTCAGGAGGATATTCCGGATAAGCTAGTCTTTAGTTTAACAACTAATGGGGATTTTGATGCCAAGGCTTACTGGAACCATTGTAGGCAGCGAAATGCAATTCTTTCATGGGCTAAGAAAATTTGGAAAGATTGGATTCCCACTAAGATTAATGGTTTTGGCTGGAAGTTGATGTTCGGTGCAATTCCGGTAGACCTCCGTCTCCATTCGCGTCTTGTGCCGATTGTTTCTCGTTGTGTTTGCTACAAGATAAATCATGAGAGTGAATCAATTAATCATCTTTTTCTGGATTCAGAGACTGCTCATGATCTGTGGAGTCGCTTAGCTCTTCCCTTTAACAAGATTGATAGATACTCATCGATAACTCACTTATTTAATATTTGGTTAGAGGGGGCTTCTGTGCGTTCTCAACTGGGAGCTGTTCAGATTGGTATTGTGTTATTTGCTTGTTGGGCGATATGGACTGAGAGATGTCGAGTAGTTTATGACAACCAGCCCATGGATGTTGCTAGGATGCAAATCGAGTGTTGCATGGGCTGCGCAATAGCATGCAGCTTTTTCATCCTAAATCCTCTACGACTCCTAGGGGATTACGCTGTCTTCAAATGCTTAATTTATCGGTTTTACAGCCTAAGTTTAAAAAAGGTTTATGGCTGCGATGGTGTGCTCCAATCTATCCTTGTTTTAAGTTAAACATTGATGGCTTTTCTGTTGGAGGTTTGGCTACGGGTGGTGGGGTGATTCGAGACTCGAATGGTCACTTTATAGCCGGGTTTCTTCATTCTTATGGGCAGGGGACAAACACTAGGGCTGAATTTATGGCGTTAAGGGATGGGCTCCAGTTATGTCACAAGTTGCACTTAACGAATGTGGTGGTTGAATCCGACTCTCTCGTAGTGGCTTTTGCTATTCAAGGGCGTCATAATTGCCCTTGGATGTATACTTATGAGTTTCGACAGTGTGTTTCTTTGATGGGTAATTATAAACTTGAGCATATCTATCGGGAGAAAAATTCGGTGGCAGATCGTTTAGCCAATGCTGCTCATAACTATGTCTCTATTGAATTTAGTATGGTCTCCCAGTTACCGTCTGAGGTTCGAAAGGCGCTCCAGCATGATGCTCTAGGGTTTTTCAATTTTCGTAAAGCGTGATGTAGCTTGTACTCTTGTTCTATCTATTAGATAGCTTTGGTTGTATTTTTGTTTTAAGAGGTCAGGCTCCTTTGTCCCCCTGTTTAAATGGGTAAGGCTGGTTGTCCCCCTCTCGTTTGTACCTTTTTTTCTTATATATATATCCCGCAGGTGCCGCCCTGCTTTGCCAAAAAAAAAAGTTACTAAATGCAACTGTATGACATAGCATGGCATAATGCATAAGCATATATAAGAATCATGGTTCATACTAGTATACCAACAATAAACATATACTTAGTTATCAAAGCACATAATCTCACATAAATCACATAGCATATTGTCTTCCACATAAATGCTCATAAGTAAACACGTAAAACTAGAATCCGGGCCCAGCCCTCAATATTCAAACCATGGGTCCAACCCTCAATTGATCATATTATGGGTTCAATCCTCAAATGATCACAACTCATCAGTTTTCTTTAATGAGTACTTTGTTACTTTCATCCAACCTAGGATGAGAAATGGGAGCTCGATATCAGGCTAGATGGCGCTAACACGAGACCACATCCCACTATTGGCCAAATGGTGAGGAGAAAAGGACCTAATGCGACGATTCATAGCGATTGTTCCCAAGGCTATGAATCGTCCCATTGCCAACACAATGACGAAGACGCCAGCTGGACTCAAACCGAAATGCTCAAGTAGATATTTACTTGAATAAACAAATAAAGACCATGTCTGACACGAGCGGACTCATCAAATCAAGTAGGTCATAATGATCTACAAAACCCAATAAACAATGCACATATTTGCACACACTCAACATGTTCAACTAACTTGTAAGTTTAGTCCAAGAACCACATATTGAGGTACTCATAAATCCTCAAGTCATCATCACCCAATCAAGAATAGCATATAAGCTGAATAAATCATAATGTGAGGTCTACTATAATCCTCCACTCAAGATCAAACCAAAGACTACTACGTTAGTCGAAGAACATCCACAACTCAAGACTTAGTATTTAGTCTTCATTTAAAACACATCGAACTCAAACATAGTCCTAATCGTCGTATATAATCGACGTCCCCAATACCATACTCAAGATCACCGTGACTACTCCGTAGTCACTTCCTCGTAAGTGCTTTTATATGCACGCGACCAAATTCCTTAAAGAGAGAATTCTTTTGTTAATCGACTCTTAAATATACTCGAGACCATAGGTTGGTCTCTAATGCTCCGTGCTCTAATAAGCACGCTCGAAATGTATTTCCAATAAGTCTCTATAACATGAGTGTCTCAATTGAACACCAAATGAGATGCTCAGGCGTGTACAAACATAATCAACCAAAACCCAAACATCGTAGGGTTCCGGCCCAAGGCTCATTATCATATTATTGGTCTTACAACAACTCCGTTGAGTCTTAATACTACATTTCATTCTTTATATGTTTCATAAATCCATACTTTAACACTTCATTCGAATTTATAACAAAATCCCAAAACTCATCCAGGCTTGATTCCCAAGCCTAAAAATCTATATAACTCATCATAATCATAATTCTATTTAGAGTTTAGAAGTTATGTACTTCACAAACATAATTAAACGAAACCCAATCATCGTAGGATTTCAACCCAAGTTCATTAACACATTATTGAACTTATAATGACTCCGTTGAGTCTTAATACTAAGTTTCATTCTTTACTCATTTCATCAAACCCAACATTAACACCCACTTCAATTTATAACAAATTCCGCAATAATTTGGGCTTGATTCTCAAGCCCTAAAATTCACAAAACTCAACATAAATCATAGCACATTTCTTACAACACACAATATCGTTCAAATCATCTTATTCATGATATTAACAAGTTCATACTTCCAAAAATCCCCAAAATGGGCATACATAGCATACCAAGTGTTCATTGCCCACAAATAGCACATAGATTGTTTTCCTTAGGACCAGTGAACCAAAATCAAAAGAATGTAACTTATCTGGCTTGAATGAAAAATCCAAAGAATGAAAATCCGATCGGTGAAGTTCTCATCGAGGGCTTTAAGAATCCGAAGTTTGAAGGCAATCTGACGGTTGGATCTTCATGGATCGAAGAGAGAAGCGCTAGGGTTTCTTGAGTCTCCCATGGACTCTCTCTCTCTCTCTCTCTCTCTAACTCACAAATTGGGGAGGATAAAATGAAGGGGAAATGGCTTAAAAGGGTTGGGGATTTGTGGTTATAACACCCACAATTAAGGAGGGTAGAATAGACATTGCATTGGTACACTTAGTGATAGATTAGGATAAATCACAACTTAAGTTAGGCTAATGATGCTCAATAAAACCAACCCAACACTCTAGGACTCAATTAGTGTTAGTTAGGAAGGTTTAGGAAAGGTTTTAGAATAGGTTTGGGTATGATTAGAATAGCCAATTTTCGTTACAAAGAAAAACACCCTGAAACAAGGACTAGCACCATGCAGCCGCATGGCCCAAGGACCATGCAAGTGCATGCTCCCCAACACTCCAATGCCAAAATTTCTTCTTACTTGCGGGGGCAAGGTCCTTCCCCCTTGCGGCCACAAGCCTCCCAGGGAAAAAAGGGCTTAGAAATCAACCCTAAATGACCCCAAACACATAACCAAATCAAAAAAGGTTCAAACCCCATTCAAAGTAGGTCTAGAACTCCCACAGAACACTCACAAAAAACTCCCGAAACCAGAACAAGGTGCAACATCATGCAACCGAAACGACGAATGCACTAGCAATCGAACGAGCAACACCATGAGACTTAAAGCAAGTCAAGAGGCTGATGAATAGGCTCAAATACTTCTAAGAAGTTAAACAACAACTAACAGAATAAGGGCTCCCAAAGATGAGACGATCACGCGACTCAACCTCGAACTACGCGATAGAGACGAATGCTATCTCTAAAGCTTCCAAATCATCAATAGACTTAAGGAACACCTCCAACTTGAAGTTTAATACATCTAAACATGTTAATAAATCATCATGTAAAGGTCTAGGACAAAATTGAGGTCACGAACACAATACGCAAGCAATCCCTCAATCGCGTCGCATTCCGACTATTGTCGAGTTACGACTTGTGACTTTAGCAAGTCTACAACTATAGGGAATCTCTAAATAGTATTTTGATCTTAATGTGATCTCTCATACACATCTAGAAAATCTCACAAACCATTCATATAATCAACAAAGGAAGAAATGCGAGCATGGCACGCCAACCGAGCTAACCAAGGAACGGGGTGTTATAAGCCATCGACCAGAGCAGAAACAATCAAAGACTTCTCCCCAGCCACATTACTCACCCACTCACTGCGAGTAAATTGTATCACCTCCTCCCAAGCTTGCAAAGTGGTCGGGCAATCCACCACCTTTGATAAGGAGTAAATCTGCTTGCCGA
Organism: Codonopsis lanceolata; assembly: GCA_013146195.2. NCBI lineage: Eukaryota > Viridiplantae > Streptophyta > Magnoliopsida > Asterales > Campanulaceae > Codonopsis > Codonopsis lanceolata. The sequence continues at coordinate 60,284,364 of CM028381.1, forward strand.
GCTGAGTAAGCGTAGGCTCCTCATCCATGATGACGTTTATTACTCCTGGGATTGGGGTTCATCTCTTCGGGGTGCATTCCCCTCGTTATTCCCATCTCTCTTAAATCGGTCCAACTGGCCTTCGTTTATCAATTTCTGTATGTCCTTTTTCAATGGCCAACACTCCTCTGTCGTATGCCCATAATCACCATGATAGGCACACTTCTTAGTCTTGTCCCGAATATCCGCTGTCTTTGGATTCATACGAGGAGCACGAGGAAGTTCGTCCCTGACTTCATACATTATATCTTCCCGCAAGGTATTGAGTGGGGTAAGATCATTTTCTCTGAGAAACTCCTTTGGGTGGTCATACCGCGATTTGTTACTGTTATAACCACCGCCTGTACCCTAGCCACTACCCTTGGCACTAGCCCCAGCTCCCCCAGTCTCGGTGCTTTCCTTCTTCTTTTCCTTCTTCGTGATCTCCCCCGCGCACCACTTTTAAGCCCGCATCAACATCTCTGCATGCGTCTTGGGCTCCCGCATGCTTAACTCAGACCTCAAACCGCCTTCTCCTTCGAGCAAACCTATTTTAAAGCACAAGGTGACCTCCTACTCGGATAATCCAGGAACTTGTTCAATCATTTTTGTAAACTGCTCCAAATAGCTGCAGTTGATTCATGGGCTCCCAATTTAACCTTAGACAAGTCAGCTCTTGTCTTTGCAATTGCCCCAAGGTCCCAAAATCTGCTAAGAACTTTGCCCGTAGGTCAGCCCAATTGTTGATAGACCTGCGAGGAAGAGCTCCCATCCAGGCTAGTGCCTTTCCTTGTAATGATCCCACGAAAGCCCGGATTTTCAGTGCCTCATCTGATGTTACAAGGCCGATCTGGGACTCAAATGACATCAACCAATCCCTCGCCTTGGTCTTCCCTGCGTATTCTTTAACATTCGGGAATATGAGCCCTTGTGCTGGAGGTGCGTTGATCGATGTCTTATTTTAAAAAAAATTTCCTTGCAAGTGGACAAGACTATTATAGAATAGTATTGGAAGCAAGGGTCGAACCCACAGAGACAAGAGATCACGAATAGTGCAACTTATTGATAACAAATTATTAATCTAAGGGGGTTTTTATAATGATTTTATTCTAATCTACTATTAATATTTAGGTGATAAACTAATTAGCAGTAATTACAATTATGAAGATCTTATGGTAGATGGCAATCTAGGATTTGGGTTTCACTTATATCTCCTTCATGTTTAATTCACAATACTTATCATTCAATTTCTTGGGTTCGTTCACAAAAGATAGATATACTCTGTTGAACTATTGGTTCAGCCCCCATCCCCGCAACATTCTTCCATTCCATATCCTAATTAAGCACAAGAACATATGATTTATCTGTCACCTAAATCATGTATGAACCTGGTCCTAACTTATCACTCTCATGCATCGATAGGTCCAATTTATTGTGATGGTGAGCCAGTGTACGACATATGCACATTGGTCATGCAGTTATCCGCACCTCTAGGCCTTTATTATTTGCGATTACATTCATTTGTTCAAAGCGAAATAATAGAGGGATTGATAAACACCACAATCAACAAGAATTGAATGAACATAAATATGAATTAAAACATAAATTCGATACAAGTTACCTCCCACCTCCTAGATTAGTGATGATTTAGTTCATCATAGACAATGAACAGCACATGAAGATGAACGGAGACATGATTTGATCTTCAATACTTGTAATTACACAATCTAAATATGTTATAAAACCTAAAATCTACTTTAAATCTATACAAAATTGTTTCCAGCCGTTTTTCTATCTCCTAGGCTTTGGCAACCGGTTCCTATTTTTATCAGGGAGTTGTATTCCAATTGAATCTCTTGTGAAAATACGACTTTATCGCATTCTGACCACCTTGCGGTCGTAAGGTCTGAGGTACCTTGCGTCCGCAAGGTCTCCAGCACTCCGGGCTTTTGTTTCTTCAAGTTACTATCCACCTTGCGGAGGCAAGGTCTGAAACACCTTGCGACCGCAAGGTCTCCAGCTTGGGATTTCTTCATTTCTTCTTCATTTTTCATCTTGGGCCCTTCTTGGAATTTGAATATAAAAGCCTTGTGCTTTGCATATTTTCACTAAAAACCCTGTAACTCACAAAACTCACTGAAAACATATATCAGTAGCCAAAAGCCTCGTGAAATAGCATAATTTAAGTCATAGAAGTATATAAAATCGACGTATAAAATACATCGATCAAATACCCCCAAACTTAAACTTTGCTCATCCACGAGTAAACAATACTTATAAATACAAAAGCAGTTAAATAACCATAATAACAAAAATTGAAAATCTTTTTGGAGGGTGACACTATTTACACTCCTCTATAAACCCACAAACTCAAGGAGACTCTTTCATGTGACTCGACTATGCATATAAATACAAAGACAGATAAATACAAAAATTATTCTAAACAAAATAAAAATCTTTTTGGCTTCAACCTCAAGTTATAATAGCATGGCATACAAAGGCAGTCTCAGTTCGATGCTCACCACACATATGCGGGCTAAGTCACATAAAACCAACTGATCTTTTTTCTTAAAACTGCTACTACTTTTAATTTCTCCGTGTATGTGTGATCACCAGTCTTAGATAATATCTCAACTAAAACAGTTTTATTAAGTTAAACACCACATGCATATGAAAATCAAAGTTTAATAGAAAACCATGCATTATGAATTATGAGATCTACCATCCAAACCCGGTCTATTACAGAAAGAGAGGTCACCAAGGATTTCAAAATATTATACATCCATCCCATGCACTTCTATGTATGACATACAATGCTCTCCTATCCCAATGACTTGTAATAGCTAAGATTATGCTAACACAGTGAGCTTTAAGGTGAATAATAATGAACATGAAGTGTTTGATCAATTCCATATGACTCACTTAGCAGTTAAAACAACACAAGCATTGGCAAGAAGATCATTAGGTCTTTATTTAGCTTGTAATGTAAGGCCAAGGTGATGGGGATTTGATGGAAAGGGATTGGAATTCAAAGTGAGAGAGTAAGACTACCCTTTATCCCTCATACTTCCAAGCAAAAGGAAGTTTTCCCTATTTAGGCTAGGACCTACAAAGACGACAAGTAAGGGGGTTCTTTTCGTTCCTTTTCAGTTTTCTTCTTTCCCCCCCCCCCAAACTTGTTTTGGGCAATATATACTTCTAAAAATATCACATCATTCTTTTCGGCAATAATTTTTCTAACATATTTTCTTTTGAAAGCTATGCTTTCATTTGAATCTTTTTACACTCTTCTTCTTCCATTTCACTTTTCGTCGATACATGTATTTTTTTTTCTCGATATTTTCTTTCGACGACGAAAAGAAGAAGTCTTCAGAAAAATAGCCTAACTGAAAAGAATGGTCCTCAAAAATCAATTTCCCACCCACATCCTACTCTCTCAAAGGGTAGGCTAAAAGTGTATAGGCTTTTAGGGTTAAGTCAATGCGGGTAATAGAAACGATGTCGAATGGGGGTTTAATAGTGTGCTTAGCACACTCCATTCTTTTTAAATTAGGCTCAACAGGGACACTAGGGATATTTTTAGTAAAGGTCGGGGAATATTTAGGCTCTAATGATCCAAAGATGGCCTAAGTCATTTCTTAATGCCAAATACTCATGTAGTTTTTAAAGCAAGTAAGACACACAAAATATCATATCAACTATGGGAATTATGGGGTTGAATGTTTAGCATCACTGGATTTCACATAAGCATTCGCTAAGACAGATGGTAGGGACAATTGAGACTATCATGCAGACACAGTTCGAAAGTGTGCTTGAGATTTATAAATGAGAAAAATCCAAGGGATCTAACTATCATGCAATTGACCCTAAGTCACAATTTAATGCAACAATCATGTTCGAATGGTTATGCATCATATTCTTGTGCATATCTTGTTGTAATGAAGTAGGTGTTATAGACTTTATAAAATTATTCTAATCAATCCATAATTAAGATTGGTGTGGGTGCATGAAGAATTTGGAGAAAAGTAAAAGTTTCGCAAAATCAAGTAAATTCCAGAGGGATCTACGGACTAGCTATGCAGTTCATTGCATTAACTCCTCATCGACTAGTACTACCACACCTAAACTCGAGGATGAAAATTTTAAATATATTATTTTTTTGATTTTGATTTTTTAATAAAGAAAATTGAAGATGTTGATGACACAATTGATGATGGGTTCCTACAAGAGGAATCCACGAGCATCCAATGTGAGTATATTCTGGTCAAGGCAACACCTCCGAAAATAAGAAAAAATTAAAAACAAGAAAAGCGGGTGAAGAGTTAAATGGTCATCGAGAAAAGAAAATTTTCTGCACCCTAAAAACGTAGCCCAACTCCATTCCTCCTTAGGTTAGAACCTGCTAAGACTCTGGGCTTAGAATTCCCCCCCGCCCCCAAAACTTAATTTCTATTTTGTCCTCAAAATTGAGGAACATATGAGGGGATTGATGGGGAAGGACAAATATCAAAAGGAAATAGCAGGCCCACCTAACGAAAGAGGATGGAACTTGGGCTTCGACTCAAGGTGAGTTGGGCGGAAATAACGAATGAGGACGAAACTCGGGGATCGTGTCAGGAGGCAGCCCATAATAAGTGGAGACATTTTGTCCCACTGTGTTAAACCACCCAAATAGTCGCTCTTGGTCAGCACGAATTTGTGCCAACTGTTGAGTTGTCATTTGGGCTTCAAGGGAAACCTCTTCTAGCCTATTGGAGATCCCTACGAGCGGGTCCTCCTCCTCCTCTTCGGGTTCCTCCCCGTGAGGAACCCTCACTCTCGGCTGCTGCTGCTGCTGGTGCTCAAACAAAATGGCCCTAGTAATGGCCGGACCAGCCTTAAGCCTCTCCGCATGTCTGGGCCATCTCACACCTACCCCCCTACACAACTCGGTGATCAAATGCGGGAACGCGAAACCCGCATTCGTGGCACCTCGAATAAGGGTCTTAATTTGGCCGTTGATCAGGCGGCCAACATCAACAGACCCACCAGTCATGATGGTGTAGATCAGGGCAGCCTTCCCCCAAGTCACCGTATGTTGGTGACTGGAAGGCATGAGATGGGCACAAATGAATTTAAACACGGACTTGGCCGTGTTCAGAAGGAACGACTCCTCTATGGTGCGTGGACCGTAGGGTGGATTACGGTTTTGGGTCCACTCAACACCAGGGAAGGCGATGGTCGCATTGACCACCTCGAGAGGGACAGGGGTATGGAGGTTTGTGCTAAAATGGTCGGCACCATCCGCAAAGGTGGATGTGCCGTAGTACAAATTAATGCTTTGGGACGAAAATTCAACACTAACGCCCCTAACATAGACAGTCTCTACCACCCCCCATCTATGCCAATTTGGCCATTGGCATAGAACTCGCGGACAATAGGCACAACTGCCTTGTCCGGATAATCGGTCAATAACCCCCACCTACGGGCCGTAAAGTTAGGACGGAGGCCAAATTCTTCAGCCTTAAATCCCCTCTCGGGAACCAAGGACTTGGAGAGTTTGGCCGCATATTTTTCTGAGGCCTCGTAGGAGATAAATCGGCGGTGGTCATACTATGATTCCTCCTCCTGAACAGGGCGGGAAGAAGAAGCACCGGTATTTCTACGTTTACGAAACATTTTTGTTTGAGCAAAATTAAAAATTATTTAACAATTAAAAATGTATTTTCAAAATTTTAAAATTTAAAATTTAAAATTAATTCCTAAAGCATGTAAATATTATCTACGTAAATATTATCTAACACCCTAGCATGGAAAAATTTGACGTTAAAAATTAAAGAGGAGAGTTAGAATTACTAGATTGCAGCCTTAGATGAGTTGAGTCACCGGAGTTGAGCTCTTAGTCGGCCAAAATGGAGTCCTCTCTTGCTTCGCTTCTTCAAGCCTTCAATGGAGTGCAATGGAAGGTGATGGAGAGGTGAAGATGAAGGGTTTGAAGGAGGGAGAAGATCTTTGAGTGTAATGGTCGAAAATTTGAACAATGTTGTGGATCTTGCCTGAAGATGGAGAGAGAGGACGGATGCTGCTGCTTGAAGGGAGGAGTAGTCTTCTGATTCTCCAGAAAAGTCTCGGCTATGGTTTATATAAAGGCACCTTGCGGTCGCAAGGTGTCTTTTACCTTGCGTCCACAAGGTAGGAAGATCAGGCGGTTTGCATTCCTGCTGATTTCCACGTCCTGACTGTACCACTTCACGATAACCACATTTACTGAGGACCTTGCGGTCGCAAGGCCCTCCACACCTTGCGTCCGCAATGTGGGCAGAATAACTCCATCTGATTTCTTTTTCATCCTTTTTAGCAATTTAGCAGTTAAGCCCCTCTGTTATGTTCCGTTATGTTTCTTTACTTTCCTGCATTGTAAAAAACTCTACAAAAACTCTAAACTAAAATTATTAGCAACATATAAATACAACATTAAGATGCTTTTCTCCCGCAAACTTGAATTTTGGCATATTTAATTTAAAAATTAAATGTCCAAAAATTACATTTAACGGAGAATAGCATATTTACATTAACTATAAAAGTAATAAAACTTATAATAGTGGGTTGCCTCCCACTTAGCGCCTTTGTTTAACATCTTTGGCTCGACCAAATTGCAAACCTAATCCTTGGGTGGTTCATTGTCAGCCAAATGAATTAATTCAATTGTTCGTTCAACTGACATCGGTTCAAGGTATGGCTTGAGTCGGTGTCCATTAACTTTGAAAATTTCATTATTCTTTGGATTTTGAATATCAACAGCTCCATGGGGATAAATTTGTACAATTATAAAAGGACCAGACCACTTAGATTTCAACTTCCCAGGGAATAACCGAAGTCTAGAATTAAAAAGAAGAACTTTCAATCCTGGTCGAAACATCTTATTGGCTAACCCCATATCATGATACTTCTTGGTCTTCTCTTTATACGTTTTAGCACTCTCATAAAATTTAACCTATGTTCTTCTAATTCATTCAATTGAAACAAACTTTCCTCACCAGCCAATGTAACGACCCGACCCGGATTCCAACACGAAATCCCAAGGTCGTGCCGCTGGAACTAACTTAAGAAGAGGACAAGCACTTGATAAGCAATAGTGCTAGTCAAACAGTCGAGCAAACTCGCTCTAAACATGAACATAACACCACACTAAAATACGGTATTTCAAAAATCGAATTAGCGGAAGCAATATAAGAAAGAAGTCCCAAGTTATGAAGCTCGAAACCAACGACAATGAAAACCAAGAGAGACATTATCTCTCAAAGGAGGAAAAACAAAACTCGCGTGCCGCAACATTGCAGACGCTAATCAAACCATCGGCACTCCAGGCCGGCGTTTCAACAAAGAACCAACATGATATAACAATTAACCAACGGCTAAAGCATACCGGGGTCAACCAACAATTATAAAAACTAGAATAAGGAAATTCCCCCAAAGCTACTGCGTGCCCGGGAGACAACTGAAATAAATACTAAAACCACAAACAGGGCACGACACAACACGTCGGCCCAAGAAATAACCAATACAAATACCCAAGTATTCTACCCGACTGTAAAGTCTAAATAACTTTACAAAATGTCGATCTCACAGGAATAACAAAGTACATGAAATCAATGACAATGCTAAAAAGGAACAAGACTCCACAAGCTGCTACTCGGGAAAGTCGGCTGCTACAAACACGAACCACACGATCTAACCTCGATCTATCGACCCATTTGCGCCACGATCACGATCTACTCGACCTCAGTGCAGCTATCAGTTACTGCAACTAAAAACAAGTACGAGATGAGTCATAATGACCCAGTACGCTACTACAATATATATGCAACATATAATTATGTAACATAAACATAACCAGGGTGTCATTTTATATATGACAGAAAAACCCGTGAAGAGGCGTCGTATCGTTACGATACTCCACAAGATATCCACTCCTTCTTACTTACTACACTGTCCAAATGAACCAGGGTGTAATTCCCTGTTCACACACAAATCAAATGAATTAGAAGGTAGTTCCCACAAAACATCATATGCAAGTATACATATCATTATATATACGAATCAAGTTATTCACACTGTTACCACGTGTAAGGGTGCATGTTTATATATATACACCTATATCAGTATGTATATCTCTAAATATACATATCAAATCTCCCATAAAATCATCATGCATAAGTGTGCATATCTATATATATACACATCAAGTCTTTCATATATATCTCATATACAAGTATGCATATCTCTATATATACATATCAAATCTCTCATATATCATCAGACAATACAAACATGGTCAATAAGATCTCATGTTCAACTAGCACTTTGTTATCACATAAGTGTCCATAGGAAGCCACATAAGGGATAGAGAAGATACCAAATCACCGTCGTCGTATTGCTCCTGCAATCACAACTGTTAATCAAATCGTGCCAGTGATACCCGTGTTCAGGTATCAAAGTACCGAGCTCTCTTCTCGGGTCCGAGCTCTCTACTCGGGAAAATAGCACTAGCCAATGCGCTCTTTTGGTTACGGCAAAGGGGGCTACTTCCCCACTGTAGCTAGCAGTGGAGGTGTGTGTGAAACCCGAATCCGGTACGGCGATACATTGCAACCACGAATCCCATAATTCGTGAAGACAATGCATCGTCCCACCATCATCAAGAAAACTCAAGTAATGCCAGTTGGACTTATATGCAATGCACAAGCAGATGTTTACTTGCTAATTCTCAAGTAGATATAATGATCTACTAAACTCATACGATTATGCACATTGTTACAATAATCACAAAACCACAATAGGAGCTCATTTGAGTCCCTAAATCATAAGTGTCAAGTTTGTTCACTCTATTCAATTCAAGTCCCAAGAGCTAGTAATCTAGTCAACTGGAATATAATTATCATAGGATCTCACCACGATCCTCGTAAGGCTCAATTGTTCCTTAACTCGACTCCGTTGAGTCTTTACTACAATTCCAACCAAATAGAGTTTGAACACTATATGTGTCCCAAGACTCTTTTCTATGTTCTCGTTTGAGGCATAGCAAGGTTCTCTTTCCATTTAGAAATTTAGTTCAAAGTCCCAAGTCGATTATATAAGGGAAGCCTAAGTTGATTATTGTGAAATCAAGCTTAGTTCAATTTTGATTCATAATTCCACTTAATAGTAGAATCCAAGTTCACCACAATTCATTAACTGTAGAACAGATCAGACACGAAGGCAAATACATTGAATATGCTCATAAGTCATATCATAGAAACACATAGAAGAATCAATTCTTGACAAGGAAGGAAATCATGCATTTAGTCATAATATAACATATACACAGTATTCCATATTCACCCATGAAATTCAACGAGTCACAACTTAACCATCGGTCCATTAAGTACTATCCAAGACTACTCCGTTAGTCTCGGATCATGAAGCCATTTACTAAACTCTTCCTAAAGTAGTAACTCATTCAATAACACAAAAGTCGATGGTAGTCAAAGACTTAAGCAACACTAGAGCGATAATATCCCGTAAGGTCAAACCATACCGGTGAGTCTTAGATAACAACATGGTCATCCTAGCGACTTATACAAGTAGACTCTATGTATAGAGTACTAAGAAAGCCCCAATCCAAATCTTCTCATAGAATAGTCCTCAAATTCATTATTCAACAAGTAGGTGTTTTTACTCATTAAGGAATCAAGTAGGAATTCGACAAGAGCGAATTCAACTTGTCAAGTAGATACATCATTCTACAACATGCTCTCAATTGTGCATTTGCTTCACACAATCACATAAGAACTCGATTGAGTCTTATAATCACTCATATCAAACATGCCCTTCAATCCATCCCAAAGTCACGTAGGCTAATATATTAGTCTAACGCACTACAAACATCGTAGGGATTGAATGTGGAGTCGGTATTGTTCAATAACTCCCTAATCTCAACTCCGGTGAGTTTTACTAAAATTCAACCAAATAGAGCATTGATAATATATGCATTACATTGCCCTTTCCTAAGTTCTCCTTTCATTTAGAACTCGATAACTAGGCCGTTCATGATCTTAAACTAGCCTTAAACACAATCCCGAGTTTCAAACCCTAGTTTCGGTGATTTTGTTAAACCTTGAATTGAAACATATTCTTTCACAAGAGTTATTCCTAAGCTCATTATAATCAACATTCATGCTTTATAAAATGTCAAAATCACAACTTCATAGATAATTCATAAAATCCTACACATGTTTCAAAGATTGAATTGGAGGATTTGTCTTCTAAAAGATGTTCATAATCATCAATAGAGCAACTATAATGAAGGGGTCATGTCATTTTATTGAACATGAAAATTTCAGGGATTTCTCAACGTACCTTAGTCCTAAGATTAATGGAGGAAAGGTTTATTAGAGCAAGGATTGTTGTAGAGAAGATCGAGAGCTTCGATTTGGCGGTCTCGGTTCGACGATCGGACCACCGGATCTCCGGGAAATGATCTCTCAAGTTGGTGTGACCTCCATGGACGAAATTTGGAGCTATGTCTCTGAATCTCTGGTTATGTTGAGCACAAAAATGGCTGGAAGGGATGAAGTTTGTGTTTATATACTTCCTAAGAGGTCCCTAATCCAAGTGAAGTGATTAAGAGGCTTTCTATTGGCTAAGGCATGGAGACCATTGATAAGCCATGATCCAAGGGTCTAAGAGGGTCTTAGACAAGTCAACAAAGGTGGCTGAGACTCACTTAGGTCGGCCAAGGGCAAGGGTGCAAGAGTCAAGGGGGTCTTCAACCAAAACAAGTCAAAAACCCAAAATCTGGAAAACAGACAGTCAATCTTGTAAAATCGACCATAAATAGCTCACACCTCCAAATGAGGTGATTATTGATTTTTATGAAACTAGACTCTTTAAAATATAGTTTAGAATTTTAAATTACTCAATTTGGACTTATATTAATCAAAATATGGCTACTACAACTTCAAGTACAGAAGCTGATTTCCTGAAAACCTAAATCTGGCACAGCCGTAAGTCAAGACCTAAATGAGGTACTTATACACCTTGGAAAAATACCATATTTTACAGGGAGTATCCTAACATATGTAGGTAAAACATACTAAAGTTTTAGAAAATTCTCTTTAGTAGATTGGTACCAGAATTTTCCCGAAGTTCGCCCAAAAACAGGACTGAATCTGTGAAGTGATATGTTGGTCATCTTATTTCCAAATGCAACAAATCTATGAACATTGATTGTGCAAGCATGAGAAATACTAGTACACTTGGTCTAGAACTTAAATGAACTTCTCGCAAGTTGAAAGCACAAACAATACAAGCAACGAAGGCAAACACGAGAAACCCTAAGACTCAAACGAAGCAACAAAGCTTCTAAACTTTCAACCAAGCATACTATGATCAAGGTGAACATTATAAGTCATATATGCAAGGTACTAAGACTCCCATGAGACCCAGTTAAGTGCTAACATGCTAAGACGAACACTCAACGCATTAACAACAAAGCATGCAACACGAGAGAGTCAAATACACGAAGGTTCGGGGTCTTGTAGCCGAGGTTAAATCTAAATTTAATTCTTTAACAACGCAATAAGCTTTATGCTCAATTTCAACTGGTAAATGGCATGCTTTGCCGTATACCATTCTATATGGACTCATTCCTATTGGGGTTTTGAAAGCAGTTCGGTATGCCCATAGAGCATCCTTAAGTTTAGATTCTCAATCTTTACGATTAGGCCTAACAGTCTTTTCTAATACTGCTTTAATTTGCCTATTACTAACCTCTACTTGGCCAGATGTTTGAGGATGATATGGTGTAGCTAACTTGTGAGTTACACCATGTTTCTTAAGAACATTATTCAATAATTTATTGGTGAAGTGAGTCCCTTGGTCACTTATTATGGCCTTAGGTACTCCATATCTAGCAAAAAGATCTTCTACAAATTTAACCACGGTTTTACCATCATTTGTCTTAGTTGCTATGGCTTCAATCCACTTAGACACATAGTCAACTGCTACCAAAATATACTCACAATTATTTGACACTGGAAAAGGACCCATGAAATCAATGCCCCAAACATCAAAGATTTCAACAACCATGTTTATATGTAAAGGCATTTCATTTCTTTTTCCTATTCCACTAATTCTTTGACACTTATCACATGTTCTATAAAATAATTCACACTCTCTAAAAACAGTAGGCCAATATAAACCAGATTGTAAAATTTTTCTAGCAGTTTTGTTTCCACTAAAATGACCTCCACAAGAGTATTCATGGCAGAATTTCATAATACTTTGCTGGTCTTTTTCTGGGATACATCTCCTTATTAAAGAGTCTGAACATATTTTATATAAATGAGGCTCTTCCCAAAAATAATTTTTCGTTTCAGCCAAAAATTTCTTCTTTTCATAATGATCAAAATCAGGATTTATGATATCAGACACATAATAATTGACAAAATCAGCATACCAAGGGTCTGAATCTTTAATAGCTAATAGTTGCTCATCAGGAAAATCTTCATTTATGGGAATTGGATCATCAAGAAATTGATGTTCAAGTAAGGGTGAAAATTCTAATCTAGACAAATGGTCGGCTACGACATTTTCGGTTCCCTTTTTGTCTTTGATTATAATATCAAATTCTTGTAACAATAGCATCCACCTAATTAGTCTAGGCTTAGCATCTTTTTTACTTAATAAATATTTTAACGCAGAATGATCAAAAAATATTATCACTTTTGATCCTAATAGATATGATCTAAATTTTTCTAAAGCATACACAACTGCCAAAAACTCTTTTTCTGTTGTTGTGTAATTTAGTTGTGCATCATTTAAAGTTCTACTAGCATAATGAATTACATGGGGCTTTCTATCTACCCTTTGTCCTAACACGGCTCCAATTGCAAAATCTGATGCATCACACATGATTTCAAAAGGAAAAGACCAGTCAGGGCCGGATAAAATAGGGGCAGTAGTTAATTTTTCTTTCAATAAATTAAATGCATCTAAGCATTCTTTATCAAAAACAAATTATGTATCTTTTGCTAACAGGTTACATAGAGGTTTTCTTACAAATTTTGGAAAAATCTTTTATGAATCTTCTATAAAAACCAGCATGTCCTAGAAAACTTCTAACACCTTTAACAGAAGTTGGACGGGGTAGTTGTGAAATAACTTCGATTTTTTCTTTATCAACTTCAATACCTTTATTTGACACAATATGCCCTAAGACAATTCCATGTTTGACCATGAAATGACTTTTCTCCCAACTCAAAGTTAAATTTGTTTCATAGCATCTTTTCAAAACTGATGTAAGATTTTCTAAGCAATGATCAAAGGAATTTCCAAAAACTGAAAAATCGTCCATGAAAACTTCAACACATCTTTCAACCAAGTCTGAAAATATAGAAATCATGCATCTTTGAAAGGTGGCTGGTGCATTACATAATCCAAAGGGCATTCTCCTAAAAGCAAAAGTGGCAAAAGGACATGTAAAAGTTGTTTTCTCTTGGTCTTCAAGTGCTACAGGAATCTGATTGTAACCAGAAAAACCATCAAGAAAGCAATAGTATTCATAACCGGCTAGTCTTTCAAGGATTTGGTCAATAAATGGCAAAGGAAAGTGGTCTTTCCTAGCTGCCGCATTTAGTTTTCACAAATCAATGCATATTCTATAACCAGTTATTGTTGTGACGACCCGACCCGGATCCCAAGACGAAATCCCAAGGTCGTGCCGCCAGGGGAACAAATAACAACACACAAGTAGCAAATAATGGGTAGGGCCATAACGGCGATACACCGACAACTCAAAACACATGCGGAAGCTAAATGAAATAAAACAGTGGCGCCCGAGCTAACAAGCTCAAACTAAAAACAACCAAAGAGATAATTAATCTCTCGGTCCAAAAATTTGATTCGCGTGCCGCAACATTGGGCACGTAGGACAAACTCCCTGTTATGCAGTTCAAATATATAGCATAATAAAACCAAGTCATCGGCGAAGCTACGGCCGGAACCCAACATTACACTAAGTCTAAGACTCTAGTCTAACAACTCAACGGCTAAAACATGCCGGAGAACAAACATAATATTTAACTAGCAATATAACATGATAAAACATAATTACCAATTTTTACCAAGCGCGACTAACACAAATCGGCTACCAACAACATAAGTACTGATAATAATAAGTACTAACAACAAGTAAGCATAAGGAAGTATAACTACCAATATACATCAAGCATGACTTTTACTTGTCGGCTACCAAAAGAATAGGCTAACAACAAAATTACAATATTACTAATCACATTCAGGTTTGCTACCCAATCATGAAGTTTACATAACTTCATCTTCCCAACGACCTCACCAAAAACAAAATAAACATCTAAGTAGCAACCTTGCCAAAAGAATTCCTTGCCAACGTAACCTTCTTGATTTACTTGGATCCGCTCGCACGGCTCGGATCTAGGAAAAAACAACCAACAAATAAAAGTAAGTCACAATGACTTAGTAAGCTACTAACCATAACTTCCTACCATGGCATAATGCTCAATCATAAATTATATCATGCTATCGTCATGAAATAACCTTATATAAAATCATGTTATGGCATCCATGCTCAACATTAAATAAATATGTTATCATTAACGTATAACATCTCATCATAGATCCATGTCAAGGCATTTTAGTCTTAACAATAATGATTTATACCTTTGGCATAAACAACATTCCAATAATGTCCATGTGATAGCATATATGCTTAACAACATTAATAAATATGTTATCTATCAAGTATAACATGTAAGAAACCAAAAAAACAACATATCATATCCGATTCACCAAGCACGTTATTCACATAAGCACTTGTGAAACAATTCATATATAAGGGATATGATACCATTACCCAAATTCTTCCGCGCGTGTCGCTCCTGCAAAAACACGTGCAAAAAAAACCTTATGTGCCCTCGATATCCCTCTCGTAGATATCGACGTCCCCGAGACAGTCTCCGCTCGAGTTCCATAGTTATCAAAGTCATGTGTATTACTACAACTAAGATAAACTACTTCCCCACCGTGGCCATCGATGGAGGGGTGTGTGCAAACCCGGCACGGCGATCCATCGCGATCACGAATCTCACAATTCGTGAAGACGATGTATCGTCCCACCAAAGACTCAACAGACCGACGCCAGCTGGACTCAAAACCCAAGCACAAGTAATATATATTCATATGCTCAAAACAAGTAGGTAAACACTCTACCATCAAACTAGTCATGCATTTCATCCACAACTAGCATAAACATCACAACCGAGAATCATATAAGCTCTCATAATCAAGTGTGCTTCACACACTTCAAAACTTCTTGGAGGCTCGACCTCCATGAATTCTACCCAAAATTCCGTAGGACTTAAGATTATAGTTCCTAGGATTCATACTAACCCAAAGGTTGACTCCGTTGAGTCCAATCTAAATTTTTTGAAAATTCAAGGAATAGAAGCATAGGCTTCAACATCCCTCTATGTTCATAACTATCGCCAAAACCATAATCCCAATGTTCAATAAACTCATATAAACCCAACCAAATAATTAACAATGCAACTTAGAACAAATTAACCATCTTGTGCATAAATTCATTCAAGTCACCATACCAATCATAATCTTCAAATCATGATTAAATTATACAACATGGTTTAATATACTCTATTAAACATGTAAAACATAATAATCAAGCTCACCTCAATAATTTGCAAGCTAAAACAAAATTAGGGCAAAACACCCTCCAAGTATCTCAACCAAATCAACTTCAATACTCATGAATAATCAACATAACCAAGTTCAATAGACTAGTTAGAACATGAATTTCACATAAATCATGGTCTCACATAGGTCAATCAAGTTCTATCATCAATTTGAAAACCTAGGGTTCATGCTTCTCTACAAACCCTAACAATGCTTCCATTGACCTCAAATAGCACAAATGGTTGTTTCCCTAGGGTCAATGGAGCCCAAAAATCAAAGGAAGAGAGGTAGAACTTACCAAAATTCGGCCTCCCAAACTGCCCAGTTCGAACTCCAAGAGATGAAGCCGTTCTCCTCACTTCTCTCTCTTTAAACACGCGGGTTGAATGGGGAAGAAGACTCCCAGCTATGGCTTCCAAGCTCAAGCCCTTCAATCTCCCTAGAATCGCCCCCTTTCAGCTCTCCCACAAGTTTCCTTAATGAGAAGGCAAAGAGGAAGTCGCAAACTGCCTTGGCCGAACAATGAGAAAGAATGCGGCTGATTTGATTTTATATGGGGGATTAGTTCACTAATTAACTCACTAATTAACCCCTAAATCTCCTAATAGATGTTTAGGACTAGTATTAGGCTAAGTATATGGGTTAAGGTTAGGTTTAGAATGGGTTTAATGGGATAAATTTCGGACAGCGCACAAAACAGGAACAAAATCACATAAGTCTGCATTTAGACCCTTGCGGTCGCTTGAAGGGAAGGTGATGCGACCGCATCACTTGATTATTCAGCATTCCCAATTTTCTTGTTTCCTTGCTCGGTCCCGGACTCCCCCGCATGCATTCTCGAGTCCTTCCAAGCCAAAAATGGTCTACAATTCAACCTTAATAACCTCCAATCCATAACCAAAACAATCAAGTCTCAAACCTCAACAAAGCAAGGCCAAGAACTCAGGCAGAACTCTCCCGAACTACAACCGAAAAAGTCAAATTGGGAAGGGTTAACGCTAGAATCAAACTAGCAACCAACCGACAATGCAACAAGCATCTAACCAAATCTCCAAGGCATGTAAATGATGTTTTGAATGCCCTCTAACAATTATCCAAGTGATAACAACATAAATCACAAACCCGAGATTCAAAGCATCTCGTGAAAGAAGAATGCATACGTGCATCTCAAACAACGTCAACGATCATGCTATTGACTCTAAACATATACGGGAGCTAAATGAACATATTTATGATGATTATAAGTGTATGAGTTCATGCATAACACAAGCAAGCAACATTTCAGGGTTTTACATTCTCCCCTACTTTAAGGAATTTAGCCCCTAAATTCTTACCGTAGTCATCAAACAAATGAGGATATTTCTCACGCATCTCCAACTCGGTCTCCCAAGTTGCTTCCTCGATCTCATGATTCTTCCAAAGGACTTTCACCAACGGAATTCTCTTGCTCCTCAAAACTTGCTCTTTAGTGTCAAGTATCTTCACCTCAACATAAGACAAGTCAGAATTTGAAAAGTAATCTCCTCATACTCAAGAACATGGGAATCATCCTTAAGATATTTCCGAAGCATAGACACATGAAATACATTATGAATCTCTGACAAAGACGGCGGTAAAGCCACCCTGTATGCCAAACTCCCAACTCGCTCCAGAATCTCAAAAGGTCCAACGAACCTTGGTGATAATTTCCCCTTCTTCCCAAATCTCTTGGTACCCCTTCTAGGCGATACCTTAAGAAACACAAAGTCTCCAACCTGAAACTCCAAATCTCTCCTTCTATTATCCGCATAGCTTTTCTGTCGACTTTGAGCGGTGAGCAATCTATCTCGAATTATCTTCACACTCTCAACTATCGAACAATTTCGAACCCCATAATTTTGCTTCTCCAACCTCGTCCCAAAGACAAATAGGAGATCTACACTTCCTCCCATAAAGAGCCTCATACGGTGCCATCCCGATGCTCGATTGGTAACTATTGTTGTACGCAAACTCCGCCAAAGGAAGATGTGTATCCCAACTCCCTTTAAAATCAATCGTACATGCCCGTAACATATCCTCAAGTATCTGAATTGTTCTCTCGGACTGTCCGTCTGACTGAGGGTGAAAAGTTGTGCTAAAATTCAACTTGGTCCCCATAGCCTCTTGCAAAGCCTGCCAAAACCTCGATGTAAACCTCGGATCCCGGTCTGAAACAATACTAACTGGAACCCCGTGCAATCTAACAATCTCTGCACATCTGATGCCGCTAAGCCGACTCAAGGAATAAGTCATAGCAATCGGAATAAAATGAGCCGACTTCGTGAGCCGATCAACAACAACCCAAACGGCATCAAAACCTCTACGAGTGCGTGAAATCGAAACAAAGTCCATCGTAACATGTTCCCATTTCCACTCCGGAATATCAACGGCTGTAACAACCCGAGGTCTTTGGTGTTCCGCCTTCACTATTGACAAGTGAGACACCTCGACACATAATCCGCTATACGTAAGCTTCATGCCACTCCACCAGAATTGCTTCTTCAAATCTCTATACATTTTCGTACTCCCCGGATGGATAGTATACTTTGCCTTGTGAGCTTCATCCAATACAAGCCATTTTACATCCTCAACTGAAGGAACACAAACTCTACCTTTGAAAGTCAAAATACCATCTTGGTTCATCGCGAACTCATTCTCCTTATTCTCACTCAAACCATCAATAATTTTCACCAACTCTGGATCTTTCTTATGAGTCTCCTTAATTCTCTCCAATAAAGCTGGAATAGCCCGCACACTAGCAAATAATACTCCATGATTAACCTCGCTAGGATTCCAATCACGGACATCCTCCAACATTTTCCATTCCCGAATCATCAAACATGACAAGTGCACTTTTCTACTCAAAGCGTCTGCAACCACGTTCGCCTTCCCCGGATGATAAAGTATCGTGCAATCGTGATCCTTCAACTTCTCCATCCATCTCCATTTGTCTCATGTTCAACTCTTTTTGTGAAGAGATATTTCAAACTCTTATGATGCATGAAAATCTCAAACTTGAACCATACAAATAATGCTTCCACTTGAGCAAAGCAAATATAATCACATGAGCTCAAGATCATCATTGGATAATTCATCTCATACGGGAGGACAACTTCCTTGAAGCATAAGCAATCACTTTCCCATTTTGCATAAGTACACAACTCAATCCTTCTTTCAAAGCATCACTATAATCAACAAAATTATCACCTCCGCTAGGCAATGCTAGAACTGGTGCCGTAGTCAATCTCTTCTTCAACTCTTGGAAGCTTTCTTCATATTTATCACTCCATACACATGCGGTCTTCTTTTGAGTCAAATTCGTCATAGGCGTAGCAATCTTCGAAAATCCTTCTATAAATCTCCGATAGCGCTTGGCTAGCCCCAAAAACTCCTAACCATCACATGTGGTCGGTCTCCTCCAATTCATACTTTGCTTCAACCTTGGAAGGATCCACGCTATCCAGGCACTAGAAACAACGTGCCCCAAGAATGAAAACCTCCTCTAGCCAAAAGCACACTTGCTAAACATGGCGTAGAGTTGCCTCTCAGAAGAAAGAGAATAAGACAAAACCATCATCCAATCTTTATTGAGCTTTCTTCAGACTTAGAATACACAAGGATGTAATGATCTATGAAAACCACCACGAAGCAATCAAGAAAATTGTGAAATACCGGTTCATCAAATCCGCTGAACACTACCGGCGCATTAGTCAACCATGGCATCACCATAAACTCATAATGCCCATATCTCGATGCGAAAAGCCTTTTTGGAACATCCTCGGCTCTAACCTTCAACCGATGATACCCGAATCTCAAGTCAGGTTTGGAATAGACCACAGATCCTTGTAATTGATCAAACAAGTCATCTATATGGCAATGGATACTTGTTCTCTTGATCGTTGCCTTGTTCAACTCCCGATAATCGATGCACAATCTAAGGCTCCCATCTTTTCTTCCTCACAAATAATCTGGTGCACCCCAAGGTGATACACTTGGCTTGATAAAGCCAATGTCAAGGAAACTCTTATAACGAACCTTCAACTCCTTTAATTCCATAGGTGCCATTCTATCTGGCGCCTTGGAATGGTGTAGTCCCCAATAACTCAATGCAAAATTCAATCTCTTTATCCGGAGGCATCCCAAAATCTTTAGAAAAACATCCGGAAACTCACATACTGTTGTATCTTCAAGATTAGAAGAAGAAACTGCTTTTGTCCACTACGCAGCAAAGATACCCAAGCCAGTTTCTTTGTAGCCTTGAGCGCTGGCATGATTATCTCCCAAAAATACAAAGTTAGGAGCAGGGCAACAAAAAGTAACCCTTTTTACTAAGGCAATCCAATGCATGATATGTGCTCAACCAATCCATGCCAAGGATCACATCAAAATCACGGTGGCAACACACCACCAAATCATGCAGCATCACATCAGCATGCTCTATAAATAGAAGCGAATAAACATTCCCCCAAGAGGGGTAGATACTTCAAGCACATAAGGTAAAGAGGAAACAACATAGCTTGTCAACAAATGTGATATAAAACATGAGATCAGATGACTGCAAAGGCATTCTATAAGTGCCATTGCAGAAGCCTCAGCATGAGCTAAGATTTCCTCTCTGATCTGAGTTCAAATAGTCGACTAGAACCTCTGACCATTATTCTTCGGTTTAGGACAATCCTTCTTTTATGTGTCCCGAAACTCCGGGTAACACTCATTGGTGCTCCATTCTTACTCAAAGGCATCTATCTTAAGCCCAATGCCCGATCCTTTGGTAGATCCTAAGTTGATGCCCACTAGAGATTCTTCGCGTAATGAGATTCCTTCCTCTCGCATCATTGCCTCCACTAAAATTTCCACTGTTACCCGATCCATGACTCAGGAAGGCTGAGAACCGAAATAGGCATAGTGCTCATCAATGTCTCTCTAAATAATGTAGGCTCTATCGTACTTGTACTCCAAACCGATGAGAAAGAAGCTCAGAACTCTCAAACCCTGCTGTCCTCACTTTGCCTCATCCGGAATCAAATGTGTGCGAACTTGCCAACTTCAGGTGAATCTTGTGAAAGCTGTCATACTCCCACAAATCCAGTAAATTCTTTCTCTCTTTTCTGAACCACTCCGGGTATGGAAGCTCTGAACTCTCTCAGGCAAGTTAGGCCGCAGATCACAATGGGACTCTATGGTTTTGCATCATCACGCAACCCAATGGTGCGAATATTTTCTCCAAGTGTTTGATCCATGGCACAAAGCTTTCGGCTTAAACCGTCGGCTCTTCACAAATTCAACATAGAATTATCAGCCTCCCGCCTCGGCCTTTCTACACAGCTCGGCAGTGGCTTCCTTGTTTAACTCACTCTACCAAAACCTCTTTTGATTCATTTCGCTTCATCATATCAAGCATTCCACGATACATATTACCATCGCCTCCGCTCTTAGAACATTCATGATGGAGGAATATTCGGTGGCATTTTCCGTTAGCATTTACGCCACCGCCAATACCTCTCACAGGCACCTCTACCGATGCCATCTCCGGAACTTATCTGCTCTAGTATCCACCATTTAAACCTACAATAACACTTTCGGCGTTAATAAAATAAATCTATCACACAAACCAACCCCCAAAAAGGAACCTATCCCTTTAAAGCTAAATTTATAATCATAGCTCGATACCAAGCGTGACGACCGACCAGGATCCCAAGACGAAATCCCAAGGTCGAGTCCGCCGAGGAAGGAACAATATAACACACAAATATAATGGGTAGGGCTATAACGGCGATACAGGACAACTCAAAAACACATGCGGAAGCTAAATGAAATAAAGCAGGGCGCCAGGAGCTAACAAGCTCGAACTAAAAACAACCAAAGAGATAATTAATCTGAATCTCTTAACATTGGGCAACCAGGTATGGGCTATATATAGCATAATAAAACCAAGTCATCGGAAGCTACGGCGGAACTGAACATTACACTAAGTCTAAGACTCTAGTCTAACAACTCCAATTTAAAACATGCCGGAGAACAAACATAATATTTAACTAGCATTATAACATGCTAAAACATAATTACAAATTTTTACCAAGCGCGACTAACACAAATCGGCTACCAACAACATAAGTACTCGATAATAATAAGTACTAACAACAAGTAAGCATAAGGAAGTATAACTACTATACATCAAGCACCCACTTTTACTTGTCGGCTACCAAAAGAATAGGCTAACAAAGAAATTACAATATTACTAATCACATTCAAGTTTGTTACCCAATCATGAAGTTTACATAACTTCATCTTCCCGACGACTCACCAAAAACAAAATAAACATCTAAGTAGCAACCTTGCCAAAAGAATTCCCTTTGCCAGTTCCTGATTTATTTCATACGGCTCGGATCTAGGAAAAACAACCAACAAATAAAAGTAAGTCACAATGACTTAGTAAGCTTCTAACCATAACTTCCTACCATGTAACCAATCATAAATTATATCATGTTATCACTTGAAATAACCTTATATAAAATCATGTTATGGCATCCATGCTCAACATTAAATAAATATGTTATCATTAACGTATAACATCTCATCATAGATCCATGTCAAGGCATTTTAGTCTTAACAATAATGATTTATACCTTTAAACAACATTCCAATAATGTCCATGTGATAGCATATATGTATAACATTAATAAATAATATTATCTATCAAGTATAACACATGTAAGAAACCAAAACAAACAACATATCATATCGATTCACCAAGCACGTTATTCACATAAGCACTTGTGAAACAATTCATATATAAGGGATATGATACCATTACCCAAATTCCTAGCGTGTCACTCCCGCAAAA
>CM028381.1:60307090-60372414 GCA_013146195.2 Codonopsis lanceolata
TAATATCCAAGTTTCCTAGGAAGCTCTAAAAGATGAAGGCCATGCTAGATCTAGGAGCTAGTATTAATTTGATGCCTTTGCGGTCTATAAGCAGTTAGGGTTAGGAGAGTTAAAACCCGCTGGTATGCAATTACAATTGGCGATCATTAGGTTAAATATCCCTTGGGTATAGTGGAAGACATCCTAGTTCAGGTTGATAAACTAATCATTCCAGTCGACTTTGTGGTTCTAGAGATGGAAAGGAAGATTTGCACAAATAATGAAGTTACTATATTGTTAGATAGACCATTTATGGCCACTGCCAATACAATGATAAATGTCAAAAATGGTAAACTCACAATGTCAGTCCTAGGTGAAACTGTCGAAATCTCTGTTTTTGATGCTATGAATAGACCTAGTGACATAAATACATGTTTTTCCATAGATGAAATCGAAAAATTATCAATTGAAACTTTTGAAGAAGATAATAAAGATAATGACTATGAGAGAGATACATTTATAGTTTATGATGATAGTCCTATCCCTCCCATAAAAATTGACATTGATGAGATTGAAAAAGAAATAGAAGAGGAAGAAAGACAAGAAAGAGAGAAGTTAGAAGCTCTTAAAAAGAAAGATAAAGAAAATAAAGAGAAAGAATCAAAAAATAGTTTTGATGAAAAAGAAGAAGAAGTAATGAAATTAAAGAAGATGAAGTAGAGATTTTGAAATCTCTTTTTGAAGAAATAGAGATAGAAGATGTTAAAGAAAAGAAAGAGGAGGCTAAAATAGAAGAAACATTTAAAGCAGAAAATTCTAAATTCATGCCATCTGTTAAATCTCCTCCAGTTGAAGAATTAAAACCATTACTACCCCATCTAAAATATGCATTTTTAGGGGAAGGTAAAACTTTGCATGTTATTATAGTAGTCGATTTAACTGAAGAGCAAGAAGCTAGTTTGCTGAAAGTTTTATGGACACATAGAGAAGCTTTAGGATAGTCCCTAGCTGATTTAAAAGGTATTAGTCCATCTATGTGCATGCATAAAATACACCTAGAAGAAGGTAGTTGATCGATGTATTTTATACGTCGATTTTATATACTTCTATGACTTAAATTATGCTATTTCACGAGGCTTTTGGTTACTAATATATGTTTTCGGTGAGTTTTATAAGTTTCGAGAATAATTGTGAAAATACGGAAACTCGGGGTTTTAAGTGCAAATTTCAAGAAGGGCCAAAAGGAAAATTGAAGAAACAATGAAAATTTGCACAATCGGACACCTTGCGGACGCAAGGTGCCTCGAACACTAAAGGTAGGCGTCTGAGGTCCTCGAGGCAAAGAAGAAATCAAAAGCCACCTCATAAGACACCTTGCGGACGCAAGTTCAGCCTGCGGCCCAAGGTGGCGAGAATGCGTCAAATTCGGATTTTCACACGGTCATTCAATCCAATTACAACTCCGAGTATATATAGAAGCCGGAGGCCGAGCCAAAGGATAAGGAGGACGGCTGGAAGCTCTCTTTAGATAGATTTTAGGTAGTTTTAGATTGTATAACATAGTTAGATCCTGTAATTCCAAGTATTGAAGATCAAATCATGTATCCGATCATCTCCATGTGATGTTCATTGTTTATGAGGAACTAAATCATCCATAATCTAGGAGGTGGGAGGTAACTTGTATCGAATTTATGTTTTGATTCTTATATATATGTCTATTCAATGCTTGTTGATTGTGTTGTTTATCAACCCCTATATTATTTTGCTTTGAACAAATGAATGTAATCGCAAATAATAAAGGCTTAGAGGTGCGGATAACTGCATGACCAAGTGCATATGTCGCACAACGGCTCACCAACACAATAAATTGGACCTATCGATGCACGAGTGATAAGTTAGGACCAGGTTCTTACATGATCTAGGTGACAGATAGATCATAAATCTAGGTGACAGACTAGATTTAGCGGTGCCTCTGTGCTTAGGATATAGAATGGATGAATTTTGCGGGGATGGAGGCTGAACCAATTGTTCAACAGACTATATCTATTTTTAGTGAACGAACCCAAGACATTGAATGACATTATTATGAATTGAACATAAAGGAGATATAAGTGAAACCCAGAATCCTAGATTTCCACCCACCATAAGATCTTCATATATGTTATTACTGTCTAATTAGTTAAACATCTATAACTAGTAGTTTGTAGTAGAATTAAACATAAAAAACCCCCTTAGGTTAATAATTTGCTATTAATAACTGCACTGTTCGTGATCACTTGTCTTTGTGGGTTCGACCCTTGCTTCCAATACTATTCTATAATAGTCTTGTTCACTTGCAAGGAAAAAGATTAAATAAAACATCGATCAGTAGTAAACCTTCAAGAGAAAGGCAAAGAAGACTTAACCCACACATGGAAGAAGCCGTAAGAAAAGAAGTTCTTAAGCTTCTAGATGCGGGTATAATTTACCCTATATCAGATAGTAAATGGGTTAGTCATGTTCAAGTAGTTCCTAAAAAGTTAGGAATTACAGTTGTTAAAAATGAAAAAAGATGAATTAGTCCCGACAAGAACAATAACTAGTTATAGAATGTGCATTGATTTGCGAAAATTAAATGCGGCAACTAGGAAAGACCACTTTCCTTTGCCATTTATTGTCCAAATCCTTGAAAGACTAGCCGGTAATGAATACTATTGCTTTCTTGATGGTTTTTCTGGTTACAACCAAATCCCTGTTGCACCCGAAGACCAAGAGAAAACAACTTTCACATGTCCTTTTGGTACTCTTGCTTTTAGGAGAATGCCGTTTGGATTATGTAATGCACCAGCCACCTTTCAAAGATGCATGATTTCTATATTTTCAGATTTAGTTGAAAGATGTGTTGAAGTTTTCATTGACGATTTTTCAGTTTTTGGAAATTCTTTTGATCATTGTCTAGAAAATCTTACATCAGTCTTAAAAAGATGATGTGAAACAAATTTAACTAAGTTGGGAGAAAAGTCACTTCATGGTCAAACATGGAATTTTCTTAGGGCACGTTGTGTCAAATAAAGGCATTGAAGTTGATAAAGCAAAAATTGAAGTTATTTCACAACTACCTCCCCCAACTTCTGTCAAAGGTGTTAGAAGTTTTCTTGGGCATGCTGGTTTTTATCGAAGATTTATAAAAGATTTTTCCAAAATCTGTAAACCTCTATGTAACTTGTTAGCAAAAGATATGGAGTTTATTTTTGATAAAGAATGTTTAGATGCATTTAACTTATTAAAAGAAAAATTAACTACTGCCCCTATTTTATCCTGCCCTAATTGGTCTCTTCCTTTTGAAATCATGTGTGATGCATCAGATTTTGCAATTGGAGCCGTGTAAGGACAAAGGGTAGATAGAAAACCTCATGTGATCCATTGTTCTAGTAGAACTCTAAATGATGCACAACTAAATTATACCACAACAGAAAAAGAATTTTTGGTAGTTGTGTATGCTTTAGAAAATTTCAGATCATATCTGTTAGGATCAAAGGTAATAATATTTTCTGATCATTCTGCATTAAAATATTTATTAAGTAAGAAAGATGCTAAGCCTAGACTAATTAGGTGGATGCTATTGTTGCAAGAATTTGACATCACAATCAAAGATAAAAGGGGAACCGAAAATGTCGTAGCCGACCATTTGTCTAGATTAGAATTTTCACCCTTGCTTGAACGTCAATTTCTTGATGACTCAATTCCCATAAATGAAGATTCTCCTGATGAGCAATTGTTAGCAATTAAAGATTCAGACCCTTGGTATGCTGATTTTGTCAATTATTATGTGTCTGATATCATAAATCCTGATTTTGATCATTATGAAAAGAAGGAATTTCTGGCTGAAACGTAATATTATTTTTGGGAAGCACCTCATTTATATAAAATATGTTCAGACTCTTTAATAAGGAGATGTATTCCAGAAAAAGACCAGCAAAGTATTATGAAATTTTGCCATGAATACTCTTGTGGAGGTCATTTTAGCGGAAACAAAACTGCTAGAAAAATTCTCCAATCTGGTTTATATTGGCCTACTTTTCTTAGAGATTGTGAACTGTTTTATAGAACATGTGATAAGTGTCAAAGAACTGGTGGAATAGGAAAAAGAAACGAAATGCCTTTACATATTAATATGGTTGTTGAAATCTTTGATGTTTGGGGCATTGATTTCATGGGTCCTTTTCCAATGTCAAATAATTGTGAGTATATTTTGGTAGCAGTTGATTATGTATCTAAGTGGATTGAAGCCGCAGCAACTAAATGAAATGATGGTAAAATTGTGGTTAAATTTGTGGAAGATTTGTTTGCTAGATATGGAGTACCTAAGGCCATAATAAGTGACCAAGGGACTCACTTTACCAATAAGTTATTGAATAATGTTCTTAAGAAACATGGTGTAACTCACAAGTTAGCTACACCATATCATCCTCAAACATCTGGCCAAGTAGAGGTTAGTAATAGGCAAATTAAAG
Source organism: Codonopsis lanceolata (assembly GCA_013146195.2). NCBI lineage: Eukaryota > Viridiplantae > Streptophyta > Magnoliopsida > Asterales > Campanulaceae > Codonopsis > Codonopsis lanceolata. The sequence continues at coordinate 60,311,563 of CM028381.1, forward strand.
CAGTATTAGAAAAGACCGTTAGGCCTAATCGTAAAGATTGGGAATCTAAACTTAAGGATGCTTTATGGGCATACCGAACTGCTTTCAAAACCCCAATATGAATGAGTCCATATAGAATGGTATATGGCAAAGTCTGCCATTTACCAGTTGAAATTGAGCATAAAGCCTATTGGGCTGTTAAGGAATTGAACTTAGATTTAACTCTGGCTGGTGAGGAAAGATTGTTTCAATTTAATGAACTAGAAGAACATAGGTTGAATTCGTATGAGAACGCCAAAACATATAAACAAAAGACCAAGAAGTACCATGATATGCGGTTAGCCAACAAGATGTTTCGACCAGGGTTGAAAGTGTTACTTTTTAATTTTAGACTTAGGCTATTCCCCGGAAAGTTGAAATCTAAATGGTCTGGTCCCTTTATAATCGTACGAATTTATCCCCATGGAGCAGTTGATATTCAAAATCCAAAGAATAATGAAATTTTTAAAGTTAATGGACATCGACTCAAGACATACCTAGAGCTGATGTCAGTTGAACGAACAATTGAATTAATTCGTTTGGCTGACAATGAACCACCCAAGGATTAGGTTTGCAGTTGGGTCGAGCCAAAGACGTTAAACAAAGGCGCTAGGTGGGAGGCAACCCACTATTATGAACTTTATTGCTTTTGTAGTTAATTTCAATATGCTATTATCCGTTAAATGTATTTTTGGACATTTAATTTTTAATTAAATATGCCAAAATTCAAGTTTGGGGGAGAAAAGCATCTTAGTGTTGGATTTATATGTTGCTAATAATTTTAGATTATATTTTTTGTTGAGTTTTTGCAATACAGGAAAGTAATGAAACGTAACGGATTATAACGGATGGGCCTAACTGCTAAACTGCTGAAAAGAATGAAACAGAAATCAAAAGGAGCAATTCTGGTCACCTTGCGGACAAGTGTGCTGCGACCGCAAGGTCTTCAGTAAATGCAAACTTCGTGAAGTGGTACTGTCAGACGTAGGGAATCAGCAGAATATAAACCGCTTTGACTGCCTACCTTGCGGACACAAGGTAAAAGGAACCTTGCGACCGCAAGGTGTCTGTATTTAAGAACAGGTCGGGCTTCATTTGCAGTTCACCTGAAATCTTCATTTCTTTCCTTCAGCAAAGCAGAACAAGTCGTCCTACCTCCATCTTCAGGCGAAATCAGTCCAAATTCTGGCCCATATCTCAATAGATCTCCTCCCTCCTTCAAACCCTTCAACCTCCATCATTTCATCGCCTCCCATTACACTCCCATTGAAGAGGCTTCAAGCAAGGAAGAGGAAGCTTCATTTTTTTCGGCCAAGATCTCAAGACTCCGGCAACTCAACCCATCTCTAAGGCTGCAAACATGTAATTCTAACCCCTTTCTTTAATTTTAACGTGAAAATTTTTGCATGATAGGGTGTTAGATATTTTTTCGTAGATATATTTGCATGCTTTAGGAAATACTTTTTAATTTTAAAATTTTTTGAAAATACATTGTTAATTGTTAAATACTAAAATATTTAGTTTTGCTCAAACAAAAATGTTTAGAAAACGTAGAAATATCGGTGCTTCCACCTCCCGCCCTGTTCAGGAGGAGGAACCGCAATATGACCACACCCGATTTATCTCCTACGAGGCCTCTGAAAAATATGCGGCCAAACTCTCCAAGTCCTTGGTTCCCTAGAGGGGATTTAAGGCTGAAGAATTTGGCCTCCGTCCTAACTTTACGGCTCGTAGGTGGGGGTTATTGACCGAATCTCCGAACAAGGCAGTCGTGCCTATTGTCCGAGAGTTCTACGCCAATGGCCAAATTGGCATAGATGGGGGGGTGATAGAAACTGTCTATGTTAGGGGCGTTAGTGTAGACTTTTCGTCCCAAAGCATTAACACATATTACGGCACATCCAACTTTGCGGATGGTGCCGATCATTTTAGCACACACCTACATACCCATGTCCCTCTCGAGGTGGTCAATGCGACCATCGCCCTCCCTGGTGTTGAGTGGACCCAAAACCGTAATTCACCCTACGGTCCACGCACCATGGAGGAGTCCTTCCTGCTGAACACGGCCAAGCCCGTGTTCAAATTTATTTGTGCACGTCTCATGCCTTCCAGTCACCAACATACGGTGACTTGGGGTAAGGCTGTCCTGATTTACACCATTATGACTGGTGGGTCTGTTGATGTCGGCCGCCTGATCAACGGCCAAATTAAGACCCATATTAGAGGTGCCACGAATGCGGGGTTCGCGTTCCCGCATTTGATCACCGAGTTGTGTAGGAGGGCAGGCGTGAGATGGCCTAGGCTCGCGGAGAGGCTTAAGGCTGGTCCGGCCATTACTAGGGCCATTTTGTTTGAGCACCAGCAGCAGCCGAGAGTGCGGATTCCTCACAGGGAGGAATCCGAAGAGGAGGAGGAGGACCCGCTCGTAGGGATCTCCAACAGGCTAGAATAGGTTTCCCTTGAATCCCAAATGGCAACTCAACAGTTGGCACAAATTCGTGCCGACCAAGAGCGGCTGTTTGGGTAGTTTAAAACAGTGGGACAAAATGTCTCAAATTATTATGGGTTGCCTCCTGGCACGATCCCCGAGTTTCGTTCTCATTCGTTATTTCTGCCCGACTCACCTTGAGTCGAGGCCCAAGTTTCATCCTCTTTCGTTAGGTGGGCCTGCTATGTCATTTTGATATTTCTCCTTCCCCATCAATCCCCTCATATGTTCCTCAATTTTGAGGACAAAATAGAAATTAAGTTTGGGGGGGGGAGATTCTAAGCCCATAGTCTTAGCAGGTCCTAGCCTAAGGAGGAATGGAGTTGGGCTACGTTTTTAGGGTGAAGAAAATTTTCTTTTCTCGATGACCATTTAACTCTTCACCCGTTTTTCCTATTTTTAATTTTTTTCTTATTTTCGGAGGTGTTGCCTTGACCAGAATACACTCACATTGGATGCTCGTGGATTCCTCTTGTGGGAACCCATCATCAATTGTGTCATCAACATCTCCAATTTTCTTTATTAAAAAATCAAAAAAAATTAAAATTAAATAAAATATTTTAATTTAAAATTTTCATCCTCGAGTTTAGGTGTGGTAATGCTAGTCGTAGTCGATGAGGAGTTAATGCAATGAACTGCATAGCTAGTCCGTAGATCCCGCTGGAATTTACTTGATTTTGCGAAACTTTTACTTTTCTCCAAATTCTTCATGCACCCACACCAGTCTTAATTATGGATTGATTAGAATAATTTTAAAAAGTCTATAACACCTACTTCATTACAACTAGATATGCACAAGAATATGATGCATAGCCATTCGAACATATTTGTTGCATTGAATTGTGACTTAGGGTCAATTACATGATAGTTAGATCCCTTGGATTTTTCTCATTTATATATCTCAAGCACACTTTCGAGCCGTGTCTGCATGTTAGTCTCAATTGTCCCTACCATCTGTATTAGCGAATGTTTATGAGAAATCCAGTAATGCTAAACATTCAACCCCACAATTCCCATAGTTGATATGATATTTTGTGTGTCTTACTTGCTTTAAAAACTACATGAGCATTTGGCATTAAGAAATAACTTAGGCCATCTTTGGATCGTTAGAGCCTAAATATTCCCTGACCTATACTAAAAATATCCCTAGTGTCCCCGTTGAGCCTAATTTAAAAAGAATGGAGTGTGCTAAGCACATTATTAAACACTCATTCGACATCGTTTCTATTACCCACATTAACTTAACCCTAAAAGCCTATACACTTTTAGTCTACCCTTTGAGAGAGTAGGATGTGGGTGGGGAAATTGATTTTTGAGGACCATTCCTTTCAGTTAGGCTATTTTTCGGAAGAATTCTTCTTTCCATCGTCGAAAAAAAAATAAAAAAAATAGAAAAAGAAAAGAAAAGAAATATATGTATCGACGAAAAAAGAAACGGAAGAAGAAGAGTGCAAAAAGATTCAAATGGAAGCATAGCTTTCAAGAGAAAATATGTTAGAAAAATTATTGCCGAAAAGAATGATGTGATATTTTTAGAAGTATATATTGCCCAAAACAAGTTTGGGGGGGGGGAAGAAAACTGAAAAGTAACGAAAAGAACCCCCTACTTGTCGTCTTTGCATGTCCTAGCCTAAATAGGGAAAATTTCTTTTTGCTTGGAAGTATGGGGGATAAAGGGTAGTCTTACTCTCTCACTTTGAATTCCAATCCCTTTCCATCAAATCCCCCATCACCTTGGCCTTACATTACAAGCTAAATAAAGACCTAATGATCTTCTTGCCAATGCTTGTGTTGTTTTAACTGCTAAGTGAGTCATATGAAATTGATCAAACACTTCATGTTCATTACTATTTCGCCATAAAGCTCACTGTGTTAGCATAATCTTAGCTATTACAAGTCATTGGGATATGAGAGCATTGTATGTCATACATAGAAGTGCATGGGATGGATGTATAAGTTTTTGAAATCCTTGGGACCTTTCTTTCTGCAATAGACCGGGTTTGGATGGTAGATCTCATAATTCTTAATGCATGATTTTCAATTAAACTTTGATTTTCATATGAATGTGGTGTTTAGCTTAATAAAACTATTTTAGTTGAGATATTCTCTAAGACTGGTGATCACACACACATGGAGAAAGTAACAGTAGTAGCAGTTTTAAGAAAAGATCAGTTGGTTTTATGTGACTTAGCCTGTATATATGTGGTGAGCATCGAACTGAGACTGCTTGGTATGTCATATTTTTATAACTTGAGGTTGAAGCAAAAAAGATTTTATTTTTATTCTAAGCTTAGTTTTTATTTGTTTTTGTATTTATCAGTTTTTGTATTTATCTACATAGTCGAGTCACTCGAAAGAGTCTCCTTGAGTTTGTGGGTTTATAGAGGAGTGTAAATACTGTGACCCTCCAAAAAGATTTTCTATTTTTGTTATTTATTTGCTTTTGTATTTATAAGTATTGTTTACTCGTGGACGAGCAAAGTTTAAGTTTGGGGGTATTTGATCGATGTATTTTATACGTCGATTTTATATGCTTCTATGACTTAAATTATGCTATTTCACGAGGCTTTTGGCTACTGATATGTGTTTTCAGTGAGTTTTGTAAGTTTCAGGGTTTTTAGTGAAAATATGCAAAACTCCAGGGTTTTATATGCAAATTCCGAGAAGGGCCCAAGACGTAAAATGAAGAAGTAAAGAAGAAACAACATTCTGGAGACCTTGCGGTCGCAAGGTACTCAGACCTTGCCCCCGCAAGGTGGGCAGTAACATGAAGAAGTCAGAAAACCAAAGGCCGGAAATCTGGAGACCTTGCGGACGCAAGGTACCTCAGACCTTGCGACCGCAAGGTGGTCAGAATGCGTGAATTTCGTATTTTCACAAGTGATTCGATTGCAATACAACTCCCGGGTATAAATAGAGATCGGATGCCAAAGCCTAAAATAGAAAAAGCTGGAGATAGTTTTATATATATTTTAGATAGTTTTTAGGTTGTATAACATAGTTAGATTGTGTAATTACAAGTATTGAAGATCAAAACATGTTTTCGTTCATCTCCATGTGCTGTTCATTGTCTATGATGAACTAAATCATCCATAATCTAGGAGGTGGGAGGTAACTTGTATCGAAATTATGTTTTAATTCATCTTTATGTTCATTCAATTCTTGTTGATTGTGGTGTTTATCAATCCCATCTATTATTTTGCTTTGAACAAATGAATGTAATCGCAAATAATAAAGGCCTAGAGGTGCGGATAACTGCCATGACCAATGTGCATATGTCGTACACTGGCTCACCATCACAATAAATTGGACCTATCGATGCACGAGAGTGATAAGTTAGGACCAGGTTGATACATAATCTAGGTGACAGATAGATTACATGTTCTTGTGCTTAGGATATAGAATGGATGAATGTTGCGGGGATGGAGGCTGAACCAATAGTTCAACAGACTATATCTATCTTTAGTGAACGAACCCAAGAAATTGAATGATAATTATTGTGAATTAAACATAAAGGAGATATAAGTGAAACCCGAATCCTAGATTGCCACCTATCATAAGATCTTCATAACCGGTAATTACTGCTAATTAGTTAAACACCTAAATATTAATAGTAGATTAGAATAAAATAATTATAAAAACCCCCTTTGATTAATAATTTGCTATCAATAAATTGTACTGTTCGTGATCTCTTGTCTCTATGAGTTCGACCCTTGCTTCCAATACTATTCTATAATAGTCTTGTCCCCTTTCAAGGAAAAAGATTAAAATAAGATATCGATCAATCTGTCACCTAAATCATGTATGAACCTGGTCCTAACTTATCACTCTCGTGCATCGATAGGTCCAGTTTATTGTGATGGTGAGCCAGTGTACGACCTATGCACATTGGTCATGCAGTTATCCGCACCTCTAGGCCTTTATTATTTGCGATTACATTCATTTGTTCAAAGCGAAATAATAGAGGGATTGATAAACACCACAATCAACAAGAATTGAATGAACATAAATATGAATTAAAACATAAATTCGATACAAGTTACCTCCCACCTCCTAGATTAGTGATGATTTAGTTCATCATAGACAATGAACAGCACATGGAGATGAACGGAGACATGATTTGATCTTCAATACTTGTAATTACACAATCTAAATATGTTATACAACCTAAAATCTACTCTAAAGCTATACAAAACTATTTCCAGCCGTTTTTCTATCTCCTAGGCTTTGGCAACCGGTTCCTATTTATACCAGGGAGTTGTATTAAAATTGAATCTCTTGTGAAAATACGACTTTATCGCATTCTGACCACCTTGCGGTCGCAAGGTCTGAGGTACCTTGCGTCCGCAAGGTCTCCAGCACTCCGGGCTTTTGTTTCTTCAAGTTACTGTCCACCTTGCGGGGGTAAGGTCTGAAACACCTTGCGACCGCAAGGTCTCCAGCTTGGGATTTCTTCATTTCTTCTTCATTTTTCATCTTGGGCCCTTCTTGGAATTTGCATATAAAAGCCTTGTGCTTTGCATATTTTCACTAAAAACCCTGTAACTCACAAAACTCACTGAAAACATATATCAGTAGCCAAAAGCCTCGTGAAATAGCATAATTTAAGTCATAGAAGTATATAAAATCGACGTATAAAATGCATCGATCATGCGTTCTCAATCCAGGGGGCCAAAGGACTAGCCGACGTGCCCAAAAAATACCCATCCAGGGCCTTGCCCTGCTCCCATACTTCCATACGGCGATTCAAATCTTCAAACTCTTGCATGTTGAAGGTTGCAAGTAAAACCACCCACGGGCTGAGGCTGTACCTCGGTCACAAGAGGGGCCTGTGGGGGTCCCATAGCTCCCATAGCTTGAGCTATACCCAAGGCATGCGCCACTTGTGCCTGGGCTACATCTGTGAATTAAGGCGCTGGATCATTAGCCACTAAGACTTTTCTGTGCATTTGCTTGAGGCAATTCACACCTGCCTCCAGAATAATGTGACAGATAAACTTGTGACCTTCTAGGCGAAGGTGTCCGAGGACGGCGAGCATGTGACCTCCTATGAGATGGAGTACGATGGTTGCGAGCATGCGACCTGCGCGGTGATGGTCAACGTGGGCGGCGAGGGTGCGACCTTCGCGGAGAAGGTGATCTTTGACGGTGGCGTGGCTGTGTCGAATCTTCTCTTGCTCGGTGTCCCAATCGAGAATGCACACTCGAAACAACCCTGTGACTGGCCCGTCCCTCTTGCTGGCTTGACCCCTTGTTGGATTCTCGTTCACGATGTTGTGAAGGAACTTGCAATGGATGTTGAGGATTTCCCCCCGTCCTAGACACACTTGCTGCTTGACTTGGCGCGGGCATACCCAGAAGGGGCTCCAACTCGATAGGCAGTGGGGGCTTGCCTATTGCAATTAGCTGCAAATTTAGATGGTGCATTTGCCCCAGATATATCGCCCTCTGGCGCAATGCCTCCTCCCAAACTCATTAGCCAGACCAACAGCTGCAACGGCATTCCTAGCCAACGAATCCAAGCCTTGCCGTTGATTGAGCTGATGACGACCGTCATGAGGTAGTGGAGGTGGTAGATTATTACCAGCTGGAAGGTTCATGCTAGGCGTGGCCGTATGTACCTTCTCCACCTGGTTACGACCATTAACGCCATTTTCAGCCATAACTAAAACTTGTGACGTTATCACGAAATAAGATTGCCCCTAACAAAATCTTTCCGGGCAACAGAACCAACTGATGCGTCCAAAATAATCCTCGGACACACTGGGTTTTGAGTAACTGGATATCTGGCTTTCAATCTATCCTTGTCTTGAGGCCCAAGCCTGTCAAAGAGCTAAAACAAACATTAACTAGGCAGGGGCTTTCCCTGCAAAAGCACTTCGGCGTCATAATCAGAAAACCAGCAAGTGCATATAAATTTTGACAGAGTTTAGCCTTAGTAAAAAATTACGTACCTTCCTCCTTTGTTTGGAAGGGTTTTATAGCCTTCATGGGAGACTGAATAACTCCCCATTAAATGTCAGCGTGTAAGGCGAGCACATTAACTGCCACGTCCAACACAACAACCACATCATGAATGCTGAAGCGAGTTTCATGGAAATAACTGCCCACGTCCAGGATGACCGTTATTTACATAACCAAGAATGGTAAGGCTGCTCGTTGAACACTTGCTCGTTGGGTGTTTAGCTCGGCTCGTTGTACACCCAACGGTATTTTGCCCCGTTGCTCTCAATCCAAACTGATCAAAGTCTGGCCGATGCCCGCTTCACAATTTCGATTTGGACTTTGGATTACACGTGCTTCACTCATGATTGAAGAAAATGTGCCATGCCCGCTTCACAATTTCGATTTGGACTTTGGATTACACGTGCTTCACTCATGATTGAAGAAAATGTGCCAAGTACATGTCTCAGGTCTGGGCCTACCGGGCCAGGTAATTCAGGTAATAATGGTAGAAGTCTTGTATCAAAAGACTTTGAAAACCAACATCACTTTCTAACCAATGTATGATACATCTCTTTTATTGGTAATTAATAATAATATTTTTAAAACCAACATCAATTTCTAGTCAATGTGAGATACATCTTTTCTATTGTTAATAATAGTAAAATATTTTGTAACCAATGTGAGATACATCTATTGTAAGAGTGAAAGCATTTAATCTAAAAACTTAAAAATCTAAGTTTTCTTTTTAAATAATGTGATATACACCTCTTTTATTGGTAATAAGAGTATAAGTCTTTTACATAAGACTTTCAAAACTAACATTTTTTTTCTAAACAATGTAAAATACATCTTTTTTATGGTGATAAGTAGAAGTCTTTTATCAAAAGGATTTTAAAACTAACATCAATTTATAATTAATATGAAATACATCTCTACTAATATTACCATTAGAAGAGATGTTTCTTATATTGGTTATAAATTGATGTTAGTTAATTTTAAAAGTCATTAGAAGTCTTTTATGTTAAATCTTTTGAAACCAACATCATTTTCTAATGAATATGGGATACATTTATTTTATTAATAATAATAGTAGAAATCTTTTATCTTAACAATTTTGAAACCGACATTATTTTATATCTAATGTGAGATACATCTCTTCTATTGTTAGTAAAAGAAATTTATCTAAAAACTTTTAAACTAAAATAATTTTTTGTACCAGTGTGGAATAAATCATTTTTATAGGTAAGATTTTGCCTAAGGACTTTTAAAGCTGACATCAACTTCTAACAATTGTGAATATATATATTATTTTGTTAGTTTAGAAAAAAGTAATTTATCTAAATATTTTTAAACCAATATCAATTTTCAACTAATGTTTGTTAAATCACTTTTATTGGTAATTATAGTAGAGATGCATCTTACATTAGTTATAAATTAATGTTGATTTTAGAAATTGTTAAAGTACTCACCTAATAGTTGTTGAAAAATTAGTGTTTTTAGTGAAAGAATTTGTGCAACTTGAGACACTAATTTCTTTACGTGTCATTTTTTTGTTGGCAAAGGTAATTGTGCAAATATATTCTACTTGGTGAAAGCATCAAAATGATATATTTATTTGTCAAAATCGAGTTTTTGATTAATAAGATATCAAATGTTAAAGTATGATGTTAAAAGTGGGTCATTAGAGTAAAGTACTCACACAATACCAATCTAATAATATTATCTCACATTGATTAAGAAATGATGTTGGTAGTAAAAGTCTTTCTATATAAGATTACCACTATTATTAACAATAGAAGACATCAATAGTAAATGATTAATATTGCAATATAATATTAACTAGTCTCAAGTCAAGTGATATGAAGGCTTGAGGATTCAACAATATCAACAGTTGGGTGAGGTGGCACAACAATAGTGCTCCTCACAAGCTTATATATATATATATATAATATAAATTTTGTACATTATAATTAGATTGTTAATCTCTTCCATGGTTATAATTTTTTTTCTATTGTTACTAATATTAAATGATTTTTTTACCTAAATACTTTTAAAATTAATATAAGTTTCTAGCTAACGTGAGATACATATTTTATATTAATAATAATAGTGATTTTTTTATCTAAAGAATTTTAAAATTAACATTTAAGTTGATAATAATATTAGAAGTCATTTGGTTAAAAACTTTTAAAATCATAATTCAATTTTAAACAATGTGAGATACTTATTTTATATTTTTATTGGTAATGAAAGTTTATGTTTTTTATCTAAAGACTTTAAAACCAACACCACATTCTAATCATGTGGTATACATATTTTATATTAGTAATAATAGTAGTAGATAAAAGATTTTTAACCACCATTTATCTCTAAACAATGTGGATACATATTTTCTATTGGTAATAACAAAAGATGTCTTTATCTAATGACTTTTATAGCCAATACTCATTTCTAAATAATATGAGATACATTTCTTTGTAACTAATGTGAGATACATCATCTAAAAACTTTTTAAACCAATATCGCTTTTATAACTGTAATACCCCGATTCCCGGTTAGCTTGAATTGCGTGCAATGCTCGCATTTCTTCCTTGGTTGATCGCTTGTTTGGTTTCTGAGAGAGTCTAGATGTGTATGAGAGATCACATTAAGACCAAAACATTATTATAAGATGTCATATAGTTGTTGACTTGCTAAAGTCACAAGTCGTAACTCGTCGATAGTCGAAATTTAATTTAATTTAATTCCAGTGAGGGAAAATTCCATTCCTAATAGGGACGGAATTTTCCGTCGCTAAATATTTTCAGAATTTAATTTTAATTTAATTTCAGCGACGGAATTTTCTGTTGCTGGAATTAATATTTGTTTTGAAATATTTGTTTTTGTAAAATCCCTTTGTGTATATATATATTATAGGAAATATTATAATCATTTTAATGAATGATACTTTATTATTAAATTAATATTTGAAATGTTAATTTAATAATATAATATCAATAATTAAAATGATTAGCATCAATATAATTACAAAAATTAAAATATTCACATTACAACTTAACTTAACTTAACTTAACGTAACTTAAATTAACGTAACTTAACTTAACGTAACTTAATTTAACGTAACGTAACTTAACGTAACATAAGTTAACTTAACTTAACTTAACGTAACGTACGTAATGTAAGTTAACTTAATTTAACGTAACGTAACGTAATGTAACTTAATGTAACGTAACGTAACGTAATGTAATTTAACGTAACGTAACTTGGACAAATGATATAATGGAGTACGATGGACCATTATAACATGAAAACACGCTACGCTTATTGGTGAAATAGTATAATGGAGTACGATGAACCATTATAACCTGAAAACATGCTACGCCTATTGGCGAAATGGTATAATGGAGTACGATGGACCATGATAACATGAAAACACGATACGCCTATTAACGAAATTGTATAATGGAGTACGATGGACCATCATAACATGAAAACACAATACGCCTATTGGCGAAATGGTATAATGGATTACGATGGACCATTATAACATGAAAACACGATACGCCTATTAGCGAAATGGTATAATGGAGTACGATAGACCATTATAACATGAAAACACGGTACGCCTATTGGCGAATTGGTATAATGGAGTACGATGGACCATTATAACATGAAAACACGATACGCCTATTGGCGAAATGTTATAATGGACTACGATGGACCATTATAACATGAAAACACGATATGCCTATTGGCGAAATGATATAATGGAGTACGATGGACCATTATAACATGAAAACACGATACGCCTATTGGCGAAATGTTATAATGGAGTAACGTAACGTAACGTAACGTAACGTAACATAACGTAACGTAACTTAACGTAATGTAATGTAACGTAACTTAACTTACGTAACTTAACGTAATGTAACGTAAAGTAACATAAGTTAACGTAACGTAACGTAACGTAACGTAACAGAATGTAACGTAACGTAACGTAACATGACTTAACATAACGTAACGTAACGTAATGTAACGAAACGTAACTTAACGTAACGTAAGTTAACTTAACGTAATGTAACTTAACGTAACGTAACGTAACTTAACGTAATGTAACGTAACGTAACTTAAATTATGTAACTTAACTTAAATTACGTAACTTAACGTAACGTAAGTTAACTTAACTTAACGTAACGTAACATAACGTAATATAACACAGTATTTTAAATTCTGAAAATATTTAGCGACAAAACCGTTGCTGGAATTAAATTGAAATTAAATTATGAAAATATTTAGCGACGGAATGTGCTAGAGACATGCAACACAGTATGACCACATGCAAATTCAAATTTACTCTATTTATATAATTTTGTATTATTTTCTTAAATATATAAATTAAGTTGTAATGTGAATATTTTTATTTTTGTAATTATATTGATGCTAATCATTTTAATGAATGATATTATATTATTAAATTAATATTTCAAATATTAATTTAATAATAAAATATCATTCATTAAAATTATTATAATATTTCCTACATATATATATATATATATATATATATATATATATATATATATAAAGGGATTTTACAAAAAACATGTTTCAAAACATTATTTATTTTAAATTTACAAATGGATTTTACAAAAACAAATATTTCAAAACAAATATTAATTTCACCGATGGAATTTTTCGTCGCTGGAATTAAATTAAAATTAAATTCTAAAAATATTTAGCGACGGAAAATTCCGTCGCTAAAGGTGACCTTTAGCGAGGCTAAATATTTTCAAATTTTAATTTTAATTTAATTCCAGCGACGGAAAATTCCGTCGCTAAATATTTTCAGAATTTAATTTTAATTTAATTTCAGCGACGGAAAATTCTGTCGCTAAAGACATGAATTTTCCGTCTCTAAATATTTTCAGAATTTAATTTTAATTTAATTTCAACGACGGAAAATTCCGTCGCTAAAGGTCACCTTTAGCGACGAAATTTTCCGTCGTTGGAATTAATATTTGTTTTGAAATATTTGTTTTTGTAAATAAATAATGTTTTGAAATATTAATTTGTGTTTTTTGTAAAATCCCTTTGTGTGTGTGTGTCTATATATATATATAGGAAATATTATAATCATTTTAATGAATGATACTTTATTATTAAATTAATATTTGAAATGTTAATTTAATAATATAATATCAATAATTAAAATGATTAGCAGCAATATAATTACAAAAATTAAAATATTCACATTACAACTTAACTTAACTTAACGTAACGTAACTTAAATTAACGTAACTTAACTTAACGTAATTTAATTTAACGCAATGTAATGTAACGTAACGTACGTAATGTAAGTTAACTTAACGTAACGTAATGTAACTTAACGTAACGTAACGTATTGTAACTTAACGTAACGTAACTTGGCAAAATGATATAATGGAGTACGATGGACCATTATAACATGAAAACACGCTACGCCTATTGGCGAAATGATATAATGGAGTACGATGAACCATTATAACATGAAAACACGCTATGCCTATTGGCGAAATGATATAACGGAGTACGACGGACCATTATAACATGAAAACATGATACGCCTACCGGCGAAATGGTATAATGGAGTACGATGGACCATTATAACATGAAAACACGATACGCCTATAGGCGAAATGGTATAATGGAGTACGATAGACCATTATAACATGAAAACACGATACACCTATTGGCGTAATGGTATAATGGAGTACAATGGACCATTATAACATGAAAACAGGCTACGCCTATTAGCGAAATGGTATAATAGAGTACGATGAACCATTATAACATGAAAACACGCTACGCCTATTGGAGTACGATGAACCATTATAACATGAAAATGTTATAACTTAACGTAACGTAACTTAACATAGCGTAACATAATGTATCGTAACGTAACTTAACGTAATGTAACGTAACATAACGTAACGTAACTTAACATAACGTAACTTAATGTACCGTAACTTAACGTAACGAAATGTAACTTAACTTAACGGAACTTAACGTAACGTAACGTAACTTAATTTAATGTTAGGTAATGTAACGTAACGTAACGTAACTTAACGTAACTTAACATAACGTAATGTAATGTAACTTAACGTAACTTAACTTAACGTAACGTAACGTAACTTAACTTAACGTAATGTAACTTAGCATAACGTAACATAACCTAACGTAACGTAACGTAAGTTAACTTAACTTAACGTAACGTAACATAACACGTACGTAACGCAATGTAACTTAACGTAACGTAACGTAACTTAACGTAACGTAACGTAACGTAACGTAACGTAAACGTAACGTAACTTAAGTTAACGTAATGTGAGTTAACTTACGTAATTTAACGTAACGTAAGTTAACTTAACTTAACGTAACTTAACGTGACGTAACGTAACTTAGCGTAATGTAACGTAACGTAACTTAACGTAACGTAACGTTTCCACTTGTCTCAACCTCGGGCCTCCGGGTTTTCTTCCCCCAAGAAGTACTTGACCCAGGCTAATCAATATCTTTCGCAGATTTAGTTCCTCTCCAACCAGTGGATCTAGAAAGTTCTTCCTTTGACCACCCACTTGATACTGATTTTTCTGTACCAGGCTACCAGCACCCACATTCTGTATTTTATCTATCAACTGCTCCCAGCCACTACTTGACTCAACATTTTTCTTAGATCCCACTGCTACCCAACCACTCGTCTGATCAGTTTGGTCCACCCTGGTACCCTTATATCATTAGTATTTTTGAAAATGATATATTTATGCTTTAAAACAATATATTCATTTTTGAAAATAAATATATATTAAGAAAGAATAAAATATTTAGTTGTGAGTCTATTATATAAAGCTTTAATGAGTTTATTTATAATTGAGAATGAATTTATAGAAAAAAGATGTATAAGCTGACGTGACATAACGTAGTAGGAGAAATAAACTTTTTAAATTATTTATTACAGTGGATGCCCCTTATACCACATTTGATATCCACGGTCAAGCTCCTTTCCTCATACCAAAATCAACGACCCACGTTCACAATCCGAGTCAACGAAAGACAACCAATTACAAATAGCTATAACCATAGAATATAATGATAATGCATCTATCAGGTTTTCTCCATTAAAACTCACCCAATTCTCTGTTTCACTTTCACATCCTCTTTCGAGTTTGCTCAAATCTCTCTCTCTCTCTCTAGAAAATGGCGTCATAGGCAGAGAAGAAGCCGGCAGCCGAGAAATCTTCGGCGGAGAAGAAGCCAAGAGCCGAGAAGAAGCTTCAATTCCCAAAGACGCTTCCTCTACCGAAAAGAAGAAGAAGAGGACGAAGAAGTCGGTGGAGACCTACAAGATCTACATCTTCAAGGTCCTGAAGCATGTCCATCCCGACATTGGTATCTCCAGCAAGGCCATGGGAATCATGAACAGCTTCATCAATGACATCTCTTCAATTCAATCTCGATTCAATCTTTCATCTCTTCAATTACTATATGATTCTTTCGATTCGATCGTTCCTCTATCGATCCATCCCAGTATCATCCCTTGCCGTTGCGTGTACAGAATTATGGGTCAGGGTTTCTATTTTTCTTTGATCCGTTTTAGATCTGTCATCTGTCATCTGTCATCTGTCATTCTTATTCCTAAATTAAACGATTTTGTCTCCTGAATATTGGGTTTTTCCTTTCTAATTGTTCTAATTTTGTAGATATTTGACCTCTCAATTTTGGCGGTTAGGGTTTGCGTTCTTTGATTTGTTTTGATCTTTCAATCTCTGGATCGGTTAATTGTTTCTGGTTTTTATCGATTCTGTCTGCCTGCAACATTTGGGCCGTGCTGGTTAAATTTGTGTTTTTTTCTGGAAAAATTGGGGATCTAGGATTAGGGTTAGGGTTTCGCGACCTTATTTGTTTTATCAACTGGAAGCAATTGGCTTATTTATTCATATTAGTTCATTGAGAAATTAGGTTCCCGTCATTCAATCGATTGAAATGTCAAAACAATTTAGATAGCCACTGTTTCATTTTGAGGACCCCATTTACTTGAAGTATAAAGCCTGCATTTTTTATTTTAATTTCATTATATCTATTTATTTTTTCATAATACATGTTATCTTTTTTTTACCCTTTTTCTTTTTTGGTTGGGGTTGACTTGTTTTGTGCACCTAGTTCTTAGATTACTAAGGTTTTGTAATGTTACGGTGTCTCCTTAGCAATATTAATGGAATTATGGGCGTTAATGTAAAAATTGTCACCTTGTTCAAATGCCCCCCCTGTAATCAATTCTCCGTGCTGAAATGAATTTCAATTTTGGTCAAAACTTTTATCTGTCGTAACATGATTTTTGAATTGCGGCACTCTATGGTACAAAATGTGAAACTTCTGGTACAAGTAAAATAAAGCATCAATGGTGTGATGCAGTTAAAAATGGGGTGCATACTTGATTTCATATTAGTGTTGACTGATTTGTTTGAGCTTATAATAGATTGAATCTCTGTTTGACTGATTTCATACTTGTTTGTGTATTTTTTTTTATAATTTTTTTCCATTATTAGCGACGGAAATTTCCATCGCTGAAATTAAAATGTAATTATTTTTTAAAAGCCTTTAGCGACGGAAATTTCTGTCGCTAAAATTAAATTTTAATTTTTTTTAAAAGCCCTTAGCGACGAAAATTTCCGTCACTGAAATTAAAATTTATTATTTTTAAAAAATTAAATTTTAATTTTTTTAAAAATCCTTTAGTGATGGAAATTTCCGTCGCTGAAATTAAAATTTTATTTTTTTAAAAGCCTTTAGCGACGAAAATTTTCGTTGCTGAAATTAAAATTTATTTTTTTAAAGCATTTAGCGACGGAAATTTCCGTCATTGAAATTAAAATTTAATTATTTTTTTAAAAGTCTTTAGCGACGGAAATTTTCATCGCTGAAATTAAAATTTAATTATTTTTTAAATGCCTTTAGCGACGGAAATTTCCGTTGCTGATATTAACTTTTAGCGACGGAAATTGGTCCATCGGACATCTGCGACGCGTGTTCACTGACGGGCCAGCGACGGAAAAATTCCGTCGCTGAGGAGCCATTAGCGACGGAATTCTGCCTTTAGCGACGGAAAATTCCGTTGCTAAAGGTCAATTTTTCTAGTAGTGATGTTTGACACGCGATCAAACCACCTTAACCATTCGCGAGGTTGGGGAGGTTAGGGTTGACTATAAGATGCGAGAGTCCGTAGTTAACCAATTTTATTTGTCTCGGCTATCAACATGACTTGTAGAAAAATTTAGAGAATTTCATTTTGCGAAGTATTACCCATGCACTTGGTTATTATTGTGTGCTCTTCATGCTTTTAATCGCGTAGCGAACCATTAGATGATCACTACAATTGTATGATAAGATGCGAAAGCCCGTCCTATTAATTCCGAAAATCATAATAATTGTTTACGTTACGTGAGATCGAGAGGAGATCGTGCGTAGATAGTCATTGGGTGCTTGTTTTGATATGCAGCTATTTTCTCCTATGTTATAAGAAGCGAGAGCCGTAGCTAGGAGTTGTAGCTAGATTTGCTATACGTCGCGAGAGCCCGTAGCGAATATTATAGTGCGCCCGACTACCAAAACTTGAGTTAAAGAAAAGTAAAAAGAGGATTAAATTAAACACCGTCTAGACTAGAAATAATGCATTCCTATATTTTTATCTTTATTTGTTGTTGCCAAACCACCTTCGCAGTAGTGTAGATTTTAATTGCTATCTAGGTTGTTTATTTTTTTTTAGATTTTAATTTATTTTATTTTCGCTCAAATATAATTAGTTAGCATAATTTTGGTACTTAGTTGGAGTGAGAATTACGTGCATTCCTCGTGGGATCAACTCGTACTTACGAACTTTATTACTTGATACGACCGGGTAATCTTGCCCGTGTTGCGTTCGCGCACATCAAGTTTTTGGCGCCATTACCGGGGAATGATTTAATTTTTGCTCCTATATGCTAATATCGATACCAAGCGAAGCTGATTGTATTTTGAGCATGTTTTTTTTAATTAGTTTACTTGTTTTTGTATTTATATGTTTTGTATATTGAGTCGCTTTTCGAAGCCCTCCCGAGTTTGTAGGTTTGTAGGGAGGTGTAAATAGTGTCCCCACACAAAAATATTTTCTTTTCTTTTTTATTTCGATAATTGCATTTCTACTCTTTTTTTCTTTTGAGCTTGATTTGATGTAGGGGTTTAGCGCTTTATTGTAGAAGGCTGCTTGTAGAGATTTTTGGAGTGGATCTTTTCAGCCCGGACTACATAAAAAAATCAACTTTGAGGGAGTTTTCTTTCTTTCCTTCTCCTTTTATTTTAAGTTTAGGAGTATGGTTTGGTTAGTGAACTTTGAAAATTCTGAAAATCTTGTGCTTTATACGCCCCAATTTATTTATGCTTTGATCATTCGCATCTCCATTTTTGGCGCTCTTTGAGTTGTGCTTGCATTATTTTCTTGGAGTCAATTTTGAGATTACTATATGCATAGTTGAAGGATATGTTTATGATTCATGTGGTAGCATCACCTCATTCATGATGAATAATGTCCAAGTTGATGATGTAAATATTTTTATGCTTTGCTTTAGTGATGGTTGTGAATGTCTAAGAATACCATATTGTGAGTCTAAATGCCGAGAGTTATATTTTGATGATTAAAAGTTTGGTTTGGGCATGTGTGTATGAGAAGAGTATGATATATGCCATCTTTGGACAGTTTGTGCCTTTCTCTATCCTACCCATTTATCTCACAAAAATCCCTAGTGTCCCCGTTGAGCTCATTTAAAGACTGGCGTGTGCCTAGAGCACACAATGACCCCCATTCGACTTCATTTCTTATGTCCACATTATCCAATCCCATGAACCTATACACTTTTGCTGTCGCCCTTCAAGAGAGCTTGATTTGGAATGATTTATTTTATTTTTGTAATCTTGTTGGGAAGTGTATGCTTCATGAAGGTTTTGTTCTTATTGATGTTGATGTTGGGAATTTTGAAATTGTTGTTGAATGGTGGTGGAAAAAAATGAAATGAAAAAGAAAAGAGCCCCTTTGGAAAGCAATGAAAAGAAAAGAAATATAAAGTGTGGCCACAAAAGAAAAAGAAAAAGAATGTCATTGTTCTTCAATTTTTTCAAGGAGATATAAGGGTGGTGCTTAATTGTTGTGGTAGATGAGACACCTTCTTCAACCCAAAGTTTAACGTTTAAGGAGTTGCTGAAGTGAGTTTGTGGTTAATTTGAAAAGTTGTGCTTCCATGAAGCTAGTCATCTTGTGAAGACTTCAAATTCTTTGCTCTCTTGACTTGCTATCCTATCCTTCATTTGTAGCCCAAACATTGGCCGAATATTACAAGCTTTATAAATTCCAATTGATATTGTCATACCGTGTGTTCTTGCCATGTCTTGTAAAAAAATATTTACTGATGACTCTTTCGGTTTGACTTGCATTTGGTATCTCGGTTGGCCGTTCAATCTAAGCTAGAGCATTGCCACTGATAGGTAAAAAAATGTTTTATGGTATGAATAATTGTTTGAGGATTGTTTAATAGCATATGAATCAATTCATACCTCTATTATGCATGCTTATAATGTTGGGTTAATCTCTTAAATGGTAATGCTTATGGGATCTTAATTGAGCGCCGCCTTCATGTCATTTTGTTCTCGAGCTTTTCCATAATTCATTTTCTTTGCTCGAGACGATCAAAGTTTAAGTTTGAGGGTGTGATGAGCGCAAGATTTCCACGAATTTTTCCAGTAATTTTCTTCTATTTTGTGTTATTTTTTAGTTAATTATGCTTTGGAAATATTATTATTTGTGTTTTTGTGCTTAATGTAGGTTTCCATTCATAATCGAGCTTTTATACCGTGTTTAGCACGAAGTTCGAGACAATTCCGGGCTTAAAAGTTGTTTGGGGAATTATTTGGACAAAGTTCGTTAAGTCCGTTAAGTAATTCAAGGCAAAATTAGGCTAACGGAGGCTGATAGAATTAACGGAGGACCATTGTGCAAAGCCTGGAGAAGTCTGGAAGGCAGCGCGAAGTTCCAAAACACTAAGGGCACCGGAGTAACAATCAGAAACGCAGGGGAGGCCGGAGCAATTTCCAAAGAGGTCCCTATGTGTTGTCGCATGACCGCTGGTGACACTTGTCACAATCTACCACGCCCCCTCCATTAGTGCTGACCCGCGTCTCATCCATGGATCCGGGTCTGACCCGCGTGCATCCAGCCCATCCTGTGTGCGTCCAGCCCACTTTCCCTCACATCCACCAACCCATTTCTCCTGGGCTGACCCGCGTCCCTCCACCCGGTTCTTGCCCTGCCCCAGCCATGCCCAGCCCCCTTTTCTTGCCTTTTTTGCCCATAACTTTCCTATGTCTTACCTAAAATGCCCCTCCAGCCTTTGTTGCTTCTCCTTTAATTCATACATCCAACCTCATTTTGGATTCTAAGTCCCCATTTCGGGACCAGCCCCATTTTGCCAAAATTCTTCCATTCTTCCAAAAAATTATTCAACAATGAAGGTTTGAACCTTCAAATCAAGGACCAATGAAGCATCTACAATTGATTTCAACCCCAGAAACACACTTTACTCGGTTTAATTCTTCCTATCTCTATTTTTGATAGTTGTATAATTTCTTGGGTTGATTTATTTTGTAATTGTGAAATTGGATTATGCTTCAATTATTTATTGAATACAATTATTTTTCTATGTCCAATGTAATGTTTTAATTTAATCTATCTCTTTATTTAGTATACATTCATCTTGGTTATTATTTTGTGAACTTAATGCCTCTAATTATTTAACCATTAATTAAATGATTTTAGAAATATTTAGGATCCGTGAGAGCTACCTTTATATTTCGGATGAATCAATTTAATAGTTGGTGTTTTGTGACACACACCGGTAGCCATTATGAGACTAGGTTTGAGACTTTGTATAGCTAGACTTTTATTTTGGCAAGGACGATGGGAAGCAAGTCACCTAGACTTGACTTGGGTTTTTGTGTTGTTGTATAACTATTGATATTTGATACTTCTATTCCTTTGTATTCTGACTTCCATGTCAAGCTTGTTTATATGTTATGGTTCACTACCGCTTATTCTGCTTATTACTCTTTTAAATTATTATCGTCGTTGTTGTCTCCAGCATGTTGTGGCCGTTGAAGTTATTATTATGCACGTGTTATAATTATAGGAGTAGTTGTTGGGTTCCGGCTGTAACCTCGTCAAAGACTTGTTTACTTTACGTTCTTCTCCGGCTGAGTGTAACCGAGTTGTTATATGTATGCCATGTTGCGTCATGTCAAATTTTTATAGTTCTACTTGCGCATGCTTAAGTTGTGTATATTTGGGCGGTCCGACTTGGGATTTCGCATTGGGATCCGGGTCGGGGTGCCACAAAAACCGTGAACCGAACCGAATGGGTTTCCATTTTTTGAAACCGAAACTGAACCGTCTTCGACCAAAACTGAACCAAACCGATTGGTTTGGTTTGGTTTGGTTCGATTTCGTGGTTCGGTGGTTCCGATTTACACCCCTACATCAAACCATTATCGAACAATACATGCTTAATATTCACAAATTATGCTTTCAAAAGCCCTAATCTGTAACTATAGAATCACAAATTAGGGTTTTATTTTGTCGATGAGTTTAGGGGTTATAAGCTTACCTTTGTTCGAGTTCGTTCACTTGTAACTCTTTCTTCGATCTTCACTCAACTCTTCAGTCTTGCTTCGATCTTCAATCAACTCTTCGACCTTCCTTTGTTTCTGTTATCGTATCTGATCAGCTCTCTCTCTCTCTCTCTCTTACACAAATGAAAATGACAGAGTCTGGCACTTAGCTTTTGTTTAGGAGGTCTAATAGTTCATGTGCACAACACATGTCACAAGTAAGGGCCATTTATGTATTTTAAATTTGTTCCTTTAATGGCATCCAATATGTAAACTATATTGTCACTATTTGTTAAGTAGAGTGACCAAAATGTGCAAAATGGTAATAGGGTGACCTTATTGATATTTCCTCAAAAGTAGGGTAAGCAAATTGATAATTAAGCAATTTCCGTAAATATATAGTCAAAGTTTTCTTATTTTCATTGGTATTGTAATTAATGTATGAATCAAATAGATTGAATATAAATTTATGGATTGATTTTTGTAAATATGTAGTCAAAGTTTCATTATTTTACTTGATATCGTAATTAAGGTAGGAATCAAATAAATTAAATATAGATTGATTGATTGATTTTTGTAAATATGTCCTTTAAATTGAATCCGATTATGATTTATGTAAATATCTACTTCAATTACAACATTGCCATGCAACGCGATTGAAATTCGATGCATTTTGTCTGAGCGATGTTCATCGTGATGTGCAAATTGATACATCGCCATAGACGAATTGATGCATCGTGATGGACAAATTGATTCATCTTGATGCGTTGGGTAAGTGATCCTTAGCGTGTGTCTGGTTCATTAATGGCAAAGTCGTCTTTTCACTTTTCACCCCCAAAAGTGTTTTTTTTAAAACATCGAGGATTTAAGCAATTAAAAACTTATAATATGGGACCGGCCCATAATTTCTTCTCTGTTTTTTTTTAGATATTAATCAAAAAAAAAATTGGAAAAATTGTTGATCGGTCCCCTTTATTGAGTTTCCACCGCTCCAGTATCGCTTGTTTTTTTAATTGCTAAAACACATTTTCATAAAATTGTTTCGGAAATGTCCCCACGGCCATGAAACTGGTTTCTTCGCTCCTACCATGAAACTGGTTTCTTCGTTTATCTTCCATGTCCATCAAACAAGTTTCTTCGTTAATTTTCTCTGTTTTGTTATTTTATCTAAATTGTTTGTAAATTTCATTTGTCGGGGCAACAAACTCGGTAGAGGAGGAATAACAAGGCGGTAGACTTTTAAAAAGGAACGGTTCTGAATTTCACTGAACATTCTTTAAACTCGCAACTCCAACAACAATAATATAGTGTCAACTATATTATTTAGGTACGTCCTAAACATAGTTTATTTTTTAAAACGTTTTTTTTTTCATATCAATTATTAAATTTTTATTTGCATTTGTGAGATTGAAAAAATATAGACCTTATTGATTTGACACCACTAATGATAAATTTATGGTTAGTAAAGGAAAATTAATTAAAGTTTGATGCATCCAAAATCTCCAAGACGCACTGGACTTGTCCAACTGGATACCTGGCTTTTAACGTATCATTTAATCTTCAAAGCCCAACACTGCAATTAGATAAAGAAACCATAAACTAGGCAGGGGCACTCCCTGTAAAAGCCCTTTGGCGTGAGAATTAGCACAAGAATGCAGGAGAGAATGAAATTCAACAGAGTTTAGGCTAGACAGTAAAAATCACATACCTCCCTCCTTCATTTTGAGGGGTTTTTATAGTTGCCGGAGAGCATAACCGATCATAACTGCCCACTAATATTCATGGCATTAATGGCGGGCATATTAACTGCCCTATTAACTGTCCCATTAACCACAACAGTCAATTGGAGAGTTATTCGGACATAACCGTCCTCAACTGTCAACCATTCTTAAATTCACGAGCATAACACATCATGCTCGCTGCATGTTCTCGCTCGCTGGTCAAGCCCCCAGCTCGCTGACATCTCTTGCTCGCTAAAGGTTGAATCCCTGCTCGTGATATACAAGAACCACTTCATCTTCTCCTCGTAACTTTGACTTTTGGATGCTCGTGCGTTGACTGAATAATACTCACGTGTTAAGCATGTGTCTCACAGCTTGGGCCTATTGGGCCAGGCAGCTTAGTAGCCCCCTATTCCTTGCCTATCGAGTATTCATGCTCGAAGCGAGGAGAATTATGAATTCTCCAGTCAAATCGTTTCTCCAAATATGTGCTTCTACAAGTACACCGAGTTGCTCTTGATCAAAAATTAAAAGTGGAGGCCATCTAAAAGGGTTTTTAGGGATATGAGCCATCACCCGCCGCCTGCGCACTTACACATGCTCGCTTCCCCATAAGACATTAAATGATGCCTCGATCTTTGAGCTGCAATGATGAGAAACTCCCAAACGACGGTTACTCACCGGTATAAAAGCCGACCTCCTTTCTCATTTTGAACTTTTACCGCCCCCTTAATTCACAAGAGCAAAGTTCGTGAGAAGCTGAAGATTCAAGAAATCATCCCCATCTCCGTTTACTAGGTCTGCAACAAAGATTTTCGGAACCCTCATTTGCAGTCTGCATCAATTTTGACAATCCTTTTCCGAAAAATCTTCAGAATTTTCACCAATCCATCCATCACTTAACAGGTATGGCCTTGAAATCTCTTCTCTTATTTTCCTTCTGTATTTTTAGTTTTAATCTGCTTGAACCCCTCATCTTAAGATCTAGAACTTTTTTCCTGAGTTTTGAATACCCTCTCTGATCAATTCCTTCAAAAACAAAGTTCACAATTCTCTTGTATCTTCATCTCCATTTTTCTGACTCCTCACTTTAAGCACGCCGTACCTTTATGCACTGTGTAAACTTAGCTAATTTGTACAGTTGGAATCGAGGATCATCTTAACCAGTGCCCCGTTCATTGGTTTGAGGATAAACCCTTGCTGGCCACGGGTTCTTGCTTAATTGTTTCTGCTTGTCACCCCGAGCAGGGTTTAACATATATTCCTCGATTCCTGTAGGATGTCTTCTGGTGATAGAACTTCATCTGAAATCGAAGGACGGGCATACGACCATGGAACCCCCCCCAGAACATAAGGAGAGCCCGGGCTCAGGATCTTCGAGCTCAGAAGGAACCGAGCGAGAAGAAGTCCCACTTGTTCGGTAGAGACGCCCCCGAATTCCCCAAAATATCACCGATCAGCCAATAGAAAACCTTCCTAGCTCAAGCAGACCACAAAACCAAGATTCAGCCAAAGAGAAACAAATTGCTTCAACCAGTACCCCCTTCATTAAATGGGACGACCTAACCAGCGAGGACGAAGTCTCCAGCTAGTTTTACTCTCTGGGTATGGATCCCAAGAATTACCGAGTTCGAGCATTTGACCTGGATATCGAAGAAGCCGGGCACAATTTTCAGGGAGACATAATGGTTTTTTATTTTGATTTCTTTTTAGTCGGCCTCAGACTGCCCTTAGATCCTTTCTTTGCCGAATTCCTTTTAGTAAACAACACTCTTCCCTGCGACCTGACTCTAACCACCGTTAGATTTCTGATCGCATACATTGTCGCCTGTAGACTCTTTAGCTTCGAACCCAGCATGGACCTTTTTAGAAAATTCTTTCTTTTTTCTATGGATAAGAAAAATGGGTGCATCACAGGTCGCTCCAACCCCAATTATTTTAAACTTCTGTCTGATAGTCCAAACAAAGTCAATGTTTGGGATTCCAAAGCCTTGCTCGTAGAATCCCGAGTAGGCTGGCCTTTTGCTCCGTACCTTGAAAACCTAGCCCTTGCCAAATACGACAAGCAAGCCTTTCAAACAGGAGAGCCAATGCTCGTTAAAACATTCAGAAAACTTCTTGGAGTGAAAGAAGGAAAACAAGGGCATGATTGGGTGCTAGACTGGGTAGCCTTAACTTCCGACCTTGTCTTACTTCATCAAGCAAGAATAATAAGTTGGCCTGTCCAAGGCTGCGAGCCCCAAACTATCCTCGAACCTGAAACACCACACCCGTTCTGGGGTAATTGCCATCGGGGAAGGTTTCCAAGTGAATGCCCGAGCTGCAGACAAACCGGAAGAAACTGCACCCTTGTTTTCTCTGTTTCTGGTCTGCATAAATCTATTCTCCATGTTTGAATACTTTTAATTTCAATCATAACTTCTAACCTCCTTTCATAACTCATCCTGCAGATATGAGGCAAATGGAGGATTCCCAACGCTTTCTCCAAGCGATGAGGAGAAGGGCCATTGACAGGAACACCCAAATGGCTGGGCAACAGCCTGCTAGCCTCCCTACCGTTCCGGCCACTAACACAGGTCGAGGATCTAACCGAGCACCAGAATCAAGCCAAACAACAATTGTCACCCCTACACCGGTTGTCGTGATAACTCCTGCTCCAGTGATACCTGCTCCATTTGCTCCTCAACAACAGCAACAACAAAAAAGACTTGCCCCAATCTCTCCTCCCGAAAGAAGAACGCGATCGAGGACCGATCAAAGTGAGCCCGCTGAGGCTTCTAGCTCGCAAGCTCCCATCTGGCAAAGGGAGAATTTCGAGATGCCTGAAACTCGTGAGCTCGCGACCAAACTCATAACAGAAATAGGCAACGTTCCTGATCTGGCCAATCTGAACACCAATAAAAGAGGCGGGCATGCGGCTTCCATCGGATTGGGAATGGTGAAGAGACTTCGCCACACTGGCATTCGCCGAAGAAGCACTGAACTCCCCAGCGTCGTCCTGATCGGTGAGATTGGGATGTGCATGACCGAGGTAAATGATTTTTCACCATTTACAAAGAACTGAACTCCTTACTTTTATTTTCTGCTCATCTTGTTTTAATTTTTCAGATGGCCAGCAAAACTGAACTTCTGTTTGACCGCTTGATCGAAAATGTGAAAACCTCTAACACGCTGTCTTCTGAGAAGAACACATTAGAGGAGCAAGTCAATTCTCTCAGGAGCGAGCTGAAGGAGAGCGAGGAGAGCTTAACAACCAAAGTCACTGAACTATCCAAGCTCGAAGAGGAGAAAAGGATCCTTGAAGCCCACCTCACTTTTTCCAAGAAATCTAAGGAATCTGCCCTCAACAACATCACTCAGGTGAGAAAAGATCTCCGGGATGCAACTAACGAGCTGGAGAAAGTCAAAAAAGAAGCAGCTGATAGGGAAAAACAACTGAAGGCCGAGCTATCACAACCCCACGCACAAAAAGAGAACCTTATCACAGAGTACAAAAATTCTGAAGATTTCGCGGTGTTGAAGAAGAAGCATACCCATTTTTCCTACAAGGAGTCAACCATATCCTACAACAACTAGCCTGCAGCGGTCTCGAGTTTAAACCAGAACAGCTCGCAACATGGGGAACCAACACCCCTTTCTGCTCTTCCACTCGCCCAGGTCATGCTTTAGTTCCTTACTCCGTGGATGAACTGAACTCCCTGGCCGAGCTAGATTCTCAAAAAGGGCTAGATACTTGGACCCCTCCTCCAACCGCAGAGAGCCGATGTCCCGTATATGGATGGGAAAAAAACCAAGAAAATCAAAACTTGACCCTTCAAACTACTGGCACCGACAACGATGTGATCATTATTGAAGCCGAGAATGAAGCTGCTATCCCCACTGATCCTGCTACCAATCAAGTTGCTGTTGTCGACCCAGCTCAACCCCCTATCAACCAAACCACTGTTGCGGACTCGTAAACTTCTCACTGGCCTGCGTGCCTTGATTCCTCAAAAACAATTTACTTTTATGGTTCTGTAATATTTGCTACTCTTTTTCTTTGTTTGTGTGATGAATGCTTTCATTTCACTATGCATACTTCCATTCTAATCATTTCAACTATGAATTACTGATTTGAATGCCAACTCTTTTTCCGAGCATGGGTAACCTATACTCGTGAAAGAGAAATCATATAAATTTGAACAAGCAACCAACTCGAACACCAACTCTTTTCACGAGCATGAATAATTTATGCTCGTAAAAGAGAATAATCAAGAACATAAGAAAAGCAACCTTCTCGAACACCAACTCTTTTCACGAGCATAAATAACTTATGCTCGTTACAAGAGAATAATTGAGAATAAAAAATTTGACTCGAACACCAACCCTTTACACGAGCATAAACAACTCATGCTCGCAATTAAAGAGAATAATCGAGAATAAAAAAACATTTTAGCTCGAACACCAACCCTTTACACGAGCATAAATAACTTATGCTCGCGAAAGAGAATAATCGAGAAAATAACAAAAACAACTAACTCAAACAACAACTTTCAAATCGAAAGTATAATTGAACTTTGCATTAAAAATTTTAAACTGAACACAACTGCTTATTCAATCCATGATCACTTGCCAAATAAAAAGAAGAAATAAATGAATCTCATACTGCCAATCATCGATAATACTTCTTCAAGTGGTCTGCATGCCATGGATGTCGCAGCTCGTTTCCATTCTCAGTTCGTAACATATAAGTGCCCTCCATAACAATTCTAGTAATCTGAAAAGGTCCTTCCGAATTCGGCGAAAGCTTCCCCCACTCTGCTCGATGACATGTTGCTTCGATCTTACGGAGAACCCAGTCGCCCACAGCAAATGACCGACCACGAACCCTTTTATCGTGGTGGGCCTTTGCTCGCTGCTTATAGTTTGCCATCCTCATTTTGGCCTCCAACCGTTTCTCTTCTAGCAAATCCAAATCGGCTGCCCGAGCTGCACTATTGAATTCGGCATTATAGTGCAACACCCTATGATTGGGCAAATACATTTCCACCGGGGCCATAGCTTCAGATCCATAGGCCATAGAAAAAGCTGTTTCTCCAGTAGGACCTCTGACCGTCGTTCTAACTGCCCACAAGGCTGAAGGCAACTCATCTACCCATCTTCCTACTTTATCCTCGAGGTTTCGCTTGAGAACATGCAAGACTTGCTTGTTAGCAGCCTCAGCCTGCCCAATACCTTGTGGGTATGCCACCGAAGATTGCCAATGCTTCACTCGCATCTGCTCGCATGCCTTAGTGAATTTCTCTTAAAACTGAGTCCCATGGTCGGAAACAATTGCTCGTGGAACTCCAAAACGACACCATATGTGTTCATGAACGAAATCAATCACATTAACTTCGCTAATGGTTGCCAAGGGCTTAGCCTCCACCCATTTGGTAAAATAATCCACAGCGACCACCGCATATTTAAACTTTGACCGAGCCAATGGAAATGGGCCAATAAGATCTATACCCCACATATCAAATCGCCATGATGCAACCACAGGAGTCTGCTCGGTAGAGGGTAAGCGAGGTATGTCCGCGTAACGTTGACACTTGTCACAACGCTGAACGTACATCTCTGCATCTCGCCTCAAAGTGATCCAGTAGAAACCAGCCGCTAAAACTTTTTCCGCCAATGACCTTTGACCAGGATGACCACCACATTTACCTTCATGTATTTCTCCCAGAATGCCCTCAGTCATCTCTGGTCGCACACATCTAAGCAAAGGTCGGGTATAAGACCGCCTATAAAGTATGTTGTCCAAAATAACATACCGGCATGACCGCTTCTGAATGGTTCTAGCCTCCGTCTTGTCCTCAGGCAAAGTCCCTTGCTCGATGTAAGCCTTCAAATCGTCTATCCAACACCTAGAAGCAGGTTCAATGTCCATGATCACCTCTTTTTCTATGACAGCAACCTCCAAATATTCAATCATGACTCCTGGGTGCAAAGACTGAATTTCATCTTCGGCCATTTTGGATAAATAATCTGCTCTCATGTTATCCTCGCGAGCAATTCGCACCAATTCCCAATAATCGAAATCCTTTAAGATCTCCTTCACCATCGCACAATAGCGAACCAACACTGGATGATGAACAGCATAATCACCTCTAACTTGATTCACGACCAACTGTGAATCGCAATAAATAACCAGCTCTCGAACTCCCACATCTTGCGAGAGCTCGAGCCCTGCGATTAAGGCTTCATACTCTGCCTGGTTATTGGAAGCTGGAAACTTAAAACGCAATGCTTTCTCAAACTCTACATCCTGCTCGGGTGGGACTAACACCAACCCGGCTCCACTTCCGAACCTGCTGGCCGAACCATCCACATGCAACTCCCAACAATACTCTGGTCGGGGCTTTGGAATTGGTACACTCGTTGATGCTGCCTTAGAAGGAACCTCCTCTTCGCACGAATCCTTGAAGCTAGCCTCAGCTACAAAGTCTGCCAAAGCATGTGCCTTAATCGCTCGTCGAGGCTTGTGCAAGATTTTTCTAAGAGGCATGTCGGTGTATACAATGATCGAATGTGCAGAAAAATAAGCTCGAAGTTTCCGAGCAGCAACAACAAGCGAATAAGCCAACTTTTCTGCATTGAAATATCGTCCCTCTACAGCTGTGAGGGCCTTAGAAACATAATAAATAGGCTTTTGTACATTACACTCTTCCCTAATTAACACATCGGCTATAGCCTGCTCTGTGGCCGCTAAGTATACAAACAATGTCTCATCAAAGACCGGGCTACTTAATAGAGGAGGACTTCCCAGATATTTCACAAGCTGTTCAAAGGCCTTCTGACATTCAGTTGTCCACTCAAACCCCTTATTCCCACGGAGAACTTTGAAGAATGGCAAACACCTTTCTGCCGACCTGGAAATGAAGCGACCAAGGGCTATCACCCTACCATTACGCTTTTGAACGTCTTTGATGCATCGGGGAAGCTTCATAGTGACCAATGCCTTAATTTTTTCTGGATTAGCCTCTATGCCCCTCTCAGTTACCATGAACCCCAGAAACTTGCCCGCTTTCACCCCGAACACACACTTGCTCGGGTTAAGCTTCATGTTATTTTTTTTGAGGTTGGCAAAGGTTTCGCCCAAATCCACTGTATGGTCGTGCCCTTTGGTTTTCACCACCATGTCGTCAATGTAAGCTTCAACATTCCTTCCGATCTGCGAGCTGAATATCTTATTCACCATTCTCTGATAAGTGGCTCCTGCATTTTTCAGACCGAATGACATCATCTTATAACAAGATCAACCCCCGGCGCTCTCGGAAGGCATCGAGCCTTATCCTGGTCATTCATCTTGACTTAGTGATACCCAGAATAAGCATTGATGAAGCTGAGAAGCTCGAATCCCGCTATAGCGTCCACCAGCTTGTCAATTCGAGGCAAATGATAGCAATCTTTCGGGCAAGCTTTATTCAAGTCAGTGAAATCCACGCACATCCGCCACTTGCCGTTGGATTTTTTGACCATAACTACATTAGCCAACCAAGTTGGGTAATGTATCTCCTCGATAATGTCCGCATTGAGCAACTTCTCAACCTCTTCCTTGATAGCTTGATCTTTCTCAACAGAATAAATTCTAGGCATTGTATTGGCGGCGGGATCCACATTGAGCAAAGGCGCCACGCCTCACTCACACCTTGCATATCCTCTGGTCTCCATGCAAAGACATCCAAGCTATCCTGAAGCTGCTTAATCAAATTTTCCCGAGCTTCCATTGACAAAGCCTTGCCAATTTTTATTTTCTGCTTGGGATAAGCAGAATTTATAACCACCTCCTCAAGCTCGTCCTGAGCCGTAAATTCTGGTTCATCTCGCATTTGGAGCGTATCGCACTCCACCTTCTCAGCTTGAGCTTCAACCTTATCAAGCTTGTCCACATCCATGCCCTCAATTTGTTCAGCTTGTCCCCCCGACTTCAATGTCGGCAAAGGACCATCAAACTTTTCCCCAGCCTTTTCTGGCACCAAACTCGCCTCTTCATGCTGTTCAACCTGCCCCCCCCCCACGTCAATGTCGACAAAGAGCAAATGTTCTTTTCATCAGTTTGATCGACAATCAAGCTTGTATCAACCTCATGCTGCCCCGCCCCGACTTCAATGTTGGCAAAGAGCAAGTATCCACCTCGGAATCCTCCGCATCCACCATAGCTATTATTGATGGCCCCACAGTCACATGAGACGTTTCCTTGGTGCTAACAGTTATCTTCTGCTCGCCGTCCTCCAAGGTCAACTTTTGCTTTTTTTCTCTGACTGTCGTGCACATATTCAAGTACTGCCCGAGGCTAACTCCGCAATACACCCACCCCTTGATCGGTGTAGAACTTAGCTCATTGATGAGGAATGGACGCGACCATCTGAAACTTGGTCATTCTAGGCACACCCAATATAATATTATAGGGAGACTTTAAGTCGATCACCATGAAAGTGATCTTTTCTACCCGCGTGCGGCTCCCTTCACCAATAAAGACCTCCAACTCGACCGTGCCCTTGACCGGTACCTTGTGATTAGTGAATCCCTCCAACATTCCAGCGTATGGCTTGAGTCGATCATCACTCAATTCCAAACCCTGAAAACATGAGTAGTACATCACATCCCTGCAAACTCCAGTATCAACCAGGATTCGATGCACGACCCATCCATCCACCAAGGCTGAAACAATCAAAGACTGCTCTCCTGCTACATTGCTCGCCAGCTTGCTACGAGTGAATTGTATAACTTCCTCTCCAGCTTGCAAAGCAGTAGGTCAATCCACCACATTCGATAAAGAATATATCTGTTTTTCGAGCTGAGTTGGAGTGGGCTCTTCATCCATTATAACATTGATCACCCCTCTGATGGGTGGGGCATCTCTCCGGGGAGCATTCCCCCTGTTTCCTCCATCCCGCTTGAACCGGTCTAGCCGGCCTTCATTAATCAATTTCTGAATGGCCTTCTTCAATGGCCAACACTCCTCTGTTGTATGCCCATAGTCGTCATGATAGGCACATCTCTTCGTCCTATCCCGAGTATCAGCTGTCTCGGGATTCATATGAGGTGGGCGAGGAAGCTCATCCCGAATCTCATACATGATATCCTCGCGCAGCGTATTGAGCGGGGTAAGATCTGCTTCACGAAGAAATTCTCTTGGACGGTCATATCTCGACTTGCCTTTATTATATCCTCCGCCCGCAGCCTGACCATTTTCTTTGGAATTTCCAACAGCATCATTGCTTTCTTTCTTCTTTTCTTTCTTTGACGTCTCCCCGGCACACCATTTTTGAGCCCGCATCAACATTTCTGCCTGCGTTTTGGGCTCTCTCATACTTAATTCTGATCTCAATCCACCTTTACCTTCGAGCAACCATGTTTCAAAGCATAAAGTCACCTCCTGCTCGGTCAACCCTGGGACTTGCTCAAGCACCTTAGTGAACCGTTCCAAATAACTAGCAGTCGATTCATGTGCTCCTTGCTTGACTTTTGACAAATCAGCCCTTGTCTTTGCTAATGTGCCCGCAGTTCCAAAATCTGCCAGAAACTTTGCTCGCAAATCAGCCCAATTATTAATTGACCGACGCGGCAAGGCTCCCATCCATGCCAAGGCCTTTCCTTGCAAAGCACCCACGAAAGCCCGAATTTTTAATGCCTCATCTGAAGTCACAAAGCCAATTTGAGACTCGAATGACATCAGCCAATCTCTTACCTTCGTCTTCCCAGTATACTCCTTAATATTTGGGAAAATCAGCCCCTGTGCTGGCGGTGCATTCTCTATCCATGGTGCCAACGGGCTAGCTGAAGTGCCCAAAAAGTTTCCATCCAGAGCTTTGCCTTGCTCCCATGCCTCCATATGGCGTTTTAACTCTTCAAAATCCTGCATATTAATGGTTGTAGGCAAACCACCCCCGGGCTGAGGCTGTACGACGGGCATAGGAGGGACCTGTGGGGGACCCATAGCTCCAATGGCTTGAGTAACACCCACGGCCTGCGCCACCTGTGCCTGGGGCACCTCAGCGAGCTGAGCAATTGGCTCATTAATCACCACATTTTTTGTGCATCGGGTTGATGCAAATCGCTTTTTCCTTTGGAATGATGAGACAAATATCCATGGGATCGCCTGGGAGAAGGTGTCCTATGACGACAAGCATAGGGTCTCCTTGGAGATGGTGATCGACGACTACGAGCATGTGATCGTCGAGGAGAGGGCGAACGAAGCCTATGAGCATGAGACCTTCGTGGGGAAGGTGATCGCCGATAACGACAGGATTGTGCTGAGTCATCACCCACTCGTGGTCCCAGCCGTGAATGAACACTGGGCACAACCCTGTGGCTGACTCTTTCTTCTGGCTGAGCTCGTCCCTTGGACCCCTGGATACGTGGCTGAGAGGGAACGGCCATTGCATTCAAATGATTGCCCCCAGTCCTTGAACCACTTACTGCTTGGCTAGGAGCAGATAAAACTGGTAAAGGATCTACCTCAATGGGTAGAGGCGGTTTACCCATAGCAATCAATTGCAAATTGAGTTGGTGCATCTGCCCCAAATATATGGCCCTTTGACGAAGAGCCTCCTCCCTGAATTCATGTGCCAAACCCACAGCTTCTACTGCACTTCTGGCCAAAGAATCCACTCCACGCTGTTGATTTAACTGATGTCGAGCATCATGAGGAGGGGGATTATTCTCAGTCAACTGATTAAGACTGGGAGTTACTTGCACCTCCTCCTGACGACTTCCATTAGCTCCATTAACATCGTTTTCCGCCATTACTAAGAGTTACCAAGAACGAACTGTCAATTCACGAAGAAATGTTACCATTTCCAGGCAATGGAACCAACTGATGCGTCCAAAATCTCCAAGACGCACTGGACTTGTCCAACTGGATACCTGGCTTTCAACGTATCCTTTAATCTTCAAAGCCCACCACTGCAATTAGACAAAGAAACCATAAACTAGGCAGGGGCACTCCCTGCAAAAGCCCTCCGACGTGAGAATTAGCACAAGAATGCAAGAGAGAATGAAATTCAGCAGAGTTTAAGCTAGACAGTAAAAATCACATACCTCCCTTCTTCATTTTGAGGGGTTTTTATAGTTGCCGGAGAGCATAACCGATCATAACTGCCCACTAACATTCATGACATTAATGGCGGGCATATTAACTGTCCCATTAACCACAACGGTCAATTGGAGAGTTATTCGGACATAACCGTCCTCAACTGTCAACCATTCTTAAATTCACGAGCATAACACATCATGCTCGCTGCATGTTCTCGCTCGCTGGTCAAGCCCCCAGCTCGCTGACATCTCTTGCTCGCTAAAGGATGAATCCCTGCTCGTGATATACAAGAACCACTTCATCTTCTCCTCGTAACTTTGACTTTTGGATGCTTGTGCGTTGACTGAATAATACTCACGTGTTAAGCATGTGTCTCACAGCTTGGGCCTATTGGGCCAGGCAGCTCAAAGTTCAACATTATCTTATATTCAATATGAATATTAATATTAGAATATATTTTTTTGTATTTATTAATATATTATTTTTCGTAACATTTTTCGTATGTTTGCAAAATACCCGAAAATGTTTTCCGACACATTTTCAAAAGATTTATCAAACACAAGAAAATGAATTTTTTTCATTTTTCAAATTCATTTTTTGAAAATCATTTTTCGTGAAACAAACGCACGATAAGGCTTCGTTTGTTTCACAGAAAATGATTTCCGAAAAACGTTTTCCTCATTTTTCAACGTTTGATATCCTTAGGAAAATATAGTCAATGTAAACAAATTTCCGAGTGAACGGAAAATCAAACTTTCTTTTCTAGAAAATGATTTACGAGTTTATTTTCCGTAAGTCATTTTCCGAATGTTTGAGCACTCCTCTGCGCCCTTCCACAATTACGCATATTTACATACATGCACAATATTTTACTCAACAAACAAATAATTTAGAAATATAATGTACACATTATTTATAAAGTATAATTTTAATAAATACTCAATACGTCCTAAAATTATTGTCTATTATATTATTTAAGGACGCTCCAAATATTATCTATTTTATTTTTTAAAACATTTTTTCATATCAATTATCAATTTTTTTATTTGAATTTGTGAAATTAAAAAAAAGAACCTTATTGATTTGACACCATTAATGATAAATTGAGAGTTATTAATAGAAACTACTTAAAATTCAACACTATTTTATATTTAATATATTAATATTATAATATATTTTTTGTATTTATTCATATATTGTTTTCCGTAACATTTTTCGTGTATTTGTCAAACACCTTCAAATATTTTTCGATATATTTTTTTAAAAATATCAAAAACTAGAAAATAAAATATTTTCATTTTCCAAAAATTATTTTCTGTAAATCATTTTTCGTGAAACAAAAAAAAAAAAACTAAATATACAAAATTTGAAACCACAGGATAGAAGGCAATAACCCCGATGAATTAAGCACTGACAAAAAGCCACGTACACCTTTTCCAAACCACATCCATTCCCTCTAAATTACTTGCTCCCTCTTGCTCCTCTTCATCTCTCTCTC
Organism: Codonopsis lanceolata; assembly: GCA_013146195.2. Taxonomy (NCBI): domain Eukaryota; kingdom Viridiplantae; phylum Streptophyta; class Magnoliopsida; order Asterales; family Campanulaceae; genus Codonopsis; species Codonopsis lanceolata. The sequence goes on from CM028381.1 coordinate 60,348,018, forward strand.
TCCCTCCACCTTCCACCTCCACCTCAACCTCCGTCATCGCCACTCCCCGCCCGCCCAAGGTACTCTTTCACTCTTAATTCTTCAGTTTTAATTTCTCTAAATTCCTTGTCTAAATAAATTCCACCAATCGATGGGTGGTGGGTTACTCTGTCTGTTGAATTTACTTCAATTTGATTGTGAATTTTTTCTGAGCTTAACTAATTGTTCTTGCTGATATTAGTATATATACTCCTGTTTCCACTGTATATTCCAATTAGCCCTAAATTATGTTTCGTTAATTTATATGTGTTTCAATTTGTAAAGTCTTCTTTGCTGAATAATCTATGAAGTATGAACTACATTATTTTACAAAACATTTTCAGGTCTAAGTTGGTCCAATCTTAATTTCCTTGCATATTGCGGATAAGTTGGTGTTTGGACTCAAAGAGTGGTTGTATTTTCTATTTTAGGATTCTTAGGATTTCCAATCAAATGGTCGTGTTTGAATATTTAAGCTACGCGAATAAATATAGGTTAGTTTCAAATTTTCCCTTGTTCGAATTAGGCTTTAAATCTACAAAAAAATCTTGATTTTCATGATTTAAGGGTAAATGAGATAAAGGGTGAGCGCAGTGTATAGGCTCGATCCATTTGCATGTGGTCGCAGGTTTCGAATCTTATGGGAAGGGGGAGATTATAGGGAAAAGGGAATATCATCTTTGTAATAGAAAATAATAATAAAAAAAAGATTTAAGAGAAATTATAGAAAAATGGATTCCTTTAGTAGAATGGAGTGAGTATGTTCTAGATTTTTCTTGTTGGTAACCAAGTTACATATAGGGTCAGTTTAATATTTTATCTCTGCGTGAGCAGAAACAGGTAAGAGAAACTGGAGATGATTCTAATCTTAGGTTTAAATATTAGTTTTTTGGACGCTCATATGAACATGATAATTCACTCGCTGGGGCTTGAAACATTTACTTCCCTATGTTTAGTATATCTCTTTATCTTGCAACTGAAACTGTAAACAAAAAACCTGATTTTTCATATCATTGGCCAATTTCCTCAACAACAAACCATAGTGGAAACTGTTTACCTGTATCTGCATCATACAACTACTCAAGGAGCTTCCACTGATTTCTAAAGGAACAGGTAGCTCACTTTCTTCCTGGAGACCCTCCACTTCTTGACCACTACAAGTCTACAACTGAACCTGCTTTATCCTATTGGAAGAGGAACAAGAAGCCATGTTAAAGACATAACATCCTCGTAAAAGTTCAGTAGACCATAGACCAACTTATGTAGATCACCGGTGCTTTCCTTTCATCCGTGCATCTTCGTTAAAATTCAGTAGACTGTGGACGAACTATTCCATCTAGGCCTGGGAATTGGGTCGGGTTGGGTTGAGTAACTGGTTGAAACGGGTAATGAGTAAAATCGGGTCGGTCCGTCTGAACCCACCTTTTTCCCAAAAAAATGAATGTATAGTAAAAAAATCTGTGGGTTAAAACGGGTAACGGGGTCAGAAATGCTTTAACCCGACCCCAACCAACTAGTTAATTATTTTTGGTTGAAACGGGTTACCCGTTTAGACCCGAAAATGTTAATGGGTTGGGTAATTAGTGGGTTGGGTTGGGTGGGTTAATGGGTAATGAGTTGTAATTGCTAGATCTAATTCCACCTATCGAGGAAATTCGCTTGAGTCCATATGCTTTGGTCTACCGTCAGCTGCTAAATTGTGGTATCTCTATATTCCTTTTGTAACAGAGGCATATGATTTTACATCTGCAGCCTAGTAAGGGTTTGAACTAGATTGACTTTTGATCATGAAAGTATCTCCCAGCTCATGATTTATGTTCCTGGAAATATTATCACCTATGAAGTCAAAATATAAAAACAAAACAATCAATGAATTCACCCTCTATTTGCAGATACCATTAGCCTCTTGACTCGTATCATTCTACATTTATGTTTATTCAGTTCCAAACCAATTTATTGGTGTTGTTGGCTATCTTGATCCAGTTCTGTAAAGACTTTGACAATCTAAAAGTTTTTCTGCAGTACATTAAATTGTCATTCATCGTTAGGATGTAGTATCATAAAACTGAAGGGATTTTGCATGTTTATCATGGATTTTATATTCTTCCCTTTGAATATTTAATCATTGCATCCATTCAGTAAAACAATGGAGAAATACTGGATCTGTTTGTTACATTCTAATGCCTTTGGTTTTTTTTCCGTTTAGTTTTTTTTTTTCGTTTTTTTTGTAGTTATTATTGTTTTGTCTTTTGGTTGTTTATTTCTCTGGCTAAGTAAGAATGCACGTGGAATTCTGTTTGAAGACTGAAAAAAAAGTTTGGAAAAGTATTGGATTATTTGAAATGATTATTAGAGAAGTTTTCTGTTTATATTTTCTCTTAAAACTTTCCTAAAATAGCTATCTTGTACAGCTCCTTGTTACTGAGAACTTTGCGCAGATGGCAGCATCATCTGCATGTGTTTTGGGAAATGGTTTATCTACCCATAATATAAAAAGAGATTTACGTAAGGATGGCAAGCATTTTCACTCTTCCTCGAGCCTTCCCTCTTTGAGTAAGACATCTAAACTAGTAATTGTAAAAGCTTCTATGGACCAAAGGCAGCACGAAGGAAGAAGGGGTTTCCTGAAGTTGTTACTCGGGAACGTTGGACTTGCCACACCTGCATTGCTAGGAAGTGGGAAGGCATATGCTGATGAGCAAGGGGTTTCTAACTCAAGGATGTCTTATTCTAGGTTTTTGGAGTATTTAGACAAGGACAGGGTTAACAAAGTCGATCTATTTGAGAATGGGACTATTGCTATCGTTGAGGCTGTTTCTCCAGAGTTGGGAAATCGAGTGCAGAGGGTTCGTGTCCAACTCCCAGGACTGAGCCAGGAACTTCTTCAGAAGTTCAGAGAAAAGAACATTGACTTTGCTGCACACAATGCTCAAGAAGACTCTGGTTCTCTCTTGTTCAATTTAATTGGGAATCTAGCCTTTCCACTAATCTTGATTGGGGGACTGTTTCTTCTCTCGAGGCGTTCCTCTGGAGGTATGGGTGGTCCTGGTGGGCCCGGTTTCCCCCTTTCCTTTGGTCAATCTAAAGCAAAGTTCCAAATGGAACCAAATACTGGTGTGACATTCGATGATGTTGCTGGAGTAGATGAAGCAAAGCAGGATTTTATGGAGGTTGTGGAGTTCCTAAAGAAACCAGAGAGGTTCACCGCGGTTGGGGCTCGAATTCCAAAAGGAGTTCTTCTCGTTGGCCCTCCAGGAACTGGTAAAACCCTGCTGGCCAAGGCGATAGCTGGTGAAGCTGGGGTTCCATTTTTCTCAATTTCCGGTTCGGAGTTTGTTGAGATGTTTGTCGGTGTAGGTGCCTCCAGAGTTCGTGATCTTTTCAAAAAGGCCAAGGAGAACGCCCCTTGCATTGTGTTTGTTGATGAAATTGATGCTGTCGGGAGGCAAAGAGGAACTGGAATTGGTGGTGGGAATGATGAAAGGGAACAGACCCTTAACCAGCTTTTGACAGAAATGGATGGTTTCGAAGGAAATACAGGTATTATTGTTATTGCAGCTACTAATCGTGCTGACATTCTTGACTCTGCCCTATTGAGGCCAGGCCGGTTTGATAGACAGGTAACTAATTGTTTTTCATATGTGTATCTGTCTTATCACATGTGAAAAGAATACTAAGCCTGAAACACTCTGCAGGTATCTGTTGATGTTCCAGATGTTAGAGGGAGAACTGAGATCTTAAAGGTTCATGCTAGCAACAAGAAGTTTGATACGGACGTGTCCCTTGATGTGATAGCAATGAGAACTCCTGGTTTTAGTGGAGCGGATCTTGCAAACCTCTTAAATGAGGCAGCTATCTTAACTGGTCGCCGTGGGAAGACGGCTATATCATCTAAAGAAATCGATGATTCAATTGATAGGATTGTGGCTGGGATGGAAGGAACGGTTATGACAGATGGGAAAAGTAAAAGTCTGGTGGCATATCATGAAGTTGGCCATGCCATTTGTGGGTATGTATAATTTTCACTTAGTTTAAGTTTTCTTTATTGTTCAAAGGTTTCTGTATTAATGCCACTGATGAAAAGAATTAAACTAAGGTAGATAAAGAGTTCCCGCTGAGAAACCTCGTTACCATACTTTTCTTCCTTTTCGGTGGGGTGTCTGGAACATTTAGTGTTATTTCTGGCATAAAGACAATTTTGAGTGATCACCTGTTTCGTAATTTGTTCCAACACTGTCATCGCCAATTGGAGAAAGGTTCTGTATTCCAAAGAATCTGAACCATTGACTTCAAGTAATTTTTTCCGGTAATCAGCACGAGAAGGGCTGATACAGCATTATGTTGCATCCGTCTGTACTCTGTAATGCTGTTATGCCAATTGGTATAGTGGCAATGGAAGTTGTGATTGCATATACATGTGCAAGTAGAGAAGGTTATATAGTTAGCAAAGAAGATTGAACTTTTCTATGGAAGTGTTGTCAAGACCGTGACTTTGGTTGTTGCTCTTTATCAGCCATCCTTTAGAGGAGCAGCTGATGACCTTCGCCTAAGTGTTGTTTTTTGAAAAAATCATGCCTATTTGTTTTGGGTATCAATTTCCTTAGGCTTCATTAGGTCTGCCTCCAGAAAAACAAGGTCTTCAACATGTTTTTGCTGAGTTTATTCATTGAAAACTTTGATTAAATCATAACTTTCAATAATCTGGTTCTTGTGGTCCTTGGATCCAGAACTCTTACCCCAGGGCATGATGCCGTTCAGAAGGTCACTCTAGTCCCACGAGGTCAGGCACGTGGCCTGACCTGGTTCATTCCTTCTGATGACCCCACCTTGATCTCGAAGCAGCAACTATTTGCAAGGATTGTTGGTGGACTTGGTGGAAGAGCTGCCGAGGAAGTGATCTTTGGTGAGCCCGAGGTGACCACTGGCGCAGCTGGTGATCTACAGCAGATAACTGGTTTGGCCAAACAGGTAACTAATCAATGTTTGCTCTCCTATTCGATCATGGGATTGAAATGACCATTATACTATGAAAAACGTAGACCTAACTTCGTTTTGACCATTATCCTAAGCTTCACATATTACTTAAACTACTCCACCTTTTTTTTTTTTTTTGTTTCCAACATCTGAGATATCTCTTTTCGTTTCTGCGACAAATGCTAATGTGTAACTATGTTGTGCATTAATTCAATCAATGTAGCATGGCAAAGTTAGTGACACGTAAGAATTTGTGATAAAAATAGATGGAGAAATCTCAGTACCATGACAGAAATGAAAATAAAAAAGTAGAGGTGGTAAAGCAGTATCCGAACCCAGGTACAATGGTCAAGAATGTTACATTTGAAAAGTAACCTAATGTGGTACTTTTGCTTCTATGTATTTCTTATTTGTTTAATAAGAGGACCTTTTTTTGCTTTTAATTTTTTTATTAAGACTTGAGAGAAATATATTTTGTTTATGGAGAGATCAAATTTAGAAGCTTATAGGTTAAATTTTAGAAATAGGACTATTCCTTTGGCACAAACTAAAATAGAAAGTGGGACTGATCTTTTGGGGTGGAGTTGGTAACATGTTTTCAAAGTAAATTAATCAGAATCTTGTACTGGGAATGAATTTAAATTCTTACAAGCGTTAAAAGATAAAATTCCCAAGTTTATTTTTTCTATTGAGACTTATGGATTTTTGTTCTGAAAACTTCTTCATGATCAAGAAAAATAGATTAAAGATTCCGTAAAGATCTCATGACAGTGAATACCTCTCTGAAGGTATTTTCTAGGCCCATTGATTTCAACTTTGGTGCTACCTATTTCTTTTAACGTCTATACCTCCTTAATATTTTCAAGTCCCATTGATTTCATCTTCAATGTTACCTCTTTCTTTTAACGTCTTGTTAAGTTAATTTTATGTGTTCGTAATACATGTATCACTGAAAAGAAGGGTTCATCAAACAAAATTATGTTGGCAGATGGTAACAACATTTGGAATGTCTGATATTGGTCCATGGTCTCTTATGGATGGATCTGGTCAAAGTGGTGATGTTATCATGAGAATGATGGCGAGGAATTCAATGTCAGAACGGCTGGCAGAAGACATTGATGCTGCTATCAAAAGGATTTCAGATAGTGCTTACGAGATTGCATTGAGCCAGATAAGAAGCAACCGTGAAGCAATTGACAAGATTGTCGAAGTCCTTCTTGAGAAGGAAACAATGAGCGGGGACGAATTCAGAGCAATCCTTTCTGAATTTGTAGAAATACCGGTTGAAAATCGGGTTGCTCCCACCGTGCCAACTCCAGTGACTGTTTAGTAACATAATTATACATGTAATTCCAAATGTGATAACACGGGTTTCTTTGTATTTGTTTTGATGTATAAATATCTGTACTAATTGTATCTGAAGTACATAAAAGAATTATTTTTTTTGTAGAATACTATAGTGTCTTTGTACTAAAAGTATTGTTTTTGGCACGGATGATCATTGCCCATAATGCTCCTATGGAAATCCTAGCAAAATACCTTTGTGCAACGTTTGCCCCCTTTAACGTAACCCAGTTAATGTTGGCAAACAAATGAACTTGCCAGTCGTCAGACTCTCATAAAGAGAAACTTTAGGCATATGTATTTTAATTCCACCTCTACTTCCTTTCCTGCTTTCTAGTTGCTTCCCATTTCAAATCTACTATCTCTTATACCGAGCTAAGCCCATAAAGGCATTCTAGTTGTTTCCCAATCAAATGCCCTTTGTTATCTGGGTCCACCGTATTGTACCCGTATCCATTCTTCTCTCATCATGCCTAAAATTACCACGGTTGTTGATAACGTCTAAAAGTGGGTGACCTTGTTGTATGTTATTAGAGAGATCCTAAACGTAAAACTCAAATCCTTAAACGTAAAACTCAAATCTTTAAATGTAACATCATTTAATATATAAAATGATCTAAGTATCTCTTTTAACATTTAATAGATATTTATTTGCGGTACACACTAGCGAATGTTTTACACTAGTGGATGTTTTATAAAACATCCGCTAGTGTGTAGCGGATGCTTTGTCTGAAATAGAAAAAAAAAAACACAAATCAATTGTTTTTTGTTCGTAATTGAAAAAAAAAAAATACCGAATCAAAACCAATCCAATTCATATGCGATATCATGCCTTAAATGGTGTATAGTTTAAATGTGGAAAGGGGTAGTGAAGTAATTTTACCCCTTAAATGGTGTTACGTTTAGAGATTTTGGTGTTACGTTAAGATATTCTAATGTTATTGTTGATGATGTGGAGATGACAAGTAGGATATCTGACTTGGTGTTTAAGGGTGGATATCTTGTAGAAAAAATTAGATTTCGTGTCTGTGCCTATGACACGGTTGTTAGAGTAGAATGTCCGGTGTTCCAATTAGATTGAATTTTTATTCTACTTGTAAAATAATTTTATTGGAATTTATATTTAAATGAATGAATTTATTTATCTTATATTTAAATTAATGGTTTATAAATATATGATAAAGTCCTTCGACCAATTTTAGCTATGGAGTTTGGTTGCGTATTTGATTGTAATAATGAAATATGCTTCCAGGACTTTGGTATTAAATTGGTTCTAAATCGGTTGACTTTTCAAGACATGGATATTCAATAGCCTAGTGAGATTTATGCGTATGATGTATGCTCATATGACGAAGATGTTACATTTAATTAGCATCAATATTGTGACGCAAGTACATATATAACATGTGCTTGTTAGAGAACAAGTTCACTGAACATGATCCATTAAAATTCTTAAATTAAAGTTCTAATTATTAAATTAAGATTTTTTCACATTGCGATAATACATGATTAGTCCTCGAACTTGAGGCATAATAGTAAGCTTGTGTACATCACGTAACATTTTGATTTACTTTTTGGTTGCTTGACAATCGCAAAGGGATATTTTGGATGTTGCATTGGTGTGCATGGAGGTTAATCAGTGACTAACATAGAATTCGACACTTGTCAGATAATAAGAGAATTTCTTGTGTTTTTCATAGTTAATAATTTGAAATCCTTGGCCAAGGCATGATGAATTTGATTCATAAAAAATATTAGTACTTGAAATGGAATCACCGTTATTAAATCAATTGGATTTTGACTTCTAATCCATATCTTAGATTTAATCTGGAAATTAGATGTCGAAAGGACTGTACAAGTATGCACTCATAATTGAAATATGTTTACTCACTATTTCACCTATTGCTAGATATTCGTGCTACTAGCTAGGTGTTCCCACGTTTTGTAGGTTCTTGAAATTAATGAGTTGATTTCAATTATATTAACTAATTGGATTATTTAATAGAATAAATTGCTATTCGTAAGCTATAAAATTGTTGTAAGCCTACAACTAGCATTAGTTGTAAACCTAAAGGGTCACACACTAAGAATGAAATGATTCATTTATTCAATAAAATAATCGATCCAAATGGTTGGACGTAGTTAGTAGAGATTAGTTGGCAGATAGAATTGATTTGATCAACTTAATTAAATTTGGGCTCGGTCAATTAATTCATATTAATTGATGAGATTTTATTTAAAGTCGAACTAATATTTAATTGGGCTCGTAAATAGAGCACATCTGGTTAATTTGAAAGAAATTGAAAGAAGGAGGGGTAGTACTGCTAATATTAGATAAATGTTATTTTAACAAATTAATATATGGTAATAATTATATGACCATATCTTCTAACTATTGAACCTAGACACTATTGTGTACAAATTAGATTCTATGACACATTAGGGTTTTAATTATTTAGTAGAATAGTTAATGATACATTATTGAAAGGATTAAAACCGAGGGATTGACCCTCGGCATGAAAAAGACCCGACCCTCGGCACAAAGAGGGTCCCACCTACAGAGCCACACGTTGCGAGGACAGGACCACTCACCCCTAAGATAAATCACTTCAACCTCGGCATCATGACCCTCGGCACTATAGCGAGCCCGACCTAACGGCCTAACGGATCCACAGGCTCCCAGGCCCCGCCACCATCGGTCTTCATAAATCCTCAGCCTCGACAAATAACAAAAACGTTCGTCACAAAAACCACTCGGCCTCGGCCTCGGACCAATCATCCACCAGACAAACCATTTCCCTAGGCAGAAAACCAGCGCTATTACCAACTCTCTGACATACACAGTTCACTCATTCTTGACGAATACCCTCAACGCATTTAATAACAGCCGCTTTATGCTCCCCAATTATTAGCTGCCACGTCGCCATAAACTTTAGGTATAAATATGAGAGCCCACATTCAGGGCAAAGAAAGTAATTTCAGCAATATCACAACTCTCTTATCACAGCTTCCTATCAAACAATTATCACAGCCTATTTATTACCAATTCTCTGCAATCGACTCTTGCAGGAGGGTTATAGTCGGGCCAACCCGACACCTTAACGGTTCATTGTTTACTTTGTGCGGAGTCAAGCGAAAGGGCGGACTGGCTGCCACATCATCCTCGCTCACACGTGGGCGTCAAGACAGGATCACCACACTTTTGCGTGATCGGTTTGGTTCGATTCTTGGGAAGCGATTTTCTCAACCACAGCGTCCATAGGCGAGAAAGGATGGTGAGATCCAAAAAGCAAGCCTCGAAGAACGTAACCCATTGCATCCACCCCCGAGAAAAGGAGCATGCGAGCACGGCACGGTGAGGGGCCTTGAGGGGGAACTCCGGCCTCGCTACAGAGGTGTCGGCCGAGGACCAAAGAAGGATCGCTCTGAACAAACGGCTCTCGAACAAAAATAAAGACAACGACGCCGACCCAGAGGTCGAGTCTTCGGAGGCCAACGAGGAGGAACAGCGGCAAAGCAAATAAGCCACGATTCAAGAAGAGGCCGGCGAGGAATACGCATATTGGGAGCACCAAAGGCCTTGTGCACAAAAATACAAGCCAGAGACCAAAATGCACGAGCTAAGGCAAAAAGCCGGGCCCCGAGCCCGTCAACGTCAAAGCACCCGGCGCCATCCAACTCGGTTTGGCGGAGGGTGGGAACTCTGAAAGCCAAAAAGGCAAAGTTCACCACCAATGTCAAATCAAGACTTGGAAAGAAGGTGGCCGGCGAGGGATCTAAGACGGCGTTCATTCTCGCCTAAGATTCCCCGTGCGGATAATTGTGAAGCCCAGCGAGGAAGGGGAGTCTCGGCCATACGCAGCGGCAGTCCTCGACCAACAAAGCCCCTCCGGGTCTCGACATCCTCTCGCCAACTAGCTAAGGAGGCTCGTTTGGGGTCCCCCATGAGGAACATGATCGAGGAAGAGCACGAGGTACCACAGGCAGAAAAAGGGGCTAACGCATCCCCACTCAAGCCTTGGGCTCGCAGAGGCGAAGGCCAGGTGGCAGATCGAGATTAGGCATGGATGGAGAAGTTGGAGGCTCGGCGAGCTGGAGTTAACTTGGCCGGCAAAAAATTGGAGGGCCATTCATTAAGCAAATAAGAGAAGTAGAAGTGCCTTCGAAAGTAAAGATTCCACACTTTGAGGACCACACGGTAACACGACGACGGCCTGGACCACGTGTCGGGGTTCGAGTTGAAAATGATCATCGTAACGAGGTGCATCGACGACATATGGTGCTTGGTGTTATTTGGGACCCTCAAGAAGCGAGCTCAGCGGTGGTACAACGGGTTAGCACCGACTCATCACTGTTGGGATGACTTTAAGGGGCATTTTTGAAAAACTTCGCTTCGGCTCTTCGGTGCTCTCCCAAAAAGCGAGAGCATCTCGTGCGGCGTGAAACAAGAGAGCTGGAGAAAGCCGTCGCGGCATACATGGCACGCTTCAAAGAGGTCCCCTGGATCAAATCCCGGATATTCCAGACACATCCGTGAGGATGTGTTTCGGGCTTGAGTGCCCGGCTTTGAGGGAATTGCCGAGCGAGCTCCTCATGCGACCAAAGACACACACATCGGCGAGATGTTCTTGGCCAAAGCTCGAAAGGGGGTGGCTCTCATTGACGGCGAGCAACCCCCACCACAACAAACTCACGCAGCGGTCACGTCCCTTCCAGGACAGGCAGCAAATAAGGGAAAAGAGCGGGGAAAGCTTCGGCGGGAGGACGCCAACTCGGCGAAAAGAAGGGAGGAGGAAAGAGGCGCCCGATTCAGCGAGATCGAGGGCCAAGAGCGAGACTGAAGTGGAAGACTTCACCCCTCAATGAATCTAGGGAACACATAATGGGCGTTTTCTGACGAGAAAACAAGATCGTCCACCATTACCCATGAGGTCACTGTAGAGGGGCGAAATCAGCGAAAAGATGCAGCTTCCATAACGAGATTGGCCACATTACGGAGGAGTGCATACAGCTCAAAAGAGCAATACAGAGGGTGATAAACGAGGGAGATCGAAGGTTTGTGGCGAGAGAGGTCACATTCGCCTGACCGGACCGGGGGCTCGAGGGGGCGACAATGACAACAGCATACGACAAGCCAGAGCCGATGGTAAATACCATCCGGGAAGAAACCCAGAGTATCACACAGTTGAAGAATGCAATCAACTGCCTGAACAACTCGGCGGAAAACATCATGGATGGATGGTTGAGCAGAAATGGTATTCGAGGGGATACCGGTGGCGGTCAATGATTATGCTCGTCAAAACCCGTTAACTCGCAAATCGGCATTCACAATACCCTAGTTAAGCGGGTCTTGATCGATGAGGCGGGAAGAGATGTGATGTATTATAAGTGCTTTCTACGGCACTAGGGCTCGGCGATACCCACCTCACTCACTCCGAGCCGAGTCAAGCGGAGGGCTTCACGAGCCACAAGGTCACGGCCAAGGGCAGTGGCACTCAAAGTCGACCTCGGCGAGGGGACACCACTAGAAGCGAGGAAGTCACTTTCCTCGTCCTCGATCTCCCCTCCCCATACAACGCCATCCTCGGCGCACCTTCCCAGGCCAAATTCCGAATGGTGGCATCAATGGCCCATCAGCGGGTCAAGTACATGACCTCGTTCGGGGTAGGGGTCCTTAAAAATGATGCTCGTACTACCTTAGAGTACCTCATCAACGAGAAGAAAGAGGCGAGAGAAGATTGAAAAGGCCAGGAGGAGGGGAAGAGAAGATGAGCAGATCGCCAAAGCGAGCCCGAGGGCTCGGCAGAGCTCCACCCGTAGCAATCAATGCAAGCCAAGGAGGTTGGCCGCGTGCCTCTGGAAGAGGGACGCGTCGAGATCGAGAAAATGAAAGCGAAAACTGAAATCGAAAGCCTCGATGTTCGAGACCATCCAATCATACAGCCTATGGAAGATGTAGAAGAAGTTGTTATAAACTTCAACTACCCCGACTAGAAAATAAAGGTGGGAATGGAAATAGCGGGCGGCGAAAGAGAGCCATAATCGAGTTCTTAAGAGAGACACGATGTGTTTGCATGGCAAGCCGAGGACATGGAAGGCATTGCCGAGGATGTGATGCACCGATTAAGCATCGATCCGGCATTCGTACCTATCCAGAGCCGAGGTATTTCTCTCTGAAAAGCAAGAGGCAATCAAGGAGGAAATAGCCAAACTTCGGGCCGAGATCATAAGAGAAATCCACTACCCACGTGGATTGCGAATGTTGTGATGGTCAAAAGAATAACGGAAAGAAAGTGGAGGATGTGCGTGGATTTCACCAACTGAATGAAGCGTGCAGAAGGATTTGGTACCCTAGAGGATAGATCGGTGGTCGATTCTATCTCGGGATACAAAATTTTTAAGCTTCGTGGGCGCCTACTCGGGGTACCACCAAATCGAGGATGTGGAAGGACGACCAAGGAATACCGCCCTTGGCGGCGAGCGCACTCTATTGCTACAATATGATGGATTCGGCCTAAAAAAGCGGGGGCCACCTACCGGCGAATGGTGAACAAAGTCTTCGGCAATCGGTTGGGGAGGAATGTGGAGGCCTACATAGATGATATGGTGATTAAAAGCGAAGGAAACATGCCACATAGGCGACCTCGGAGAAACCTTCGCAAACCTCGAAAAGAACAAAATGAAGCTCAATCCCTTGAAGTGTGCCTTCGGCGTAACGGCGGGAAGTTTTTGGGTACATGGTGAGCAGCGCGCATTGAGGCAAATCCCGAGAAAATAAAAGCACTTGCAGAGATGAAGGTCCCAATATGCATCAAGCAAGTTCAACAATTTGAATGGAAGAATAGTAGCCACAGGAAGGTTCATCTCGAAATCGGTGAAAAAAGCCTCCCCTTCTTCAAAATCCTAAGAGGAGCGAGAAAATTCACATGGGACAAGAATGCGACCTCGCGTTTGCGAGCTCAAGAAATACCTCGGCGACTACCCTTGCTAAAATTGCCCACACCGAGGAGAAAGACTCTTTGTCTATCTCTCGTAACGACACTGACCATAGCATCGGTCTTTGTTGCGAGAGGAAGGAGGACTTGAAACCCATCTACTATGTATCACATGCCTTGGCGAAGTAGAAGCGAGGTACATGCACATCGAGGAAGGTGATTCTCGCTAATGATAACGGCGAGCTGAAGCCGTATTTCAAAGCCCAAATCGGGGTTTATCTTGACTTGCCTCTGCGAAGAATACTACAGAGCGATGTTCTTTGGAAGAATGATGAAGTGGGCCATTGAGTTGACGGAGTATGCAATTGTTTACCTTCAAGAAAAACCATCGAGCTCAAATCTTGGGCGATTTCATTGCGAAGCCTCCTTCACCTCGGCGAGAAGGAGAAGCGATGCGCGGATCAAGGACCTTCCACAAGCGAGCAAGTGCCAGGCAAGAGTGTCCTCGCAAAGCAGCGACCACCTCGATACGGGACATTGTTCGTAGATGGATCATCCGGCAAAAATGGAAGCGGAGGCGGGCATTCTCCTCATTACACGGATGGAGCGGAATCGATAAGGCCTTGAAACGAATTTCCAGCGTCGAACAACGTCGCCGAGTCTGAAGCCTTGATAGCCGTTGGCGGCCGCCGAGATAGGGGCTACTCAAATCTTGATCTTCAGCGACTCCTAGCTCGTCGTGAAGCAGATTTCGGGGGAATATGGGGTAAACCATCCAACCCTCGACAAATACCGAGCACTAGCCGTGAGTGTCCTCGCCCAATTTGAATACTGGGAGTTGGAACAAATAGGAAGGGAGGAAAACACGAGGGCGGACTACCTCTCAAAATGGCCACTAGTGAACTCGGCGAGCTCCCGAAACATGGATTGAAATCACGGATACCGTCCATTGATAAAGAGAAGGTATTGATGCTAGAGCAGGCGACGGAGTGTTGGATCGATGACATCAAAAATTACATCGGCGAGGACACTACCAGCGACGGAGAACAAGGATGGGCAATGGCAAGAAGGTCGGCCGGATCGCGCTTTAGTGGGGACGTACTATACGAGGCGATCCTTCACAAAGCCTCTCTTAAGGTGTGTTCGACCAGAAATCACACAAGGATTACTAGCCGAAGTACATGGAGGGGTGTGTGGTAGCCATCCAGGGGCTCGAACTTTGGCCGATAGGGTCATTTTTCACGGATACTATTGGCCGACGTTGAGAAAGGATGCCGAGGCATATGCCAGAAAATGCGACAAGTGTCAAAGGTTCGCTAATATTCCAAGATTACCCTCGGCACCTCAAACACGTGTCAGCGCTTGGCCTTTCGAAATGTGGGGACTGGACCTAATCGGGCCATTCCCCTTCGCCAAAGGAAAGAACAAGTTTGTGATAGTGGCGGTGGACTACTTCACGAAATGGATCGAGGCCAAACCTTTAGCAAGCATCACCGAACAAAGGGCCATCGACTTCATTCGAGATAATGTCCTCTGCGGATCTGGATTACCAAGAGCCATTGTATCGAACCACGGCACACGTTTTCAAAGCAGATTCACGGCCGATTCTGCGAGAAGAGGAATTCGGCATTGGAAGTCCCGGTAGCACACCCAGGGAGCGACCAGCGGAGGCTGGAAACAAGCAAATACTTCATGCCTTGAAAAGAAGGTTAGATGACAAGAAAGGCGCTTGGCTCGAGGAGCTTCCGGCCGTCTTATGGGCAATCCGAACGTCTCGCCGAGGCTCAGCAGAGGAAACGCTTCTCCTTGACATATGGAACCGAGGCCATGGCCCGGTCGAAATGAGCTCTCCCAAGAGTCATCCATTTCAATGAAGAGGCGAACAGAATCAAGGACTACGGACCTTGACTACCTTGAAGAAAAGAAGGCTCGAAACAGGATGAAGGCAATCAACTACAAAAAGCTCGCCAAAGCCCATCATGACAAAAGGGTGAATCCTCGCACGTTCTCGGTCGGCGATATGGTGTTGAGAAAAATCGAAGTAACAGGCAACAAGCCGGGAAGAAACAAGCTTTCTCCCAATTGGGAAGGACCGTACAAAATCACAGACAGCATTCGAGCAGGAACCTACAGGCTCGCGAAACCAGACGGAACTCCTCTGAAAAACCCGTGGCACTCAGACCACTTGAAAAAATATTATCAATGATCTGTAATCTTCTTATATGAAAGGGAAATTTTCAAGCAAAAAACTTACTCAAACCATGTATACGAGATCGAATTATCTCACCAAAACGAGGCCGCATTGCCTCGCCGAAACGAGATCGAATTATCTCGCCAAAACGAGGCCGCATTGCCTCGCCAAACGAGATCGAATTATCTCGCCAAAACGAGGCCGCATTGCCTCGCCAAAACGAGATCGAATTATCTCGCCAAAAGCGAGGCCGCATTGCCTCGCCAAAACGAGATCGCATTATCTCGCCAAAGCGAGGCCGCATTGCCTCGCCAAAGCGAGATCGAATTATCTCGCCAAAGCGAGGCGCGCATTGCCTCGCCAAAAGCGAGATCGCATTATCTCGCCAAACGAGGCGCATTGCCTCGCCCAAACGAGATCGAATTATCTCGCCAAAACGAGGCCGCATTGCCTCGCCAAAACGAGATCGAATTATCTCGCCAAAACGAGGCCGCATTGCCTCGCCAAAACGAGATCGAATTATCTCGCCAAAACTCAAAACCGCTTATATATAGGCAGAAAACACTTGCATCATACAGAAGAAAATATTTGCATATTGAAAAAACAACTGGGAACAAAACGTACTTGCAATTTACAACAAAAGATTACATATAACCAGTCTTTAAAACCATTGTCCTTAAAAAGATGATAAAAAATTCCTAGGCTAAACCCCCTCCTGTCTCACCAGCCTCCTCCTCCATGAGCACGCCGCTTGCTCGGAAATATATTGACTCTTCAAAGCTCCTCACCTACTCGTTTTCGGCCTTCTAACTTCAGACCATCAACCGATCGCCCACATAGTGCTTTGGAGAGGGTGGCTGCCTCGGCTGCACCGTGAAGCTACGATAGCTCTCCTTTATATATGCATTTTCACGAGCGGCGAGGGCAAAAAGGTTGTTACCTCGGCGGATAGGCGGCCACTGGAAGCTTAACAACGGCATCGGCATCCTTTATTTGGCCGAGCTCGGCGTTATCAAACGGTACCAACGAAGAGACGCCTCGGCATTCGGACCAAAAGAGGCAAGGTTCGCCACCTTCACCACTTCAGACAGGTATACCCATCGCCACCATCGCTCGGAAAGCTTGAATTCGGCGAATCTCCATATAATCCGAGCCTCCACCTCGTAAGCCCGATAGCTCCGATACCTCGCCAAGACTTGCTCCCGCTAGGTTTATTTGGCTTCGGCCTTCAAGTTATCGTTATCACTCGTTACTCCCAAGCAGCCTCGAGCTCGGTCACCTGCGCTCCGCTCGCTAGCTTTGTCGCCGACATATCGCTCAGCGCCCGGCCAGCGGTCTTCTCGGCACAGGCGGGGAGACACCGTCGATTTCAGCGTAAATCCACCTCCAAGGACTTCACTTTTCGGCACCGGAAGAAATGCTCCCCCTTTGCCTTTTGCGAATCCTCTCCGGTTCCCAGGGACTCGGCGACCTCATTCGACTGTCGGCATAAGGCGCAATGCCAACTCCGGCTACAAAACAAATTCAGCATAAGCAACCTAGAAGTATGCGCGCAAAAGAAGCGAGAAAATAAATTTGGCTACCTCGCTCAAAAGCAAGCCCACACAAATCTAACAACTGGCACCGGGCGGGGAGCATCGTCTTCCTGACCTCGGTAGGCGCACCCTCGGCGAGTAGCCTTTGCTCGTAGCCGGTGAGGAAATTATTTATCGTCACTTACGGCGTGTCGATAATGTGCTCGTTATCGGACACCTCGCCACCGTGGGAGGAGAAGGAACCGAGCCGTCTCGGGGCTCGGTGGGAGTCGGGGAAGCCTGGCACATGTACGCCTCTTAGCCCTCGGGGCATAAGGCGTAGGCGCTTACCCCTTTGCTTTGGTGGAAGGCGGCCAGAAGAACGATCGAGGAAGGGGCCACTTTGGTGGGATCTTCCAATACACCAACAGTGGGCAGCGCCCCCTTCCCCCCCATAACCGAGCGGCTCTAAGCTCGGCACTCCTTCGTTCTTCCTCGGCCTTTAATCGGCCGGAAGCGGCATCTCGAAAATCGCCATTTCTCAAAAAAAAGGGAAGGTTGCATCGGTATTCGGAAGAAAAAACACAAACAAAAACCAAGAGAAGCGTAGTAAGACGGGGAATGAATAAGATTAACACGGTGTTGGGCACTCGAGCCCATCTATACCCTCATCTCGGATACTCAGAGCCAAATGTCGACCACGGTGCAGGGCCCAGCCTTCTCGACTCAAGTACTCAAAACCAGAATATGCCCTCTCCACTCCCTCGACGCTAACAGCCGAGACCCAGAACCTTGAAAGGAGGCCCTCATTCTCCACAATGGCTTTCCAATTATAGGACCGAACTTGCACCCCTTCATCGTCGAGCAAGGGTGCCTCGATAGCAAGCCTCGTAGCTTCATCGGCATCGTTAAAGTCTTCGTCCGAAAGCCGTGGGGTTTTCCTTCGGGAATCTCGAAATTCCACCCGGCTCGACTCACGAGCGGAACAACTTCCGGACCACCTGTGGTCCTTGTTCCTAAAACTTCGCTAATATCCGCGAGGGTGACGAAGATCAGCGTCCGGTTCATAGAATCTTCGACCTTGTAATAATAGCGAGAAGAGGCCCAATGTAGGCTCGAACCCGCCGTCAGTGCTGAGCGACAAAACTCACCAAGGCTCGGGTCAAATTGGGCGAGATCGGAGGACTGCACTCGTCGGGTCAAAAATTCCACAGAGGAAAGGATCGAGGGAGCAAGCGCGGCCGGAGCTTGAAAGAGAATTTGAATAAAGGCAACATAGCTATGAAGGCCCCGCGGCTCGGAAATCCCAACCTCGAATGCAGGCAGATCCTCGGAAAAAATCGAGAACCATACACACCCGAGCCTCCACATCCGCCGAACCTATCTTATTTTCGAAGGGCCTCAAGCCGCAGGCACCCTCTGCGCCCTCATCCTATCTCTTCACGAAAAAGCCTCGGCTCCACTATTCATCTGTCGGTCGTTGCATAAACTTCTTTCAATGCGCGAAAGTGCAAAACTCGCTCCTTGGTAAGAATTGAGCAATCGGACTTAAGCCAATACGAACTCGACGAAAACACTCTCATAGGGGCATCGATGGATAGTCAGAGGCGAAAAAACTTCATCGCCGAACTTCGGTCTTGGCTAACCTTCACCCGTAACTCGCGAGGAGAAACCTCGCTGCTTGGGGAGCTGCCGCCCATCTATCCTCCTGGCTGCCTACATAGGACTACCGCGAGGAGACTTCCCAAGCTGACTCAACAAAGGCCCTCACCATCCGAGTCTAACGAAGAAATCGGCCGAGGACCCCGAGACTCTCGAACTAAGAGGGCCCAGGTCGTCTCCTTATAGATCACGCGTATCCACCACAATCTCCTCGGCCAAGCAAACCCTCACCTACGCCTCTCCAAGCGGGACCCGCGAGCAGACTTCGGCCTCGTCATCGTTTGGGTTGCCGCCCTCAAAACCACCAAGGTCTTCATCCTCGGCATTATTCTCGGCGAAACGCAAGGCATCCTCGACTAAAAGCATCCTCGGCTAAGGGCGGACTACACCACGAGGTACGGGGCACGAGATCCTCGGCCACGAGACTCACTCGAAACGTTCGGCCAGCGAAGCCTCGGCAGCGTTGCTAGGAAGGAAGGGAAGACTCTAACAAAAAAGCGGGTATTCGAATCACCCGGTTCCAATAATCTATCAGTTCCATGGAGGAGCGCTAGAAGAAAAACGAAGAAGATAAATAGGAAAAATCTCACAGGACATACTCTACTAGAAAGAAAAAGCAAAGGAAAAGAAACCGTAGCAAATGAAGACAAAGCGGAAGATCGCGGAGAAATCTATTAAAGTAGAAAATACGCTGAAAAAGAGCCGCCGGAAAAGTCAAAACCAGTGAAGACCCCAAACCACAGCAAACAAATCGGAAAAACACGGAAATCACGTGGAAACCACCCAAATAGGATGGCGATGGAAAGAAAGCGCTTATGAGGCTGCGAGATAAATGAGGATGTAGCGGGATGGAAGCAAGCGAGAATCTGCGAAAATCGCCTAATAACAATAAAGGAAAAAAGCGGTAGAAAATGAGAAGGTAAACGGTAAAAGATGAAAAAGAAAGTTTTTATACCCCTACAACGACATCGTTTTTGGCGGAGCCGGAAATAGTGCAGGTCGATCCGTGCCTTCTCGAACCCTACCCAAAAACGATGCCACGTATCTTTCTCGGATTCGAGGCGGAGGGCGGCATTAAAAAGAAATTCGGCCGCCCATTAACAAAAAGCCGGAAGCCAAAAATCGCATTTAATGAGGCGACGATGCGAAAGGCGTAGCGTCGACAAAGCAGAATGAAACGTCCCATAAAACTTCCAACCTCGACTTAAGCCTCGCGTAAAACCTCGACCAAAACCGAAATTAGCCTCAAATTAAAACCCATAAGTCGTCCTCGGCAAATAAGCGACGCCGACCTCCTACCATCAAGCAACAGATTACTTTGCCCTCTCGGCGTCGAGCAACCAAAAGTAGGGGGGCCAGCGAAAGGATTAAAGCAGGGATTGACCCTCGGCATGAATTCGGCACAAAGGGTCCCACTGCCACACGTTGCGAGGGCAGGGACCACTCACCCCAAGATAAATCACTTCAACCTCGGCATCATGACCCTCGACTATGACGAGCCCAGCCAACTAGCCTAACGGATCACAGGCTCCTCGGCCTCGCCACCAAATCGGTCTTCATAAATCCTCGGCCTCGACAAATAAAAAAAATGTTCGTCACAAAAACCACTGGGGCCTCGGCCTCGGACCAATCATCCACCCCGACAAACCATTTCCTAGGCAGAAAACCTGCACGCTATTACCAACTCTCGACATACAGTTCACTCATTCTGACGAATACCCTCAGCATTTAATAACTTTCGCTCTTTATCCCCAATTATCCACGCGCCATAAACTTAGGTATAAATATGAGAGCCCTCATTCGGGGCAAGGTAAGTAATTTAAACAATATCACAAATCCCTTATCACGGCTTCCTATCAAACAATTATCACGATTTTATTGTTATTACCAATTCTCTACGGAATCGACTCTTCTGCCGGAGGTTATAGTCGGACTTGCAGTGCGTTCACCTTTGTGATCACATGGTTTCCTTTAATGCCCTTGAACATGTGGTCATAACTAAAGTAGGTAAAAAAAAATAAGGGTAAAGTGGATAATTATTTTAGAACGGACGAAAAAAAAAAAGTAAGCCGATAATTTTAAAATGGAGGTAGTAATATATTTGTTTTGCTAAAATACATTAATACAAATTAAATGAAATAAAACATACATTTTAAATAGAATAATGAGGAAAAAACCCTCATTGGCCTTGCTAAAAAGAATAATGTGTATTTTGATTTTTAAGATTTGGTCAACCCTCTCCAACCCAAAATTAAATTGATTAAGTTAATTACGATAACAGTTAAAAAGAAAAAAAATA
This sequence comes from Codonopsis lanceolata, assembly GCA_013146195.2. NCBI lineage: Eukaryota > Viridiplantae > Streptophyta > Magnoliopsida > Asterales > Campanulaceae > Codonopsis > Codonopsis lanceolata. Next base: position 60,368,955 of record CM028381.1, read on the forward strand.
TTTCAAATTACAAAACTTACGATTTTTTTAATGTTTTAAATTTGTATACGAAAAAATTAAAAAGAAAAAAATACAAATACAAATTTTCGCAACCATAAAACTGTAAAACTGTAAAATATTAACTATAAAACCGTAATATCTCAGTAAAAGAGTAACTAATTATCATAAAAAATAATTAAAAATGTATAAATTAAATATTTGTTTAATTCGTAAAACCTAAATTAAAAATCTATAAATTAAATATTTGTTTAAGTAGTAAAACCTAGTTGTGAAACTGTAAATTAGTAAAAGGAAGAAGGGAATTGGTAACTGCCTTCGCACATGTTAGAGTTGAAGAAAATACTGGTCGTTGGATCACCGTAAAACAGTAAATCCTGACCCTTTTTTTATCCCAAGTTAATTGTAAACGTGCAACACTGTGCTGTATTGTATTATAGATAATAACTAGTTATAGCCGTGTGATACACGATTCAAATAATATTTTTGTTTACAAAAGTTATTTATAATAAGATGATTTTTTTTAACTTGTTATAAGTAATTAAAATTTTAAATTAGAATACTTTGAACAAAACTAAAATAATATAAATATTAAAATTGGTCAATTAATGGGTAATTGAAAGATTTGCGTAAGAATTAATCAATAACGGATATAGATTAATTAATAAGAATTAAATTTTCATCCACCAGCGGTGGTAAATCTTTCTACAAAATTGATCATTTTAAATGAAATTGTGATGTGGAACTTACGTTATTAGTAATTAATATTAAATTTCTATCCATCTGAGGTCTAGAATCTTTTTTACACAAACGACATTTGAACACTACATGTTAGCAACAAAATATAAATAAATCAATACAAAAATTATGATTGACATGTGTCATAATTCAAGGGTCACTTGTGTAGATTACACCGATTGATGATTTTTTATTCAATTAATAATTAATGATCTAAATTAATAGAAGAAACAGTTAACATAAATTTGCTCGTAAAACTATATATTAATGATCTAAAAAGTTGCTCGTAAAACTATATATTAAATTTGTTTTATCTTATCAAATTAGTTTTATGATTTTTATCTTATCTAATTATATTTAGGATTCTTATCCAATTAGATTTAGGATTTTTATCTTAAACTAATCAATTTTAGAAAAAAAAAATTTACATTTCGAAGGTAACACATGGCACACATAATCTTTTTTAAAACTTTTAGTTTTCACATAAAAGCATGCGATGAAAGCTGACTTATATTTAGTAATATTTAACTAGGTTATTACCCGTGCGATGCACGGTTGACTTAGTATTGTTTATGAAACTTAATTTTGTAGATAGAATTTGTAAGCTATTTGAATTAACCAACAAAAGCAAGATGTCCACATAATTAATAAAAAAAAAAAAAAGTGAGATCACACTAAATCATCAAACCGAAAATCCATGCAAATTTTGCCGATTTAATTTGCAAGCTATTTCGTAGTGGTTGTTTGTGGTGTTGGTGGAAAATGTTTAATCAAATTGGATAAAATCTATTTTAAATTGACCAAGTTTTAATAAAATAATAAAATTAAAAAACTTCCATGAGAATTAAGGAGTCCTAATCAAATTAAACTTGTCTAAATAAAATGTGATAAAATCTATCGGGTAGAAACTGATTTTGTAAACAAAAAATGGTAAATAAAAAAACTTTTACCATGAGAATTGATGAAACACGTTAAAATCAAATGTGATAAAATCTATCCGCAAATAAAAAACTTTTACCATGAAAATTTGGAGTACTAATCAAGTGAAACATGTTAAAATCAAATGTGATAAAATCTATCCGCAAATACAAACTTTTACCATGAAAAAAAAAAGAATTATATAGATATATTTAGTACCATATGCATAGTTTTAATAATTTTTGTTTTATTTGCCAAACTTGTTTATAATAAGATGATTTTTTTAACTTGTAATAAATTATTAATTTTTTAAATAGAATAATTTGAAGAAAAAAACAAAAAATAAGGTAAATATTCAAAATTGATCATATAGTCATGTAATTGAAAGATTAAAATCTATGAGAATTGATAAAATATATCCTCATAAAAATTACCGTAAAATTGGAGTTCTAATAAAGTCAGGTTCTAAAATGGATTAGGCGCTGAACACACTAGCGCCTAGTGTCTAGGGGACTAGTCGGGGCGTAATCGGAGCCTAGGCGGGGCCTAGAATTAAGGCATAATTATCATTTTTTTGATAATTTACATCAAAGATCAAACACATTGAATACAAATTTAATTTTTTTATATTTGTCACTTTATCAAACACTTGTCTATATTTGTAAAATGAACAAAAATATATAAACCTACCATTAATCTCAATTCTTAACAACCCAAAAACAATAAACCAGTCAAGTTTAGAACTAAAAACAAAAAAGATTTTACTCAAGTTCGCTCTCCATTACCTCCCTCTCTGTCTCACCATTACCACTCCTCTTTTCTTCTCCAGTTCGCTCCCCATTTTGGTCGATTAGCGTAAGAAAGTCTGGCGGTAGAAAGGGCCTAGCGCTGGGCGGGGCCTAGGCGTGAGCTGCGGGAGTTTTAGAACAACGAATAAAGTGAAACGTGTTTAAATCAAATGTTATAAAATATATCCGGTGTATAACCGATTTTGGCAATAAAAATGGTAAAAAAACAAAAAACTTTTATCATATATAAAGGAGGCACGATTTTAAAATTTATCCGGTTTTAATTTTTGATAGGAAAAAAATTATAAACATGTATAGAAGGTGACACGTGGAAGCATATAATTCTTTTAAAACTTTAAGCGTACAACAAAAAGTCGTCATGCGGCAACAACGACTTCTATTTTAAGAATAGTTGATAGATAATTAATATATTAGTAATTAATAATTAATAAATATAGATTAGTAGAATAACAAATAATATAGAATTATCCCGTGGATAATTTGTATAAATTAAAAATTATGAAAATAAAAAAAGATGGAAATAGAAGAGTTTTAGTCAAATTAAACTTGTATAAATTATATATGATAAAATATAGTTTAATTAAGCGATATTTGAAAAAAAATACCAAAATCCTAAATATCTATCATAAATTTTCTCGTAAAACTATATCCTAAATATGTTTTATCTTATCAAATTAGTTTTAGGAATTTTATCATATCTAATTAAATTTTTATCTTAAACTAATCGATTTTGAAAAAAAAAAACTTTTATCATTTAAAAATGACATGTGGCAGCAACATTGAACATTTAATTAAAGTAAAAAACTTTTACAATTTCAAATTTGATAAAATCTATCCGTAACAATTGTGATAATATCAAATGTGATAAAAACTAAAATTTTATCTCGAAAACTTTGAAATCAATTGTGATAATATCAAAGTTATCTTAACTAACCGTATAAAATTTATCTTAAACTAATTACAAAAAAATCATAAAACTGTGATAAAATATCTTTTAA
>CM028381.1:60372514-60457904 GCA_013146195.2 Codonopsis lanceolata
ATCATTACTTATGTCATTGTATAATTATTATTTTTTAGACGTCATTGCTTACATTATTATATAATTATTACTTTCTAGACGTCATTGTTTATGTCATTGTATAATTATTACTTTCTAGACGTCATTATTTACATCATTGTATAATTATTGCTTTCTAACATTTTCGGCAAATTCAAAACCCGAAAATCAATCTGAAACACAAACCAAGAACACTCGTTCCAAAACTGGATCAAAGTTAAGCGGTGCGTCCTTGTATCATTCCAGAGCCATAAACAGTGGATCCAAGTTGAAAAGAGTAGTGAGCCAAGGCAAGCATTGAGAAATGAGAACTACAATGGTACCAATCACATTCACTCACATTGACAGGGACAATGTTACATAATCCATATATGCCATGGATCCAGCTGAACATCTATGAAGGTCAACGGGAAATATAATCCTAAAATTGTCACATTGGGATTACATACATCAACTTTCATTCACACATTAACTACTAAAAGCAAGTTCCCTCAAAAGCTTCTTTACATCCCAGATACCACAAAAGAGTACACACCAAACCCGATGACAGTTATTTTCAGGTTCCTCATTTCTAGAGCTTGGTTCCTCCGGTATCAGTGTCTTCTACACCGCCTCCATATGCAGCCTGCGTCTGACGAGTTGTTCCCTCCCCCTGCCCAACAATGAGGTTCTTAGTTGTTTGGCCAATCTCAACTATGGTCTCACCAATCACCCGTAATACTCCACCCCCATTACCAGAAGCCATTCCTTCATTCTTTTTGTTCTCGGAAACTCCAACTTGATGGTGCTTCTCCCCTGTTTTAGTCTCTGGTGCTCCTTCAAGAACCTCTTTCACCTGTTCAAAAGGCTTGGCAACAACACTTGATAGACCCTGGTCGCGGGTTTGTTCTTCTCCTGGCTGGAACTTCTCCCTTGTTTCCCCCTGGAAGACCTCCTTGTCCTGTTCAGAAAGTTTGGCCACAGCTCCTGATAGTCCCTGATTCCCCTCGCTTACTCCCTGCATATTTTATGAGTGGAGAAACAAATCATTGTGTGATCGACCAACCATTTTATTTTTCAGTAGCTCTCCATTTTAAAACCCGTGAACGCCTTGCATTTATTTCCAAGCAATTGTACAAAGAAGTGTGGATGGAACTAGCTAGTGCTTAGAGCATGAATTGTACAAAGAAGATTGATATCAGGAACATGGAATTAGCAAGTGGTTATTGTATTCCTCAACAACCCCAGAAACCAGCACAGAAAATGCTGGAATTAGCAAGTGCTTAGTGGGCATGCTCGTATTCCTCAACAACCCGAGAAACCAGTACAGAAAATGCTGTAATTAGCAAGTGCTTAGTGGCATGCTCGGATTCCTCAACAACCCAAGAAACCAGCACAGAAAATGCCAAATCAGTGGCTTTTGCAAGACCTCAAAAAGTTCTAATCAATATACAAAATGTGTTGCTCCTACAACTGCAGTGCAACAAACACAGAATCATATCTTAGTATTTGACACTACATTAAATAGAATATACTAATATGCGAGCATTCTGAAACAAGGCAAGACCACAAAACACACCAATAGAATCATGATGAATAATCATAAGAGTGCTGAATCAACTACACCTTATCGGAACAACCGATCAAGTACTAACAACAGCCCACGAGTAATACTAGATGGATCAACTACACTTTATCGGATCGAGTACTAACAAAATGGCCTACGAGTAATGCAAGAGCTCAAAAGGCAACAAAGAGAATAGTAACGTCCTTTTAGGTCAGCAATGCCTGAATATTTATCTTTGTTTATGCTCCATCTCAAGAAAATGATCATAGTTCACCAAAGTCAATATCAAGAAAATAATACTAGGGCCAAAGTCAACAATCTAATCATCAAATTCTATTGTTGACCATTATATTTATATTTATGTACAATCTTAACAATCTTCGGTTACAAACGCAAAAAAGTAAAAAAGGGAGGCAATCGGCCGATAAGGCCATGCATTCCTTGCAATCGAGCTCATGGGTAATTCTTCTATAATGGATCTCATCCACCCTAGAGGTGAACAGTGGTATTTCGCTATTTCATGGCCCCTCGGTCCATTGAACCCTAACAACAAGATCTTCTCTCAAAGAGATTGTTAGGGCTATACTTCCCCTTAATGGATTTTATCCACACTAGAGGTGAACAGTGGTCGTCTACTATCTCTGTCCCCCTCGGGTACGTTTTGCGTTGGATCCTAACAACAAGATCATCTCTTGGACTGAATTGGATCCATCTTTCGTGAAAAAGGGCAAGCTATATATATATATATAGTCCACTTTCCTAAGACATATCAATTCACTTTTTAATACTCCCTCAATTTTCAAATTATTGTAGACCGATTATAAATATTGGTAAAATATGTAGTTTCCTTTAATATTCTTTGAATTCGTGACCATAATTAAACTAGGTAAAAAAAATAAAGACAAGGATTAGTTTTGAAAAAAAGATAATTATATTAGAACAGAAGAAAAAAAAAAAAAAAACGATAATTTGAAAAACGAAGGGGTAAATCCTTGGTTTTAGTCTCGTTTGGTGCAGCATTTTCAAAACGTAATTTTTTTAAAACACAACGTTTTTAAATAGCAACATTTTAAAAACGTAATTTTATTTTTGTAAACACGTTTGAAAAACTATTTTAAAATGCTATTTTTTATAAACAGAGTAATTATAAACGCAACCTATTTTTAAAACGCTACAAATTGGAGCGTTTTAAGACGTTCCACATTTTTAAAACGATGCATTGAAATACTTTAAAGAGAAAACGCTACATTTTTTACCAACATTTTGACCAAAACACTCCATCAAACAAGCACATATATAGCTTCATTTAAAGTTGCAGAAGTATCGGGCTGGGAAAAGTTAATCAACAGAAACAACAAACAATGGAGAGTAAAAATACATAAACAGAAGAACAGAATCCTACATTACCTTCGATTGATCTGATCGCTTCGCTTCCAATTCCCTCTCTTTCTCGGCCTTCTTCCTAGCTGCATAATCCTTCGCACTTTCTTCGGTTGCCACCACCGCATCCTTAGCAGCAGTCAACTTCTCCCCTGCATACTCCTTAGTCTTCTGCCCCGCACCCGCCACCATATCCTTGGCAGCCACCGCCTTCTCTCCGGCATACCCCACCACACCGACGGTTACATTAGCCACCGCCTCTGTAGCATCCACCATTTTCTCACACGTGTACTCTGCAGCACTCCACCCTGCCACCACAGCCTTGTCCTTCACAACCCCCGCCACATTCCCCACATACCCAGCCGTGCTCTTCCCCGTCTCCACCGTCACATCCTTAGCCGCCACCGCCTTTTCACCCGCATAGCCAGCCGCCTTCTTACTTACATCCATTGCACTCTCCTTTATCCCCACAGCTTTTTCGCCAACAATTTCCTTCACCTGACCAGATTTTTCCAAAGTATAATCCTTGGCCTTTGCAGCCTTCTCCTTGGCCGTTTCTCCTGCACTCGCTAGTGTCTCCTTAGTTTGTTGGCCTTTCTCCGCTGCAGTTTCTCGGATCGGTTGGGCCTTTTCGGCAGCTGTCTGGGAAGTTGTTTGAACTCCTTGTATGAGTGTGTCTTTTGCAGTGCCCGCTGACTGTTTGACATTTTGCCAAGCAGAAACGCCCAATTCCTTTGCCTTCTCATACCGCTCCTCGGCAGCTCTAATAGCCTGAATTGAATTCTCTTGTGCATTTCCTCTGAGCTGTGAAATCTCTTCCAGTGTAGGCACCTCCTGCTTCTCTCCCCCTCCTCTTGTTTCCATCCTTCCCTCCTCTTTCTTGCACTTCTCTTTGCCTTCCACCTCTCCCTTCCCTGTTTCGCTTCTCGCCGCATGTGAAATCTTTTCTTTCCCGACTTCCTTGGCTCCACGAGAAAGACCCTCTTTATCATGCTTGGAGCCGCCGCCACCGCCGCCTTCGGTCTCGACGATCACATTGATAGTCTTGACACCACCGGAGTCTTTCCCACCAACGTGTGCCTCAGGGGATTTCATTTTCTCAGCAAGTGACTCGAAATGAGATGCCATTTTAGGCACCCTATCTTTCTCCAAATGAATTTCACGCTCATCACTCTTGTTTTCTCTCCTCATTTGCCCAGAAGCCATGATCGTTCAAATTCCTATTTCTCTTTTTCCTTTTCTTCTTTATGCTATATGCTATATTTGGTTTGATTTGATGAATGACATGAGCTGATTTATTTATAAAGAGGGTGAAAAACAGATGGGATGACATAAAAAATTTCAAATGTCGGTTTGAGGTAATCGAAGAAGATGAAGATCAGTGTAGGTTGCAACGTGTTAGGAGATGGGGGGGACTGGGGAGAGGAAATGGTGACTAAGCAGGTGTACTTTCACTGTTTTGAGTACACTTTGGATACGAGGACGAATGGTGGGTCGTCATACGAGTATATCGGTTGTCAGATTTGGATTTGATGAATCTCTATGGCCACGCGTCTCTTTCTCAAGAATTCTTATTCAAAATTCCGAGAAATGTTTTAAAAGGGTGTATTTCGATTTTCGATTCGCAGCTGTACTCTCTTTCTCCCTCCATGTTCTTTCATCCGGATCACACTGTTATTTATACATTTTTTTTACTTACTTAAAAATATATCTTTTTATTGTTTTATAGTTCCATTATTATCTTATTAACTTTATACTTTAATATTATTTTTATATTTCTCAATAAATAAATTTATTTAATATTATTTAATATATATCATATTTAAATATTCTATATAAAAAAATTAATTTATAAATTAAGACATAAATTATTTTAAAAATAATAATTAAATTATAAATTATTAAATTTATAATTTAATTAATGAATTATCTACTATACACATATTATACATAACTCGTAAAATAACATAAATAGAATAAAAACGTTAAAATTGATTTTTTTTACATAAAATGATAAAATTACATAACACATAAATACTTAAAAATTGCGTCAAAACAATTCAATAATTAGGATTACATAAAAACATCAATAATTATACTTTGTCATTAGTTGTCACCGTAACGATGCCATATATGCTCAACTAAGTTGGATCGAAAGGCATGATGTGTGCTTCTATCACGTACCTTTGAATTTCGTTGCATATATTCTTGACATGTTTGTGTCGATCCATGGTTCACTTATTTGAGAATTTTGAACATTCTCCAGAACCCGAAAGTTTTGAGTATTTTACTTTTTTCCAAAATCTGGAGAATTCAATAAATTTTGAAACAAATTATTATCTCTTGGATCTATTTGGAAGATAAGTATGTAGTGAAATTGATGTTTCTGAAGAGATGATGAAAGAATAGAAGAGAGAGTGAAAAAGTTGTGGAGAAAATAAAGATGATTGATGTGTTATATTTATAGGGAAGAAAGAAAAAAAAAATAAAAAACTGTTTAAAAAGTAGAAAAGTAATCGTTGAACACCTACCCCTCACCCCATCCAACGGCTAATGAGAAAATGGTTTGATTTTAAAAATAAAAAAATGAAAAAATAATAAAAATAATAAAAAAAAGATTTTAGTGCAATTGGCAGACATTGGGGATCCACCAATACGGCCTTGCACGCTTCTCTTGAGCACGTGTGGTGTACGCGTTATGTCTGAGGCTGCGGTGCATCACACCGCCCACTCCTACGCTGCTGCTTCCTCGCGATCGATTTTATTCTTAATGAAGAATTTTTCCATTTCTCTCTCCTCTAAGAATCTCTCTCCCATTATTGTTTTTATTATTCTTAGTTAAAAATAAGGCTAAGAATTGCAAAAAGAACACAATGGGGATGCTTTAAGAGCATCCCTTTTGTATAAATAATGAAATAGAAAGGATACTTAATATAACACATGTGAAATACTTAATACATCACTTTTTGTTATAAAAATATTATATTACCCTTAACACAAAAAAAATTCTAGGCAAAAGGACTGGAATCTGGGCAGTCAAAAAATTTTTTTTTTGAAAGGCAAAAGGACCGGAATCAAAGCGGTCGAAATTTTTTTTTTGAAAGGCAAAAGGATTGGAATTTGGGCAGTCTAAAAAAAGTTTTTCTTTTTTGAAAGACAAACGAACTGTAATCAAAGCAATCCAATTATTTTTTTGGACTGCCCAGATTAAGTCCTTTTGTCTTTCAAAAAAAAAATATTTTTTTTTGAAAAAATTCATTAAATCACAAAATGGTAAAGGGCAATTTGGTCCATTTTTTAAAGAAGTGTTGTATTAAGTATTTTATCGGTGTTGTATTAAGTATCAATGTGAAATAATTATTCCCTCAGTTTTTCAAATTATTGTTTACCTTTCATTTTTCATCCGTTTTTAAATAATTGTCCTATTTCAAAACTTTTTCTTTTAGAAAAACACTTTTGCCACTTATCCTTATTTTTTCTACACACTTTAATTATGGCCACATACTCAAGCGCATTAAAGGAAATCACACATTTCACAAATATTTATAATTTAGTTAATTTTTTTAAACGATGTGTCAGGTCAACCAAGACAATATTTTGAAAACAAAGAGATTAATAGACAAAAAATTAGGTAAGACCGTCTTACAGTTATTTTATGTAAGGCATATCTTTTTTATTCAATTCATTGTGTATTGGTATGTTAAATTATGTGAGAGAGACTCGATTTCAAGGAGACCTATTCTAATAATAATAACCGGTCAATTGACTTTATTAAGTTTTTGGGAAACTAAACAATTGGTCCCTATAGCTTAGGTGTTCTTGGGTTTTCGTCTCTACACCTCGCAAATGGTCTCTAAACTGAAGACTTTTACACAAATGGTCATTTTGTCTAATTTTGTTAACTTTTGACCGTTATGTATCCTCATGTGCCATGCATGTACATTTGTGGAAGGGTAAAATAAACATTTTGTCTTTCAAAAGTATAGAGACAAATCTTGAAAGACATTTGTGAATGAATATTACAATAAACATTGAACTCATATTTTATTGAATTGTTAAGTTATATTATAAAGATGATTGAAATATTTATTATAATTAAAATATAATTGTTAAGTTATACTCCTTCCGTTCCAAAATAAATGATGTTTTAGAATTTTGCACACAAATAAAGGAAACTTATAAAAAAAACTGATGTACCTTTGTTTAAATGCAATTATTGTTGATAACTTGCATGGATACTCTAAACATCCTTCTTTAAATCACCTTACTTTTACCCAATACAACATTTAATTTGTGAATAATTAATTAATAACAAAAATTTGGGGAAAATGTTGACAATTTTTTTTGAACTCCTATGAGGGACAATTTTTGTTGATGCTAGAACATAATTTATTATGGGATGGAGGGAGTATTGTAGCTTGCAAAATTTAAAATTATCAAGTTATACTATTCTATACAGTAAGGTTTAAAAATAATAATTGTATAGGGACATGCCTAAAAATAATTTGATAAAAACATTATTATTTTTACCTAACTTAAACCTTAATAACTAAAGTTCGTTTAAGTGTGATCACGCTTTTTTGGTGGTGATCTTGTCATGTCGTCCACGTGTAAGTAAGGATGAGGTGGCGGTCGCTGATTTGTCCTTCTTGGTTAACCTGCACACATTAAACAACAAAACACCGTTAAGGAGTCGGGGCGGCCCGACTAGAACCCTCCGGTGTGAGAGTAAGGTTTCCGGTAAAAAGAGGGTAGTAAATATGCTGTAATAAGTGTTTGATAAGAGACAGTGATAAGAGGGTTGTGATCTCTCTGAATTTGCTTACCTTCATATTAAATGTGCACTCTCTATTTATACCTGAAGTTCATGTTGACGTGGCGGCTAGTGATTGGGGAGCATAATGCGGCGATCATTAAATGCGTTGAGGGTCTTCGTCAGAAATAAGTGAACTGTGCGTTTGTCAGAGAGTTGGTATTGGCGTGCAGCGGTTTTCTCGGGCCTAGGGAAACGGTTTGTCGGGACGGATGATGATTGATCCAAAGCCGTGGCCTAGTGGTTTTGTGACAAAAGCTTTTATTATTGCCGAGCCTGAGGATACTGGGGACCGATTCGATGACGATGCTGAGGGCAACAAAGGTCATTTTTGGCCAACCGAGACTGAAGCTGTTTTGGGGATCGCGAGTTATCTATTGGCTCGGCCATAAAGAAACTTGTGTGTATCTTAGGGGCGAGTGGTCTTGTCCTCGCTAATGGTGGCCTTTTAGGTGGGGCCCTTTATTGTGCCGAGGGTCAAGTCCTTGGCATGCCGAGGGTCAATTCCTCGGTTTAATCCTTTTAGTGGCCCCCTACTTTTTGGCCACTCGACGCCGAGAAGGCAAAAAGTAATATCGTTGCTCGGCGGTGGGAGGTCGGCATCGTGCCTTTTGCCGAGGATGACTGCGGGAATTTAGGTTGAGGCTGATGTCGAGCTTTTTGACGAGATTTGTTGGAAGTTTATGGGATGTTTTCGTATATCCGTCCAATCAGGACGTTTCGTCTTTTCAGGCTGTCACTTCATTAAATGCAGGCTTTGGCGGTTTCTTGGTTTTCGTTTTGGGCGGCTTTTCGAAATTCGAAAAGTTTTTAATGCCACCTTTTTCCATCCCGATTCCAGAGGAATTATTGAAGCGGTGCCGTTTTGGGTCTGGCTTAGAAAGAACACGCGGGTCGACTCGACAAATTTCCGGGGCCCCGCCTTGAAACGATGTCGTTGTAGGTGGGGTATAAAAGATTTCTAATCCTTCTTTTCTTTTTTTACCGCTTTCATTTCTCTCTTACCAGATTCTTCCACTGTTTTTAGGCGATTTCCGGCGGTTGCTTCCATCCTGCTACATCCTGTCTACTGAAGCCCGTAGTGTTTTCTTCCTTTTTCCACGTTGCCTTCTCCTTGGCGGTTTCCACGATGACTTTAGTGTTTTTCCGGCCTGTTAATGAGTTTAGGGCTGTTCCTCCGTTTTGGCTTTTAACTTTTCCGGCGTCTTTTGGCTTTTTTCAGGTGAGTTATTCCACTTTCTTGTAGATTTCTCCGGCGGTCTCCCCAGCTTGACTTTATTTGGTACGGTTTTTCTTTCCTTTCCTTTGTTTTCTAGAGAATGTCTCGTAGGATCCCTTTTCCCATTTTTTCTTCTTCGTCTTCTTCCAGTAGTTCCTCCATGGAACTGATAGATTATCGAAGGGTAATTCGAATACCTCGCTGCTAGAGTCCTCCCTTTTTCTTCCTAGTAATGTTGCAAGGCTTCGCTCGGCCTAGACGCCCAAGTGAGTCTCCTGTGGCCGAGGATCTTTCTCGTGCCCGGTACCCTTCGTGGTGTAGCCGTCCTCTAGCCGAGATTCCTCGAGGCTTCGGCCCATTCGATGCCGAGGATGAGACCTCGGCCGGTTTTGGAGGGCGGTAACCTACGTGACGACGAGCCGAGTCCGTTCCTCGTGGCCCCCTTGGAGAGGTGTTGAGGTGAGGGTTTGTTTAGCCGAGGAGATTGTGGTAGACACCGTGATCCATAAGGAGACGACCGTGGGCCCTTTGAGCTCGAAGAGTTCTGGGTCATGTTCGATTTCTTCGGTAGACTCGGATGATGAGGGCCCATTCCTCGAGTCAGTCTTTGGGAAGTCTCTCGCGGGGTCCTATGTATAGGCAAATCGAGGATAGGTGGGCGGCGGTTACTCCTCGGCAAGCGAGGTTTCTCCTTGAAGTTACTTGGGTGAAGGTTAGCCCGCTGGAAGTTCGGCGATGAAGTTTTTCCGCCCCTGGACTATCCATCCGACGCCCTACGAGAGTGTTTTCGAGCCGAGATCGTATTGCGTTAAGTCCGATCACTCAATTTTTTAACGGGGCGAGTCTTGCACTTTTAAGAATCGAAAGAGTTTTACGACGTAGCAACGCTGACGAATGACGAGTGGAGCCGAGGCTTCCATTTCTGGCAGGGACGGAGACGAGGGTGAGAGGGTGCCTCGCGTCTTGAGGCCTTTTGAGAACAAGATAAGCCCGGCTGATGTGGAGGCATGGTCACGGGCGTATGGCTCTGATACTTTCCGAGGTTCCGTTCCAGACTCAGATTTGGGATCTCCGAGCTGCGGGGCCTTCGTAGCTATGTTGGTTTTTATTCCACCTTTTCGAAGTCTTCTCCGGCCGCGTTTGCCCTCGACCACTTTTATCTGTGAATTCTTGACCTGCGAGTTCGGTTCCATTGGACCTCTCGCCCAATTTGACCCGAGCATTGGTGAGTTTTTCCATCTGTACCCGAGCAATGGGTTTCGAGCCTACGTTGGACTTCTTCTGCTACTATTACAAGGTCAGCGTTTCCATGAACCGGCTGACCGCTCTAAGGCATCCTCGGGGATTCCCCCTCTTGCAAGTTTTGGAAACAAGGACCATGGGTGGTCAGAAAGTTCTCGTGGAGTCGAGCCGTGGGTGGAATTTCGAGGTTCCTGAGGGGAAACCTCACGGCCTTTCGAGGACTAAGAATTTGAATGCCTCCAATGAAGCTGTGAAGACTTCTATTGAGGCCCCCTTGCTCAACGATGAAGGAGTGCAAGTTCGGTCGTATAACTGGAAGGCTATCGTTGAGGATGAGGGCCTCCTATCGAGGTTCTGGGTCTCGGCTGTCGATGTTGAGGGGGTGGAGAGGGCGTATTCGAATTTTGAGTATGTGAGCCGAGATGGCTGGACCCTGCACGAGGGTTGGGTGTTTGGCTCGGTGTGTCCGAGATGTGAGGGTATAGATGGTCTTGAGTGCCCGACATCAGGTCAATTTTGTTCATTCCTGTTTGTTACGTTTCTTTTGGTTTTTTTGTTAACTTTGTCTCTTTGGAGTACTGAGGCGACCTTCCTATTTTTTGTAGAGATGGCTGTTTCGCGAGATGCCGTTCTGGCCAGGTTAAAGGCCGAGGAGGAACGAAGGAATGCTGAGCTTAAAGCTTCGGCGGCTAAGGATGGAAATGTGGGAGTCTTTCATTGGAAGATCCTACTAAAGTGGCCCCCTCCTCTACTGCCCCTTCTTCGGCTGCCCCTTCCACCAAGGCCAAGGGTAAGCAGCCTGCAGCTAACGCTCCGAAGGCTAAGAGGCAGAAGACTCAAGCTCGGCTTCCGCCTTCTTCCACTCCCGATGATCTCGAGATGGCTCCGGTCCCGTCTCCCCCCACGACGAGCGAGGTGTCTGATAGTGAGCACATTATCAGACACATCGTAAGGACGATAATAATCTTCCTCGCCCCTTCACGGCTACGGGCAAAGGTTACTGGGCGTTTACCGAGGTGTGGAGACGATGCGTCCCACTAGGCAGTTTCAACTGCAAGATTTGTGTGGGCTTGCTTTGAGCGAGGTAACCTAATTTCCTTATTTCTTTTTCTCGCTTCTTTTGCTCATTTTTCTTGGGTTGCTTATGTTGATTTTGCTTCTGTAGCTCGGGGTCGGCATTGCGTCTTATGATGACAAACTGACTAAGGCTGCCGAGTCCGTGCGAGGGACTGGAGAGGGATCTTTCGAGGGTCAAGGTGGAGATCTCCTCTGCTGCTGAAAAGGTGAAGTCCCTAGAGGGAGATTTGCAGCTGAAGACTGGTGAACTTTCCCAGCTTGGAGCCGAGAAGATAACTTGGCTTGCGAGGGAGCAGCTTTTAAAGGATAAAGCAAGTGAGAAGGATCGGAAGGTGGCCGAGCTTGAGGCCAAGCTGAAAGGGCTGAAGGGCGAGAATGACAGTCTGAAGGCCGAGCTTTCTGCGAGGCCCAGCGAGGAGGAGATTTTGGCGAAGTATCGAGATTCGGTGGAATA
Source organism: Codonopsis lanceolata (assembly GCA_013146195.2). NCBI lineage: Eukaryota > Viridiplantae > Streptophyta > Magnoliopsida > Asterales > Campanulaceae > Codonopsis > Codonopsis lanceolata. The sequence goes on from CM028381.1 coordinate 60,384,264, forward strand.
CGGGGTGGAGGCTTTGAATTACATGGAGACCAGCAGGGTTCAGGCCTTTCGAGCGGCGGTGGCAATTGGTATGCCGATGCTGGAAGTGGTGAAGATGGCGAACCTTTCCTCTTTCGGTCCGGAATGCCGAGGTGTTTCCTCGCTCGTTCCTTTTGATGAAGCCGAGCTGGTCCAGATTAGAGATGCCGATGCTGTAATTCAAGCTCCCGAGTGGCTGCCTCCTCCTGCTGAGGCGAACAACCTTTTCGCCCTGCTGGCTCAAGAAAATGCATATATAAAGGATAGCTACCGTTGTCGGCGAGCCTCTCCTCAGCAGGCGCACTATGTTGGCGATCAACTAATGGCGGTTGGAGGGACAAAAATTTAGTAAGGACGAGCCGTCCAAGAGCCGATCATGTCAGCGGTGGCGGCTCGCGGAGGAGGCCGTGAGAGGAGGGACTTGGAGTAGGTTTTTAAGGAAACATTTTAAAACAATGGTTTTTGATGGTAATCTGTATTTTTGTTCGTAGTGTATAATGTAAGTTTTTTCCATTTTTGTTTTTCTTGTTTGCTGTCTCTATTCGTGGTTTTGCTTTTTCTCTTATTCAAGGTATTGGGAGCTTGGCCTCTCCTCGGCTAGGCGAGGAGATTTTTGAAGGTATTTAGAGCCTGGCCTCTCCTCGGCTAGGCGAGGAGGTATTTGAAGGCATTAGAGCCTGGCCTCTCCTCGGCTAGGCGAGGAGGTATTTGATGGCATTAGAGCCTGGCCTCTCCTCGGCTAGGCGAGGAGGTATTTGATGGCAAGACAAAGTGGTCTTGAATACATGGTTTAAAGAGAAGTTTTTCACTGTCATTCATTCTTTTATAACGAAATAACAAATCATTGATAATACATTTTCAAGTTGTCTGAATGCCAGGGGTTCTTTAGTGGGGTTCCATCTGGTTTTGCGAGCCTGTAGGTTCCTGCTCGAACGCTGTCTGTGATTTTGTACGGTCCTTCCCAGTTGGGAGAAAACTTGTTTCTTCGGCTTGTTTCGATCACCTCGATTTTCCTCGATACACTGTGTCGCCGATCGAGAACGTGCGAGGGTTCAGCCTTTTGTCATGGTGGGCTTTGGCTAGCTTTTTGTAGTTGATGGCCTTCATTCTGGCTTCGAGCCTTTTTTCTTCGAGGTAATCAAGGTCTAGAGTCCTTGATTCTGTGTTCGCCTCTTCGTTGAAATGGATGACTCTTGCAGTGGGAAGAGCCATTTCGACTGGGGCCATGGCCTCGGTTCCGTATGTCAAGGAGAAGGGTGTTTCCTCGGTTGAACCTCGGCGAGATGTTCGGATTGCCCATAAGACGGCCGGAAGCTCCTCGAGCCAAGCACCTTTCTTGTCATCTAACCTTCTTTTCAAGGCATGAAGTATTTGTTTGTTTCCAGCCTCCGCTTGGCCGTTCCCTTGGGGGTGTGCTACCGAAGACTTCCAATGGCGAATTCCTCTCTCCTCGCAACTTGCCGTGAATCTGTTTGAAAACTGTGTGCCGTGGTCCGACACAATGGCCCTCGGTAATCCATATCTGCAGAGGACATTGTCTCGAATGAAGTCGATGGCCCTTTGTTCAGTGATGCTTGCTAGGGGTCTGGCCTCGATCCATTTCGTGAAGTAGTCCACCGCAACTATCACAAACTTGTTCTTTCCTTTGGCGAGAGGGAATGGCCCGATTAGGTCAAGTCCCCACATTTCGAAAGGCCATGCTGCGATTACCGGGGTTTGAGGTGCCGAGGGCAATCTTGGAATGTTAGCGAACCTTTGACATTTGTCGCATTTTCGGGCATATGCCTCGGCATCCTTTCTCAACGTCGGCCAGTAGTATCCGTGGAAAATGACCCTGTCGGCCAAAGTTCGAGCCCCTGGATGGCTTCCACATACCCCTCCGTGTACCTCGGCTAGTAATCCTTGTGTGATTTCTGGTCGGACACACCTTAGAAGAGGCTTAGTGAAAGATCGCCTGTATAGTACGTCCCCAATTAAAGTGTATCTGGCCGACCTTCTTGCCATTGCCCATCCTTGCTCTTTATCGCTGGGTAATGTCCCCTGGTCGATGTACTTTTTGATGTCATCGATCCAACACTCCGTTGCCTGTTCCAGCATCATTATCTTTTCTTTATCAATGGACGGGGTATCCAGGATTTCAATCCATGTTTCTGGGGGGAGCTCGCCGAGCTCACTGGTGGCCATTTTGGAGAGGTGGTCCGCCTTTGTGTTTTCAGCCCTTCCTATTTGTTCCAATTCCCAGTATTCGAATTGGGCGAGGATACCCACGGCTAGCTCTCGGTATTTGTCCAGGGTTGGGTGGTTTACCCCATACTCCCCCGAAATCTGCTTCACGACGAGCTGGGAGTCGCTGAAGATTAAGATTTGAGTAGCTCCTATCTCGGCGGCTAGTTCGGCTCCAGCTATCAATGCTTCGTACTCGGCAACGTTGTTTGACGCTGGGAAATTCAGTTTAAGGGCTTTACTGATCTCCGTTCCGTCTGGTGTTACGAGGAGGATGCCTGCTCCGTTGCCATTTTTGCTAGACGATCCGTCCACGAACAATGTCCAGGGCTGAGATGGTCGCGTTTTGCGAGGCCACTCTTGCCTGGGCACTTGTTCGCTGGTGGAGGGTCCTTGATCCGGTGCATCGCTCTTTCCTTCGGCCGAGGTGAAAGAGGTTTCGGCAATGAAATCAGCCAGGATTTGAGCTCTAATGGTTTTCCTTGAAAGATAAACAATTGCATATTCCGTCAGCTCGATGGCCCACTTCATCATTCTTCCAGCAACGTCAGGCCTGTGCAGTATTCTTCGCAGAGGTAAGTCGGTATATACCCCGATTTCATGGGCTTTGAAATACGGCTTCAGTTTTCTCGCCGTTATCATTAACGCGAGAATCACCTTCTCGATCTGCATGTACCTCGTCTCTACCTCAGTCAGTGCATGGGACACATAGTAGATGGGTTTCTGAAGTCCCTCTTCCTCTCGCAACAGCACCGATGCTATGGCTGTGTCCGTGACCGAGAGATAGACGTAGAGTCTTTCTCCTGGTACGGGGCAGCTGAGCAAGGGTAAGCTGCCGAGGTATTTTTTGAGCTCGGCAAAGGCGAGGTCGCACTCTCTGTCCCATGTGAACTTTCTCGCCCCTTTTAAGATTTTGAAGAAGGGGAGGCTTTTTTCGGCTGATTTCGAGATGAATCTTCCCAGGGCCACTATTCTCCCATTCAGCTGTTGCACTTGTTTGATGCATATTGGGACCTTCATCTCGGCTAATGCTTTTATTTTTTCAGGATTTGCCTCGATGCCACGCTCATTTACCATGTACCCCAAAAACTTCCCCGCCGTTACGCCGAAGGCACATTTGGCGGGGTTGAGCTTCATTTTATTCTTTCTGAGGTTTGCAAAGGTTTCTCTGAGGTCGTCTATGTGGCCCGTTTCCTTCGTCTTAATCACCATATCGTCTATGTAGGCCTCCACATTCCTCCCTAACTGGTCACCGAATACTTTGTTTACCATTCGCTGGTAAGTGGCCCCTGCATTTTTTAGGCCGAACGACATCATGTTATAGCAGTAGAGTGCACCTGCCGCTCGGAAAGTCAGATTCCCTTGATCATCTTTCCACATCCCGATTTGGTGGTACCACGAGTAGCGTCCACGAAGCTTAAAATTTTGTAGCCCGAGATAGAATCGACCGGTGATCTATCCTCGGAATGGGTACCAGTCTTTTGGGCACGCTTCATTCAGGTTGGTAAAGTCCACGCACATCCTCCATTTTCCATTGTTCTTCTTGACCATCACAACATTTGCGATCCACGTGGGGTAGTGGATTTCTCTTATGATCTCGGCTCGAAGCAGTTTGGCTATTTCCTCCTTAATTGCATCTTGTTTTTCAGGAGAGAAATACCTCGGCTTTTGCTGGATGGGTACAAATGCTGGATCGATGCTTAATCGGTGAACCGCTACCTCCTCGGCAATGCCTTCCATATCCTCGGCTTGCCATGCAAAGACGTTCGTGTTGTCCCTCAAGAACTCGATTATAGCTCTTCTCTCGTCGCCCGCTATTTCCATTCCCACCTTTATTTTTTGGTCGGGGTAGTTGAAGTTTATGATAACTTCCTCTACATCTTCCATAGGTAAGATCTGGATGGTCTCGTACATCGAGGTGTCGATCTCGATTTTCTCGATCTCGCGCCGATGTTCCTTCTTCTGACGGGCCAACCTCCTTGGCTTGCTTTGATTGCTACTGGTAGAGCTCTCCCGTCGAGCCCTCGGGCTCGTTTGGCAACTTGGTCCTCTCTTTCCCTCGGCCTCCTCAGGCCTTTTCAATCTTTTTCTCGCCTCTTTCTTCTCATTGATGAGGTATTCCAGTAGTGCGGGCATCATTTTGAGGACCCCCACCCGAACGAGGTCATGTACTTGACCCGCTGATGGGCCCTTGAAGCGACCATTCAAAATTTTGCCTGAGAAGGTGCGCCGAGGATGGCGTTGTACAGGGAATATCCGCATAACGCTGACACTTGTCGCATCGGCGAACATACATCTCGGCATCCCTTCGCAGGGTTATCCAATAAAATCCAGCAGCTAACACTTTCTCGGCTAATGACCGCTGACCAGGGTGACCTCCACATTTACCTTCGTGCACCTCGCCCAAGATTCCCTCTGTCATCTCTGGTCGCACACACCTTAACAGAGGTCGGTGTAAGATCTTCGATACAAAATGTTATCCAAAACAAGATAACGACATGATCGCTTTCGATGGTTCTAGCTTCCTTTTGTCTTCAAAGACCCCGTGCTCGATGTAAGTCTCGAAGATCATCTATCCAACATTTTGCAGCCGGCTCTATGTCCATAACCACTTCCCTCTCAATGACAGAACCTCCAAATGCTCGATCATGACCTGTGATGTAAAGATTGAATTTCATCCTCACCATCTTCGACAGTAATCTGCCGCATATTATCCTCCCGAGCAATTCTCACTAATTCCCAGTAATCAAAATCCTTTAAAATTTCTTTTACCATCGCATAATAGCGGACCAAGATCGGATGATGTACTGCATAATCGCCCTTGACTTGATTCACCACCAATTGGGAGTCACAATATACAACCAATGCACGCACTCCAATGTCTTCAGGCGAGCTCCCAAAGAATCAAAGCTTCATACTCTACCGATTGTTGAAGCTGGAAATTTGAAGCGCAGTGCCTTCTCAAATTCTACATCTTGTTCCGGTGGAACCAACACTAAACCAGCACCACTCCCAAATCGACTAGCTGAACCGTCAACATGAAGCTCCCAACAATATTCTGGCCTCGGCTTTGGACTTACATTGCTCGTCGTTGTTGTTTTACCCACAATTTCTTCCTTATCGGAATTCTTGAAACTTGTTTCACCCACGAAATCTGCTAAGGCTTGCGCCTTGATCGCTCGCCGAGGCTGATAGTCAATGTCAAATTCGTTAATCTGACGACCAAGTAAGTAACCCACTGTAAGTGTCCGGCTTGTGCAAAATCTTTCTCAAAGGCAACTGTACACAACAATCGAGCGAGTAAAAATAAGCTCGAAGTTTCCGAAAGCAAAGAACAACAAGCGAGTAAGCCAATTTCTCTCAGCATTAAAATATCTTCCTCTACATCGTTGAGGGCTTTGATACATAATATACAGGCTTTTGTACATTGCCTTCCTCCCTAATCAAAACAGCGGCTACCGCCTGCTCGGTAGCTGCTAAATAAACGTACAACTTTTCCCCAAAAACCGGGCTACTCAGCAAAGGCGGACTTCCCAAATACTTCACCAAGTCTTCAAAAGCTTTCTGGCACTCGGGAGTCCATTCAAACCCTTTGTTACCCCGCAAAACTTTGAAGAAAGGCAAGCACCGCTCTGCCGACCTCGAGATGAACCTTCCTAAAGCAATCACCCTGCCGTTGAGCCTCTGCACATCCTTTACACAGAAGGAAGCTTCATAGTAACCAATGCCTTTATTTTCTCAGGATTGGCCTCGATTCCCCTCTCAGTCACCATGAATCCGAGGAACTTGCCAGCCTTTACCCCGAACACACATTTACTCGGGTTCAACTTCATCTTGTTCTTCCTGAGATTAGCAAAGTTTTCGCCCAAGTCTTCTGGGTGCTCGCGCCCTTTAGTCTTAACTACCATATCATCGATGTAGGCTTCCACATTTCTCCCGAGCTGCGAGCTAAACACCTTATTGACCATCCTCTGGTAAGTGGCACCAGCGTTCTTCAAGCCAAAAGGCATCATCTTGTAACAATACCCCGCCGCTCTGAAGCCGCCGAGCCTTATCCTGTTCAGCCATCTTCACTTGATGATACCCAGAATAAGCATCTATAAAGCTGAGGAGCTCGAACCCTGCAATAGCATCCACCATCTTATCGATTCCCAAGAACGGAACCAACCGACGCGGCCCAAGAAATGATGCACCGAATAAGCCCAACTGCACACTGGCTTTCAACGTGTACGTAGATCCTCAAAGCCCAACTCTGCAATATGAATGAACAAATGTAAACTGGGTAGGGCACTCCCTGCAAAGGCCCTCCGGCGTGTAAATCAGTACACAAAATAAACAATGGAGTAAGCAATTTGGCAGAGTTTTGGCTAGAGAATTAGATTGCGCATACCTCCCTCCATATTTTGCCAAGCTTTTATATGCACCGGAAGGCATAACCGCCGATAACCATGAATAACCGCCCATGATTGGCATTAACCGCCCATGATCTCCATTAACCACCCATAAATGTCATTAACTACCCCACAAACGGTCATGGTCTTTAATGAGAGCGCATTTAACTAGCCCACTAATGGCAACAGATTATCCAAAGAATTTGCCGGGCACTATCACTAGCTAAGATTCTTGCTCGGGTGTGACCACCCTCAACTAATAACTTGATCTTTCCCGGACATGAATGTCCTCAACTGGTAGTGGCTCTTCTGATGAAGACGAGCAATAATGCTCGTTTATCGATGTTGCTCGCTTAGCTGAGCCCCCATCTCGCCAGTAGCTTACCTGATAAGAACTAAGGTTTTGCTTGTTTGCTCGCGTAACACCTTTGCTCCTTTGCTCGGAAGAAAACATGCTTGACACGTGGCACATGACTTGGGCCTATTGGGCCAAGCAGCTCATGGTTAATATTTTATTAGGTCGTAGAATTAATCGTTAAAAAAAATTAAGCACCTGCTAGCTAGAATTTAAATAACATTATTAATAGTTTCGTATTAAAACAATTTAGTAGTTTTGTATTAACTACAAAGATTAATATCCTTTTAGTATTTTAATAGTTTGATACCTAATAATTTCTAATTTTTTTATAACCTGTCAGTATTGAATAAGTATTTTAATAGTTTAATATTATTTTAAATAATCCTTAATGAATAAAAATTATAAGAATAATTTTTCTTGCCTACACAACTAATCCCTGTACTTTCAAAGGAAAATGATTATTTTACGCTCCAAAAATGCACATGAGACATATGTGTATTGATTTAACAGACAAAGATAAAATAATTATACGGAATGACCAACTTTGTTGAAATTGGTTAATACGAGGACCACTGGCAAACATATTTTTGTATAGGGACGAAAAACAAAAAAAAACTACAAACTACAAGGACTAATTGTGTAGTTTGTCCTAAGTTTTTAACTTCAAAGTAATGTTTTATAATATGCTGTTCCTAATTAATTGTCATACTTTTTTTAAAAATCTATTTTAAAAAAATTGTTATGTTTTTAAACTTTCTGTTTTAGAAAAAAAAAACATCTATATTATTTTACTCTTATTGTTTCTCCTAATTTAATTAATGCACATGAGCTGTATTGGAAACTAAACATTATACCAATATTATTATAGTATGTGCCTTGTAAGACGGTCTTACGAGTCTTTATCAGACGGATCTATCAATGTTAAAAGGGTAAAGATAAAAAAAAATTCTAAGTGCAACCCCTCAGCTTTTGGAATTACAACGTCACCCTCACGTTTATAAATGAAGAGTTCATTTTTTTAGCGTAAAATGTGTCACTTTTCCCATAGAAGTATTACTTTACATTTTAATAAAAATTATCACTATTTTCCTTTAAAAAGTCACTTTTTGCCTTAAATATGTCAGTACTTTTAGCTTTAAATGTTTCACTTTTGGCCTTAAAGTGATTTTTCTTGTAGTGATACTTCTTTTCTGCCTCCCAAATCTCCAAAATTAACTTGTGGCAATAACCTTATCTTGATGCTTATCAGCGGTACCACAATTTAGTGACAGATCTTGGAACATTTAAGAATATTTCCATGATCATTTCTTTTCAAAAATATTGTATAGTCTTAACAATTAAGATTTACAGTAACTCAATCATTACTGAATTATTCATTTAATAAAAGTTATTGTAGAAGCCACTTAGTTCCTAAGCAAGATTCTCAGGAACCCTTTCTCAAAGGGTATTCGAGTTTCCTGCTTGGTAGCTTCAACTCTTGAAGCTCCGACCAGATGGTCTTCTAGGATGGATTATACTTTCGTCCGGAATCGAAGGAAACCAGAGAATAGAAACCCCATACCTTTCTAACCAGGTTTACTATGGTGGAGAGGTAGCTAAGGAATCATATGATGATGAAGATGCCCTGCAAATGAATTCTTGAGTCCCTTGCAGGATTTGCGGTCAAAGTAGGAAGGTCTTATCTTACTATGTAATATGAGATCTAACATATCTTCGAAGATAGTGGAAACATTCCTTCTTTGGCACATTCTGAATTTCCACATCTTAGCTGATCAAGACTAAACTGCACAGCCTCAATAGCTCTCTTCATTTGGACTTATATAGAAGAATATGCTCTTAAACCTATTATTCAATTGTAAAAGAATCAGCATGAGAGATCGATTTGTAATCTTTAGTAGAAATTAAATCCCTTCCAGTTGTATTGTTCTTGTATTCAAAGTTAACTACAATGTCTTGTACTATCTATTTGAATTATGAAATACAATTACAAACAACTTACATTCATGTGTATCAGATCTTCTTTTTTATATTCTTCATGATAGCTTGAACTCAAGTGCTAACATTGTAATGTTCTTATATCAGTGTAAGATTAGCAGAAATTAAATCCTTCTTATATATGTTGTTGGTCCACAATGATGCTCAAATAGGCTAGAAGGGGGGGGGGTGAATAGCCTATGATGCCAATTAAAAACTTTTCTTCTTTTACTTATAATGTATGGGTTTTAATGGCATAGGCAGTTAACACGATGAGCATGTTTGCTAGTAACACCAAATAACAGACTTGCTCTTAGTCGAGTAATGAACTTTGTTGGTGAACTGCCAGTAAATCAAAAGCCTGTTTGAAAAAGTTTAAGCTGCGGAAATAGTAAGGCTTAGATTTAGAGAAGTCTTAAGTGGCTGTACACAAATATATGATCAGAACAACAACACACTTAATCCTTCTTCCAAAATGATGTAATTTCTACCAAAAGAGAAGGAAAGAAATTACCTTAACAAAGATCGTTCTAAGACAAGTCGTCTTGTTGGTGTAAAACCGCACCCCCTACCTAAAGAGATAGGATACTTGGTTTAGAAGCGCCACAACCAAACACACCAAGCTTGGCTGATAAGCTAGGAAAGACGCCACAAGTTTTGTAGGAGACTATAAACTTGATAAGTCTAAAGTTCTCAAAGAACCAAAAGAGTTGAATAAAATTCACTCAAAAATAACATACATGATCTGATTTGCAAGGCTACAAAAGAGGCCTATTTATAGGCTAATGTGGTGGAGAATACAATGTTCATGATGTCATCAATGAGGTCAGCGATAAACTAATCCACTTATATTATAAGCTGTACTAGCTATCATGATAAGATATCAAAGACTCTTGAGTTCTCCAAGTTCATGAATGGATCCAACTTATCTTGAATGGAATTTTCTAGATTTAGAAGAGAAAATTCGGATGCCTCCTTTGTTGACTTTGAAAGGGCTAAATTTTGGTCTTATTTTGGGCTCAAAATGTACTCCTTCTTTGGGCTAGAGTTCCATCACCATGAGACTCCATTTTGCACTTCAATTGGGCCTTCTTTCTTGTGCTTTTGAGCTAGACCAATCCAAGACTACGGCCTTGTCTTGATTAATAACTTGGACTAAAAGGACTTGATTTGTTTGGTTTCCTTGAGTTGTAACTTGAGCTTGAACCCAACAAGTTCCAATTAAACCATTGATAGTATTCTTGAATTCTTTGGACTTGGACCTAGTGATAGGTCCAACTTGCCATTCAATGGGTCTTGTTCTTTTAGATTTGAGCTCTCGGATTGAACTACATCACAAATATAGATTTAAGAAATCATTAGAGAATAACTTTTCAAAGGATAAATCAATTTATGAAAGCTCATAGGGAGGTAAAGACTGAAAGATAAATCATTTGAAAGAATATCTGAATTTATTCAAAGATAAATTACAGAATACATCAACCTAGACACTGTATGTAAAATTTATGTCCTCGTCGTTCCAAGCCTTAATCTTTACTTAATCATTCATAGACAAATTCTTGAGTAAAGAAGGCAATAGGAGACGAGAACGAGGAACATATATGGGAAAACAATTTTCAAGGTCGTTCAGATAAAAATTATCTGAACGGATGAGTGTGCAGAGCACTCGACCTTCTATGATGATTGATTATTGCACAATGAACAACATTTGTAATGGAGTACGAATCTGAAGATATGAATGCAATGTAAACAGACAACTCTTCATTTTCCTTGGGTAACATCTGAGAATCTCTATCTTCAAATCGATCAAGGAGCTTGACCTCAGACTTTAGGAATAAAATCCTGAAGCTTTGCTAGAGGCTGAAGTTCTTCGAAAGAGGATGAAGAACTCAAATTAAGAACTGAGTTCTTGATCAAGATGCCGATCTTTGTCTATAGATATTTCTTATCTTTTCTTCTTCTTCAATACTTTTCTTCTTAGCAATCCATAGAGAGTGTTTTGCTAAGGTCTGTGTTTGCTCGCTACAATCTTCTTTGAAGATCTGAGATGCGTTGGTGAAGACAATCTCTTTGAAGATCTCACAATTCTTGACAAAGAGGTTCTTGTTACAGGTGTCTTTGATTCACGAATAAATTCGTTCATCAATCTCACTTGTATTGTTTGAAGAGAAGGAATGATTTCTTTTATAGATCGGGGAGTTTTTGATCATTGAGATCTGTTGATAGATTTTTGTATCCGTTGAATGATTTGTCTTGAGAACTAATGGATAAAGATGTGGTTCGATAGATCTTTAGCTGTTGGGTAAAAGACTTTGTTCTTTAGATCTCCGAACTGTTACCATGTCAGGCTGTATGATAAGTCGCAGAAGGATAGGTCTGATTCATTGATGCACTGTCAGGTGGTCTGCCCGATAAAGTAGATTCTTTTGATTTTTCAAAACCACGTGAGAGAGAGGGAGAAAGTCTTGCAGCATCATGGATGTCAGGCTTCATAAAGATTTGAATGACTTTGAGGCTTGAACATTTTTGTCTTGTCTTGATCTACTGCAGTCTCGTCTCTTTGTAGCATGTGCGGATCCAAGTCTGCTGGTGAGATGTTCAATCCCGAGGAGTAAGTCTTCTGCAAGAAAGAATTGCTGGTTACTGGTTATGCTATGAACATTCAAACCATAGCAAGTCTGTTGGTGGCAAGTCTTCAAGGTATTCTGTGGTGCACATGGTAAGTCTACTGGTGACGAGTCTTTAGAAGGCCTTTGACGCTATAGCAAGTTTGCTAATGGCGAGTCTTCAAATTATCCTTTGGTGCACATGACAAGTCTGCTTGTGACGAGTCTTTACAGGACCTTTGACGCTATATCAAGTCTGTTGGTGCTGGTGTATATGAATTTCTAGTTTGTTAATCATCATTAAGAAGGTAGGACTAGATTAGGACAACCTAATCTAAGACCTATGTGTTGTCAAACAAGCTGCCACACTAATCGATACGCAGACCTTTTAGCCACTTGTTATGACACACGGTAATGGGAACAAGCAGATCAAAATATTCAGAATATGCAAAGTGATAAGTTATTTATCAAGGATCATATTCTAACAATCTCCTCCTATTTTCTTGGAACCATTACAAAATGACATATACAAAGCACTGAAGCATTTATCAAGACATAGAAATAACATACCTATATTGAATGATCATTTTATCTCAAGGTATGCCCTATGTTGATAATTACAAGAGTGATGGCTTTAGTATAGTCTACTATTGCTTTTACAGACTCGATAAATCAAAGTACTGAACAGGTAAAACAATAGTGAAAAACAATATAGATCACTTAGGATATTTGAAAATGTTTAATCAGAATCTAAAAAGTTTTAAGTTCCTTTCTTGCATAAAGATTTTTATATCTGAAATAGTGTTTTGGCAAGAAGGAAAAGTAGGTCCTTAGGTAAATATTTGTTTTTGAAAGTTTTACAATGAGGATTGCTTTTGATACCAAAGTTTTGGAAAATATTAGTTTTGTAAAACAGTTTTAAAAGCAGTCTTGGTATAATGATTGATTAGAACAGTATCTTTGCAAGAAACATGTTTTCGAAAAAAATGTTCAAATTAGAGACTGTTTGAGAATGTTTTTATAAAAACATTTTTGTGTTCTGAGAATGTTCAACAAAATGTGCCACAAAGGCAGAAAGTGATTCACAAAGAATCAGTTGTAGGGGTGAATTTTTCACATTATGTGCTTCTTCCATAGTAGTTTTGGACAAGGGGAAATTTTGGTAGGCCCTTGTTATGAACTCTCCTCCTTAGTTCATGAACTCTCCTCCTAAGGTTGTTATTAGTCTATGTCTCATAGACTTTCCTCCTCATAGACTTTCCTCCTTAATCAATAGCTTTCCTCCTTTATAATGGGTATGTCATAACTCTCCTCCTTAATGGTTGCAAGCAAAAGAGACATGAGGGGTAATTAGGAGAGTAAGATAGTAGACAAAGAAGACTTTAAGAGAAAAGAATATTTGATTTATAAAGTACCAATTGAAAAATAAATAATACATCCTAATTATAATCTCCGAAGCTACCGATACTAGAGCTTAAAGAGTATTCTCTATCGTTTTCAGAAAAGCTACGATTGCCGAATAACGCTCGAGTTATCAGTAGGTCTCCGGTGACAAGATGACATTCATCCTCGTAAATTATGGAACGAATGGGCTGATAGGAACAAAGAAAATGGCATATGATCCTATCATACTTTCGAATGCCAGACCCATTCACTCGTCTTTGCAAGAAAGATTGACAGATGAGTGAGAAAACGATTTCAGACCAATTGATGTCGTGGGAACCGAGAACAACATTGGTGTAGTTCCAAAGTCTTCTGGTGTCATTCCTTGAGCCTGCTTTGTAAAATAGAAGGTATCGATTCAGAATTTTACCAACACAAGTACACGTCTAAGGGATAATTGTTGATGTCCCAAGTACTGTAGTCATCTCGAGAATGGTAGCCAGTTGATTGAAGCCATGATTCATTGAAGATAGAATCATTGAGAGAGTCAGGTCTAACAGAAGGAAGCTAGAAGACTTGTGACATGCTTTCGGCATTGAGGACGATTACCTCGAATGCGACTAAAGACACTCTTACTATCTCTAGCCCGTTGCATCCTTGAATAGAATTCATCAACCAACTAAAGGCTGTAGAATTCTTCACGAAATGTAAGGATGGAGACGAGTCCAGAACTGTGAAGAAGATCGATAATCGTTCCTCCGACAGTGTTATCGATTATCGGAAGAGCACACTTATCAAGAACCGTCGTTTTGGTATCCATTTCAGAGCAGTAATGACCGACATATGAAGCGGCGAAGTAATCATGTCAAAGCTTGAATTTGAATGGACATTTAATTTAGAAGGCAACGATTCATGATGACGATATTAAGTCATTTTTGGAACTATGTTTCTAGACATATTTGTGACTTAATTCGAGGTTTTCTAATACCGAAGAAATTTTTTTAAAGGAGATACTTAATTAGATGTCCTAAAAATTGAAATGAGGACGAATTCAGTATTTAGAAAGAGTAAAGGTGCTGATATTAATGACTTCTGTTTAGAAAATATTGTTAATTTGAAAGTAAATACATACCATGAGGAAATAAGATAGGTTTTATAATTCTAAATTTCGAAAAGATGTTTTATGAGGCATTCTGAATCATCTTCATAATCCTCAACAATCTCTCAAATCTTTTGGATTTTTAGAATTTAAACAATTTTGAAAGATAATTTTGTGTCCCAAATTGTTAAGTAGATAGTTTACGGGGTTTTCTGAATCATCTACACAATTCTCAGCAATCTCCCAAATCTCTTAGAATTTTAGGACAAAAATATATTTCAAAAAGAGTTTTTAATGTATATTTCAAGAAATATTTTGTAAAACAGTTGTGATTTTGTGTTCTTTGTTTCCATAAGATAATTACGGGGCTTTCTAAATCATCTACACAATCCTCAGCAATCTTCCAAATCTTCTAGAAGTTTTAGAACAAAAACAAAAAGTTTTCAAAACATTTTTGAGAGACATTTGAAATACTTTTTGGGAATCTACCGATATTTCATAAGGTTGTTTAAGTCAAAGATATCCTCACGAAAAGGTGACTAACAGAGTTGACGGTCCACTGAAACTTTGTTGATAATAGGGTAAGTTCGGTAGAGATGAAAGGTCTGTTGATATGAGCTTGTGAACAAAAAGGATGAAGGTCTGCTGATATCAACTGATAAACTAGAGATATATGCAGCAGTGATGGAAGTCTGCTGATATTAATTGATAAAAGCAGTGGAGTGATTGGTTGAAAGTTAGCTTATACCAATATATGACTGAGCAAGTATATCAGTTGTTTGAACACAATGATGTGGTCAGCAGTGAAGAAAGTCTACTGAGATCAATTTGAAAATGTTGTGTTCAATGATGGTGAAGGTCTACTGATATCATTTGTGAAGATGAGATATGATCAGTAGTTTAAGATTTGCTGATACCAATTGTTAAGAAAGATGGTGTAATCAGCAGTATTTGAGATATGCTGACACCAACTGTTGAACAAAAGAATGTGATCAACAATGATGAAGATCTGCTGATGTCAATTGATGCGCGATAAAGAGTGACCAACTGAGTTAGAGGTAAGCCAATACCAATCGATGTAAATGATGAAAGAGTCGGCAGAGATGAGAGTCTGCTGGTAGAAGGTGATCAGCAGGGATGAAAGTCTGCTGATACTGGGTGTAACATATGAGCTTAGCAGATATGAGGGTTTGCTGAATAATGATGGGTCAGCAAATATGGAGGTCTGCCCATACCATGATTGAAGAACATTTCAGAAAATTATCCTTTTGGATGCCTTGGTTTCTGGAAGGATGAACCATAAGCTTCATTGGCAAGATTAACTGATGACTATGCTCCTCCTCAATAGAATCCCAATTAAGTGAGAAGAGCATCAGAGGTGAAATGGAAGATAAGAGCCATTTTAGTCAGAGTACTTGTATCACAAAGAAACAAGCAACTCATTCTTAATTTGGCTATAAGTAAAGAATTGAGAGATCATATTTCGCTTATTGGTCAACAGTTAAGATGATGATGACTATCTTTAAGATAAGAAAGTCATCTGATCAATACATGGGATGAAAGAAAAATTTTGAGTAGAGTTGTCTTGAAGAGAGGAAACAACAGACATGAAATACTAATCTGGAATGAAAGTGTAGATGCCGCTCATTCCTCAGAAGGTCATCATACCAACAGCAGATATGAAGTCTACTGTTGCAAAGCATTTGAGACCTTATTTTTGGAGAGAATGAAGATTCACCAGAACATCATGGGTTAAGGTGAGATCTTACATTGTTGAGAAATGAGTTGCATAGGAAGCGTTGTCCTTTCTAAAGAAATCCAAAATCATAACAATTCATATTCCAACAATATTTCTTCTGATGAGATTTCTACCAGTACTCTAGACGTATTGGAGCAAATTAAGGTTCTGTTAAACTGAGTTAAAATCAGTTTTTTAAGATACCAATTGATTTAGTTATAATGACAGCAGTTCATACTAGATGAGATCGAAATATTGTCATTATGATAGGAATCAACTTAGTCTTTTGAACACTAGAAGTTTTTTGGTGAGAAAAATTAATATCTTCTGTGTTGTTTGAATTAGATCTGTAAAAATAGATTGGATTCATAAGACTAAAAAATAGATCCTGGTTCCTTCTCATCAGAATTATATATTGTCGAATAAGATTACTAATGTTTAAGGATTGGTTTGCTATTGGGTTAACAGCAGAGTTATGTTTGTTGTTGTGAATTCAGAACGACGAGGTTATTTCCTCTCCAACCCCGAAGCTTTGCCAAATCTCCCCCAAACACTAAAACTCTCCGGCCAAAGTGAACCCTAGCTATCCAATTAGGTTTCCACCCTATTTCACCGATTCCAAAATCCCAAAAAGAGCAGTTGCCCTGTCCGAATCCAGACGTCAAATCCAGCCGAAGCAAGCAGTTGCTCTGTCCAATTCAAGACGCAATATCAAGTAAAAGCAAGCAGTTGCTCTGCCCAAATCCAGACGTCAAAATCAAGCAAAAGCAAGCAGTTGCTCTGCCTGATTTCAGACTCATAAAGCATGAAAAGCAAGCAAAGCAAACAAACAACACCAGCAAAAGCAAACAGTTGTGTCGCCTGGATCCCGAGGCGAAAAACAACTAATTGGAGCAGTCACCCTACCCGAATTCCCGCAACAACAAAGCAACAGCAAAAAAAAAAAAAAAAAGACTTCCTTTCTCAAAAGGACAGGGGAAGCACATGTAGATCGTCTACTGGGCTTAAGCCCAGGCATATCGGGTTCAGACACTCACGTTCCGGGAGGTAAGTTTTGTCCCGTAGTTATCTATTATAATCTATAAATTAAATATAAATATCTAATTAAGTTTTATTTTCGGTTTATAGTTTAATGTAATAATAGTTATATTTTTCTGTTTAATTAGTTTATTTTCTGTCTTTTCTTTAAATGTAATAATAATTATATTTTTCTTTTATTTTAATTAGTTTATTTTATGTCTTTACTTTAATGTAAAATAGTTATATTTCCTTTCAGTTTAATTAGTTTCTTTTCTGCACATACTTTAAATATAGAAATAGTTATGTCTCTTATTATTTAATAAGTTTCTTTTCGGCTTAGAAGTGTAAATATAAATAAAGTTTGTTACTAGCATAGCTATTTTATTCTTAAAATAGCTTATAAAAATGTTGTAATTATTCTTTAAGTTGTATTATTCTAGTTGTAATCTTGTTTTCTTTTCTTTTTAATAAATGTAAAGTAATATCCTTTTAATTCCTTTTTATATATATAAATGTTTTGTTCTGAGCCAAAGTGTATAAAATAAAGCAAGCATATTGACAAACCCATTGTGAGACCGAAAGGGCGAGTTGGGTGCCTAACTCCTTCCTAACTCGTAACTTAGCCCCCGAACCCATACAATCTGGTAATTTTGGTTTTTCTTTGTTTCTCCTAAAAATAAAGATGGCGACTATGTTATACATATTTTGGGTCCACAATTGAGGCCAAGCGTATTCCACGCGCTTTCAAATTTCGAAACCACCCCGCCTTTCAGTGGCGCGGATCCGGTTAAAAATGGGCACTCACAACTTGCACTCTAGTTTGTTGTCGGCATTTGTGTAAGCCGAGCTTGGTTATCATGTTGATAGTTCACTACGTATAGTCTTTTGTTGAGCATCCATTAGCTCTTATTTATTTCTTGCCCTTTTTCTGGCTAGCTTGGGTTTCGACATGTAGTGTCGCCGATGGCTTGGTTTATTTGCTTAACTGTTATATCAGGAAAAGTTTTTAAAATTCCGGCCTTTTGGTGCTGAGTCATGTTACGTCTCCAATGTTGCATCACGTCATTTTCTTAAATTAAGTCTTTGCATGTTTATGTGTTTCTTGTTTCCCCCATATTTGGGCGGTTCGACCCGCGATTCCACCTCGGGTTTGGGTCGAGTCGCCACAGTTAGTATCAGAGCTGTTTTATAGGTTAGCTATCGACCAGGATAGGTTTCCTGGCCTAGGTGGGTTGGTTTTTGTGTGATGTTCTAACGCCAAGTGAATTCTTATAGGTGTTTGATGGTTGTTCCTAGAGGAGCTGGTGTAGGCCGAGGTAGAGGCAAACCCATGAGAGTTCTTGATGAGCCTAAGGCAGAGTTGCCACCTCCACCACTGAATCCAGTTGATATGAATGCTCAGATGGCGGATATGTATCGCCGCATGATGGAGTTTATGACCAAGATGGCTTAGTTTGGCCAAGGTCAGAATGTACCTCCACCACCACTCTAGAACTAAAGGCGAGAGTATCGCCACCATGGAATGTTATAACACCGAAGCTAGAGCAAGGAATAATGTTGTTTTGGAAAGATTCTTGAAGATGAAGCCTCCATCTTTTGAAGGAGAGGCAGATGCTAGTATAGCCGAGTTATGGCTAGAGGATTTGAAGAAGATCTTTGTAGCTCTAGACTGTATGGATGAAGAGAAGGTGGTGTTAGTTGTTTATAAGTTGAGGGGAGCTGCCAATCATTGGTGGGAAGTTCTACATGCTAGTTGGGAAATGAACCGGGTGGCACAGGTGTGTCCTAACTTTGAGATGGAGTTTAAGGCTTCTTATGTGCCTAATGTGGTTAGACAGAGACAAGAGAAGATTTCCAGGATCTGGAACAATGGATCCATGTCTATAGCTCACTATTCTTCTAAATTCACCGAGTTATCCCGTTATTGTGCACATCTGGAGCTGGATGAGAAACACAAGACCCATAGGTTTATGAAAGGGTTGAAGACCGAGTATAGGAAACCGTTGTTATCTTTACAGTTGGCAAATTACCGGAGTGTGGTAAATCGTGCCTACGAGATTGAGCGGGACATTGAGGAGCACATGTAGAAGCCTTCTGTTCAAGCTTCTCAGCAGCAGTCTTCACAGGAGATCGGTAGAGATCAGTCTTCTGGGAATTGATCTGGCTATTAGGGCAACCGTCGCAATGATGTTCAGAATAGGTAGCAATCTGGTGGACAGAATAGGCGTCTGTCTGAGAGTCGTGGTAGTAATGCTCCTACTCCTCAGGGGCAGTAGACTCAGGGTAGTGGACCTTTGATTCGTTCTTTTTGTAATAAGATTGGGCATTCTAGTGAGAAGTGCAAGACCAGGCTTGGTACGTGTCTTAGTTGTGGAGATCCTAGTCATCAGCTCAAGGACTGTCCTAAGTCTCGAGCTACTCAGTCCATGGGTTCAGTTCAGCAATCTAGGTCCAAGAGGGATAGTGATGGGCGTCCTAAGGCGCAGGCTTGTGTTTTTACACTTGATCAGCGAGGTGTTCCCGAGTCAACTTCTGTGATCGGAGGTATTCTTTCAATTTTTGGTCATCATTCTCGAGTTCTTATAAATCCAGGTTCTACTCATTCTTATGTCGTATTGCATTTCTTAGAGCATTTATGTGTATTGTCTACCCAGTTGCCTTATGTGCTTGCTAGAGGTGTCTACACCGTTGCGTGATTGCTTGTTGGCGTCTGAGGTTTATAGAGATTGTGATGTGCTTGTTAATGATCGAGTCTTGCATGCTGATTTGGTAGTATTGCCTATTCGAGACTTTGATGTGATTCTTGGTATGGACTGGCTTTATGTGCATCATGCTTTAGTTGATTGCCATTGTAAGTGAGTAACTTTTGCGATGCCCGGTATTCCGGAGTTTGTGTTTTCGGGTGATCATGCTATGAATGGTGTTCATATTATTTCTGCTTTACGAACTAGACAGCTTTTATCATGTGGGTGTACAAGGTATTTAGCTTGTGTACTTGATACTAGCATGCCTACTGCTAAGTTAGAAGATATTTCGGTTGTTAATGAGTTTCCAGATGTCTTTTTTACCGAGTATGCTTTACCTCCCGACCGAGAGCTAGAGTTTTGTATTGAGTTATTGCTTGGGACTTTGCCTATTTCTAGGGCACCTTACCGAATGGCTCTGGTCGAGTTGCGAGAGTTGAAGGAACAGTTGCAAGAACTTCTTGATAGGGAGTTTATTAAACCAAGTGTCTCCTTGGGGTACACCGATGTTATTTGTGAGGAAGAAGGATGGTAGTCTACGGCTGTGTATAGACTATCGATAGTTGAACCAGGTTACTATTAAAAATAGGTATCCCTTACCATATAACGATGATCTCTTTAATCAACTTTGGGGTTCAGTTGTCTATTCCAAGTTTGACTTGAGGAGTGGCTACCACCAGTTGAGAGTTCGAGCGGAGGATGTCCCGAAGACAGCTTTTCGCATGCGTTATGGACACTATGAGTTAGTGGTTTTGCCGTTTGTGTTGACGAACGCACTGTAATTTTTATAAACTTGATGAATCATGTTTTTCATGAGTATCTCGATTGCTTTGTGGTTGTTTATATTGATGATATCCTCATGTACTCCAAGTCACGAGAGGAACATAAGAATCACTCGAGAGAGGTTATTTCTATCTTGGGTCATGACAGGGAGGAAGGGGCTCCAAGTGGAAATGGGGTATGTGAGGGAGAAAGGGTGAGAAGGTGGGTGGATGGGCTAGAATTGGGCCGGGGCGATTTGGATCCAAATAGGAGCACGCGGGTCTGGCGTTAGGGAGCAGGAGGCGACACGTGGCACGTTGGATGGTCGACAGCGTATTAATGAAACTTTAATTCATAGCACCGGCCTCCCTTCTACTTCTGGAATGAGCGCCGAGGATCCTTCTCCCTCCAAACCTATTATTTAGGTCCTCAGTTAGCTCGTTAGACCTCCGTTAAGTCTCTATTGCCTTGGAATACTTAACGGACTTAACAAACTTTGACCGAATTATTCAACGCTCAACTTTAAACTCCGAATTGCCTCGATTTGCATGTATTGAGCCTTGAAAACCTTAAATATCTCCGAGATACCTACATGAAGCATAAAATACATAAAAATAGGCTCTTAAATGCAATTAATCATTAACTAATGCTCAAAATAATCAATAAAATTCCATAAAATAATTAAAATAAAAGAAAATTACAAGCTTATCATTAGTCCTTAACAACAAACTTAGTTTTTCATTCCCTATGTATTTATCCACTGTTGCAACTCTAACGATAGTTGTTAGTATACATTTTTAGGAAATTAACTCAAAGTTTTTAAAATGTACCTAGGCTATTCAACTCCCCCCCCCCTTTTAGTCTTGTATTGTGCAGTCCTACAAGATAGGACATGCTAAGTTAGAATCTCTATTCAAGGCAATAACCAAGCTTCCTAAAAAGGCAACAACAACCTTGTAGACCGAGGAAGTAAAGCACGATCCTAAGGGGAAAATAAGCAAAGCCTATTTACACTAACACATGTACACATGCACACATGCTTTCACCTTTCAACCTTGGTGTTGATTTCAACTGATATTTTGAACTAATAGATCAAGCAAAACATGAGTAATGTACTAAAGGACATTTCCTTCCATCCATAAGGTAATTTATGCCAAAAAGAATGAGATCCATCCTTTACAATTGAATCGCTCTCCTTATTACCAAAATACATGAAAAAGGATTAATGTAGATATTTTTCATTAAAGCTATGACCAACACAAACACAAAGAGTAGCCCTAGTCAGGACATGTTTAACCAAAGAGAGCTGTATAGAGAAGCACATTCCAAGTATCAGGCAAGCCTGGGAGGCACCAATGGCTACAATCTAAGCCACTATGACCGCTACTATAAAACGTTGGGTGAGCGTCTTTCCGGTATTGTGAGAGTGTCGTGATGTCGAGCAAGTAAACCGGTTTCTTGATCCGGCTCAACACTTTGTTTATTACGATCGTAGCCAATGGTGTGCCCGCTGGGTACTTCATACCAAAAAATGGTTGTGTCTCGCCTTTACATGATTTAGATGGCTCATTCCAATCCTTACCCCTGTATATATGAAATCAATGTCAATTATAATCGAGATTGAAATCACTAACAATTATAATGGAGACGACAACCAAAATAAAACAAAAAATGTTGTATTTCGTTTTCGGTAGGTAGTTTGGAAATTTTGTACTCTCCGTTCCTAAAGGAGTATCCATTTTTGAAATTTTCATATCTTTAAATAAGTGTTTACCTTTGTATACATTTACTAATTTTATCTTTGACATGTATCATGTCTCAGTGTCATAGTGTGAACTTCTAATATCATAAGTGAACATTAGTGATACTAATATACATCTGCAACTAAAATTTTGCAAAAGTCAACTTCCTGTTTTTTAATGAAAAAGCTAAAAATAAACACTCATTTAAGTGTTTATAAGTCCCTAGATCATTAGTCTCAAATTCTTTGCCCTATTTTTTAAAAGCCAAAGTTCCTTTGGTTGGTTGCCACACCCAACCCTAAGGATTGTCCCGAAGGGCGACGGACTATGGCCCCCCAATTTTCATGGGCCCAAATTTATACATACAACCTTATGTATGTATATATAATATAGGGTGAAATTCAGGTCGGTTCATTTTGAAAAGTTTGTAACCCTTTCATTCATCCGTTCTTTTTTTTCAACCGCAAAAAGCCATTTTCGAAATAAATGTTTCTATAATACCGAAATTCAAATAATGTTGTAAATTTCTTATTCTTCTCCCTTTTTCTTTTTCTTCTCCATCGTCGTTGAAATTGTTAGCCCGAACACGCAAACAAAGTATGAAGAGAAAAGAGAGTAAGGAGTTGGGTGGAGAAGAAGAACGGTGGTTCCTACTTCTTTGTCACCCTAACTTCCCACTCTTTTATTTATTTATATTATGTCGTTGATGGTGTTGTTGTTCATTCTTCTTTCTCATCATAGTGTTTTTGTAATTTAAAATAGGTTTACTTATGTGTTTTGTGTTGTTATGCATGTAAATTGTTTGATGAAATACCTGAATAATTTTTTTTTGTTGTTTGACACCTTTTAAATCTGAATGCATCAATTTCCAATCATAATGCATTATATGTGAACCGTGATGCATCGATTTGGATTTAAATCCATTTTTGTAATGTTTTTGCATTACGATACATCAATTTTTGCATTCGCGATACAAAATTGGAATATGTATTTAATACTGTTGCTTCACGATGCAAAAGCTAATACATCGCGATACAAAATTGGGTTAGATAATTAAAATTGATATATTGCGATACAAAATTGGATTATGTAATTAAAATTGATTCAATTTAAATTGATGCATCACGATGCATTTCTATAGCGCACCTCAAACTCATTAACGGTATCATCGTCTTTTTGCCCTTAAAATTGTTTTTTTCCAGTTAAAAAAATACGGGACTGAAAGGGTTATAAACTTTAAAAAATAAACCGATGCATAATTATTCCTATAATATAATATAATTAATTTTATTTAAATAACTCATTAGCCCAATGGATAAGGTGCTTACTAAGAAAAGAAACCGTTAGTCTTGGTTCAATCTTTGGAAAGTCATATAATATCTATTTTATTTTACTATTTCATTTTTATATTTCTTTAACCATAAATTTTCTTTTCCTATTAGATTCATTTTTGTAAATGATTACGGTCCGACACTTCTACCCGAAAAGGATGGTTCCGACCCGTTCCAAAAAAGGGGAAACTCTCCCTCCAGAGTTCTCCCCACACCCCATTCTCATGAGAATGCAAGAGGGAAAATCATGGTGACTCGGCGATTAAGTAGCTAGGAGGACCCGTGCCTAATACCTACAAGGAACCACCTCCACAAATGAAACCTCCACACTATGGTTGTTAGGACTCGATCCTTGGTCCTTTTCAAATCTACTAGCTCTTAACCAACTGAAGTTAAGCCCGTGAGGACATGATGATTCCGACCTTTGTGTATTGATGTGGTAGTTATCCAGACTACTAAAGAACCCTGATAGAAGAGTAGATCTCCTCTAAGATCTTCGTAAGACGGAGCCGCACTATTTCACAGTTCAATTCATTAATATACGATGAGTCGAATAAAGATGATCCGATCCATCTTATAAAAAATATCTGTAATACCGTCTTACACAAATTTTGTCATTATACAAGTTTTTGCCCCGATAAAATTAGGGTTGTTTATGCCCTTACTACCCTTGATATATTTTAGAATTTAAAAGGAAAAGGTTTCGATACATTTTTGCCCCCCACCCCCCCTCCCAAAAAAAAATTCTCCAAATAACTCATTTTGTCCCCCAAAATATTGTGACCTTTGATTTTGTTTTTTTGTTATCTTGATTAAAGTTTGATCAAGATTCAGCATCCTTGTTAAATTCTAAAAATTGTTACTACATTTGTTTCGGGTAAAGAATCCCCGTTTGAAAATTATTTTTTTTTAAATTGACATTTTTAATAGCTCATTAGTAATAAAATAAAATTTTAATACCTTAATTTTTGAAAATTGACTCTTTAAGTAAAATATCTAAAAATAAAATAGTTGATTTTTTATCCGAAACGGATGGAGTATTAGATAACATTCTTAAGATCGTAGCACTCATAAATATAGTGATACCTAAACAAACAAATGCATGTTAAAATTATTATTATGAAATTGTCCTAAATAGACTTTCTTAAACAATAATTTTCAACCGCTTAACACTGATATTATTTTTTAAACCCAAAAAAGCACACCAGAAAATGAGGCAATTTTGCATTGCGATGAATAACATGTTTTTTTTTTTTGGTTTTTTTTAAAAAAATTGATTTTAAAATAAATGAAAACTTTCAAAAGTGGACCGACCCACACTGTTTTCAATTTCTTTTAATGAAGCGAGTATCTTTAACTTCCAACTTGGCCAGGCCGGGTCAGGCCAACTTTGTTTGACATGTTTAAGTTTGTTGGATAAAATTGACCAAATTAACATCAAATATTTCCTCCGTATCAAAATTATCGTTTGGGTTAACTTAGCGCACGGTTTAAGAAAACACATTTGACTGGATTATTAATATTAGTTTGATGTGTAATTAGGTGTCACATACACATGGATTTTAAAATATTGTCGTGAAATGAAAGTTTCAAACAAAATAATTATTTTGAAACGAATGAAAAATAAAAGCACGATAATAATTTTGGGACGGAAGCGTATTAAAAAGAGATCAATTGAGCTTACTCATAGTGGGTGGGTGAAATCCCTTGGAAGAAGACTTTGGTTTTGGATGGATCAACATTTCTGTTAACCCATCTGGCCCATGTTGTCATCCCTTTATAATATGCCACAAGCCGGTTCATATCTTTGTACAATTTTCCCCCTTCTTCCATATAATCCCATCTGCATTAAGAAAATTTTCATTAGAAGAAAATAACACTAAAAAGAAAAATATAAAAGATCTATAATCATCAATCTAACGGTTGAGATCTTCCGGTGTGGGTCCACCAATGCCACGAGTTGAAAATCAGCATGTCCATTCCTTTCCATTCCTCCCCGTCCTCGATCGAGTCCAGTTTCAAAACCCGACCCACCTTCTCGCTAACGATATCAACTAGGTATGTAGTTCGATACAGCAACAACTTCACTCCGTAGTTCTGTTCAGATAGATAGAGTTAAGCCCATAGCTTAAAGTTGGGTCAAACTGCATTGAGAAGGCCTAGCCCAAAACAAGAAGTCCAGAAAATGTGCCAGCCCAATTTAATATAATTTGAGTCTTTTCAGAGGCATGGTTCATGTCCGTAGCCTAAAATATTAGAAAAATTACGGGTCGATCTACTTTTCAAAGTATCAATCGTTAGAATTGTGTGTTTTTTTTTTCAACAAGAAAATGACACTTTTTGGGGCAAAAAGTCTCTGATGTCCTTAATGAATCCGAGGCGCGTTACGAAAATGTATTGCGGTGCATTGATTTTTGCACCGCAATGAATCAATAAAATTGGAAATTTTTTTAATTACAAAATCCAATTTTTGCACCGCAATGAAACAATTTTTGTACCGCGATACATAAGTTTTTATTTTTACACGACGATTAATTTATTTTTGTACCGTGATATATAAAATATTGTCTAATCCAATTTTACACCACGATACAAAATGATAATTAATGAACCAAACCATGCCTTTTACCTTCATCTTTCATCTCCTCCATCGTAGGCATTCTTCTTCCCCCTCCTCCTCCACCTTTGTCCTAATGAAAAAATTCTTTGTACTTAATGAATTAAAAAATTTGTTTACCTTTTAGGGGCATTGCCCCTGAACTCCTACGCGACATTTTTGGAACAATATTTCGAAAAATGACATTTTCCAGTTAAAAAAAGAACGAGATACTTGAGGGGTTAGAAACTTTGTAAAAGGGACCGACCTGAAATTTACCCTAAAATATTTTTAGAAACAAAGTTGGGTTGGTGCATTTCGAAGGCCTATCCCGAAAAAAGCATCAGAAAATATTCCAACCCAATAAAAATAATAGGGTAAAATGTCTGGTCGGTCATTTTTCCAAAGTTTGTAACCCAAAAAGTTTACTGTTCTTTGTTTCAATCTCAAAAGTCTATTTTTTGAAATATTGTTACGAAAGTGTCATCGTCTCATTCAACAACTCCGACAAACACATTGAATTCGAAAATCACCATTGATGCACAACGAAACGAGAACGGTTCCGATCCCTTAAGTACGGAACTGTAATGGATTTATGCTGGGTTGAAGGGTTTTTCAGTAGGACGAAGGCGGAGGAGGGGGGAGAAGAAGAAGGCTTACGAGAGAGGAGATGAAAGAAGAAGGTGGAGGACATCGTCTGACTCATTATCATTTTGTATCGTGGTGCAAAAATTGATTACATAATACATTATGTACCGTAGTTCAAAAAGAGTTTCATCGCGGTTCAAAAATAGGTTCATCACGGTTTAAAAATAGTTTCATCGCGGTGCAAAAATAGTTTTCTTGCGGTGAAAAAATAATGACATCCGTAACACGGTTCAAAAATAGCATCATCACGGTTTAAAAATAGTTTCATCGCAATGCAAAAAAAAAGATATTTGTAGCGTGCCTACGGTTCATTAAGGGTATCGTAGTTGTTTTGCCCCCAAAAGTGACTTTTTCCGATTGAATAAAAAGAAAGAGTACTTTGACGATTAAAAATTTCAAAGAAGTGGACCAACCCGTAATTTCTCCAAAGTAATATGGGTCTTATCCGAGTTAAGGATAGAGTCATCAAAACGGACTAGCAGGACGGACCAACTTGCAAAACATGCGGACTAGAAATTCTTTGGCCCAACCCGACCCACCTTAGGTTACAGGACGGTGACTAACCAGCTAAAGAGCGAGACGACCATTGTTGAATGAAATGACATTGAACATAAAATATTTAAATAACTCAAGCTCAAGCGGTCTTTGTTAAATAACTATTAAAAAATATTTAAAACTTGATTTGTTCTTTTCAATGTCAAAAAATATTGAAACACCCCAAATGATGGCTTGATGGATGATTGATTATTGGTATAATATATATAATATATATCACATTTAAATCATCAAAGAAGTCTCGTCCATAATTGGATCAGATTTCTCTCCATTTCTGCTTTTCAATATTAATTATATATATATATATATATATATATATATATATATATATATATATATATATAATATGTAAAATTTGGTGGACCAACCTAACCACCCCATTTAATTCACAACCCGTTTGGGTCTAACCCAAAAAATCGTTTTTTAGTGGGATCATATTTTTAAAACCTAATAAACCTTTTTAATATAACAGGACGGACCAATTCAATAGATTTGACCCATTTTGATGGCTTTAGTTAAAGAGGATTAGTTATTTAGTTACATAGCTTAAAATATTTTTTAGAAACAAAGTTGGGTCAAAGTGCATTGAGAAGGCCCAGCCTAGCCAATTATATGAGTTTTAACATGCGGAGGTTATTAAAGGGAGCATTTATATCATGTCATGTCTTGACTCGTGAGAGAAATGCAGTGTAATGCACCAATCGTATAACAACATTTGGGATGATGAGCGTGACCCGACTCATAATTACTACCGTTCGTTTTTGTTTTTTTTTGTTTTTTGTTTTCCTCTTACGGGGCATGGGAAGGGATTGAACCTGAGATCTCACACTTTGTAAAACCCATATCTACCACTGGGCTACTCCCTGAGACCTCATAATTACTACCGAGTATTACTACCGAGTATTAATATTAGTTTGATATATAATTTACTTTAAATCTTATATATATATGTGTGTGTGTGTGGCTCATAATTAAAGTAAAATGAAAAAGTAAGACTAAAGTGATAAAAGCAATGTTCTAAAAATAAAAGTTTCAAACAAGATAATTATTTTAGGACGGACGAAAAATGAAAGCAATATAATAGTTTAGGCACTGAGAGAGTATTTTAGATTTTTTCACAAAAATTAAGAAAATGATTAACCATATATAATATTCTTTTAATGTTTTCAATGTACCTTTAGAGGTGTTTAATCAATAGGTCTCTTTGTTCTTTCATCTCATACATAATATAACATTGTTAGCTTAATTTACAAATGAAACTATAACTTTTCATACGACTGAGCTCTAAAATATGACAAAATTGTCTTTTCTCCAAACGAACTTTGATTTCTTCAAGGTTTTTTGTAAGAAAAGTTGTAGTCTTAATTATTTGGGATAATATTTTTCCTAATTAATAAGAACATTATAGATCATATGTGTAAAAAAATTATAAAAAAGAACGTAAACACTATATGTTTTGGGAAAAAAAACGACACTTATTTTAATACGTCAAAAAATATTTGAGGTTTATGGGACCATTTTTTCACATGTTAAAGATTAGTATATGGTCACATCCCTATCAAATAATTTGGCCACAAACGAAAGTCGTCTAAATTGTCCAAAATATGGTGGACCAGGTAAGAATTGTTTAAACAAGCTTCCTGCTTTCGTGGATAGCTAAGTTGGTTGTTTTTGTTCCGATAAAAAATTGGGTAAGACAGTTTTATTGATATTATTTTAATAAAATAAATCATCTTTACCTGATTTGTTATGTGTTGATGAGTTAAGTTATTAAAGAGTGAAACTTGGTCTTATAAATAAAATATTTTTTCTAGAAAAAAAATAATGTTTTCAGTATTAACTTAGATATTTTTGTGAAGTTATTAGTTTTAATTGATACTTTTATGGGCTTGTAAGAAGCTTATTTTACATATTTACATGCATGGTCTTTAACATTATTTTTATTGAATTCAATGGTTCGAGATATTCTCTTCGTTCGGAGTAAATAGTCTTATTGAAAATCAATTTTTTAAAAAAATAATATTTTTAGAAGGTAATTAATAATAAAATGACACATTTATACATAAAATCAACTTTTTAAGTGAAAAATCACAAAATAGAATAATTAACTATTTGATCAGAATAGATGATGTATAATATAGTGTCGAATTTGGAGTTACAATCTAACTAATCGGATTGTGAGTGGTTTCAAATCAAATTCTCACATATTGAATTCTTTTCTATGATAAAAATGAAAAAAAGAACTTTCACATGTTATTTCAACTAAAAGTAGATTTTGGGTTATCATGGTTCGGTTTGGTTCAGTTTTTGTTAGAAAAAAATGAAGAACTATAACCAAATTATTAAAGCGGTTCATAAAAAATTTAGAACTAAAACCAACCCGAGATGCATGAAAACTAATATTTTAGTTAGATCCAAATCCAATCCAAAATGTATAAGAACCAGACCAATATGTTGGTTTTTGACAACTTAATACAAACATATAATAAAATCTATACTTTATATGAAAACTAAAAAGAATTCAATTATAGTTAACCGTTGAAAATACAATTCAATTCACACACAAAAAAAAAAAAATATAGTTCATTCAACAATTAAAAAGTTTAAGTCCTGATATTAAAATCTAGTTAGAGCACCACCATTGTTCAATTCTTAGCCTTCTTCTTATTAAGAAATCCAAATTTGACATATAGGAGAAACAGAGTGAGGGTTTTCTAAATATGAAGAAAATTTTTGGGAGAGAGGAAGGAGAGAGGGGGTTGATGCTTACTTTGTGGTGTGTGGGAGGGGGGAGGGTTTTGTATTTATGTGAGATGGTGTTAAATTTAATATTTTTTGTGTAAGAAGATATATAAAAAGATTATACAATTGGAAGATATATTTTTAATTAGATAAGAAGATAAAAATGTGTAGGTGACAATGGAACCCAACTAACATAATGTGTAAGAATTTTATACAATGGTGATGCTCTTAATACGACAAAAAAAAAAAAAAAAAAAAGAGAGAGAGAAAAAAGTAGGTAGATGAACACATAAATTTAGCATTTCATATTATGAAAAGAGTTTATCGGTAAAAATATGTTAAAACTCCAAATTCTTAGTTATACGAGAGAAATGTTATAAACCAAGTCTAATTAGTTAAAGGGTTTATCTATTTATTAGTTTTAATATTATTATCAATCCTAATCATTATAGGATAGTACTCCAACGGTGGTTGAGAATTTCTAACAAGAGTACGATAAATTTTATTTGGAATAGATCTCCTGTAATATCGTTTTATGGATTTTAATTCATAAAATGAAATCATACTCTCTCACAATTCAATCCATCAATACACAACGGATCAATTAAATAGGATTCGTCTCATAAAAAATATCCGTAAAACTATCTTACACATATTTTTATCTTTTATTTGCGGTAACTTGTTTGTCATCCGTTGTTAGTAGCCTTGTGTTCTTTTCCTTTACTAAGCATTAGGATCAACAATTCTACTATTTTTGAACCAAAACCAAAACCTGTAAATTGGTTTGGTTCCGAACCAATTTATAAGTTTTAAAATCAGGACCAAACCAATTGATCGGTTCTACTAAAATTTTGAACCAAAACCAAAACCTGTAAATTGGTTTGGTCGATTTCTATTGATCCATTTGTTTTTGGAAAAATTATGCTCACCCTTAATAAGGGTAAACCGTCCGGCTCAATCAAACTAAACCAAAACAATCAATTTAATTAGGTTGTGATGCAAGATAGTTCGGTCTCAAGTTGTAAAATTTTAAAAACGGTTGGTTTATTTCAATTTTGTGGTTTTTGTAATTGAATCGAACCGAACCAGGATATATAAATTTCATTAATATTATTTTTTAATGTTTCATTTATGTGTATGTTTCTAAAACCTTGTTTTTTTTCAATGTTTGATGTTAATTTGTAATTAAACATATCATTTAATATTAATGTTATTTTTTAATGTTCGATTTATCAATATTAAAAAGTCAAATAACGAATTTCCTTCCAAAGTTGTCACCTAATCCCATAGTATCACCCAAATTACGTTTTGCGTCAAAATCATTCTTTGACTTTGTCATTTTTCCCAAATTACTCATAACCGTGACGGACGTTAGATTTTTAACTAAAAGTTAATATGTGCATCTCCCGAGCATGACATTTTAGTCATTTGGATCGGGGGTGCAAAGTGATATTTGGTAGAATGGGGCGAGCAGTTGTAAATATTTAGAGGTGAGGGGGTTCTATTAGAAATGAAAAATCCTAATCTTAGAAACCTGATCTCTTCGTCTCCCTCTCCTCCCTACAGTGTTCATGTTCCGAACCAAATGAAAAAAAGATTTCGTGTTTCTTTCTATAATAATATGAAATTACTACTTTAATTGTGCCGAAACAAGAGATCAAGACATAATGTAAGCACTTTGTTCTCTTACAGGCCCACTGAGCACACAACTTGAGTCATTAGGTTCACTACAAGTCGACCGAAAAGTCCATGTATATACTAGTGTCTAAACGTAATGTGTGACCACCTTATAAATCGAACACAATTCTCACACCTATCCGATGTGGGATAGGTATTACAACATTCGTTCTCAAATTATCGTTTGCCTCTCTTTTTTCGTTCGTTCTAAAATAATTGTCTTTTTTTAAACTATCGTTTTTAGGAAAACATTTTTATTATTTTACCCCTACTTTTTCTACCTACTTTAATTATTACCATATAATCAAAGACATTAAAGGAAACCAAACTTTTCACCAATATTTATAAAAGGTATGATGTTACGAGTTATAACTTATGTATTATTACAAGCTCTAGTGTAAGTGTCGATAGATAAAATCTTTTAAAATCTCTATACCGGTAGATTAAATATGTTATTTTTAAAATAATGAAATGAACATTTTAAATTATTACCAACTTAATTATCTAACGATTCTAACACTAAAACATATAATAATATCATAAGCTCTAACTCCAAATAACATTTACCTATTTATAATAAAATTAATTATTATTTTTAAATAATGTACTGTATCAAATTAGATAATATTTTAAAAACGGAATGAATATTTGTTTTGAGATTGATGTTACGTAAAGTGTGCAAAACTTGACTTCTTTACGCTTGTAAAGACAAACCTAACACAAAACCTTCTTAGCACGCAAAAGGAAATAAAAACGTAATGATTGCATGGAAGGTATGAAAGAAAAAGAGAGGGAAAGGTTTATCGAGTCACGTTCAAAATCTATCCTAATTACTCCCTCTTTTCCGCCAATAGAGTTCAAGTATAATAACACTAATAATTAATAAATATATTAATATTATTAAAATTTGTTATAGTAACAAAAATACTAAATTATTATCAATATGCTTATAATATAAGTGAAAGGTAAAAATTAAAGATTATAAAAATTGTTAATATAATTTTTAAATATTTTTAAATAAAATATTTCAAAATTAAATATTAGACTCTTACATTGAAGAGTGGAGTAATAACGACGTTTTTTTTCTTTTAAAAGTGACATATATATTGAGTAATATTATATGCACCCAAAGTGTGTACTAAATCTGACCAAAACTATTTTGATAAAAACTTGGGTAAGATGTTTTTACGAATATTTTTTATAAAATTGATAAACCGTCCGACTCAACCAAACTAAACCAAAACAATCAATTTGGTTAGGTTTTGATGCAAGATGGTTCGGTCTCAAGTCGTAAAATTTTAAAAACAGTCGATTTAATTCAATTTTGTGGTTTTTATAATTGAATCGAACCGAACCAAGATGTATAAATAATTTCATTAATATTTTTTTTTATGTTTCATTTATGTGTTTGCTTCTAAAACCTTGTTTTTTTTTCAATGTTTGATGTTAATTTGCAATTAAACATATCATTTAATATTAATGTTATTTTTTAATGTTCGATTTATCAATATTACTAAGTCAAATAACGAATTTCCTCCCAAAGTTGTCACCTAATCCTATAATATCACCCAAACTATGTTTTGTGCCAAATCATACTTGACGTTGTCATTTTTCCCAGATTACTCCTAATCGTTACGGACGTTAGATTTTTAACTAAAAGTTAACATATGCATCTCATGAGCATGATATTTTAGTCATTTGAATCGGGGTGTAAAGTGATATTTGGTAGAATGGGACGAGCAGTTGTAAATATTAAAAATGAAATTACTAATCTTGAAACCTGATCTCTTCGTTTCCCTCTCCTCTCCACAGTGTTCATGTTCGTGAACCAAATGAAAAAAGAGGTTTCGTGTTTCTTTCTATAATAAAATGAAATTACTACATTGATTGTGCCGAAACAAGAGATGAGACATACTATATTCGTTCTCAAATTATCGTTCACCTCTAATTTTTCGTTCTAAAATAATTATCTTTTTTTAAAACTTTCGCTTTTAGGAAAATACTTTTACTACTTTATCCTAACTTTTTCTACCTACTTTAATTATTATCACATAATCAAGGGTATTAAAGGAAACCATACTTTTCACCAATATTTATAAGATGTATGATGTTACGAGCTAGAGCTTGTGGTATTATTACAAGCTCTAGTGTAAGTGTCGATAGATAAAATCTTTTAAAATCTCTATACCGTCAGATCAAATATGTTATTTTTAAAATAATAAAATAAACATTCCAAATTATTACAAACTTATTCATCTAATGACTCTAACACTAAAACATATAATAATATCATAAACTTTAGCTCGTAATAACATTTACTTATTTATAATAAAATTAATTATTATTTTTAAAT
The DNA here is from genome assembly GCA_013146195.2 of Codonopsis lanceolata. NCBI lineage: Eukaryota > Viridiplantae > Streptophyta > Magnoliopsida > Asterales > Campanulaceae > Codonopsis > Codonopsis lanceolata. Next base: position 60,418,224 of record CM028381.1, read on the forward strand.
CCATATACCATGTCAAAATAAATAATATTTTAAAAACGGAGGAAATATTTGTATTGAAATTGATGTTGCGTAATGTGTGCAAAACTTGACTTCTTTACGCTTGTAAAGACAAACCTATCACAATGATTGCAGGGAAGGTATGAAAGAAAGAGAGACGGAAAGGTTTATCGAGTCACGTTCAAAATCAATCCTAATCACTCCCTCTCGTCCGCCAACAGAGTTCAAGTTTAATAACACTAATAATTAATAAATATATAAATATCATTAAAATTAATTATAGTAACAAAAATACTAAATTATTATCAATATATTTATAATACAAGTGAAGAGTAAAAATTAAAAACTATAAAAATTGTCAGTATAATTTTTAAATATTTTAAAATAAAATATTAGACTCTTACATTGCAGAGTAGGAGTAATAAAGTCGTTTTTTTCTTCTAAAAGTGATATATATATATAGAGTAATATTATATGCACCCAATGTGTGTACTAAATCTGACCAAAACTATTTTGGTAAAAACTTAGGTAAGACGTTTTACGAATACTTTTTGTAAGATTGATAATCTTTATCAAAGTCATCATGTGTTAGTGAGTTGAGTTATGAAAAAATAGTGTTTCATTTTACGATTAAGATTAATAAAAATCTTTACGAAAAACGTAACACGCTTTTGACATATTGGTAGGACCCACAAATTATTTCCCATGAAGGAGAAGTTTAGCCGCATCTCTCTCTCTCTTCAAATAAAGAAGTGGGCTGATTTTTTTTGCTTTTTCTTTGATTTTTGATCTTTTTGTAATTCAATTTTTTAAAAAATAAAAAATTCATATTTTTATTTATAATTAGAGACTTAGTTTGATTCATTTCGATAATAAATAATGTTTTTTCTAAATTTTAAAATTATTGAAAATAAAGATAATGATACATATAAAATTATTAGAATTTTTAAGTTTACTCGATTTTACATGACCTTAGTGCACAGTTTTAATATAAGTACGACCCGAAATCTAATATTTTCAAAAGTTCATTATGATAAGTCGTTATGGATTGCTTAGAATAAATGATGTAATCTTATTGTCGTCCACAATCAATCACGATGGACTTCCTTGATTTGTTGCTTAATTTCGCAATCACCTTACCATTGTTATGAAAGGTTTTAATCTTTTTCCCTTTTTCGTTTTCTCTTTATACTCATTTGCGCAACCACTTGTTCAAAAATCAAAATATTCACCTTTTTAGTTCGGACAACCAAGTTGTTCCAAACGTGGGACAAGTTGGGTATTTTTGTAATCTTAACATTTAATTTTTTTTCCCAATAAATCTAAGATTTAAATAATAAATTGGTCACCAAACTTAATGCTTTTATTTTCGTTACAACTTTCAATAGAAAGGTCGGGTGTTTAAGTTTTTTCAGAGGCAATGTTATGTTAGCTGAGAGGTCGAGTGTTCAAACCCTACCAGAGACACTCTGGTATATCAGTACTCTCAACCGAGAGATCGGATGTTAAAACCCTCACTAGATGCACCATTTGTTCTAGTCACACCAAAGATATCATATATCTATAATTATAATATTTCAATGTATTAGAATAATAATAAATAAAAAAAGGATTGAGGTAAAGTTTATGTCCCATCTAACCTTTTTTTATTAAAAAAAAAACTACTCCCTCTGTGTTTAAATAATCATCATAGTTGACCCGGCGCACAGTTTAAGAAAAAACAATTGACTTGATTATTTATATTGGTTTGATGTGTAGTTTCTTTTAAAGCTCATATGTATATGACTCATAATTAAATTAGAGTGAAAATGTAAGAGTAAAGTGGTAAAAATGATGTTCTAAAAAGGTAAGTTTTAAACTGGACAATTATTTAAGAACGGACGAAAAAAGAAAAGAGGACGATAATTTAGGGACGGAGGGAAAATTTTTAGTACTTCAATTTTGAACTTAGTCATTACATTCACTTTCGTTAATGATTAAGATTTTCTTAAATGATGTCAAGTTTTTACCTTTACTTTTTATTTTATTTTTAATTATTTACTTTTTTGTTCTTTTAAATATTTTTACCTTTTTTTTCTCTTAAACTTATGTTAGTGACTAGAAAAGCAATCACTATTTTATAGTAAAAAAATATAAAACTTGCAAACAATACAATGTTAAAAAAAATAATGAAAAAATCTCTTTTTCTTTTACTTAAATTTAGATTAGTAAAAGAATATAGTTTGGACATATAAGTAAAGAAAATCCTTATTTATTTTTTATGTGGTTATTTGTATTCTTTATGTATTAGTCCTTGTTTGGTGGAGTATTTTGACTAAAACATTTCCCAAAATACATTGTTTTCTCTTTTAAAGTGTTTTAATGCAGCGTTTTAAAACGCTCCAATTGGAAGCGTTTTAAAAACAAGTTGAGTTTATAACTATATATTTATGAAAATAACGTCTTAAAATATTTTCTCAAACAAGTTTACAAAAAAAAAATTATGTGTTTGAAAACCATGCGTTTTAAAAATGATGCGTATTGAAAAGCTGTGTTTTCAAAAAACTGCACCAAACAAGGTCTTAGGCTCCGTTTGTTTCACATAAAATGATTTCCGGAAAATTATTGCTAGAAAATGAAAAGATTTCATTTTTCAGGTGTTTGGTAAATGTTTTGAAAATATGTCGGAAAATATTTTCGGATGTTTGGCAAATATACGGAAAATATTACGGAAAACAATATAAGAATAAATACAAAAAGCATATTATAATATTAATACACTTATTGAATATAAAATAGTGTTGAAGTTTAAGTAATTTTTTTTAATAACTCTCAATTTATCATTAATGATGTCAAATCAATAAGTTCCATCTTTTTTCAAGCTCACAAATAATTTTTTATTAATAATTGATATGAAAATTTTTTTAAAAAATAAAATAAATAATGTTTGGGACGTCCTTAAATAATAATATAATATAGTGGACACAATTTTAGGATGTATTGAATATTTTTAAAATTATAATTTATAAATAATGTGCACAAACTCCATTTATATTTCTAAACAATTTATTTTTTGAGTGAAATATTGTGATTGTATGTAAATATGTGTAATTTTAGAAGGGCGCGGAGGGTTACTCGAACATTCGGAAAATGACTTACGAAAAATAAATTTGTAAGTCATTTTCCGGAAAAGAAAACTTCATTTTCCGTTGACTTGGAAAAGCTTTTTCGTTGACTACATTTTCCTAAGACTACCAAACACCCGAAAATGAAGAAAACGTTTTCCAAAGTCATTTTCCGTGAAATAAACGAGGCCTTAATTTTTATCTCTATTTTCTTTATGTAAATTCAATTTATTTGTGTTGACTAAAAAGTTTCAATAAATTCTATTTTGCTTGTGAGATGTTAAGAAGTAAATTTATATAAATTCTTAACAATAATTTATTATTAAAAACATTTATTATTATTATTATCTTTAAGATTTTTTGTTCGATTATTAAGTTAACTTCTTTTAATATTTCTATTCAAAATCCTTGACCGAAAAGTGTCTATCTTGACTTTAAAGTTGAAGTGTAATAATAATTATATTGAAAAAAAGAGTTAAGAATAATAATAATTAAAAGTACTGTATTCATCAATTTAATATTTAAGTATAAATATAAAGAGTAAATTATTAAACATCGAGTGTTACTAAAGTAACACGTTTCAATATAATAATAACAGAATTTTATTATGCAGTATATTTTATTAGTAATAATGAGAACAAGTAACTACCCTTTATCTTTACCTTCAACGGCAGGCAAAGAGTTAACTTAAAAGCCTACTATCCCCACTTCATCAAAGACTTAAAAAGCCTGTTTCAAAAAGGGTAAACTTTCCTTTTGAGAGCCTGTACACCCACCTCTATAAAAATAGGAGAGAAAAAATTACGATGATTTAGCGATTAAGTAGTTAGGAGGATCCGTGCCTAGTACCTATAAAGAGCCACCTCTACAAGAAGATGAAACCCCCACACTGCGATTGCTAGGACTCGATCCTTGGTCCTGTTCTAAATTTATTAGCTCTTAATCAACTGAGTTAAGTCCGTGAGCGCAATGAGTTAAAAGCCTACTATATTAGGGTTGTGTGTTACTTCCTCTGTTCCAGACTCTATTTTAGACAGAGTACATTGTTTTATTTTTGGATCGTTTAATTTAAAAAATTTATTTTTAAAAATTAAATATAAATGTGTCATTTTATTACTAATGAAATGTTAAAAATATTATTTATTTTTAAAAAAATTGACTTTTGAACAAGAACTTTTTGCTCGAAACGAAAAAGAGTATAATATAATTGGGTAGATGGTGTGATGTATTCTATATATCTTCTTGGAGCTAATTAAGAGTTTTTTATTTTATTTTATTTTGATCGGTTAATAATTTCATACATCATAAAGTAAATAAGTTAATCACTTAGTATCGGTTTGATTAGTCATGACAATTGTGTTTGGGTTGAGTTGGATGGATAACAGGTTGAAACGAGTCGAAATCTGTTAAAATCTAAAATATCAAACGAGCTGAAATGGATCAGGTTGGAACGTGTAATATGTTAAAACGGATTGACCTGTTTTAACCTAACTTTTCCCCCATAAAGATGAATTTACAATATAAAAAGTCATGAGACGAAGCGTGTAACGAGTATGAACCGTTTTAATTTGATCCGTTAATATTTTTGAATTGAAATGGATTACCTGTTTCAACTCAAATATATTAAAGGGTTGAATTGAGTTGAGTAGATTAATGAATATTAAGTTGTAATTGACATGCCTATGTTTTATAACGTAAATTAGAAATTTGACCACATAAATTATCAAAGAGAAACCAATAGCACATTAGTAAAAAATAACATTTTCATTCCTTAATTTTTAAAAATATAATTTTTAACTGAAATATTTAAAAATAAAATAATTGATTTTTTACCCGAATCGTTACGGTGTGACTAGTTATTACGGGAAATTTGGAAAGGCGTAGAACGTGTACTAAGGTTTGTTTGCATGAAATTTCCAAAATAAGAAGTACAAGTCTTTAACAGAATTGAAAGCAATGTTAATCATGGGCCAGAACCTCACAAGTTGGGAATCCCATAGATTCTCTCTATTTGATTCATTCAAAAATATATAATGTCTCAATATATTACAGTAACATATTAAAAAATTTCATCCAATAATCTATAAATCAACAACTATTTGAAAAGATTTTGCATAATTAATGAATTTAATAGTTTGAAGAGGTCATTGATTTTTAAACCTTGGATAAAGTTAATTACTTCCTTCGTTTCGGGTAAAAAAATCATTATTTTATTTTAAAATGTTTCACTTAAAGAGTCTATTTTTTAAATTTAAGATATAAAAGTGTCATTTTATTACTGATTATATGTTATTAAAAGTACCATTTTCAAAAAAAATTTAACTTTCAAACGAGGATTATTCATCCAAAACAGACGGAGTAATTATTAATACGCTACACAACATTGGATGAATCAAATGAATAGGATTTCCAGGAAGAGTTTTATTTTCACAACTTAAGAAAAAAAATAATTTACTTGATTATTAATATTATATAGTTTTTTTTAAACCACGTACTTCTGATTCATAATAAAAAAATAAGGACTTATTTGATAGTCAAGTACGAATGAATATTGTTATTAATCCGGGTACTATTAGCATATCGTTATTAATCTTGTTATTATATATTGAGGGTAATTTTGGAATTAAAGATATTAATTTCATAATTTTTTAGTGAGGGAGCTAACAATGTCACTCTCTCCCTTGGTATAATTAGTAAGGGGATAAGAGTTTTATCCGAATAATTAGTATTACTAATCAAAATCGCATAATGTGTACCAAACATCCAAAAATCGACTTATTAATCCTATCCGATTTTAAATATGTCTACCAAATGACTCATAAGAAGAAAAATATAATTAAAGTAGTAAACGTTTTGTTACAAAATGAAAATTACAAATAATTGTTTTAGGAAAGACAAAAAAAAAGTACGATAATAATTTTGGGGATAATGGAATATATTTTCAACTAATATTAATAACTATATTATAAATTAGTACATGTGTACGTGTCATAGACACGGTGTCGGTATGAGATCAATTTAATGAATGATCGTGATAAACAAAACTTATAATTGATGGAATAATTCAAATAAAAAACACAACTGAAAGTTTTATATATAATTGTAAAGAGATAATTGAAACATAACTTATACCTAAAAGAATCATTTATAACTCATATACTTACGAATTAATTTAAATTGTTAATTGTATTTAACGCAACTCGATCAAATTCGATAATTAAAAACTGATCTTTTTTATAATATAGACTCCGGAAAGTTTAAGTCAAAAAGTAATCATGCAAGTGGCTACCTGCCGGCTGGAACTTTCAAATTCTATTTTGTCTTCATACCTTTCTCAAATTTTTTAAAGAGTACAACCACAATAGATTGGCAAAGTGGGGAAATGCTTACCCAACTGGCAACCTTCACTTTCAAGATTGTCTATTTAACTTTGGATAATTTAATTAATTAACATTAAAACTCAACAAGTAATCGGATTGGGGGTGTCAACAAAAGAAATGGAGTGGAAATAGCAAAGTTCAAAGTGCCTAAAGGCTAAAAGGGTGGGGGAGAAAGGGACAAGACATGCATGCACAGAAGCTTGAATAATCATTTTTTTTATTTGGTAAAAAAAAAAAAAAGATAAGGTACCAGTTAAGTAGTACTAGAACTAGAAGTGATCACTAATCAGTACTTCTACCCTTATTTAAATTATGACAAAATTTACGTAAAATGGTTTTATGGATATTTTTTATAATTAATATAAATCATTTTTATCTGACTTATTTTGTGTTGATGGGTTGAGCTGTAAGACAGTAAAGCTCCGTTTTATACATTAAGATCCGTAAGACCGTCTTACAGAAGAAATATTATTAAATTATTGTGTTGATGTATTTTCTTAAGTCAAATGAATTGTTTTTCAAATATAACATTGATGTATATGTTTTTATATTTTTCAAATTCATAAACTTCATACACATTTTAAGAATTACAATATTCTTTTTATGATTTAAAAAAAATAAGGGAGGGAGTAATAATAATAAGAACAATAATAATAATAATAATAATAATAATAATTTGAAGAAAAATAATAATTTAGTAACTCACCTCAAATGTTAAGTCAGACAGAGGTCCTTTTTTAATGAGGGAAGTTTTGGTATTTGGTACCCAAGCATGAATCATGCAACTCAAAGATTGCCACATGTTGAAACTCAGTGAGTCACCCACAAATAAGATCTTCTTCCCTCTCCACTTTTCCAAGAATTTCAATCCATTAAACCTGCACCACCATCACTTAATTTCAATTCCTCCATTACCATTATCAAAATTTAAAAAAAAAACAAATTATTGAAACAATTAACCCATGAAAGTGCATGAATTGTGAGATTGAGCCTTCTTAATAGTCTTTATTTCAAGCAAGAAATTTGACACAGCAGTAAGACTGTGTCATCACGAACTTGAAAGTTACTCCTACTTTAATCTTACTACTGCGTCAAATTTAAAGTAACTTTTAAGTTCGTTATGAAATGCTCTAGAACGATCAACGACATACTGATCGTTCTAGATGAGTAGTGTGGAAGTAGTACCCGGGGAGGTTGCAGGAGAAGGGTTGCCAGCGGTATTTCAGATAAGATTTATCCGGGCGGCCGTATTTTAGACAGTTGAATTCAGGATCTATGAATGGACAAGTGGAGTAGTCATAGAGAGGATATGAAGAATCAAGTACCCATTTGCCTTGGAATATATTGCATGAGCCTCTGTTGGCAAGCTTTCTTGCCCTGCTGCTATTGCTAGAATTGCTGTACAATTGGCCCTCAGCCTTTATTTGATTTGAAAACAAATATAGTGAAAGAAACAGGGCTCTCAACAGAAACCTCATCTTGGTTTTTGATCCTGAAATTTTTAAATTGTCAAAGTACAGTATGTGAAGTAAAAGTTGTCTCTGAAATGTGTCCCTATATAATGGGGAGAGGGAGAGAGGGGGAGAGAGTCAGAGAGAGATGGGAAGAGGGAGGCCACAAACTTCGATATTTTTTATTGGTAAGAAGATCGTTTTTACCCGACCCATTATATATATACTCTTTTCGTTTTTAAATTATCGTTTTTTTATAGTCTCAAAATAATTTTTCAGTTTAAAATTTATTTTTGTAAAACATCACTTTTATCACTTTACTATTACCTTTTTACTCTACTTTAATTATGAGACATATATACATGGGCTTTAAAGGAAACTACATATTAAATCAATATAAATAATCAAGTCAATTGTTTTTTCTTAAACTGTGCGCCGATCAATATATTTTTTCTTAAAAAAGGTTGGAGGAAACATAGAATGTACTCGATCCTTAATTATTTTTTATTATTTTAATATCTTAAAAGACTATAATTGTATATATATAATGTCTTTGGTGTGGGTCGAACAAATGATCCCTATGGAGGTTTTGAATACCCGACCTCTCGGTTGAGAGTAATGAAGTACCAGGTGACTCTGATACGGCTTAAACAATCGACTCTCCGTTAAGATAAGTAAGTAACTAAATAAGGTCTGTGGGTGAGGTTTGAAAAACAACGTTGCCTCTGAAAAGTCTTGAACACTCGATGAGAGTAATGAAGTATCATGTCTTTGGTAGAGTTTGAACACTCGACCTCTTCATTAATATAAGTTAGTAGATAAATAAGGCTTTTGGGTAAGGTTTGAAAAACAATTGTGCCTGAAGAGACTTGAACACTTGACCTCTATATTGAGACTTGAACACTCGATTTTTTCGTTAGAAGAAATGAATAATATCAGTTGAATTAGAGTTTGTTGGTATTACTATTTAATGATGAGTTAAATTATGAAATAATATAATTTTATCTTACGAATAAAAGATCGGTAAAACACGGTATTATAGAAGACGTATCCAACTGGATGAGGGAGACAGTGGGCTGCACATGGTGTGTACCACAAATTCTCTAGTTTTGGGAGTATACACTACTGTTAAAGAAAAAGGCAACGTTTATTTCTCTTTAGCATTGGCAATTTATGTGAATTTCAACGTGCGCTGGGGACAGATCAAAAGACATGAGCCGGCGTTCCAGTCCACATCAGAATTTTGAAAAATATAAAAAAAAATTATATGTTAATCGGCATTATTAATTGTACAAATTAACATATTACACAGTTATTATTATTTATAATATTTTTTAAATGTGTAACCCACATGACATCAAAATCATGGATGCCTTCCCCGTTGCACTAATAATTTGTTTTGACAGCTTGATTTACTCGTTTCGTTATAAAATTATTGTCTTATTTAACATGATATATGAATTATGGAAAACTAATTTACTTAATTATTAATATTGGTATAATATATTAATTTTTTTAAAACTCATGTACTTGTGTATCATAATTAAAGTATGAAGAAAAAAATAAGGATAAAATGGTAAAAATGATTTTTTAAAATGAAAAGTTACAAATAAGATGTTTTTTTTTCAAACGAACGAAAAATAAAATAGATTAATTATTTTGGTTTGGAGGATGTATTATTTATGGGAGTATTTAAAATGAGTAGATCTACCGTGAAACTGTCTTATGTATCCGAACCTGCAATACATAAAATTTCTCTCATAGTTTAGCACACTAACACGTTAAATCGAATTAAGGAAACTATTTTTACATAAAATACCAATAAAATTGTACTTATTTTCTAAGTTTTAACCGATTGAGTTGATCCATATTTAAAGCAAAAGGTATATGCTTGTATAGTAAAAGCAACATTCGTCCGTTGTTAGTTTGGTTTAGGATAATATAATATCATAGGTACTTAATACAGCACCTATAAAATGCTTAATACATCACTTTTTGAAATAAGTTTACCAATTTGCCCTTAGTTCAATTTCAAAATTAAATTAAAAATTATAATTAAATGGAAAAGAAAAAAAAAGATTGGTGGTGGAGGTGGGTGGGTGGTGGTGGAGGTGGGCGGGAGGTGGTGGAGGTGGGCGGGAGTTGGTTTTTAATTAAATGAAAAAAAAACTAATTTTTTTTTTATGGAGATGGTGGCGGAGGCTGGGCGGGAGGTAGCGGAGGTTGGGCGGAAGGTGGCGGAGGTTGGGCGGGAGGTGGTGGAGGCTAGGCGGGCTCAGGGAGGCGGGTGGTTGGGGGTGGGTAAGGGACTGGGAGGCCCGGTCAGGTGTGGGAGGGAGGGAGGCTTGGTGGGGAGGCTAGGCCGGGCGGAGTGGGGGAGACAGGCGGGTGGGTGAGGGTGGGAGGGCCAGGCTAGGCCCGGAGTGGGTGGGGAAGGAGGGCCCAAAGGAGGCGGGGAAAGGCTTGGCCGCGAGGGTTGGGGCAGGCGGTGGGCGGTGGTTCGATGGGCGGTGGGGGTGGTCCGGTGGGCGGTGTTGGTTCGGTGTTCAATTTTTTATTTTTTTTTAATTTATCAAGGGTAATATAGTATTTTTACAATAAAAAGTGCTGTATTAAGCATTTTATAGGTGCTGTATTAAGTATACCCCTATAATATTTCATCCATTCCATAAAAAACGTCTATGTTTTTAAAATTTAATAATTGAAAGATATATAACTAACTTAAAGTTTGATATAATTATCAAAATGCTAGAACCTAATCAATTTTTAATATCAAATCTGGATGATAAATTTGAAATGTTATAGAGATTAAAAATATAAATTTTAAATTGACTCTTTAAATGAAATATCCTAAAATAATATAGTGGACTATTTGTCTGAAATGGATGGAGTATGAGTTAATTGTATATTCTTCCAATTGCTTAGGCCATTTGGTTCATACTCCATCAGTTCTAGACAAACAGTCCACTATATTATACAAAATATAAAGAGATTTTGAACATTTACAATTGAAGATTTTGAAAAATCTAATGTTTGAGGCTCTTCCTCTCCATATTTCATACATAGTTTTGTCATGAAACTTGTTTACTGGATATCGGTTATGAGTGAAGTAAGCAGTGTTGACAGCTTTGGCCCAAAAGTTTTTTGGCAGCTTTACTTCAACAAGTATTGTTCTGGTTGCTTGGATAAGTGTCATATTCTATCTTTCAACAACACCTTTTTATTAAGGAATCCTAGCAGAAGGGAAGTTGTGTCTGATCTCATGATCATCACAGTACTTAGCTATGTCGTTGTTCTTGAATTCTTTCCATTATTGGATCGAAGGTCAAATATCACTGATATCATCTTTAGAGTTCATCATCTCTACACATGTGAATCTTGAGTAGTCATCAACTACAACAAGAGTATACATGTCTCCAGAGATCCTGACTATTAGATCCAAACAAATCCATGTGTAGAAGTTATATAGGCCTTGAAGTAGACATTTTCAGCTCGTTTTTGAATGAGGCCTTGGTTAGCTTTCCTAACTAACAAGTTTGTAACTTCTGTCATGATCAGCAGACATCTTAAGTAGACCTTTGACTAAGCCTTCCTTTGAGAGCTTTGAAATGTACTTGAAGTTGAGGTGACTTATCGCTTATGCCATAACCAAATAACCAACTGTTGTCACGAACGCTATTAGCAACAAGGCAAAGATGTGAGAATCTTCCAAGAGCATTCAAATCAACTACATAGACATTTCCTTATCTATTTCCAGTAATCAGAGTTGACCAAGATTCACGATATTTGATGAGACAATGATTTGCACAGAATTGACAGATGAGACCTTTGTTACAGAACTGTGATATACTTAATAAGTTATGCTTTAAGCCACTTACCAAAGAAACCTTGCTAATCGTGAGGTTTCTTCTAGTGGTAGAACCATATCCCATAGTGCTTCCTCTAGCGTTATCTCCGAGAATAACAGAAGGGCCTTTTGCTTCAATAATGTTGGAAAGAAGGTTTATGTTCCTTGTCAATTGTCATGTTCTTTGAGTAGTGTAGATACCCCAATTTCGTACTCATATGATATAATGTCCTACAACAATACAACATATATTTTATAAAATAATGACAAAACACACCTTTGGGCCACTGTACTTTTCAAAAAGTTGCTATTAGGTCACTAAGACGTCCAAATTTTCGGAGCGGCCACTGTACCAAACTTTTCTAGCATGCTAACCCAATTTTCGGATGGACGTTAAGTTTGGATGTTAACTTAGATTAAATACATATTTTCCCTCATCTTCATCATCATTCTCTGGATCAATTGAGCTATTGAACCCAGAACAATTGAACTCAAAGTACGCAGATTGACCCGGAAAAATTGAACACAAAGTATGCAGATTAAAAAAGAAAATCGAGCTATGAGCAAGAATCATATCATATGTATATAACCCAAGTTAACCCAATCATACTACTGCTGGTTGCAGGAAAAAAAAGTCTTTCAAGATATCTTTCCATTTCCTATGTTCTCAGTGAAGATGTTCTTTCCTGGTGCAACAACAAGCACTAGTTTAACTTGGGGACGCCCAATTTGTTAACTCCTCCCCTTTCGCCCTCCTCTTCCCTCAACGGATTTTTCAAAGCCACAACCACCGCCTCCATTAATCTCATCCCCCTCTTTCTACTACGCGAACTCGCTCCTTATTCCCTTTCCAGTTGTTCTCCTTCACCGAGTTCCTCCACCGCAACTCGATTGGCTGCATCGCTAAAGCAATTGCGCTCGAATTGCTCTCCAATTTTCCAGATCTAGGTTACACGAATTTTCCAGATCTCATTGGTTAATGCCCAGATATGGACTTGTTAATCTCGATCTGCCCTCATTCTCTTTCTTGGAAAAATTAGAAACTGCAAAATTGGAGCAGAGACAGTGGAGCCTTGTCCGACAATGGAGAAGGTGAGGGAAATTGGAGGGGGTGTTGGAACGAAGGCAAAGAGAGAATGACGGGGCTGGAACTAGAGTATGGCTCTGTTCGGAGATCGAGAGAGAGATGCTCAGTTGGAGATAGATTGGGGATGATGATGTTGGCTGGAGAAGATGAAATCGAAGCAAAATCTATGTGGGGAGAGGGCTGGAGAGAGATACGGTGAAGACGATAGGAGATGAGGGGACGATTTTGGCCAAAGATAGAGCAGGAAGGAGGTCAGTGACGGTGAGATAGAGCTCGAAGAAGGAGGAGGAGGCTCATTGGCGATTTTGGCCTGAGATGGGTTTTTTGGATTTGAAACCCAGATACGGGTGCTTGGATTAAGGAATTGGTCTACAACATTCTATCCAAATTAAGATTAAGGAATTGGTCACAACATCAAAGTTTTATCCTCTTCTGTGTATTGATAATGAACAGGAATGGAAAATTAATAATAAATTAATACAAATAACCACACATTTTGAAAAATGTGGAATGATGAAGAAGACGATGGAAAAATGGGTATTTAACCTAAGTTAACGTTCAAACTTAACTTTCATCCGAAAATTAGGTTAACATGCCAGATAAGTCCGGTACAGTGGCCGCTTCAAAAATTTTGAAGTCTCAGTGGCCTAATTGCAACTTTTTGAAAAGTACAGTGGCCAAAAGGGGCATTTTGCCTAAAATAATTGGACAAACAAATGTTACATTCCGTTAGAGTTACATGTAGCTGGACTTAACGGGTGTTAAATGAAACATTACAAAACATAACACAAAGGGCCTGACTGAAAATCAAATTTGGCCGTAAAAAACACAAGATGGAGCCGCTCCCCATACTAGGGTGACACTCCCCATGCAAGGGAGCCGCTCCATCTCCCTTCTTTCTTTGACGCAGCTTAAACGCTGTCGTTTCCTCAACCGCCTCGTGCTTCCTGCGCTGTCTCGTTCCCAGGCTTCCATCTGGCACGCCATGTACTGATCGTGAGTAAACACTGTCGTTTAATCAACCGTTTTCTCCTATAAATAAAGGCTTCAGGCTCTCATTCTCGACACGCACATTTCACACCACAAAACACACATTTTCACCCACACTCGACCACAAATTCATCCCGCAAACATAATTGGATAATACAATATATTAGTCTCAAACATAGTTTTTTTAATCAAGAACATAAAATTAAAAAAAAATCAAAAGATAATCAATCAAAAATCAAGATAATACAGAATGAATAAAAGAAAAGATTTGAAGAAAATACATAAAACTATAAGAAAGTCATAAAAAGAAAATCAAGGAAAGAAAGGAAACAAAATCGTGAAAAAAAAAGCAAGGAAAGGAAAAATTAAGAAAATAAAAAAGAGTAGAAATCAATTGAATTTGAGGCCTTATTCGTTTGGATAGTAGTGGAATCCCTTTATTCGTATTTCTTAGTCCTTTTGGTTTTTCGATTCTTCTGTTTAGTCCTTTTAGTTATTTGATGTTTAGCTTCTTACTTGTTAGCTATTTCATTTTAGAGGTAAGGCTCCTCCGTTCTCCCAATTATAAGGGCAAGGCTGACCATCCCCCTCAAGTTTGTTATTTCTTCTTTAATTAAAAATATCCTGCAGGGTGCCGCCCCAGTTTCCTAAAAAAACAAATAATCCATTGAAACGAAAAGAAAGCAAAACAGATGAAATGGATAGAAAAAGATAATCCAAAAAAGTATAATTGAAAGGAAAAAAATTTAAAAAATCAAGAAAGTAAGAAAAAATATATTAAAATACTTATAATCAAGAAAAGAGAGGCAAGAAAATCAAAAATAAATTGCAATACAAAAATAAAACTAAAGAACATAAAATCATGAAAAAATCATGAAACAAAACTTTTAAAAAAATCAAAATATGAAAAGATAATCAAGAAATAAAATAAATGGAGAAACTTAAGAAAGAAAGAAAAGGTAAAGAATAAAGGAAAAATTAAGAAAAAAAAATCATAGAAAAATCAAAGAAAAAAAGAAGAAAACATAATCAAGAAATGAAAGGGAAGAAAAAAAAAAAAGAAAGGCGGGTGGAAAATTAAAGAATAGAAAATAATGAATTAAATTCATGAAACAAAAAATAAGAAAAAATAAAAAGGAAAATAAAAGCATAAGTCAAATCAAGAAATGAAAAGATAATCAAGAAAAGAAAATAAACGAAGAATATAAAAAATTAAAAAGAAAATCGTGAAACGAAAAACATTAACATAAAAGAAAAAAATCATGAAAATCAAGAAAGAAACGAAGAGTAAATTAAGAAAATTTAAAACTAAAGAAAATAAAATCAATAAACGAAAAGAAAGAAAAAAAATCAAGACAATAGAAAAAGTTTTAAAATATTTTAAAAAATATATGGAAAGGAAATAAAGGAAAGAAAAGAAAAAGGGAAAAAATCAACAATAGGAAACAAAAGAAATGGTATGAGAGAAAAATCAAGAAAATGAAGAAAGTTAAACAAATAATTAAAAAAATTAAGTATCCATAAACCTTAAACCCTAACCCTAATTCCCTAACCTTAAGCCCTTACCCTAATTCCCTAACCTTAAACTTTAACCCTAAACCTTAAACGTTAAACCATAAAACCTAAAACCATAAACCCTAAACATAAACCTAACCATTTTAAACCTTAAACCCTAACCCTAATCCCTAAACTGTAAACCCTAATTCCTAATCCCTAAACCTTAAACCCTAACCTATTCCCTAAGTCAAACCTTAAACCTTAAAGTTAAAAAAATTGTCTTACCTAAACCTAACCCTATAATCTTAAGACTTAGACCCTAACCCTAATCCATAAACATTAAACCCTATCTCTAAACCTAACCCTAACCCTAATCTCTAGGCCTAACCTTAATCCTTAAATTTACAAAAATTGTCATACCTAAACCTTAAACCTAACCCTAAAACCTTAAACCTTAACCCTAAACCCTTATCCTAACTCTAACCCTAATTGTTGGTCCCCAGAGGCTCAATCTAGGCTAGAAGGGGGGGGGGGTGTTGAATAGCCTAGTTATGTATCTTAAAATTCCTTTTAGAAACTTTGCAATGTGTTCTTCTTCTTTTTAGAAAGCTAACATATAAGAGCAGTTAAAGTAGTTATAAGATGAGTAGAAACAGTTTGCGAAGTACACATAATTTAGAAGTGGTTCGTACTATGAATAGTTCTACTTCCACTACCAAAGTGCTTAACTTCGGATTTGAAAGATACACTTGTTTATTCACTAGGTGAGAAATTTGGAACTCTAACGGATCGTATACAAAATTTGTTTCAACCAAGTGTTTAAGGATGAGAGAAACAATTAATAAATAATTGTTTTCCCAAGTGCTAAAGTAAAAGAACATTTAATAACAAACTAGACGAAGATGAAAGCAAGTGAGGATTATCAGATCCGCAGGTTCAGGTAGTTTGATGAAGTGTTAGTTCTTGTCCTTTTTGTCTCTTGAACTTTAAATATGAAGCTTGAAAGTTTTTGAATGCGTAAGAGATTAGTTGTAACACCCCGGATTCTTGCATGATCATTGTATGCTTGCCTTCAAGCTTTCTTGTTGATTGTGAGCATGTTTACTTAGTCTATATATGATTTAGAATCATTCATAAGTCATTCATGAAGCTCTTAACATGTTTAGAATCATGTATGCATGCTTGTTGAATCGCCGGTTCGATTGCTTGTTTAGTTCTCCTTCTTTCCCACCTTCGTTTGGATTGTTCGGGTGTTGTTTGAGGGTGCTTGTGATGAGCTTTAAACTCATTTTTGTTGGGGTTTGAAACCCCCTTGATTTGGCTAAGTGTTTGGGGGTCTTTTAGGTTGAGTTTTGAGCCATTTTGGGTCTGCTGGGCTTGCCCTCGCAAGGTGGAATGACCTTGCCCCCGCAAGGTAACCAGAAAATGGTGGATTGTGCATCCTGGGTGGATGCGGTCGCAAGGGTATGGGACCATGCGACCGCAAGGTCCCCCGAAACCTGTTTTCCCTGTTTTGCTGCTTTACGATTTTTGCACCTAAACCCCTATTCAAAACCCTTTCTAAACCCCACCTAAACCTCCCTAAACCTTCTTACTTATACCCTAACATCTCTAACAAGTTTTAAGAGTGGATTAAGAGATCTTTAGTGATAAATTAAGCTACAAAAATCTGATTTTAAGAGACCACATTGTATTGACACTTGTCCCACTCAGTTTTTAAACCAATTTAAGCCACAATCTGAGAGTTTGACTCTCATTTCTCTCCCTCACTCTCCAAAAACGGGATTTCCTTTCCCTCAAGCTCTCCCATGGCTTCTTGAAGCATTCATCTTGGTCTTCCTCCATGATCCTTCACTCATTTGCTCAAGCCACCTCCATAAGAAGTGTAGAGCTTGAAGAGTAGATCACTTTCAACCGATTCATCTTCTCATTTGCTTTCTTGGGTGTAGAATACAAGTAAGTTACTTCTTTTCTTCTTTGTTTTAGTTCTCATTGACCCTAAGGAAACAAAGCTTATGATGTATGAGGTCAATGAGGATACATATATGCTTCCTATGCCTTCTTCTTGTGTTTTGAAAGTATGAACTTGCTAGGAGCATGTATAGGAGGATTTTATGCTTAGTAAAGTTTATAATACTCTTTCATCTTGTCTATTTAAGGTTTTGAACATGTTAGAAACATGTATTATATATATTGATGGAAGTGATGTTATATGAGAATGCCCTAATTTGAGCCTACATTGTATGTTGTGAAGTTGTTATGTGTTCTATCCTCAAAATTGGAACCTATGATGAATATGAATCACATTACAATGCCTTGATGAATTTATGACCTAGATGAGCTTAGTAATGGCCTAGGTTGAGTTATGAAGCACATAGCTTCAATTAACCGAAATTTGGAATTTTAGTAAAGACTCAACTGAGTCGACTCTAGGGAAGATTTGAACATGTTAAACTCTAATTTCAATCCCTACGAAGTTTGGACACCGTTTGGTCGGGTTTACTCAAGTCTAAGTTGAGCTTAATTATGTGCATTTGAACCCGTTGTGATTATTTGGTTATGAGCAATTAATTGCCTTGACATGATTTATTGTAGAGATTAATACCCTACTTGGTCGGTCGAGTTCGCTCTTGTCGAATTCGATCATTATTTGGTCTTGACGAGTAAATATCTACTTGTGCATTGCATTAAGTCGGTGGCACTATTTGGTTTGATTTTATGTCGTGGTAGGGACGATGCACGCCTTCACGAATTGAGAGATTCGTGCTCGCTATGGATCGCCGCACTGGGACCTCACACACCCTCCATTGTAGGCCGCAATGGGGAAGTAGCCCTTTTCGTAACAATACGTGCGTTCGCTATTAGCCGGCGGAGTTCGGTATATCGATACGAAGTCACGAGCATCGTAGTCACGATATTGGGTTAACAAACTTTTTGCAGGAGCTACGAAGTGGCCGTGCTTATATCATATCCTACTTGTATGATTTATTTTTCCGCACTTATGTGAATAATGTGCTAAGTGCTATATGATGAACATGAGCCATAATTGTGATAAATGTCATGCTATAACATGAACATGCATTTTTAGTAACTTACTAAGTCTTTATGACTTACCCTATTTGTTTGTTTTGTTTTCCTTAGATCCGAGCCGAGGAGACGGTTCACGCTAGATTCGCCATACCGCGTTTGGTGTCTTGTGAGCTCAAGGTTGCTCTTTTGGGACTTTTGGTAGTTAGTCTTTTGTTTTGGCAAGGACGTTGGGAAGCAAGTCACTTAGACTTGTCTTTGGGTTTTGTTGTTGTAGTAAACTTAATTACTTGATACTTATAATCTTTTGTATGCCGACTTATATGTCGAGCTTGTTTATATGTTAATGGTTCACTACAGTTCCTTCCGCTTAAGCTCTTTAAATTATTATTGTTGTTGTTGTCTCCGGCAGGTTGTGGTCGTTGATGTTATTATAAGCATGTGTTAAAATTGTAGGAGTAGTTGTTGGGTTCCGGCTGTAACGTCGCCGATGACTTGTTTATTTTAAGTTATTTTCCGGCCAAGTGTAGCCGAGTTGTTATTTGTATGCGATGTTGCGCCACATGAATTTTATAATCCTACTTGCGCATGTTTGTATACCTGTCTATTTGGACGGCACGACTTGGGATCTCGCATTGGGGTCCGGGTCGGGCTGTCACATTAGTTGTATATTCGGATCTTCAAAGCTCGAATATATATATTGGGAGAGATCTTCAGGACCGTTGGACTGAAAGATTAGAGATTTAGTCCAACATTAAAATGCGTTAAATGTAAATCGGCGCTTTGTGGGCTGTGCACGACAACAGTCATCAGAGATGCAATGGTTGCAGAGACAGATATTTCCAAATATAGTAAGTTTGCAGCTTGCAGGTGTGACAGCTCGAAAGTCTTCTTAGCTAAAAGAGGTAATGTCTTCAGTTTTCATAATTCACTATGCAGGATAGACATTTGTCTGTCTCGTCTATCTGAAGCCAAATAGTTGACTTCTTTTGAGAGGGAAAACTGATGAAATTGATTTGAATATTTATGACTAGATAATTTAATATCTTGGTCAAATAATATGTGACCTAATTCCTCGTAATTAGCTGAGCTTCGCTTTTGATCTTGGGCAGACTTTAAAAGTCTGCCGGTGAACCTTGCTTTCAAGTCTGCTGTTGAAGCCTGCTGGCCGTGCCCTGAAGAGACTAACATTAAACTATTCTTTTGCACCCTTGATTTTAAAACAGTTGCCACACTAACCGGTACGCAGACCCATTAGCCATTGTGTTAGAATCAGAAGATGACTCAACCAAATCTAGAACATGTGAGGGTCAACAATCTCCTCCTATTTGGTTGATGTCATCATCTCAGCTACTAGCAGACTTTGAATCATGCACTGAAGTAGTGACATGTCTTAAAAGAAATTTTATTTAAGAAAAGCAGGCATGTCTCTCAGAGCAGAAGTCTTAGTAGAGAGATAGCTAGACTAAGTACTTATAAGATTTCATAGTCGATGGGTCGTCGATGGGTCATTGGTTCAGGTCTGATTTTGTTTTGGCTCACCAATTGGAGCGGGCAGGTGTTGCAAGGTCCTCGTCCGGTAGATGCTAAGCTCACAGTGTTGGAAGCTAAGAATGATATGGATCAGTTTTTGCAGATGATTCCAGCCGACTGTCATGCGGCTTTTCAAGACATTCGGATTCAAGAGGGCAGTTCTGATTGGTTAGCGTGCACTTTAACTTCTTCATGGGATTTTGATTTGGCTGCCTTCTATCATAAATGGAGAGATAAATTTCCAAATGTGGCGTGGGGGAAAAATATTTGGCAAAAGTGGATCCCTAAAAAAATGAGCATGTTTGTATGAAGGCTTTTTCATTGTGCTCTTCCAGTTGATATGCTTCTGCATAAGAAGGGTATTAGTACCGGTTCTAAATGTGTATGTTGTGTTGGGCATCATGATCAAGAATCTCTGGAACATCTATTTCTTCGATCTGATATTGCGATTACTTTGTGGGATAGATTTTCTCGGCCATTTGGAAACATACATCATTATGTGAGTATTATGCATTTGTTTGAAGCTTGGACGAGGGGAGTTTCTTTGCGAAATCAGGTTGGGGCTTGTTATTTAGGGATTTTTATGTTTACGTGTTGGGAGATTTGGAAAGCCAGGTGCACGGCTATCTTCGAAGACATTCCG
The DNA here is from genome assembly GCA_013146195.2 of Codonopsis lanceolata. Classification (NCBI taxonomy): domain Eukaryota; kingdom Viridiplantae; phylum Streptophyta; class Magnoliopsida; order Asterales; family Campanulaceae; genus Codonopsis; species Codonopsis lanceolata. The sequence goes on from CM028381.1 coordinate 60,438,780, forward strand.
ATGAATGCGGATGTGATTTTTACACGTATTCGCAGCCACTTATTTGATATGCTTTTTCAGTACACGCCCAAATCGAAGGTCTCTATTATGGGGGGGGGGGGGCTTGGTATTCAGCAATTAGGGATTGAGGTTGTGAATTGTGTTTTCAGGAGAGGCACTTGGTTTAGATGGATTTCTCCGGGTGATCATATTTTTAAATTGAACACTGATGGGTCTAGCATTGGTAATAGTTGTACATGGGGTGGAATTGTTAGAGATAGTCATGGTAGTTTGGTGGGAGCTTTTTCTAATTTTTATGGTGATGGTTATAACATGCGGGCAAAAATTTTAGCTCTCAGAGATGTTTTACGGCTTTGTAGAGATTTGGGGCTGGAGTCGGTAGAGGTGGAGTCTGACTCTTTGGTGGTTGTTTTGGTTCTTCAGGGGAAACAGAAACCTCCGTGGCAGTATACCTATGAGTTACGTATTTGCCGGGAGTTGCTGGGATCTTACGGTTTAGTTCATGTTTATAGAGAACGGAATCATGTTGCGGATAGGTTGGCTGCGTCGGCGCATGATCATCAGGGCAAACATTTTTATACTAGTAGGTCAACTCTTCCACGTTCTGTTCAGCTAGCTCTTTGTCATGATGAGAGAGGCTTATATAGTCTTCGTCATTGAGTTTTGCTTTGTAGTGTTTGGTTGTTTAGAGGTAAGGCTCCTTTGTCCCCCCGTATATGGGTAAGGCTGGTTGTCCCCCTCCTGTTTGTTTGCTTATTTTGTTTGTTTTAATAAAATTTTCGTAGGTGCCGCCCTGCTTCCTTAAAAAAATAATAATAAGTACTTATAAGATGAATGGAATAGATCAAGTACAAAGTTAAGCATAGTTTAAATCTTAACAAAGAGCAGGAAATAAGCAATCTAAAGATTTGAACGCAAAGTTTAAATTGGACATGTTAAGTAAGATGAGAAATATAGAGCATATCATGAGCAAAGGTAAAGATATTTCATCTTTATGTTAAACAAGTTGTTTAATAGCAGAGTTTGAACCATAAAAAGTTAGAACATAAGAGTTACCTGTTCAGAATAGGTTGGGTTGAGTTCGGCGGCGTTCTAAGTAGTCCCCAACCCAAATCCTGGTATGGTCATTGAGACGCTCTCTAAGCCTGTTCTGTTCTTCTATCAGTGCTTGGTTCAAGTAATGAGTAGCTCTCTCTTCCCTGATGGCAGCAACCCTTCGCTGATCAGCGACAGTAGCCCTCTGGTTGGCGCGCTCAACATGACGAACAGAAGTAAAATCAGGGGCAACACAGTCAGCAATGATAGCGCGAGCCAAAGAGGTTCTAAGTTCGTCAAAAAGTTGACGAATGCTAACTTGTTGGGAGTGGAGCATACTCATCAATGACTCCTGCTGGTCTTGAATGAGGAATCGGTGGGTCGTAAAGGCTTGAGCAGTGTCATTCACAAGCTGCTCAACTATTTTACCAAGGTCAAAAATGGTTACATGAGTGGCGTTCAAACCGTAGTTTATTACCTCAATCAGCTAAGCCATGGAAGAGACCATGCCATTTAGGCGTTCAAGTTAGGATTGATTGGTTCGGAGGAAATCGAGGAGAGCAGGGTCAACAGAGGTGGAAGGAACGAAGTGGGAGGTAAGGATGATAGGAATGAAGTCACTAGCAGGGTTGGAAGGTGCAGAAGTGTTTGGAGAGGAGGGAACAGAAGAGTTATGTTGTGGAGGAGGAGTAGAAGGTCTGGGGTCAAGTTCCATGTCAGTGTCTGAATCACTAACAGAGGGAGTGGAAGGAGGAGAAATAGATTCAAAGACGAAGGAGGGGAAAGGGAATTTGGGGAGAAGAATGAAGTTTGGAGGAGAAGGTTGAATTAGGTCAGAAATTGAGTTAAGTGTGAAGAGGAACTTATATGTGGCAGAAGAGATAGAAGGGAAAAGGGTTTGGTGGAGGTTAGCAGAAATGTAGATGGGTGTAAGGTATTGGGTGATAGGAGGATAGAGTTCTGGAAGAAAGGCAGTGTGATAGAGAAGAGAATATATGTGAAGGTCAAGAGAGGGAATATAGAAGGCATCTGGGATATGGTAGGATAAGGAGGAAAAGGTAGAGGTAGAGAGGGAAGGAATGATGGCTAGAGAAGAGTCAGGATTAATGGATGTGATGGTTTCTGGAGAGGAAGACAGAGAAGGGATAACTTCTGGAGATGGTGGAGGAGGTGAAGGTGGGCGAGCAGCTTCAGACTTCTTGCGAAGTCTTCGCTTCTTCTTCTTAGGAGAGGGAGAAGAAGGCTCCTCCTTAACAACATGGGTTGTTGAGGGAATGGAAGAGGAAGGCTCGATAGGTGCAGTAGGCTCAGTAGGTTCCTCCCCAACAACAGCAGGGTCTGTTGAAGAGAGTAGAGGTGACAATGAAGGAGCTTCAAAAGGTATAAATGGTTCAGAGGGCTGAGAGGGCTTGGCCTTACGTTTGCGAGGGCGAAGAGGAGCAGGATCAGGTTCATCATCAATCTCTTTGGGTATTGAAGCAGGAGCAGTTGGTGCAGAACACTTCTTCTGCTTTGAAGGAGCATCAACAGATTTGGAAGATTTCTTCTGCTTCTGAGCAGGAGGCTCCTCCTCAACAATAGATTGTTGTCGCTTGGATTTCCTAGGAAGAGGGGGAACAGTAGATTTGTCTCTAACAGACTGGCTTGAGTAACCTTCTTGGGCAGTACCCTTTTTTTTCTTTCGATCAAGCTGTTGAGCAATGAAGGCATCCTCAAGTATCTTTGGATTAATTTGAGAATTACTAAGGGGGCCGTATTAACAGTAGCATACAATGGCTGAATTGGGGGACCTTGATTCTCAAGCTTCTCATTCCTCAGTTTGTTGGTTGAGGAGATAAAAGTGCTGGTGAATTGAATAGCCTTCTTCACCGGCTTTAGTTCGAAGGGAAGGAGGCGGTTCAGGAAGGAGAAGTTGTCACGTAAAAGCACATTGACGAGTCACACAAAGGGCCTTCTTTGAGATAGGGAGGCCTGGACACCATCTATAGCATTACATAGCAGATCAAAGAGGATGGTGGCTCAGTTGAAGCGAATGTTGAGAAGGACGGCTGCTGTGTATTCCAACTGGTCAGCAGTCATGATATTGTGTGTGTCGTTTTTGAAGATCATGATTTTATCAATGAGGTGACTGATGTAGTACACATCATCATTGAACAAGGTTTGCTTCATTTTTTCCCTGAGGCTCTTCGGGAGTTTCTTCACCATGCATATATGACCAAGCAGTAGCCTTTTCTTTGGCAGTGGGCCTGGTTGGGCCATCAAATTCCACGCCAACAATTTTGGTAATACGATTAGCGGTGAGGAAGAAGTGGACACTGTGGACTGTGCTAGAGATAGAAGTCTGGGAGCTGTTGATAGTCACTCGCTGGTAAAACTCCTCAGCCAGCAGGTTACTATAGTCGGTGTCTGTAGACACCCCAATTTCGTACCCCTGGTATGTGACATGACATGCGATATCAAGACCTGTTAAAACATAACAAATGTCAAGTTACAGGGCTTAAAAATGCAAAAGGAAAAGCAGGATGCGTAAAACAATGAAATGCAGGGGCCAAAGTGCCAAAAAGAGGCCTAGAATTAGATCCAGGCGCAACCACCATGCATAACATGCGCGACGCCCAGACCCTATATGGGTGGCGCCAGCATAGTGCTTATGCACTATAGCACTTTGCTTTTGGTACACTCTCTCAAGCGCGCGGTACAAGCCGATGAAGCACAGAAGAAAACTTAGAATGACAAAGGGATCCCCACTCCCAGCTATAAATAGAGGTGCCCGGTTTCAGAAAATGGGACACAAAAATTTTACGCCGCACACAGTTCACACAACGTTGAGTTTACGCAGTGAAGAGCGATCGTGAGAATGAGAGAGTTCCCCTCCTCCTATTAGCCTCGAAGCTTTGCCAAATCTCCTCCAAACACAAATTCAACCGGTCAAAGTAAACCTTAGCCTTCCAGCTAGAGTTCCACCTTATTTCTCCGGTCCAAAAATCAAAAAGTGAGCAGTTACTCTACCCGAATCCAGAGGCCAAATCCGCCAAAAGCAAGCAGTTGCTCTGCCCGATTTCCGCCAGTAGCAAGTAAACAACAGGAAAAACGCAAGCAGTTGCTCCGCCCATTTCACGGTGCCTGAAAGAAGCTTTCGGAAGCAGTTGCTCTACCCGAATCACAACAACAGCAAAAGACTCCCTCTCCCGAAAGGACAGAGCGAGCACAACCTACGCTCTTAAAGGTAAGCCTTTAAGAGATTTTTATATAAAAGTGCTATTTTCATCCGACCCAATGTAAAAAATATAAGCAGTTATGCTACCCGGATTTCTATAGAAAATAATACTTAAAAGAGTCATTATTATGATCAAATATTTGTAAATATATTTGTAATTACTGGAAAGAGGCGGCTGCAAGTCTGTAAATAATGTAGATACAAATATATTTCCTTCAATGCTTTACTTCATTTGCTAGATAAATATAATAAAAGTATATTTTAGCCAAAAACTGTTTTTGAGACCGAAAGGGCGAGTTGAGTGCCTAACACCTTCCCAACTCGTAACTTAGCCCCCGAACCCCTTTTTACAAACTCTGGTTATTTTTTGTTTTTCTTTATTTATCCTTAAAATAAAGATGACGACTCTGTTACAACATTTTGGATCACAGTGAGGCCCGTAACATCTTTTTCTTGCACTTTTCCATTTTCTCATAAACAAGGGATGATGAGAATGAAAAGGGTGATGCACTTTATGTGTCTTGTTTTCCCCTAAACAAGGAAGAATGAGCAACGGGAAACCCAAAGCACTCATAGTGACCCAGAATGTACAATAGTCCACAGTGAGGCAGAGCGTGTTCCCACGCGCCTTCGCGACATCCTTTTTTTGCACTTTTCCGTTTTTCCCTAAACAAGGGACGATGAGAATGAAAATGGTGATGCGTTTTCTGTATCTTGTTTTCCCCTAAACAAGGGATGATGAGTTACGGAAAAATTCAAAGCTCTCATAATGGATTAAAGCACATTCGGTGATCGAGGCGTATTCAACGCACTTTTTGACAACACTCTTTTTGCACTTTTAATTTTGTTTTCCCCTACACAAGGGAGGATGGAATGGAAAGTGTGATGTCTCTTTCGCATGTTGCGCTCCCCTAAAAAAGGGCGCGCGGGGTCCGGGACATTCTGGGGCATCCACAGTGGTGACTCTGCTGGGGACGTCGTTTTTATTTTAAAGAAAATAAAAATGGAGGGCTAGACTCGTCACAAAAAAAGAAAAATCAGTTTTCGTTGGCTTCTGCCTAAAATATGCTTATTATATTTCTTTGGCATTTTACATATTGCATTCTTATATATCTGTGTATATATTTGTGGATATGATCCTCCATCTTGCAGCAGTTTCGTTCCAGTTACCATTACATGTATATTTAAAAAAAAGAGAAAAAAAGAGAATAAAGCAGATTTCCGGGCAGCATAACAAAAGGGATGGGGCTTTACTTTATTATTGCTTTATTCTGCTTTATATTTTTTTATTCTGCGTGCTTTATTTTTTTAGCGCAAAATATGTACATATTCTTTCATTTTGTTATTTTATTTTGGAGACTAGAACCAATATGTAATTAATAGGAATAGATAGATTCCCCGCTTTTCTTTCTATTTCTTGATCTGAATGGTTGCTTGCTCGCGCTCAAACTAAAAAGCCGAGAAAACCCACAAAAAATAGCAAGACATGTCATATCTGCTTTATTTACTGTTTTATATCTGGAAAAAAAACATTTTACTGCTTTTTAGATACCGCACACACGCGCACGCACGTAGAAATATTCCGAACTGCTACCCTACACTATGGCCAGCTTACCCCCTTCATCAGCCAACGTTAAATTGCAAATAGATTCTCAGGACACTTCATGGACCGATTGCTTTTTACATCTCTAAATCATTGGCCAGTCCCTATAAAAAAAAAAGAAGCAAAAAAGTAAAAGAAAGATATGGATAAAGTATACATAGGGGCTGACTAATTATTTTCTGATGTTCGACATAGACCATTTTTTTTTTGTGGATCCCGGAAAGAGTATAGGCCCTTCGCTTGAGATTAGTCTGATCTTGGGGAGTTGAAAGACAGGTAGAATACGAGGGTCCTATACTCTGGAGAAAGAATCCACTATTCCAGGAATAGTCCTGAGGCCGTCAAAACAAAGCGGATGCTTGTCCGATCAATTATAGGAAAAATGAATAATAATAAAAAATACTAATAAAGGCACGCTGTACTCCAAACTTAGAAAGCCTTCAGCCAACCCTTTCTGATACTTCCAAACCCCTTTTCCTCAGAAATCTGGCCTGAGTTTGGAAAGGCAGAGATAATACTAGTCGGTTGATACGAGATACATGCACAGAGATCAGATAAGAAAATATTAGGTCGATCGTAAAAAGACGTAATCAAGTAGAGGTGATTTGGAAGCGTAATAGCAGTTGAAAATGAGCGCCTCTAGTGGGTACAGATATTGGGCTCCAAGTACGCCTCGACTCCCGCTATGGAACAATGTTGGCTAGATCAAAATTTGGGTGCACAGGCTGATCGCATAATGAGCCAGATGGCTAATCTGGTACAAAGTTTAAAACCCAGTGGTGAGGGAATGTCTTTCCCTGCAGTCCCTCAAAAGGCATCAACTTCCCATGTTCCTCCAAACCCAAATCCCCAGCCAAACACCAACCCACCAAATACCACCATTACCCAAAATCCAAATCCCCCACCTAATCCTTATTACCCAAATATCAATCCTTTCTCGCCCTACCCTCCATATCCTTCCCCAAGCCAAAATCCAAATGACCTTCCTTTCCCCATCACCAATCCACTCCAAAATAGCCCACATATGGACGTAAAAAGCTATAATAAGCCAGGCCAAGTAACAACCTATTTACCTTTTTATGATCCTGGCCGCCAAACTGAAACCGTCAATAACCCACCTACCCAAAATCCTTATCCAACCCAAAATCCTTACCCAACCCAAAATCCTTACCAAATACCACAGCCAGAAAATAACCCAGCCTTTCCTAATCCTACCAGCATATATCAAAACCCAACTTCCCCTCCCACCAAAATGGAGGCTGACATAGAAAATTTGAAAAATATGACGCTCAAAGTTCTGAACAAAGGAGAATTTTCTACGCGGGCATTGGCATTGCAACCTTCAGCAATACTACCTTCAAAATTGAAAATGCCCGACACATAAATGTTCGATGAGACTGGATGCCCTATATCTCACTTAAAATCATATTCCACTGGCATGCAGTCAGGAGGGGTAACTTTGTAGCTATGGCTTCCAATTTCCATCTTACCTTAATAGGGGTTGCCAAGCAATGGCTAATGTTGGCAGACCATAGCACCATAGGTACTTGGGATCAAATAGCTGAAGAGTTCCTAGAAAGGTACAAGGATAATACTACCCCTAAAAATAAAAGAGATCTTGAATCGTGCACCCAAAGGGGAAAAGAAACCTGTGTTGAGTTTGTAGCAAGGTGGAAAAGAAAATTAGCTCAAATGCTCGACAGACCTGATCTGGCCGAGTCATGCAGAATGTTCATAAAAAACCTCCAGCCCATTTACCTGGAGCACATGCGGTATCTCCCCTACAGCAATTTCAAAGAGGTAGTGGAGATAGGAGTCCGTATTGACGAAGATATACGAACTGGGCATTTAAAAGTCAATACGCCCTCCAACTCTTTCCGCTACTCAAAAGGAAAGGCAGCCGCATCAGGATCAACCGTCAATATGGTAGGAAATACATGCGCCAATTTTCCTACCCAGAACTATAACACTGTTCCATGGTCCTACGGAGCAGATAGGTCTGTCAATGCAAGGGCTAATGGCACAAGGAGAGCTAAGGCCTTTGGAAAACAATAGGCCGCCAAATCCTCTGCCCAGCACATGGAATCATGCCCAGTACTGTGAATACCACCGCTGCAGTGGTCACCTCACCGACAAGTGCTACATGCTCAAAAACGCTATCCAGGACCTAATAGATGATAGGTTATTGAAAAACCTCCTCCTAGACCCAATATAGTCAATAACACCCTACCTCAAGTCAATATGATTGAGACCGATGAAGAAAATTGTGTACCCAAGTTTGAAATAAATAAACACCCCTTACCATATATCATTGTTCCTTTCTCTCCAACTTCATCCATAAAAGAGCCTAGTTGCAATATGCTCTCTTGGGACACCATCTTGGGTAGCCAAAATACTTGTAGCATTGAAAAGCCACTTGGGTCGGTGGAGATGTCAGCCACCTTACCAAATCTGGTCGAGCCTACCAACCAAACCCGGAAAGAGGTGACCACTCTAGCAAAGATCAAGAAACAGATACTGGGGCTAAGACTATGGAAGATACGCTGCTAGCTCAGATGAAGAAAACTCAATCTAACATATCTATCTGGGGCTTGCTATATGCTTCCAAAACCCATCGTGATACAATGGCTAAATCTTTAAGTCAAGCGGTCATCCCTATTGAAACCTCCCCAAATGAGCTCACTCAAATGATCGAAAACATACACTTTGGGAATTGTAGCCACCCCAATTTCGTACCTCTGGTACGTAACATTGACATGCGATATCAAGACCTGTTAAAACTTAACAAATGTCAAGTTACATGGTTTAAAAATGCAAAAGACAAAGTAGGATGCACAAAACAGTAAAATGTAGGGGCCAAAGTGTCAAAAGCGACTGAAGTTTGAAGCATGGGCGCTGCCACATCAGCCCCCTGGCGCGGCGCCCAAGGAGTGTGGTTCCGGCGCTAGGCTCTGCAACAGTACCCCGTGAGTTAATGCATTGCACAAATTCTCAAGCACACGATACAAGCTGGTGAAGCACATAATGAAATTCGTAAATCCCAGCGATGTCCCTCTCTCAACCTATAAATAAAAGGCCCCGAGTTCGCTTTCAACATAGAGAAAAACGCCCAAAGCTTTCAGCATTGTTGTTACGCTGTAAAAAACAGTGAGCGATCGTGAGATAGTGAACGCCCCCTCCTATAAAGCCTCGAAGCTCTGTCAAAACTCCTCCAAACTCAAAACCAACCGGTCAAAGTGAGCCTTAGCCCCCGAGCTAGGTTTCCACCCTATTTCCATAGTCCAAAAATCTCGAAAAGAGCAGTTGCTCTGCCCGAGTAAAAAGGCCAAATCCGCTAGAAACAAGTAGTTGTTCGATTTCGCCCGGCCAAGCACGCAAGCAGCAAAAACGCGCGGTTGCTCGCCCATTTGATTGCCCAAGAAACCTTCGGAAGCGTCACCATGCAGATGTAAAAAAAGACTCTATCTCGGAAGGACAGAGCGAGCACATCACGCTCTAAAAGGTGAGCCTTTAAGGGCGTTATATTATAAAAAAAACTATTTTCCATCCGGCCCAATGTAAAAATATAAGCCATTGTGTTGCCCGGATTTATTTAGAAAATAGCATTACAAAGAGCCATTATTATGGCTAAATATTTTTAAGTGTATTTGTAAATTATTGGAAGGAGATGGCTGCAAGTCCATAAATAATATAAACATGGATACATTTGTCTTTAATGCTTTATTTATTTTTGCTAGATAAATATAACAAAAAGCATACTTTAACGAAAAACTGTTTTTGAGACCGAAAGGGCGAGTTGGGTGCCTGCCACCTTCCCAACTCGTAACTTAGCCTCCGAACCCGTTTTTTGCATTATTTGGTTTTATTTTTGGTTTTTTCTTTATTTTCTCCTTAAAATAAAGATGACGACTCTGTCAAAATATTTTGGATCACAGTGGGGCATCGCAACATCCTTTCTTGCACTTTTCCGTTTTCCCCTACACAAGGAAAAATGGGAATGAAAGGGTGATGTATTCCTATATCATGGTATCCCCTAAAAAAGGGATAACTTGACATAGAAAACCCAAAGCACTCATAGCGATCAAAAATAGGCCTTAAGGCAATTTTTATAAAGTCCATAGTGGGGCTCCGCAACATTCTTTCTTGCACTTTTCTGTTTTCCCCTACACAAGGGAGAATGAGAATGAAAGGGTGATGTATTCCTGCATCCTGTTATCCCCTAAACAAGGGATAACCTGATACAGAAAACCCAAAGCTCTCTCATATTGGACCAAAAATCACTAAAGTGACCGAGGCGTATTCCACGCGCTTTTGACAACATCCTTTCTGCATTTTTAATTTCGTCTTCCCCTAGACAAGGGAGGGTGGAATGGAAAGCGTGATATCCGTTCCGCACGTCGCGCACCCCTATCCAAGGGCGTGCGGGGCACGGGCGCGATCCAGGGCACCCACAGTGGCGACTCTGCTGGGGAGATCGTTTTTATTTTAAATAAAAATGGAGGGCTAGACTCAGTAACCAAAACTTTTTTTTTTTTTTTTTGGCTAAAGTATGCTTGTTATATTTCTTTAAGCATTTGAATATTGTGTTCTTATACATCCGTGTATATATTTGTAGATATGATCCTCCATCTTGTAGCAGCCTCGTTCTAGTCACCATTTGTGACGACCCGACCCAGACCCCCGAGGTGGAATCACAAGTCAAGTCGTCCAAATAGGACAACAATACATGCAAAGACTCAATTATAGAAAGCGACGTGACACAACATTTTAGATGAAGCACGACTCGGCACTAAAAGGCCGGAAATTTTTAAAACTTTTTAAACCTGATATAGCAATTTAAGACAAATATATCAATTCATCAGCGACTTTACTACCGGAACCCAATACTACACAGTTCATGCAAATATACCTCGATGGCTACAACATGCCGGAGAACAACATATATAAATAAGAGCTAAAGTAATGCCCAGCGGAAGTTAAATCAAGTGAACCACACTACATCTATACAAGGCTCGGCGTACATGCGTCAGCACTCAAAATAGGATACATGAACTACAAGTATAGACATAAATCCAAATAAGCAAAGTTCCCAAGCAAAGTCTAAATGACTTGCTAAACCCAACGTCCTTACAAAAGAGAACAAAATAAGGACATCTATAAACCACAACCTCGTCGCGTGCGATCACGGACAAGCAAGAATCAGAACACCTCAACGGCGGTACACGAGCGGCTCGGATCTAAAGCAAGAAAAGGGAGGGGGTAAGTCATAAATACTTTGTGAGTTAACAATTATGCATGTCATGGCATTATGCAACATACATAGCAAGATATCATCTTTAATATCAAGTCACTCAAAGTATTCATTTAATAAACACTTAAATCACATATCCATGGTAGCACATTGTTTCACATAAGTGCTATAAAGTAAACCACATAATAGGAGGATATGTTATGGAACCGGTGCCGCTACGTAGCTCCTGCAATACACAACGTTAACATTCGTGCCAATGATACCCGTGATGAGTGTATCAAAGTACCGAGTTCTCTACTCGGGTACCAAGCTCTCTCCTTGGTACTTAGACTTTCCAATGTGCTCTTTTGGTTACAAAGCAAATGTGCTACTTCCCACCGTGGCCAACAAGGGAGGCGTGTGTGATAAAAACCCGGTATAACAACCCATCACTATCACGAGTCCCATAACTCGTGACCGCGATTGCGTTGTCACACCAACGACTCAATCAAATATGCCAGCTGGACTAATGCAATGCCAAGTAGATGTTTACTCGTCATATAATCTCAAATAAGGAACAAGTTCAACAAGAGCGAACTTATTCAACAAGTAGTTGTTTACTCATTTAAGGAATCAAATAAGAATTCGACAAGAGCAAATTCAACATGTCAAATAGATGTGTCATTCTACAACATGCTCTCAATCATGCATTTACTTCACACGATCACACAAACCGCATAAGAACTCGATTGAGTCTTACAAGCACACATACACCAAGGCATAATCATCAATCCATCTCAAAGTATCGTAAGCTATTTCATTAGTCTAACGAACTACATTCGTCGAAGGGATTGATTGTGGAGTCGTTATTGTTCGATAACTCCCTAATTTCAACTCCGGTGAGTTTTACTAAAATTCAACGAAGTAGAGCATTGATACTATATGTATCACCTTGCCCTTTTCTAAGTTCTCTGTTCATTTAGAACTCGATAACTAGGCCGTTCATGATCTTAAACTAGCCTTAAACACAATCCCGAGTTTCAAACCCTAGTTTCGGTGATTTTGTTAAACCTTGAATTGAACCGAATTCTTTCACAAGAGTTATTCCCAAGATCATTATAAACAACATTCATGCTTTACAAAATGTCAAAATCATAACTTCATAGAGATTTCATAAAATCATACACATATTTTATATGTTGAATTGGAGGTTTTGTCTTCACAAAAGATGTTCATAATCATCATTAAAACAACTATAATGAAGGGGTCATGTTATTTTATTAAACATGGAAATCTCAGGGAATTGCCCCTCATCTTAGTCCTTAGATTAATGGATGAATGAGTGATCAAAGCAAGGATTGTTGTAGAGGAGGTTGAGGCCTTCGATTTGGCGGTCTCGGATCGCCGATCGGACCACCGGATCTCCGGGAAATGGTCTCTCAAGTTGGTGTTCTTGCTATGGACGAAAATGGAGGAAGAGCCTCTGATTCTCTGGAGTTTTTGATCAACAATGGCTGATTGGGTTGAACAAATGGTTTATATACTTGCCCACAAACACCCCAATCCAAGTGAAGGGTGTTAAAAGGCTTCTCATTGTCCAAGGGAGGATAGCCCTTGATAAGAAATGATCTAATGGCTTAAAAGGGTCTTAGAGGAGTCAACAAAAGAGGCTTCAAGTCACCAAGGACGGCCAAGGGAAAGGGCACAAGGGTCAACAACCAAAACCACTCAAAAAAAGACACAAACCTGAATCTGGCACAATGTGGTCGCATTGTGCTTGGGCCATGCGATCAATTCAACTATTCATGGCCAATTTCCAGATTGTTGTTACTGGACAATCGATCTTGTAAAATCTACCATAAATCTATCACAACTCCAAATGAGGTGATTTTTGATTTTTCTGAAAGTAGACTCATTAAACTATATTTTAGAATTTTAAATTACTCAATTTGGACTTATATTCATCAACATAAAGTTACAACAAAATCAAGTACCGAAGCCGATTTCCTGAAAATAGAATTCTGGCACAGCCGTAAGTCAAGACCTAAATGAGGTACTTAGACACCTTGGAAAATTACCAAATTTTACAGGTAGTATCCTAACATATGCAGGTAAAACATACTAAATGTTTAGAAAATTCCCTTTAGTAGATTGGTACCAGAATTTACCCGAAGTTTGCCCAAAACCGGACTGAATCTGCGAAGTAATATGTTGGTCATCTTATTTCCAAATGCAACAAGTCTATGAACAATGATTATGCAAGCATGGGAAATACTAGTACACTTGGTTTAGAACTCAAATGAACTTCTCGCAAGTTGAAAACACAAACAATACAAGCAACGAAGGCAATCCCGAGAAACCCTAAGGCTCAAATGAAGCAACAATGCTTCTAAACTCTCAACCAAGCATACAACAACTAAGATGAACATTGTAAATCTTATATGCAAGGTACTAAGACTCCAATGAGACTTATTTAGGTGCTATCATGTTAAGATAAACACTCGAAACACCAACAACAAGGCATGCAACGGATGGAAGATCAACACTCTAATATGATCTCAACCAACTCAATGCAAACATGGTATGAATGAAATGAAGTCTCTAACATGTCGAAACATACTCAGCTATCTCCCTCTTCATATCATTCCACCAAAACTGCCTCTTCAAGTCACGGTACATCTTAGTACTACCCGGATGTATCGTATACTTGGCCTTGTGAGCCTGATCAAGAACCAAACGTTTCACTTCATCAGAAGAAGTAACGCAAATCCTACTCTGGAACGTCAAGATCCCATCGTTTATCGCGAACTCGGGTGTATTATTCTCACCCAATCCATCGATAATCTTCATCAAATGGATCGCAGCCGAGCTTCCTTGATCAACCCAAATAACACCGGTGTAGCACGAACACTAGCGAAGAGAACATTATGCTCACTCACAACAGGACTCCACTCACGGACATCCTCGAGCATCTTCCATTCCCTCATCATCAAACAAGACATGTAGGATCTCCTACTCAACGCATCCGCAACCACATTCGCTTTCCCCGGATGGTACAAGATAGTACAATCATGATCCTTAAGCTTCTCCATCCATCGCCTCTGTCTCATATTCAACTCCTTTTGCGAGAAAAGGTATTTCAGACTCTTATGATCCGTATACACCTCGAACTTAGCTCCATAAAGATAGTGTTTCCACTTGTGAAGCGCAAAGATAATAGCTGCCAACTCAAGATCATGAGTCGGATAATTCTGCTCATATGGTGACAACTTCCTAGAAGCATAGGCAATAACCTTGCTCGCATAAGCACACAACCCAAGCCTTCCAAAGAAGCGTCACAATAAACCACAAAGTTCTCACAACCACTAGGCAAAGCTAAAACCGGAGCTGTAGTCAACCTTCTCTTCAACTCCTGAAAGCTAGCCTCACACTTGTCACTCCAAACAAAAGCAAACTTCTTTTGAGTAAGATTGGTCATAGGAGTGTCAATCTTAGAAAATCCCTCAATGAACCTACGGTAATAACCCGCCAAGCCCAAGAAACTACGGACTTCGGTCACCGTACTAGGAGTCTTCCACTTGGTAACAGCCTCAACCTTCGATGGATCCACCGCGATACCATCACTAGACACAACATGCCCAAGAAAAGCAACTTGTTCTAGCCAAAATGCACACTTGCTAAATTTAGCAAAAAGTTGTTTCTTACGCAACACAGTAAGAACCTCTCTCAAATGATGCTCATGCTCCTCTCGTGACTTCGAGTACACAAGGATATCATCAATGAACACCACTACAAAGCAATCAAGGTACTCATGAAACACCCTATTCATCAAGTCCATGAAAACAGCCGGCGCGTTTGTCAAACCAAACGGCATCACAACAAACTCATAATGGCCATAACTGCGAAAGGCGTCTTCGGGACATCCTCCGCCCGAACCCTCAACCGTGGTAACCACTCCTCAAGTCTAACTTGGAATACACAATAGACCCAAGGCCGATCAAAGAGATCATCAATGTGAGGTAAGTGGATACTTATTCTTTATAGTAACTGTTCAACCGACGATAGTCAATGCACAACCGCAAACTACCATCCTTCTTCTTCACAAATAACACCTGCACCCCACTTGAAACACACTCGGTTTAATAAACTCCCTTTCAAGAAGTTCTCGCAACTTTCTCAACTCACCTAGAGCCATTCTATAAGGTACTCTAAAAATAGGAAGTTTCTCGGCAATATCTCAATGCAAAACTCTAACTCTCGATCGAGGTAATGCATAATCAAATAAAAACATCCGAAATTCATTAACTACCTAACTTCATTAACAATTAGAACTTCTTATAGTATAGAAGTAGGCATGCTAGTCTCAAGTACACAAGTGAGATAACAAGTACAACCTTGCGTTAAAAGTTTTCTATCCCGCAAAGTAGAAATAACATGTATATTATTCATGTCATGATCACTAATAAAAACCAACTCCATATACCGAGCATGGCAATTGTAACACCGTTATGATGGCAATCTACTAGAGCATGCAATACACTATCACCAATGAACACATCACAAGCCTTATAGACTCCCTGGATGCAGTTCAAGATCACTCAATGGTATAGACATCAAGCACGTAGGGTAACCGCAAGGCAAGACGCCAGAATTCTCAATAAAATGCGGTGCATCATATTTGCACTCTGTATAGAAATACACCATTTGTTGTTCCATACCTTTTGGTAATTGGTTCTGGTCAATTTCAAATCTAATTTATACCATTCTAGTTCTCCGACGAAGACCTCTTGATAATCAAGTCAAGTCTGGGGCCCTCCAAGTGACTTCAAAAGCTTTCGTCAGAAGGATGTGGGGTGTTCGTGAATCACATAAAAGCATCCTTTATATCGGTCTCAAGAATACAAATCATAAGCACATATAGGCATGGCATCAACATCATGCAACATAGTATATTAATTTACTATGTATGTAAACCAAATTATGGAATATTCATACTATTAACTACCTATCAATGGTAGATAAAACACATTATACAAGGCTAGTACACTATCAATGTATTAGACTAATAAAGAGACAATACAACATTTCACGAGTCACTAGGTAGCATATTCTTACTAACTAGTATACGGCCAATCCTTATAAGTCAAACCGTATAATGTCGACAACCAATCCAACCAATCATCACGTGATCACCTATCGGCCAATCTCCAAGTTCCAACATATCATGAGGAAATTTCACCTTGATCAAGGTAGTCCCCAAATACCCAAACACAACCATCGGAAAGAGTTCTCAAATTCCCAACACAAGTAATACAAGAACGGTGGTTAATTACTACCCTAACTATCTACACCTGTAGTAATCTATGAAATACTAATAGGTACCACGAGAGGTTTAACCACTCCGCTCTCGAAACGTATTACAACGAACTTTCGCCATAATGATTAACATGACGATCACCCTTGGGACCGACAATCTAGCTTCTCCGATTCCTAAAAATGGAACAAGGAACAACAATGTTTTATCGAAACGCAAAGACCCACTCTTGGTATAATCGCAACTCATAAGCAATATAGGAGAAATATAATACTCCTAGACACAAACCTTCACTCACGGCAATCTAGACCAAACGAACTTAGTACTCCAAGTCGTATTCATTCACGAAGAATCTGCCAATAAGGCACGAAACAAAACACTCAATGTCAAGATTCACACAAAGAACCAACCCACCTAGGCCATGGAACCTATCCTGGCCGATAGCTAACCTATAAAGCTCTGATACCAACTGTGACGACCCGACCCGGACCCCGAGGTGGAATCACAAGTCAAGTCGTCCAAATAGGACAACAATACATGCAAAGACTCAATTATAGAAAACGACGTGACACACTATTTTAGATGAAGCAACTCGGCACAAAAGGCCGAAAAATTTTAAAACTTTTTAAACCTGATATAGCAATTTAAGACAAGTATATCAATTCATCGGCGACTTTACTACCGGAACCCAACACTACACAGTTCATGCAAATATACCTCGACGGCTACAACATGCCGGAGAACAACATATATAAATAAGAGCTAAAGTAATGCCCAATGAAGTTAAATCAAGTGAACCATACTACATCTATACAAGGCTCTACAGACATGCGCCGACACTCAAAATAGGATACATGAACTACAAGTATAGACATAAATCCAAATAAACAAAGTTCCCAAGCAAAGTCTAAATGACTTGCTAAACCCAACGCCCTTACAAAAGAGAACAAAATAAGGACATCTATAAACCACAACCTCGTCGCAAGGCGATCACGACAAGCAAGAATCCCGCAACACCTCAACGAGCGGTACCTGAACGGCTCGGATCTAAAGCAGTAAAAGGGAGGGGGTAAGTCATAAAGACTTTGTGAGTTAACAATTATGCATGTCATGGCATTATGCAACATACATAGCAAGATATCATCTTTAATATCAAGTCACTCAAAGTATTCATTTAATAAACACTTAAATCACATATCCATGGTAGCACATTGTTTCACATAAGTGCTATAAATTAAACCACATAATAGAGGATATGTTATGGAACCGCAAGCCGCCACGTAGCTCCTCGCAATACACAAATGCTAACATTCGTGCCAATGATACCCGTGATGAGTGTATCAAAGTACCAAGTTCTCTACTCGGTACCAAGCTCTCCTTGGTACTTAGACTTTCCAATGTACTCTTTTGGTTACATGTAAAGAAAGGTGCTATTTCCCCACCAGGGCCAACAAATGAGGCGTGTGTGATAAAACTGTATAACAACCCATCACTATCACGAGTCCCATAACTCGTGCGACGGCTAGCGCGTTGTCACACCAACGACTCAATCAAATATGCCGCTTGACTCAATGCAATGCCAAGTAGATGTTTACTCGTCATATAATCTCAAATAAGGAACAAGTTCAAACCCTAGTTTCGGTGATTTTGTTAAACCTTGAATTGAACCGAATTCTTTCGCAAGAGTTATTCCCAAGCTCATTATAAACAACATTCATGCTTTACAAAATGTCAAAATCATAACTTCATAGAGATTTCATAAAATCATACACATATTTTATATGTTGAATTGGAGGTTTTGTCTTCACAAAAGATGTTCATAATCATCATTAAAACAACTATAATGAAGGGGTCATGTTATTTTATTAAACATGGAAATCTCAGGGAATTGCCACTCACCTTAGTCCTAAGATTAATGGATGAATGAGTGATCAAAGCAAGGATTGTTGTAGAGGAGGTTGAGGCCTTCAATTTGGTGGTCTCGATCGCCGATCTTAACTTCACCTGATCTCCGGAAATGGTCTCTCAAGTTGGTGTTCTTGCTATGGACGAAAATGGAGGAAGAGCCTCTGATTCTCTGGAGTTTTTGATCAACAATGGCTGATTGGGTTGAACAAATGGTTTATATACTTGCCCACAAACACCCCAATCCAAGTGAAGGGTGTTAAAAGGATTCTCATTGGCCAAGGGAGGATAGCCCTTGATAAGAAATGATCTAATGTCTTAAAAGTGTCTTAGAAGAGTCAACAAAGGAGGCTTCAAGTCACCAAGGACGGCCAAGGGCAAGGGCACAAGGGTCAACAACCAAAACCACTCAAAAAAAGACACAAACCTGAATCTGGCACAATGCGGTCGCATTGTGCTTGGGCCATGCGATCAATTCAACTATTCATGGCCAATTTCCAGATTGTTGTTACAGGACAATCGATCTTGTAAAATCTACCTTAAATCTCTCACAACTCCAAATGAGGTGATTTTTGATTTTTCGGAAAGTAGACTCATTAAAATATATTTTAGAATTTTAAATTACTCAATTTGGACTTATATTCATCAAACATAAAGTTACAACAACAAAATCAAGTACCGGCCGATTTCCTGAAAATAGAATTCTGCACAGCCATAAGTCAAGACCCAAATGAGGTACTTAGCCACCTTGAAAAATTACCAAATTTTACAGGTAGTATCCTAACATATGCAGGTAAAACATACTAAAATTTTAGAAAATT
>CM028381.1:60458004-60567231 GCA_013146195.2 Codonopsis lanceolata
TAAGTCTTAGCAGGTCCTAGCCTAACGAGAGAATGAAGTTGGGCTATGTTCGTTAGGGTGAAAGAAAATTTCTTTCTTGATGACCATTTAACTCTTCACCCTATTTTTCCTCTGTTTTTATTTTTCTGATTTTCGAAGTTGTTGGCATACACCAGAATACTATAATAGGAAGGACCTTAGGTCCTAACAATTGCGTCATCGTCATCATCTCCCAATTTCTTAAAAAAATATATTAAAAAAAATTTCAAAATATTCATCCTCGAGTTTAGGTGTGGTAATGCTAGTCGAAGTCAATGAGGAGATTAGTGCAATGAACCGCATAGTTAGTCCGTAGATTCCCCGAATTTACTTAATTTTGCGAAACTTTTACTTTTCTCCAAATTCTTCATGCACTCACACCAGCTCATAATTATGGATTGATTAGAATAGTTTTATAAAGTTTATAACACCT
This sequence comes from Codonopsis lanceolata, assembly GCA_013146195.2. Lineage (NCBI taxonomy): Eukaryota > Viridiplantae > Streptophyta > Magnoliopsida > Asterales > Campanulaceae > Codonopsis > Codonopsis lanceolata. The sequence continues at coordinate 60,458,456 of CM028381.1, forward strand.
ATTTCACTTCAACAAGATATGCACAAGAATATGATACATAGCCATTCGAACATAATTGTTGCATTAAATTGTAACTTAGGGTTAATTGCATGATAGTTAGATCCCTTGATTTTTCTCATTTATATATCTCAAGCACACTTTCGAACCGTGTTCCGCATGTTAGTCTCAATTGTCCCTACCATCTGCCTTAGCGAATGCTTGTGAAATCCAAGGATGCTAAACACTCAACCCCAATTCCCATAGTTGATATGACATTTTGTGTTGTCTTACTTGCTTTAAATACTATGTGAGCATTTGGCATTAAGAAATGACTTAGGCCATCTTTGGATCGTTAGAGCCTAAATATTCCCTGACCTATACTAAATATATCCCTAGTGTCCCCTTTGAGCCTAATGAAAGAATGGAGTGTGCTACACTATTGAAACCCCATTCGCCATCGTTCTATTACCCACATTAACTTAACCCTAAAAGCCTATACACTTTTAGCCTACCCTTTGAGTAGGATGTGGGGGAAATTGATTCTAGAGGACCACTTCTTTTCGCTTAGGCTATTTTTTCTAAGGCTTCTTTCTTCTTTCCATGTGTCTAAAAAAAAATGAAACTAAGAAGAAGAGTGTAAACAAAGATTCAAATGGAAGCATAGCTTTCAAGAGAAAATATGTTAGAAAAATTCGCCGATTAGAATGATGTGATATTTTTAGAAGAATATATTGCCCAAAACAAGTTTGGGGGAGAAGAAAACTTAAAAGTAACAAAAGCACCCCTCCACTTGTGGTCTTTGCAGTGTCCTAGCCTAAATAGGGAAAACTTCCTTTGCTTGGAAGTATGAGGGATAAAGGGTAGTCTTACTCTCTCACTTTGAATTCTAATCCTTTCCTTCATATCCCCAACACCTTGGCCTTACATTACAAGCTAATAAAGACCTAATGATCTTCTTGCCAATGCTTATGTTGTTTTAATTGTCAAGTGAGTAACATGAAATTGATCACACACTTCATATTCATTATTATTCACCCTAAAAGCTCACTGTGTTAGCATAATCTTAGCTATTACAAGTCATTGGGATAGGAGAGCAATGTATGACATACATAGAATTGCATGGGATGGATGTATAAGTCTTTTAAATCCTGGGACCTTTCTCTCGTCAGAATCGACCTGTTTGGATGGTAGATCTCATAATTCTTAATGCATGATTTTCTATTAAACTTTGATTTTCATATGAATGTGGTGTTTAGCTCAATAAAACTGTTTTAGTTAAGATATTCTTTAAGACTGGTGATCACACACACACGGAGAAATTAAAAGTAGTAGTCTTAAGAAAAGACTAGTTGGTTTTATATGACTAAGCCTGCATATATGTGGTGAGCACCAAACTGAGATTACTCGCATGCCATACACCTATAACTTGAGATGAAGCCAAAAAAAAAAATTATGTGTAATTTTATTTGCTTTTGTATTTATTTGTTTTTTATTTATACATGAGTCGAGTCACTCGAAAGAGTCTCCTTGAGTTTGTGGGTTTATAGAGGAGTGTAAATAGTGTCACCCTCACAAAAAGATTTTAATTTTTGTTATTTATATGCTTTTGTATTTATAAGTTTATTTGTTTACTCGTGGACGAGCAAAGTTCAAGTTTGGGGGTATTTGATCGATGTATTTTATACGTCGATTTTATATACTTCTATGACTTAAATTATGCTATTTCACGAGGCTTTTGGTTACTAATATATGTTTCGGTGAGTTTTGTAAGTTTCGAGGTTATTGTGAAAATACGCGAAACTCCGTGGTTTTAAGTGCAAATTTCAAGAAAGGCCAAAAAGGAAAATTAAAGAAACAATGAAAGCTGCACAATCTGGACACCTTGCGGACGCAAGGTGCCTCAGACCTTGCGACCGCAAGGTAGGCAGTAAGGGTAGAAAAGGCTCAAGTCAAGATTTCCAAGGCGGGACATATCTTGGAGACCTTGCGGACGCAAGGTACCCAAAACCTGCGGCCGCAAGGTGGGCGATGACCTATTCGGATTTTCACACGGTCATTCGATCCAATCACAACTCCCGAGTATATATAGAAGCCGGATCCGAGGCAAAGAGGGAGGGCAGTGGAAGCTCTCTTTTCATAGATTTTAGGTAGTTTTAGATTGTATAACATAGTTAGATTCTGTAAGTTCAAGTATTGAAGATCAAATCATGTATCCAATCATCTCCATGTGCTGTTCATTGTCTATGATGAACTAAATCATCTATAATCTAGGAGGTGGGAGGTAACTTGTATCGAATTTATGTTTTGATTCTTATATATATGTCTATTCAATGCTTGTTGATTGTGTTGTTTATCAACCCCTATATTATTTTGCTTTGAACAAATGAATGTAATCGCAAATAATAAAGGCTTAGAGGTGCGGATAACTGCATGACCAAGTGCATATGTCGTACACTGGCTCACCAACACAATAAATTGGACCCATCGATGCACGAGAGTGATAAGTTAGGACCAGGTTCTTACATGATCTAGGTGACAGATAGATCATAAATCTAGGTGACAACTAGATTGACAGTTCATGTGCTTAGGGTATAGAATGGGTGAATTTTGCGGGGATGGAGGCTGAACCAATTGTTCAACAGACTATATCTATTTTTAGTGAACGAACCCAAGACATTGAATGACATTATTATGAATTGAACATAAAGAAGATATAAGTGAAACCCAGAATCTTAGATTGCCACCCGCCATAAGATCTTCATATCTGTTATTACTGTCTAATTAGTTAAACATCTATAACTAGTAGTTTAAAGTAGAATTAAACATAAAAACCCCCCTTAGGTTTATAATTTGCTGTCAATAAGTGCACTGTTTGTGATCACTTGTCTCTGTGGGTTCGACCCTTGCTTCCAATACTATTCTATAATAGTCTTGTTCACTTGCAAGGAAAAAGATTAAATAAAACATCGATCACCTACTCGGCTAATAGCAAGCCAATGTCGCACGTATTTTATATGTACAAGGGGTTACTTCCCTACTACGGTCCAGTAGAGGGGTGTGTAGAAAGTCCAGTATGGGGATCCATAGCAATCACGAATCTCATGATTCATGAAGGTGATGCATCATCCCACCATCGACTCAACCAAATCATGCCAGTTGGACTTAATGCTATATACAAGTAGCGTTTACTTGTCATTCTCAAATAGGGACCGAGATCGAAAGTAGCGACTCGTCCAACGTCTAGTAGGTCATTAAAACTCTACCACGAAAATCATGATCAAACACAGTCATTCTCAAATAGGGACCGAGTATCAAAGTAGCGTCTCGTCCAATGTCATGTAGGTTATAAAACTCTATTATAGAACCATGATCAAGCACATCGTTGTTATGTAACACCCGATATCTTGCTGGCATGATAGACTTATAGTACGAGACTTCTTATGATTTGGAAGGCTAATGTATGATCAATACCCTTATGTTGTCTGATTCATGTTTGTTAGCATATTAGAGTTGCAATTCGCGTAACTCGATGTCGTTGGATACTCGACTTTGATAGGTTGCGTTCCGAGTTTCTTAGACATGTTTAACATGTCTTAGATTGATTGTTTTATAGCTTGGATCATAAATTGATCTAGCTTTGTCTGCGTTTGATGAATGTCGTTGTTGTGTGCCTTCGTTCGGGTTGTTTCAATAACAGTTTGAGTATGTTTGAATTTGTTTTGATCATAGCATCATCCTTGATTGATAGGTTAACCTTTGGGGACAATTTGGACTCTTTTTGAAGGGTTTTGATTCAGGAGAAACGCGGTCGCAGTGCATGGGAGAAGGTGACTGCGTAGATTACAATACTGGACCATTTATGGATGGGCTGTCAATGCGATCGCGTTGCCTAAAGAGTGCGACCATGCCCGCCTTCAAGCAACAAGACATGTTTTTGATATTTTGTCATACAATTACCAATCTACCCTTAAAATACCCTCTTCCCCTTTGTTTGTGGCCTGAAATGTTGGGTATTTTGGACCTATCACTCCCTTATTATCCCCAAATCCTTCTCATCCTCTCCATTCCTCATCATCCAACCTAGAGATTAGAGAGAGAAAGTATGTGTGTGTGTGTGTGTGTATTCTTCGTGAGATGAGTGTGTGTTTTATCGATTCTCGGAGATCCAAAACCGCCATCGCAAAGACCTCGAGGAGTAAAGAATTTCCCCTCAATCCATTTTCATTTCCATAGAGGTTTGTGATCCGATTTGGTAAGTTACTAAACCCTTCTTTCTCCCTCTAGCTCAAAATGGTGCTAAGATGTTAGAGATTTGTTATCCATGTTTTGTTGAGTTGTTCTTGTCTATAAGATGAGTTTACATGTGATTTTGATTTGGGAACATGTGGGGTTGAACCTAAAAGTGTTTGTTGTGTTTAATTTGGTGTTTTGGTAGGAGAATTCTTGTTATTGGGTTTAGAAACTCGGATGACGGTTTAATCCTGTAATTTTTCCTTGACGTAGAATTTGAGAGTTTGTATTTGATTCAATGGAGACAATAAAGTGTGTAAAGTGTTATTAGGAACCTTGGGATAAAATCCTACAATTTTTGGAGTTCGTTGGGTCCCAATTTCGAGATCATGATAATTGAACATGTGAGTTCCATGTAAGTGTTTATAAAACACTCGATGTTTTAGGACTTCTATTGAATTTCCAAGGTGCACCAAGGTTTGTGTTTGGACTGATTTCATCGGGTTGTGGTGTCACAAATTCCCCTTCAATACCTATAGCATCCCTCGCGATTCAACCGTGTGTTTGAATCTCCCGTATAGTTTCATATTAGTTAAGTATTAGGATTTATTTTGAGAATATATATAAAGGATTATTTATTCATTATAAATTTTACAACCTTTGATTAATTAAAAATGTGTGAGTTTGTCTCAAACTATGTTGTATTTCGAGAACATCATGAACTTATCAGACTTGTGTATGGCGTTCAAACCTTCTAACTTATCAATTGGAATCCAATATCAATTTTGGCGTTAAGCATCAAACCAAGGTTCGTGGTCGTCTCAAGCATCAGGTTGAAATCTTAATTGCACCAAGGTTTGTGTTTGGGCTGATTTCATTAGGTTGTTGTGTCACTAATTCCCTTTCGATTCCTATAGCATTCCTCGCGATTCCGCCACATTTTGGAATCTCCCCTAGAGGTTCATATCAATTATGGATGAAGAGGAAAAAGAGCGAGAAGTGTGGTAGTGAAGAAGAACAGTGATTACTGCATAAGTATTCCCTCACTACCCTAACTTCCCACTCACTACCTTTTTCGTCTCTCGTTGTTGTTATTGTTGTTCTTCTTCTTCATTTCAATTCTCTTGTTGCTATTGTTGTTGTTGTTGTTCTTGAGTTTTGTTCTTCACAATGTCGCACATATTAGAAAGATGATGTTCAAACATATTTTGGATGATATATGGTATACAAATACTTAACAAAAATTGTCATTTGACATTTGAAGATTGACCTTTTGTACTGGTTTGCTCTATCAATGTTGCACTTGTTAACATTCATTTAAATTTTCAAATTATAAAAAGCTTAAAATAAGCTTATTATAACTTTCTTCTTCTTTATTGTGTTTGTGTGTGTTATTCAAAATAGTTTGACTGTTTGTGTTTTACTATGCATGTATACTATTCGATCCCGAATAAGAACTTTTTTGTTGTTGAACACCTTTTTGAATTATCATGCATCAATTTTGAATCTTGATGCACAAACTAGATTACCAATGAAGAAAATCTCAACGGACAATTTAGGATTTACGATGCATAATTTTGGATATGCGATGCACAATTTAAAATTTGAAATACTAGTAAATCCCAGAATTTGAATTTTCGATGCACAAACCGGATCACCCATGTAGAAATCCTGATGCACAACTTTTGATTTGTCATGCACAACTTAGAATTAGAATACAAAAGTAAATCCCGATGCAGAATTTTGATTTTGCGATCCACAAACCGGATTTCACATGAAGAAAATTCCAATGTACAACTTTGGAGTTACGATGCAAAAATTGAAATTGTGATGAATCAATTTAGAACTGCAATACAATGAGTGTCTTGTCAAATTTGAGTAAGGATATACTCATCATCTTCCCTTAAAAAGGTCTTTGACAGATTACAAAAAATCATGTCTCTAAACTATTACTCCCTCTATTTCGGATAAAAAATCATCGTTTGAAAGTTAAACTTTTAAAAACATAATATTTTTAGTAGTTCATTAATAATAAAATGACTTTTTTATATCCTAATTTTTTAAAGTGAATTATTTAAATAAAACATCTCAAAATAAAATAATAAACTCTTTACCCAAAACAAAATACATACAAATTAATGAGACGGACCGACCCCGTTATCACCCTCAAAGAACCACCCGTCCAAAACCTGGTTGGATACGTTACCGAACAAGCAACGAAATATTACAGCAATTATCGAAAAGGGAACATGAAGAGGAAAGTCAACATTTAATAGTCAACCCCTTGAAAATATGAAGTTTCCAACTCAATTGTTAATTAATTTCTTTTTCTTTAGCTTAGAATCCCAATAGTCTACGCATTTCATTACCCACGTTCACACATTACAGAGAGGAAATAAATAACTCCATCCGTTTTTAAATTATCGTTTTTATTTTTATTTTTTTGTGTATTAATTTTAAAATAATTATCATTTTTCAAAATAATTTTTTTTAAAAACTATTTTACGGCTTTATTATTTTTTTTCAACATAATTTAATTTTAGCAATATATAAGGGCATCAAAGAAAAACCATATATTTCATCAATATTTATAATATAATTAATTATGTTTTCTTAAATGGTGTATCAAGTCAAAAGAGAACAACAATTTTAAAAGGGAGGGAGTACAAGAATAAAGAAACGTTACTCATACTTATAGGAGCAATCACACTAGGCAATCTTTATCAATTAGGCTTCCACATCCATCTCCAATAACCAACCCCGTGAGAAAATCTGAATTCTCCGGCAAACCAATTCGGCAGTGATGGATATGGACGATGATCGCGATGATAATCCACCATATTTTCATCATCGTAGAAATTCTTACAACATAAACAGCAAGATCATGTTGACTGGGATCATCTCCCTGTCGTTGGTCGTCGTACTTGTAACATTGCTTCACGTATATGCCAGATGCCTACTTCGCCGCCATGCCCGTCGCCGAGCTGCCCTAGGTCAACTAGGTCTCACTACGACTACTCGTGTCAACGTCATTGAACCCCCCAAGACCGGGCTGGATCCTTCTATCATAACGTTAATCCCCGTACTTGTTTTCAAACAAACGGACCACCAAGACGAGACGGGGCCTTCAAAAGAATGTTCGGTGTGTTTGAGCATGTTCGAGGATGGAGAAATGGTTAGAGTGTTACCCAATTGTAAGCATAATTTTCACGCGGAGTGCATTGATAAATGGTTGTGTTCAACCTCGACTTGTCCGATTTGTAGGACCGAGGCTCAACCACGACTCGCCCTGGACCCGGAGACCCGTGAGACTGTGGTTGAAGCCCCACCACTGGATCCCCCAAGCACGGAGGGGACATCCGATTGTACCGTACAACCATCTGCCAAACTTAATGGATCGAGTTCGCGACTGAGTTCATTTAGAAAAATGCTTAATAGAGATCGATCATCACAACAGATTCAATCTTCTGGACAAGATGTGTTGGATGATCTTGAGAGACAATGATTGATTATTTGTGTTAGTATAAGGTACACGAATCTATTTTCTTCACTTGTTGTTCCTTCATTCTTATGCTAGATAATACCAATCTAGGCTGCAAGGATCTGGTCGTATATGTGATACAGATGTTTTCGAATACTCTAGGTTGAAGGTATGTTCGTACCCTAGATACGAATTGCTCATGTAATTACAAATGATACACGTGGTTGGTTTTTTCCGATCAGATTCCGTTCGCCGGACGATGTTGAGAAGGTTATTAGAATTTCCCACAATCCCACGTTTGACAGGGACTGCTGAGAGCCTGAGATATACTGCATGTGAACCATTGACCTTGCTGCTAACTGATTCCTTCTTTTAAATAATTGTCCCGTTTTTATTTTTCGGCTATTACAAAATAATTGTTTTCTTTCTAAAATTATTCTTACGGTTCTGACGAAGAGTCAATTATTTTATTTTAGAATGCTTCATTTAAAATGTTTATTTTTAAAAATTAAGGTATAAGAATATCATTTTATTACTAATGAACTATTAAAAATATCGTTTAAAAAAAATCAAACAAGGACTCCTTACTCGTAACAGAAGGAGTACTTTTTAAGGAAATATTTTTAATGTTTTAACTTTACATTTCATTTATATTTTAATGTTAGCCCCACATCACATGCATGTTAAAGAAAGTTATACTCTCCTCATCTCAAAATAAATAGCGTTTTAAAAACAAAAAAAAATTGTCCAAAATAAATGAAATTAAAGGATTTTAAGAAAAAAAAGTTCACATTTAGACAAAATTGTCCTTTTTAATTACTTTTTAATAAAATATGTTATTCAAACTTTGAGAAAAAACGTAGAATGATCTAAACAGTGATGTTAAGAGGAAAGAAAAAATAACCATGGAACCTATCAACAACTGGTTCTACATCGTGCCTTAAACATACAGACATATATATTTTTCAGTTAAATTATAACTCAAGAAAAATTAATGGGCAAATCAAAATTAACATAGTCAACTACTTAGTAGAAATTTATCATTGTAAATTCTAAAAATTTACTTATACATAATATATGATGTTTTATTTGTTGGTTTTCAAATTTCATCGTTTATCAATATCTTCAAATCAGAACGGTTAGTTACCTTAAAAACTGTGACATGCAACTGCTAATGTTTGGACACTGACTTCTTTAAGAAAAGTCATACATGTGACATGGATTGACGTTGACTTTTCTTAATTGTCATTACATACGATATTACCAATGAAAACTGTCTTCATTTGAACTTTAAAAACAACCTCATATCTCATGGAGACAGTGTCATTCTTTGGATAAACACATTGTTTCTAACATTACTTTCATTCAAAAATTTTGCTTCAACAACTGTTATACTACTTAATAATAATACCATAAATAAAAAAAGAAGAGAAAATGTATATTACTTGTATACTACTTAATAATAAAATGTAATAATGTAACAAAGAAAACAAAACTTTACATTAAGTAAGAGATAGAGATAATATTTAAATACATTTTCTTGTTCGAAATAACAGTAACAAAAAGATTTGAATAGTCTTCCTGATTTGTTGAAATTAACAATTGGGGAGATACTTAGGCTGTGAACAGAATGACGAATAGTGATAAAAATTGTTGTTCATGTATTTCGTAGAGGTGTAGTAGTTGAAAAAAATATGAGTTATTTTAAATATATATGTAAATAAACTAATAGTAGTATATCACATCGTTCGTGATATCTAACAAAAGAAGAATTGAAGTTGGACAAAACACATTTTGATTAGAACGAACAATATTAATATTATACTATTGGGTAGCAACATTCTCTGTAATATAATTGATCACGTCAAATTTGTGGTGACCTTGTCTTTAGTCCACGTAGGCAACGGTACTGGTGAGCTGGAAGATAACGTGGATATGAATTAACAACGTCCTGCAAAGATGAACAACGTCATTAAGGAGTCGGGGGAGGCCCGAATCAAAACCCTCCGGCGTAAGGATGAGATTACGGGTGGTATAAAATTGCAGTAAATGCAGTATATTGATGGCTCTTTCTTCTTGCCTTTTTTTTTTACAGGAAATGAATGTTGTTTTGAAATGAATGATGCATGCAACTTTTGGATATCTGTGTTGGCTTAGCAATAACTGTAGAGAATGTCTCATATTTATACATAAATGGTCTGTGAGGTGGTGCCTTCCCATTTGTGGACATGTTGCGGCTGATCATAAATGCCCTGATGCCATGTCAGATGGGATAAGTAACCAGACTGTACTCCTGTCAGGAGAGTTAGGGATGAGCTTGGTCCGGTTCGGTCCACTTTTTTGGAAAAACTGAGAGAACCAGGACCAGACCAATAATCCGGTTCTTAAAAAATATAGAACCATGACCAACCCAATATGTCTGAGAACCAATACATTGGTCCGGTCCAGAACCAATTGAAGACATACGAGAACCAGGACCGGACCAATACGATGCGTATCTTTGATCAAGAGGATAACTAGATTTTCTAAAAAACAATGATCAATAATCAAATCATGTTCTTCCTTCATACAACAATTTGTTGGGTTCGTTGTTCTTGTGAAAATAAATTAAAGGTAAAAATCATTACTTCCAAATTAATAAAGAGAAACGAAAAAGAAAGTTGTAAGGAAATTTATTGCAAGTCATCTTCCTCTCTGATCCCCTTATGGTTAATTTAATTAATTTACGGGTAACAATCCTTCAAACTAATATTGTTTGAAATCACAAAAAGAGGCAGGAAATTAATTAATAGGGAAGAACAATATTTTTCCTTCTATTTTCTCTTTAATCAAATAAGGAAACTTGGTTGAATATTGGATCAAATTATTATATATATTTTTTAGGTTGTAAGTTGTATCCCTTTTATTATCTTCTTATCAATTTATATATATATATATATATATATATATATATATATATATATATATATATATATATATATATATATATATATATACATATTAATTATACTATATTAGTATATTATATATAATAAAATAATAATAAATACAAATTGGTCCGGTTCGGTCCGGTTCTGCGTTTTTGGTTTCTGGAACCGGGGACCGACCCAATTGTCCGGTTCTGTAAAAATTCAGATCCAGGACCAATCCAAAGTATTGGTCCGGTCCGGTTCCATTGGTCCGGTTCCGGAAAACTTCTGCTCACCCCTAAGGAGAGTGGTTGGTTGTGTGCGCCAGTATTTCCGGCGCATGGCAGGGCTCTGTCATATCTGTCGCACCCTAAATGCCTCACTTTCTTCGTGACCGACTGTCACCGAGGCTGAGCTAGCTTTATTGTTACCGAGGTCGAGTTGGCTTTATTGTTTGCCGAAGGCGAGCTGTTTTAGCCTTGTACATCAATCTCTTTTTAAGCAACCTTTTACTGGGTCAAGGAAAACCCTCCTCGACATAGTCAAGCTGACTCCTATCATTTAATTTCACTAATGGTGGAACACAAAATGGTCCCCTTCGAGGCTAGCTTATGTCGAGACCCTTCAGTAGCCCCCTACTTCTTGTGGCGATTCTCTTGCTATTCAGATCGAGAAGTTTTTTATTGAGCAATCGTTGAGGCTCGTCTTTTGTCACCTTACCTCGGCATAAATGGCGACCATAATTTTCTTCAGTTTAGGTGGGAGATGGAGTGGTGAACAATTCTTGGGAAATTGTGCCGTCATGATTGTTTCCCTCTATGTAAGGGTAAAATAGGCATGGTCTTTTTGGTTTTGTTTCTCCTTTCTTGGTCATTAAGTTTAGGTATTTTTTGTAACAAAATATTCCTAAAGATTTTTGGTTTCTTGGTCTTAAAGTTTAGGTGCAATTTTTGAAAACAAAATATTTATTATATTTTGGTTTTCTTGGTCCTAAAGTTTAGGAGTGTTTATGGAAACAAAATCTTTGCAAAAATCCTTTCCTAAAACCATGCCTTAGAGTCTTTGTCCTTTTGGTAATAGAATCTAGTAATTATGGTAGTTTCTTTAATTACTAATTCTAATACTTTTCCATATTGGAGTTTGTTTCCTTCTTTATGTGTAGGTCTCATTTGTCGTATAAATAAGGGTCTTGGGCAGAGGAAGAAGAGGTGCACATAGAAAGAGAGAGCAGAAAATTTAGACCATAAATATTCAGAGTTTCAGAAGCTAATCATAGTTCCAGTTTGGTGCAGAATTTGAATGCAGCTTCCGATGCAACAACTAGAAAACTACATTGACAACTACTGGAACTTTTTGTCTTCCTAGATGTTGTAGGAAGCTGATTCTTTTCTTCCCACGTTTTCTTTATCTTTTTTTCTGTGGGTTTTTTGCTCTCCAAGACTTGTTGTCTTGTGAGAGTATTTGTTTTGGTGATTTCACATAGTTTTTGTAAAACAATTCATCTTTTTAAGTGAAATCTTTTTGGCCATGAGGCTAGATCTATAAGCATAGGCTTGTAGATTGTTTGGTAACCGTTTGTGTTTATTTCGTGCTTTAGTTTTTAAGTCTTCCGCTATATTAATTTTTCTGACTATTGTATCTTCCATTGTAGCTTCTACACAAGCTACATTAGAAACTGCATTGGCTGGTTGGTGGATCCTAGCTACTATTGTTCTTACAATTGGTATCAGAGCCTTCTCTTGACTCCACTAAGTTTGATTCTGGTTGTAGCCATGATGGATTCCCAATATGAGAATTTTGTTCGTCCTAATACTTTGAGAAAGAAAAGTTTGTACAATGACTTTCGTTGCTTTAACTCTTCTATCATTGAAGATGGTGCAGAATCAGAATCAGAATCAGAACTGATGGAGGCTTATAAGGAGTTGTACAATGATTGGGAAAAGAGAGCTTGTCAAGTTAAAGTACTTGGAAAGACAAATGAAATACTCAAGAAAGTGAATGAAGATCAAAAGGAGAGCATTGCTAGACTGGAGTGTTTGCTTAGCAAGAAGGATGCGGAGCTTGAAAATCTGAAAGAAGAACTTATCAAAGCTAATGAGACTGTGACAAAATGGAGTTCAAGTCAACACAAAATGGATGATATGTTGAAGTCCGGGAATAATGGCAAGCCTGGTCTTGGATTCTTGCCAAAGACATTGGTTAAAAAAGGTGAAAGTACATCTTCTGAACCAAAACAGTTTGCACAAAATTTTCAAGAACCAAATTTCTTTAAAATACCAAAAACTAGAAAAAGAAATTTTGTGTGTCATTACTGCCACAAACCTAGTCACATCCTGCCCTTTTGTTACCTAAAAAGGCCGTCTAAAAGGAAGAGGTTAGGCAAGCTTACCTAGTTCGTAATCAAGTGCAACATCAGCAAAAAATGTTCAGAAAAGTTTGCATTTCTAAAAGACAATCAGACAATGTTCCTGCCCAAGAAGATACAGAATCTACAAGTGCTAAAAATTCAGTGAATGAGTCTCAGGATGTAGTTCAGGATGTAGCTCCGAATGTAGCTCTGGATGCAGCTGCATCGGAAGCTACATTGGTCAAAAACTCCCCAGATGCTGAAACTGAAACTGAATCAAGCCTAACTGATCAAAGACATCATATTCCTAGCCGCATACAGAAAAATCATACAATCTCTCAAGTGATAGGTAATATTCATGATGACATATACACAAGGAGAAGAGGTAAGGTTGATTCTCACAAATTAACATGCTTATCAAAATATTTTTAAGAGAAACCTTGTTACTTTTAGTGATTAGTTTAATTTATTTTTTTTATCAGAAAACTTTTCTAGAGTCCACTTGTTGCTTTGATTGCTTGCTTTTTTAGATATGGCTCTACAACTTTTATGGATGCTCCAAATGATCAAAGATTATGGGTTACACATTGATGTGTTAACCTTGTATTTTGATAACACCTATGCAATTTGTATAGCACAAAAAAAAATTCAGTTCAATATTCTCGAACAAAACACATTGATATAAGACACCACTTTATTAGAGACATGGTTGAACAAGGAATTGTTTGCATTAAATATGTTGGGACTGAAAATCAACTTGCTGATATTTTTTTAAGAGCTTAGATTTTGAGAGATTTTCAAATCTTTGGAAATCTCTTGTGTTTTGTGTGTCATTTGTCTTTACACTTAGTTTAATAATAAAAAAAATTAGGCATGATTGCATTTTGTATTTAGAGGGCACTCTAGATCATTGACTCACATGTTTGTTCCTTTTGTAGTTTTGTTGTTGCTTGGGATTTGCATTCAAAATCAATTGTGATGATTCTCACTCTCTCCCAGTTCTTGCACATGTTTCAAGTCCACAAAGGAAAGAGCTACCTTTAAAAATCAAGGGTTGTAGCACTTTATCTTGGTACTATGGAACTTAGGTTCTCATAGGTTGATCTTGAGAAAATTGAATACCCTTGAAAGAAAAAGTGTGAAAGCTACCTAACGGAAAAGAGCTACCTATGAACAAGGTTTGTGGTGATTTTCTTTTGGGACTATGAATCCTTGGATTTCTTGGGTTGATCAAAAGTAAAATAGCTTCCCTTGGTAAATAGTGTGAAAGGTTCCAAGTGGCATGTTTTTATAGCTTGAAATAAAGTAGAACTATATTCCTAGGGAAATAAAGTACCTATGGATTTTTGTTATAAAAAAATTTATGATCTTAGGAGAGAAATATGGTTGAGAAAACAAAAGATGCAAAAATTGCACAAAATTTATTATTGATGAATGCACCTCCTAATGCAGCTACATCAGGAACTACATCGCTTTGATCTGGTCTTTATCACTTGCGTGTGATTGCAATTTTTATTCTTTTTCCTAGCTTTTAGTAATCATGTTTTAGGCATAAAATTTTAGGACATGCATTGTTGGTAAGGATATCAGCCTGTTGAAATTTTCACCTAAAATTAAACTGTGCAAATCAATTTCCAAAAATCTCCATGTTGAAAAATATTTAGTGGTTGTCTAATTTTTGTGGGGAACTAAGAGGAATTGAATCTGGATATGATGTGCTCAGTTATTGCTAGGGGTGTGATCATATCATGGTGAACAATTAATTGTGTTTTTCAAAATCTTGGATTTTGGAGAATTCCTTAAAGATTGTTTCTCCCTCTTCCTTTTCCGGTCAAATAGGGGGAGAGTGATCAAGTAGTTCTGGTGATGGTGATGAATCCCATAAACTGTTTCATGTTTGTTTTGTATGCATGTGATTGCATCATTGGTATATTCTAATTTGTGCTTAGTAAATGATTTCAAATTTTACACATTGCACAAATTCAGGGGGAGATGAGATTTTCTAACCAATGCAGGTTAGATGGTTTGATTGGTGTTGAATAAACACTTGTCATTTGATTTGACCAAAAAGGTTCAACAAAGGGAGTGATTGTAATGGTAAAATAGGCATGGCCTATTCTGGTTTTGTTTCTCCTTTCTTGGTCATTAAGTTTTGGCCTTTTTGGCAACAAAATATTCCTAAAGATTTTTGGTTTCTTGGTCCTAAAGTTTAGGTGCAATTTTTGGAAACAAAATATTCATTATATTTTGATTTTCTTGGTTCTAAAGTTTAGGAGTGTTTATGGAAACAAAATCTTTGCAAAAATCCTTTCCTAAAACCATGCCTTAGAGTCCTTGTCCTTTTGGTAATAGAATCTAATAATTATGGTAGTTTATTTAATTACTAATTATAATCCTTCTCCATATTGGAATTCGTTTCCTTCTTTATGCGTAAGTCTCCTTTGTGGTATAAATAAGGGTCTTGGGCAGAGGAAGAAGAGGTGCACATACAGAGAGAGAGCAGAAAATTCAGACCAGAAAAATTCAGAGTTTCAGAAGCTGATCATAGTTCCAGTTTGGTGCAGATTTTGAATGCAGCTTCCGATGCAGCAACTAGAGAAGCTACATTGAAAACTGCTGGAACTGTTTGTCTTCCTAGCTGTTCTAGGAAGCTGATTCTTTTCTTCCCACGTTTTCTTTATCTGTTTTTCTGTGGGTTTTTTGCTCTCCAAGACTTGTTGTCTTGTGAGAGTGTTTGTTTTGGTGATTTCACATAGTTTTTGTAAAACAATTCATCTTTTTAAGTGAAATCTTTTTGGCCATGAGGCTAGATCTACAAGCATAGGCTTGTAGATTGTTTGGTAACCATTTTTGTTTATTTCGTGCTTTAGTTTTTAAGTCTTCCGCTATTTTAATTTTTCTAACCATTGTATCTTCCATTGTAGCTTCTACACAAGCTACATTGGAAACTCCATTGACTGGTTGGTGGATCCTAGCTTCTATTGTTCTTACAATTGGTATCAGAGCCTTCTCTTGACTCCACTAAGAGTTGATTCTGGTTGTAGCCATAATGGATTCCCAATATGAGAATTTTGTTCGTCCTAATAATTTGAGAAAGAAGGGTTTGTACAATGACTTTCGTTGCTTTAACTCTTCTGTCATTGAAGATGGTGCGAATTAGAATCAGAACTAATGGAGGCTTATAAGGAGTTGTGCAATGATTAGGGAAAAAGAGCTTGTCAAGTTAAGTTACTTGGAAAGACAAATGAAATACTCAAGAAAGTGAATGAAGATCAAAAGGAGAGCATTGCTAGACTAGAGTGTTTGCTTAGCAAGAAGGATGCGGAGCTTGAAAATCTGAAAGAAGAACTTATCGAAGCTAATGAGACCGTGGCAAAATGGAGTTCAAGTCAACACAAAATGAATGATATATTGAAGTCCGTGAATAATGGTAAGCCTGGTCTTGGATTCTTGCCAAAGACATTGGTTAAAAAAGGTGAAAGTACATCTTCTGAACCAAAATAGTTTACACAAAATTTTCAAGAACCAAATTTCTTTAAAATACCAAAAACTAGAAAAATAAATTTTGTGTGTCGTTACTGCCACAAACCTAGTCACATCCAGCCCTTTTGTCACCTAAAAAAGGCAGTCTATAAGGAAGAGGTTAGGCAAGCTTACCTAGTTCGTAACCAAGTGCAGCACCAAATGCATCATCAGCAAAAAATGTTCAAAAACGTTTGGATTCCTAAAAGACAATCAGACACTATTCCTGCCCCAGAAGATACAGAATCTGCAAGTGCTGAAAATTCAGTGAATGAGCCTCATGATGTAGTTCAGGATGTAGCTCGAATGTAGCTCGGATGCATTGCATCACAAGCTACATCGGAAGCTACATTGGTCAAAAACTCCCAGATCTTTGAACCAGTGGCCGAATCAAGCCTAACTGATCGAAGTCATCATATTCCTAGCCGCATACAGAAAAATCATTCAATCTCTCAAATGATATGTAATATTCATGATGGCATAAGCACAAGGAGAAGAGGTAAGGTTGATTCTCACAAATGAGCATGCTTATCAAAATATTTTTAAGAGAAACCTTGTTACTTTTAGTAGTTAGTTTTAGTAATTAGTTTTATTTATTTATTTTATCAGAAAACTTTTCTAGAGTCCACTTGTTGCTTTTATTGCTAGCTTTTTAGATATGGCTCTACAACTTTTATGGATGCTCCAAATGATCAAAGATTATGGGTTACACATTGATGTGTTAACCTTGTATTTTGATAACACCTATGCAATTTGTATAGCACAAAAAAAATTCAGTTCAATATTCTCGAACAAAACACATTGATATAAGACACCACTTTATTAGAGACATGGTTGAATAAGAAATTGTTTGCATTGAATATGTTGGGACTGAAAATCAACTTGCTAATATTTTTTTTAAGAGTTTAGATTTTGAGAGATTTTCAAATCCTTGGAATTCTCTTGTGTTTTGTGTGTCATTTGTCTTTACACTTAGTTTAATAAAAAAAAATTAGGTATGATTGCATTTTTTATTTAGAGGGCACTCTAGATCATTGATTCACATGTTTGTGCCTTTTGTTGTTGCTTGGGATTTGCATTCAAAATCAATTATGATGATTCTCACTCTCTCCCAGTTCTTGAGCATGTTTTAAGTCCACAAAGAAAAGAGCTACCTTTAAAAATCAAGGGTTGTAGCACTTTATCTTGGTACTATGGAACTTAGGTTCTCATAGGTTGATCTTGAGAAAATTGAATACCCTTGAAAGAAAAAGTGTGAAAGCTACCTAACAGAAAAGAGCTACCTATGAACAAGGTTTGTGGTGATTTTCTTTTGGGACTATGAATCATTGGATTTCATGGGTTGATCAAAAGTAAAATGGCTTCCCTTGGTAAACAGTGTGAAAAGTTCCAAATGACATGTTTTTATAGCTTGAAATAAAGTAGAGCTATATTCCTAGGGAAATAAAGTACCTATGGATTTTTGTTATGAAAAATTTATGATCTTGGGAGAGAAATATGGTTGAGAAAACAAAAGATGCAAAAATTGCACTAAATTTATTATTGGTGAATGCACCTCCTAATACAGCTACATCGCTTTGATCTGGTCTTTATCACTTGCGTGTGATTGCATTTTTTATTCTTTTGCCTAGCTTTAAGTAATCATGTTTTAGGCATAAAATTTTAGGACATGCATTGTTGGTAAGGATATCAGCCTGTTGAAATTTTCACCTAAAATTAAACTGTGCAAATTAATTTCCAAAAATCTCTATGTTGAAAAATATTTATTGGTTGTCTAATTTTTGTGGGGAACTAAGAGGTATTGAATCTGGATAAGATGTGCTCAGTTATTGCTAGGGGTGTGATCATGTCATGGTGAACACTTAATTGTGTTTTTCAAAATCTTAGATTTTTGAGAATTCCTAAAAGATTGTTTCTCCCTCTTCCTTTTCCGATCAAATAGGGGGAGAGTGATCAAGTGTTTCTGGTGATGGTGATGAATCCCATAAGCTATTTCATGTTTGTTTTGTATGCATGTGATTGCATCATTGGTATATTCTGATTTGTGCCTTAGTAAATGATTTCTAATTTTATACATTACACAAATTGAGGAGGAGATGAGATTTTCTAACCAATGCATGTTAGATGGTTTGATTGGTGTTGAATAAACACTTGTCATTTGATTTGACCAGAAAGGTTCAACAAAGGGAGAGATTGTAAGGGTAAAATAGGCATGGCCTATTTTGGTTTTGTTTCTCCTTTCTTGGTCATTAAGTTTAGGCATTTTTGGTAACAAAATATTCCTAAAGATTTTTGGTTTCTTGGTCCTAAAGTTTAGGTGCAATTTTTGGAAACAAAATATTTATTATATTTTGGTTTTCTTGGTCCTAAAGTTTAGGAGTGTTTATGGCAACAAAATCTTTGCAAAAATCCTTTCCTAAAACCATGCCTTAGAGTCCTTGTCCTTTTGGTAATAGAATCTAGTAATTATGGTAGTTTATTTAATTATTAATTCTAATCTTTTTCCATATTCGAGTTTGTTTCCTTCTTTATGTGTAGGTCTCCTTTGTGGTATAAATAAGGGTCTTGGGCAGAGGAAGAAGAGGTGAACATAAAGAGAGAGAGGAGAGCGAAAAATTCGACCAAAAAATTGAAGTTCGAAGGCGATCATAGTTCCAGTTTGGTGCAGAATTTGAATGCAGCTTCCGATGCAGCAACTAGAGAAGCTACACTGAAAACTGCTAGAACTGTTTGTCTTTCTAGTTGTTCTAGGAAGCTGATTCTTTTCTTCCCACGTTTTCTTTATCTGTTTTTCCGTGGGTTTTTTTCTCTCCAAGACTTGTTGTCTTGTAAGAGTGTTTGTTTTGGTGATTTCACATAGTTTTTGTAAAAGAATTCATCTTTTTAAGTGAAATCTTTTTGGCCATGAGGCTAGATCTACAAGCATAGGCTTGTAGATTGTTTGGTAACCGTTTGTGCTTATTTCATGCTTTAGTTTTTAAGTCATCCGCTGTTTTAATTTTTCTGACCACTGTATCTTCCATTGTAGCTTCTACACAAGCTAGCTATATTGGAAACTGCATTGGCAGTTTGGTGAATTCTAGCTACTAGTGTTCTTACACTCTTTAATGCTATCAGTGTATTAAATTATGATTTGTCCTTTCAATTGTTGAATTCATTGTTTGCGCTGCCCGTTTTGGGAAATGAAAAGACTTGGCGGGAAAACGAAGTGTCTCCTCTGTCCTAGCGCAGAAAAAACACGCGGGTTACCCGTTTGAAAGCGGGTGACCCGGGTCAATAAGTTTTGACTTTACCCTTTTTCTCTTTTCCCTTTCCTCTTTGTACTGCCCCTTTCCCATTTCTTCCTCATTTCCAGGCGATTTCCGATGACTTTTCTGATCTCAGTGACTTTCTCCATTACCCTATGTTTTTCAGGTGTGTACTCCTTCTATTTCTTTGACATCCTTTGAATCTGTTTCTTCTTCCTCTTTTAATCTTTTTTTTGGTGGTCTGGTTGTGTTTTCAGGTGATTTTCGTTCGTTTCTCCGATGAGCGTTCGTGATTCTTCCGGTGACAGAGTCTTCCCGTCGTACCTACGATATTTTGCTGTTTTTCTTTCATCGTTCTGTTTTTAAAATATCTCAACGTAGGTTTCCACGTTATGAGTCTTCATCTTCTTCATCTAGTAGTTTGTCACGTTCTCCTGAACAAATAAATTATTGGAACGATCTTTTAGCAAGGAACATTCTTCGTGTAAAACCCTTGTCAATTAGGAGTCCTTTGCCTAGTAGTTTTATGGAAAATGCCGACCTGCTATCCCAGGCCGAGGAGGAGTTTCATTCTCTTGCCGAGGCCAGGCCATCTTCCTTAGCTCCCGAGGTGGTCCCTCTTTCACAGATCCCGAGGCCAAGCCATTTTCCTTAGATCTCGAGGCCAGGCCACCTTAGATCCCGAGGCCAGACCCTCTTCCTTAGGTCCCGAGGCTGGTGGGCTTACTTTTAGTATGTCTCATGTCAAGGAGAGGGTAATAGATCGTACAACTTATGTAGAGGATATCATTGATCCTCCTGGTTTAGACCTTTCTTCCCCTGTTCAGTTTCCTCTATTGATTCTAACGACGAGATGCCATTTTTGGAGCCTATCTTTGGCAAGTCGTAAAAGGGAGGGCCCATGTATAGGTTCGGGGTAAATGGGTCATTTGTCACTCTTGGGCAAGCGAGGTTCATTCTTGCGAGCCGGGAGTGAAGGTTAGTTCTCATTGGAAATTTTGTGCTAAAGTTTTCTCCGCCCTTGAGTATCCCTTAGATACTCCTATGAAGATTTTCTGGGTAAAGGATCGCCTCTATTTGAGTTTAATAACCCAGTTTTTTACCAAGGGGAGAGTTTTGCACTATCACCGAGCATTATTGTGAGTTTCAAGGTTTTAGGTGAAATTATGGGATTTACAAGGCTTTTAGTGAAGAATTGAAGGAAGGGTGCAAAGTACAAAATGAAAAAGAGGATGAATTGAACAAGGACACCCCTTGCAGACGCAAGGGTAAGAGACCTTGCCCCCACAAGGTCTCCAGTGTGCAGCCCAATTTGGAGTCAAGGCCTTGTGGGCATGGCTAGCTACCCTTGCCCCATGAAGCCCCCCTCCCGAATCAGCCAAATGGTGTTTAATCCCAATTGTAACTCCTTTCCCTGAACCCATTAGTATAATTACAAGCCATGTAGCCACAAGCAAGAGGACAGACGGTTTTTAGACCGATTTTAGTGTGTAATACATAGTTTTTAGTGTTTGTAATTATAATTAGAAGATCGTTCATGTATTCTTTCATTCCAATGATCTGTTCATCGTCAAGGATGAACTAACCACTCATTAATCTAGGAATTGGAGGTAGCTTGTATGGAATCTATTGCTCTATAATATTTTATTCAATCAAAATCTAGTTGATCACATTGTTTATCAATCTCTTTACTGTCTAGCTTTGACCAAATGAATGGAATTGCAAGTAGTAAACACCAAGAGGTGCGGATAACTGCACGGTCATTTGCATATGTCGTACACTAGCTCACCATTGTGATTAAGTGATCTTATCGATGCACAAGATTGATAAGTTAGGGTCAGGTTCTTATATATGTTCCTAAGTGATAGATAGGAAATTCATATGTTCTTATTCTTAAGGGTATAGATTGGATGAACTATTTAGGATGGAAACTGAATTATAATTTGATAATATATATCAATCTTTAGTGAACGAAGCCATGATTAAATTGATTGATACATTAAGCAAAAGAGCAATAGAGTAGATACAAGTGAATCCACATTCCTAGATTTCCCTCCACCATAAGATCTTCATAATTGTGATTACTGCTTTAATTTAATAATTAGATTACCTGCTTTCTAGTAGAATAAATTAGTTTAATAAATTAAAAAAAAAACCCTTAGTTTAATTGTTACCGGTTTACTTGCTATTTGATACTTCTTGTCTCGTGGTTCAACCCTTGCTACCATAATCTATTCTACAATAGTCTTGTGCACTTGCAAGGAAAAATTAAGACACATCAAGTTTTTGGCGCCGTTGCAAAGAACAAACTAGTTTTTAGCTAGTTTATTGGTAATGTTTTAAATTCAATTTTTATTAAAAAAATTACAAAAAGATTTTTAATTTATTTTTAATCTAGTTATTTATTTGTTTTAATTTTTTGCATTTTATGCACGATCGTAGATCTTTAAATCCCAAGCTACCAGATTTAAATCAAAACATTAATAATCTTTGTAAAAATCGGGAAAATCGATAGTTTGGAAAATCGATAGTTTAGAAAATCCACCGTTCATCAAGAACAAGTGAATAGAGAGGATCCTCTGGTTGATCCTCCAATGGAAAATAACAATCAAAATCTGGTTCCTCCGAGGAGAATCAAAGAAGGGAGGAACCGGTTGCTCGAAATATGGAAGTGGTAGTAAATCAAAGAACGATAAATGATTACGGTCGTCCCATGTTAAATGCGACACCATTGTGTTTAGTATTACCGGATGCGGTAAGAAATTTCAAACTTAATGGCCATTTTTACAATATGTTACCTTCTTTCCATGGATTGCCGTCTGAAGACCCAGTAACTTTTGTGAAAGAATATAGTTTTATGACTGATAATTTCCTGTTATGAGGTCTAACGGAAGATCAATTAAAAATGCGATATTTTCAATGTGCATTAAAAGATGCAGTAAAAAGATGGTTTATAAATTTAGCACCAAGAAGTGTTTATAAATTGACTCAATTATATGATTTGTTTATGGGTAAATTTTATCAGCATGCATCTCTATCTGATTATAGAAAGTAAATTATTGCTTTTCAAAGCTGAACAGGAGAAACATTCCATGAAACATGGGATAGATTTAAAAATTTACTAATCATGTGTCCTCATCATAATCTGTCTCAAGATATTTTAGTGACTCAATTTTATCATGCACTTTCTTCTGCTCTTCAAACTATGGTTGACAGTACAGCCGATGGTTCCGTAAGAGGAACGACACAAGACGAATTAGAAAATTTGTTTGAAATGTTAAGTGTCAATTCTCAACAGAAAAGCACTAGAGGTAAAAATAGAGGTCTGTATCAAGTTCAAGATAATTCTAGCAATGAAGCAAAAATAAAACAGTTGCAAGCACAAATGGAAATCATATTACAAAATAGATCTCAAATTCAAGAAATATGTGCTATTTGTGGACTAAATAATCATGCTACTAATTTTTGTCCATCTAGTTCTATGTTTCCTGAACAGGTAAAGGCTATGAATGCATACCCTCCAAGACGAAGGAATGATCCTTATTCCAACACATATAATCCAGGTTTGAGAGATCATCCGATTTTTTCATGGGGAGGAAATAAGCCTTTGCAACCTCAAAAATTTCCTAAGCAAGGACAACTGCAAATTGAAGAAGCAAAACCGAACGATTTTGAAAATAGGCAGACTGTTTTCAACAGGCAATTATTGGAAACTATAGATCAATTGAAAAATGACCTTTCTTAAGCTTTGCAAGGTAGAGAAGAAGGGAAGTTCTCTAGTCGAAGGGAACAAGCTAAATCTATCACTACTCTGCAGAGTGGTAAAGTCATTGGAGAAGAGGTAAGTAATCCTACTCAGTTTACTGATGTTCCTAATAATGGTAATAATTCTAGTGAAGAAAAAGAAGCCAAAGAAAAAGAAGTCTTAAAGAAAGAAAATAGTGAAGAAGAAATTCTAGCCAAAGACAAAGAACAAGAGGTAGAACCTCTTGAGGAACCGTAAGTTGTTCCTCCACCATATCTTTCACCAATACCATTCCCTGGTAGGTTGATGAAAAACCAAATAGATAAACAATTTATGAAAATCTATAATATGTTATCTAAAGTGAATATTAATCTTCCTTTGATTAATGTTATTAAAAATATTTCGTCATATGCTAAGTTTTTCAAAGATCTCCACTCTAGGAAACACAAATTTGTAAATAACAAGAAAATAATTGTTTCAGAAAATGTTAGTGCAGTATTACAACCTGAACTCCCTCCTAAATTAAATGATCCAGGTAGTTTCAATATCCAAGTCTCTTTGGGTAATTTGAAAAAGATGAATGCTATGCTTGATTTAGGTGCGAGTATTAATTTAATGCCTTTCGCTATCTACAAACAATTAGGTTTGGAAGAATTAAAACCCACTACTATGTCTTTACAATTATCCGACCGTTCGGTCAAACATACCTTAGGAATAGTAGAGGATATTTCAGTTCAAGTTGATAAGTTAATCATTCCAATTGACTTTGTGGTTCTAGAGATGGAAAGAAAAATATGCATGAATAATGAAGTTCCTATTCCGTTAGGAAGACCTTTCGTGTCCACGGCCAACACCATGATTAATGTAAGAAATGGTAAGCTGTCAATGTCAGTTATGGGAGAAACTGTAGAGATTTCAGTTTTTGATACATTAAACAGACCAAGCGGTATGAATGCCTATTTTTCAATAGATAAAATAGAAAATCTTACAGCCCAAAACTTTGAATCAGATTTAATTGAAGACGAGTTAGAACGAGAGATATTAGGAGAAGATTCTAATCAAAGCCACTTCCCCGATTTAATATTCGATATGGACGAATTAGAAAGAGAAATCCTTGAGGAGAATGCTAAAAAGGAAAAGGAGAAACTTGAAACTCCTAAAGATGAAAGTGAAAGTAAAGAGGAACTTGAAGTTCCCATAATCGAAATTGAAAAGGTTATACAAATAGAAAAAGAGGAATCTGAAATTCCTAAGGAGGATCAAAATGAAAAAGTTAAACTTAAAGTTCCTAAGTTTACCCCATCCATTGAATCTCCTTCTGAACTAGACTTAAAGCCATTATTATCCCACTTGAAATATGCATTTCTTGGGGAGGGTAAAACTTTACCTGTTATAATTGATGAAGATTTAACGGAAGATCAAGAAGCAAGCTTGTTAAGAGTCTTATGGACACATAGAGAAGCTATAGGTTGGTCCTTAGCTGATTTAAAAGGTATTAGTCCCGCTATGTGCATGCATAGAATCTATTTGGAAGAAGGCACCAAACCTTCTAGAGAACGCCAACAAAGACTTAACCCTCATATGGAAGAAGCAGTTAGAAAAGAAGTCATTAAGCATCTTGATACGGGTATAATATACCCAATATCATATAGTAAATGGGTAAGTCCAGTCCAAGTAGTTCGCAATAAATCAGGAATTACAGTTGTTAAAAATAAGAAGATGCGTTAGTTCCCACAAGAACTATAACTGGCTGTAGAATGTGCATAGATTTAAGGAAATTAAATGCGGCTACAAAGAAAGATCACTTTCCTTTGCCCTTCATTGACCAAATTCTTGAAATATTAGCTGGCCATAATTATTGTTGTTTTCTTGATGGTTTTTCAGGTTACAATCAAATTCCACTTGCACCGGAAGACCAAAAAAAGTCTACCTTTACATGCCCTTTGGGTACCTTTGCATTTAGAAGGATGCCCTTTGGATTATGTAATGCCCCTGCCACTTTTCAAAGATGCATGATTTCTATATTTTCTGATTTACTTGAAAGGTGGGTAGAAGTGTTCATGGACGATTTTTCAGTATTTGGAACGTCATTTGATAATTGTCTAGAAAATCTAACATTAGTTCCTAAAAGATGTTGTGAAACTAATTTGACCCTAAGTTGGAAGAAAAATCATTTTATGGTTAAACATGGAATTGTTTTAGGTCATATTGTGTCTAACAATGGAATAGAAGTAGATAAAGCCAAAATTGAAGTTATCTCACAATTACCTCCCCCAACTACAGTCAAGGGTGTTAGAAGTTTTCTAGGTCATGCAGGTTTTTACAGAAGATTTATAAAAGACTTTTCAAAAATTTGTAAACCTCTATGCAATCTATTAGCGAAAGATTCATAATTTATTTTCGATCAAGAATGCTTAAATGCATTTAATTTGTTAAAAGAACAATTAACAACAGTTCCTATTTTAACCAGCCCTGATTGGTCTCTCCCTTTCAAGATCATGTGTGATGCATCAGATTTTGCAGTTAGGGCTGTGTTAGGACAAAGGGTAGATAAGAAACCCCATGTAATTCATTATGCGAGTAGGACATTAAATGTTGCACAACTAAATTATACCACCACTGAAAAAGAATTTTTAGCAATTGTGTTTGCATTAGAAAATTTTTGATCCTACCTGCTAGGCGCAAAAGTTATTATATTCTCTAACCATGCAGCCTTAAAATATCTTTTGAGCAAAAAGGAAGCTAAGACAAGGCTCATTAGATGGATGTTGTTATTGCAAGAATTTGACATCACGATTAAAAATAAAAAGGGAACAGAAAACGTTGCCGGTCATTTATCTAGGTTAGAATTTTTACCTTTACTTGAACGTCAACTTCTTGACAATAAAATCCCCATGAATGAAGACTTCCCTGATGAACAGCTTTTAGCTCTTAAAAATCATGAACCTTGGTATGCTGACTTTGTGAATATCATGTAACGAATATCATTAATCATGATTTTGATTACTATCAAAGGAAGAAGTTTTTGGTTGATGCTAAAAAGTATTTTTGGGAAGAACCTTATTTATTCAAAATATGTTCAGATTCTTTAATTAGAAGATGTATTCCAGATCAAGAATAACAAAGAGTTATGGCATTTTGCCATGAATACTCTTGCGGTGGCTATTTTAGTAGTAGTAAAACTGCTAGGAAAATTTTACAAAATGGTTTATACTGGCCTACAATTTTTAGAGATGCTGAAATATTTTGCAAAACATGTGATAAGTGTCAAAGAATGGGTGGAATTAGTAAAAGGAATGAGATGCCCTTGCACTATAATCTAGTGATTGAAATTTTTGATGTATGGGGTATTTATTTTATTGGCCTTTTTCCTATTTCAAATGGTTGCGAATATATTCTAGTTGCAGTAGACTACGTATCAAAATGGATAGAAGTCATTGCTACCCGAAACAATGACGGTCAAATGGTTGTCAAGTTTTTGGATGATCAAATATTTAGTCAATATGGAATACCAAAGGCAATAATTAGTGATCAAGGAACGCACTTCACCAATCGCTTGATGAATGCGTGCCTCAAGAAACATGGTGTGACTCACAAATGGCCACTCCATATCATCCTTAGACTTCTGGCCAAGTAGAAGTTAGTAATAGACAAATAAAGGCAATCCTTGAAAAGACTGTAAGACCAAACATAAAATATCGGGAACCAAAATTCAAAGATACTCTTTGGGCATATAGAACCGCTTATAAAAATCTGATAGGAATGAGTCCTTATAGAATGGTGTATGGCAAAGCATGCCATCTTCCAGTGGAAATTGAACATAAAGCTTATTGGGCCATTAAAACTCTTAATTTTGATTTGGCTTTGACTGGAGAGGAACGGCTTTATCAGCTAAATGAGTTAGAAGAACATTGGCTCAACTCGTACGAGAATGCTAAAATATATAAAGAAAAGACCAAAGGATATCATGATATGGGAATCACCAAAAAGATGTTACATCCAGGTTTAAAAGTTCTTCTTTTCAATTCTAGACTACAATTATTCCAAGGAAAGTTAAAATTAAAATGGTCTGGTCCTTTTATAATAGTATGAATTTATCCACATGGAGCAGTTGATATAAGAAACCCAAAGACTGATGAGATATTTAAAGTGAATGGTCACCGACTCAAACCTTATTTTGAACCCATGTCAGTAGAAGGAACAATTGAAATCATTCGTCTCTCTGACACCGAGCCCCCAAGAGAATAGGTTTGTAGTTAGGTCGAGCCAAAGCCGTTAAACAAGTGCGCTGGGTGGGAGGCAACCCACTTTGATAAAAAAAATTAATTTCTTTCTTAGTGTAATTTAAATATGTTTTCTCCATCTTATTTGATTATGAATATCTAAATTAAATGTTTTTTAGTTATAGCATAATTCAAGTTTGGGGGAGAAAAGCATCGTAGTGTTGTATTTATATGTTATCTAATATTTTTGTTTTGTTTTGTTTTTGTAGAATTTTCAGAGTACAGGAAAGAAACGACTCTAACGGAATGTAACGGAAGGACGAAAACGAAGACGGTGTTGAAATGTGTAACAGCTTCCCAAAGGCAAACATTCATGTGAACCTTGCGGACGCAAGATCTTAACACCTTGCGGCCGCAAAGCCTCATTGAATTTTGAACGTCCAGAACCCTTGCAGTTGCAAGCCCCCTAGGCCTTGTCCCCGCAAGCCTACCTCGGAATCGGTGCACCATTACTATGAACCTTCCGGACGTAGGGTATACACCCCTTGCGGCCGCAAGGCCCTCTTTATAAACAACTGATGGTAGCCTGTGAACAGTCACCCAAAACAATTTCAAATCAAAAACTTCGGCAGGCTGTTTGCTCTTTCATCTCTCACTCTCACTCCGGCGAAATTTGTTGCTAATTCCGGCCAAGCTTCCAAGCCGATTGCTCTCTTAAAAGCCTTCATCACCACCATCCTCCACATCTCCATTTCACCCCATTGAAGAATTTGAAGAATTGCCACCACCATTACCGACGTCAAGCTTCCAAATCCGCCAACCAACACCGCATTTTAAGACATGCACTCCACGAAACTTCTATCCCTTTTCTTCTGTAAATTTTGATTCGTCAAAATCTTGTATGTTAGGGTGATAGTTTTATATTAAATTGTCTATGTGCATGTTTTTATTGCTTTGTTGTGTCTTCTGAATTTTTATTTTAAAGAGTAGATTTTTAGTGCCCCCAATGGCCCCTAAACGTAGGAATGAATACCGGACCTTCTACTTCCCGCTCCCAAGAGGAGCAAGATTCGAGGCAACAGAGAGCTACATGAGGAAGCTCTCCAAAAGTATAATCCCTGAAAGGGGATTTCAGGTTAGAGACTTTGCCCTCTCTGCCCACTTCGCCCAGCGAAGATGGGCAGCTTTCTATGCGACTTCGGGTGTGGCCATTGTTCGTGAATTCTATGCCAATGGGCATATTTACATGTCTGGTGAGGTGTCTAGCACCAGTTATGTTCGAAGTAGGGATGTCAATTTTTTCCTTTTAGCATTAACCATTATTTTGGCACCCCTAGCTTCGAGGCGGGTACTGACCAGTACAGTGTCCACCTTGCCCATATCATCTCTCTTCAGGAGGTCAATGCGATGATCGCAACTCCTGACATGGTATGGACCTTTCATCAAGGTCCGCTGTTCGACCCCCGCACCATGGACGAGTCCCACTTGACGAACACAGCCAAGGCCATGTTCAAATTTATATGTGAATGCCATATGCCATCCATCCACCAGCACACGGTGTCATGGCCTAAGGCAGTTTTGATCTACACCCTCCTGACCAGTGGGTCTGTTGAGGTTGGGCGCTTGATCAACACCCAGATTCAGACCCTCATTAGAGGTAGGACAAACTTGGTATGGACCTTTCATCGAGGTCCACCGTTTGGCCCCGTACCATGGACGAGTCCCACTTGACGAACACGACCAAGGTTGTGTTCAAATTTATCTGTGCACGCCTTATGCCATCCAGCCACCAGCACACGGTGTCATGGCCTAAGGCAGTTTTGATCTACACCCTCCTGATTGGTGGGTCTGTTGACGTTGGGTGCCTGATCAACGCCCAGATTCAGACCCTCATTAGAGGTAGGACGAACTCAAGATTCGTTTTCCCGAGTTTGATTACAAGATTGTGTGGAGGGGCTGTAGTCGTTTGCACTCCAGATTCTGAGAGAGTTCAGGTAATACATGACATTACTGCAGCGCTTCTTTTTGATCACCCATGCCAGCCACGTGAGAGGGGACCACATGAGGAGCCTCGAGAGGAGGCTCATATTGAGGAGGAGGTGGATCCTTTGGAGGCCATCTCCAATAGGCAGGAGGAGCTCTCGTTAGAGCAACAAAATGATCAATCAGCAGTTGGCGCAAATGCGCGCCGACCATACTGATTTTATGGTTGGGTTAACCAGGTGGGGAGGAATGTGTCCGCACTCTACATATTCCCACCCGGTACTATCCCTGAGTTCCTTCCTCCTTCGTTATTTCGTCCCGACTCACCATGAGTCGAAGCCCAAGTTTCTTCCTCTTTCGTTTGACGGACCAGATATGTCCTTTTGATATTTTTCCTCCACCAACCCTCTTATAGGATAACCCTCAATTTTAAGGACAAAATAAAATTGAAGTTTGGGGGCGGTGGAATTCTAAGTCCAGGGTCTTTGAAGGACCCAGCCTAAAAAAGGGTGGAGTTGGGCTATATTATTTAGGGTGAGGGACATTTTTTGCCCCTCTATCGTCTCCTCTCCTTTCTCTATTTTCTTGATTTTTATGTTTTCTCATTTTCGGAGACGTTGCCCTGACAAGAATATACTAATATTTGATTCTTTCGGGAACCCATCATCAATTAAGTCATCAACTATCTCCAATTTTTATAAAAATTCAAAATTTTCATTCTTTCGGGAACCCATCACTTCAGTCGATGATGATTCAGTGCAATGAACCACATAACCTGCCCGTAGATCACTCTGGAATTCATTTGATTCTGTGAAATTCTTGATATTCTTCAAATCTCTGTGCACTTTTCCTAGTCAAGGATTATGAACTAATTTGAATATGTTTATTAATTTAGAGTGCACATTTCATTCTAACATAAATAGAGTGATGCACAAGAATATAATGAATAGCTATCCTGACACGATTGTTGCATTGAATTGTAACTTAGGGTCAATTGCATGATAGTTAGATCCCTTGGATTTTTCTTGCTAATATATCTCAAGCATACTTTTGAACCGTGACTGCATGTTAGCTTTGATTGTCCATACCACTTTTCTAGCGAATGCTTATGTGAAATCCAGTGATGCTAAGTCTTCAATTCCACAACTTTCATAATGGATATGATATTGTATGTGTTTTACTTTCTTAAAAACTAGCATGAGTAATCTGGCATTAGGATATGATTTAGGCCATCTTTGGATCGTTGGAGCCTAAATATTTCCCCAACCCTACTAAAATATCCCTAGTGTCCCCTTTTGAGCTGAATTAAAAAAAATGGTGTTTGCTAAGCATACAACAACCCCCATTCGACTTCGTTTCTTTAACCCACATTAACTTAACCCCTAAAGCTTATACACTTTAACCTGCCCTTTGAGAGAGTAGGATGTGGGTGGGAATTGATTTTAAGGGACCTTTTTCAGTTAGATAAAATTTCTGAAGACTTCTTATTCCTCGTGTATATATATATATATATATATATATATATATATATATTCAAATAGGAAGAAGAAGAGTGCAAGAAGATTCACATGGAAACATAGCTTTCAAAGGATAGATAGCAAAAGATCTTCTGAATAATGGATCACTAGATATTTTTAGCTTGATATATTGTACAAAAAAAAGTTTGGGGGTGTGAGACCCCGAATCCTTATGTACTTGCTCAGATGAATTTACATTCATAATAACCATGTTTACAAGTTTACAGGTGGCCACGACGTTCATAGTAGTTGTCGTCGTAAGTTTGATTCCCCGATTCGCGATTTTAGTTATCGTGTTGTCGTATTACTCGGTTAGTATTATTTTGATCCTAGGTTTGGCCCTGTATAAACTAGGGGGGCCTTGGGGATTAACTTGGTATTATTTTGGTTTGGTCGTGTTTAAGTTTGAACATGCTCATGTTTCATTTCCGGTGTGACTTGTGTATTCGCCTCGGACATGATAGGGTTGTAGTAATTTGGCCATATTTTTCTGTAGACAACTCGGAATTGAGATCCGTTTGATGCGTTAGAAACTAGACTTCAAGATATTTCTAACCATACCTCTTGCATAATTTTGGAAGTTGTATTTCAGTTCATGCACATTTTTTAAAGTTGACTAAATCAGTTATTCTCGGTATTTCCAGAAATTTGAGTTTTGCCTTGTTTATTGAATTTACTTGGAGACCCTTTATGAATTTCACTAAACCTGACTTGAGACCTTAATTAGAGTGGATTAATCCTAAGTTAAAATTTTAGCACTAAGTCCTCAATTAAGGACTTAATCTCACTTAAAAATTGACCTATAAGGGCTTGACACTTGTTTTCCACTCACTCCCTAACCTTTGTGACTTAAAATATCTGATTTCTTCCACTCCTTACACCTCCTACCACTCCTCATATTCAGCCATGGTTAGAGAACTCAAGTGTGGGAGATTCTTGGTGAGATTAGTGTGTATTTATTGATTTCCCGAAGATCCGGTCACCCGATTTTGGATTCGAGACCACCCAATCGTAGCTATCAACGAGTACTAATCCTTACTTTGTTTTCCTTTTTCTCAGCCTTTTCTAAGCTTAAGGTATGCTACCAATCCCTGAAAATTTGTATGTTCAATATAATGACATACTCCCTTCATAATAGTTGTAGTATACATGCTTAGGAAGACTTCTTGTGAAGTAGAAATCTTCATTTCAACAAGTTATAAATCTGAAAATTTTGGGCTGCTTTGTTAAGTTATTAATTTGGGTTTGGGTAAAGCATGAATGTGGTTCTAATTATGCTTAGGAGTAATTCTTGTGAAGGAATTCATTACAATTGTTAACTTTAAAGAATTTTTCATGTTAGGGTTAAATTATGGAAATTTTGGGGCTACCCTCTACACTTAAGAAATTAGGTTTATGTATAGAATTAAAAGTGTTCTAAACATGACTTGGAACAACTAATGTTCATGGACTTGTTGGAATTGGAAACTTCAATGGGATGACTAGTTTAGGAGTTCACCAATTAGGAAGAAACCTCACTATTCAGTCCTAATTTTGGGCTTGTTTTCCGAGAACTACTGGTGCTAATATACTACATGGAATTGCCTAAAAATATTATATGTTGGTTATGTGTATGTTAAGTGAGGCTCTGAAAATTTTCATAAATTTTGGAGTTCGGGAAGTATTTTTAATGAATCATGAACCATGGCTGCGACAGTGAGTCTGAACAAGGGGAACTGGTTATTAACATGATCTTCATGTGATCATAAATTGATGAATAACTAGGCAATAATCCCCTCATTTGGAGTTGTGAGAAATTTATGGTTGAATTTACAAGTTGACTAAACAGAATGAGTCACAACAGAGAACCAGATTTTTAACATGAACTTGAGGTGACTGTATCCTAAAGAATACAAGTCTAAATGGAGTTCTTTAAAGTGCTAAATTATAATTCCAAGAGTCAAGTTTATTAATATACAAAATTCATGACATTTGGAGTTGTGAGGAATTAATGGTCGAATATATAAGTTTACTGGGCAGAATAATCATAACAGAAAAACAGATTATTAGCTTGATCTTGATATGATCATAGATTGATGAATACAAGTCCGAATGAAGTGATTTAAAAGGCTAAGTTATAGTTTAAAGAGTATACTTTCTGAATAAGTAAGATTCAGTACATTTTGTGTTGAGAGGAATTTTTAATGCAATTAGAAAGATTGCTGCGCCGAGTGATTTGTAATATTTGAACTTGTTAAAGATTGATTCTCCATACTTGATGAATATGACTTATAAAGCATATAGTGTTTCTTGCCTTCAAGCATGTTCTACTATTGTGTTGTTAACTTGCAATGAAATTTGGATTCCACTAATAGGTGGGATTATGAACTTGAATTGAACTAGGGCTTGATTTGATATTAATCAACTTAGGCTTCCATCTTCTACTTGACTTATTTATACGTGAACTAGGGTTCCTAAATGGAACGAGAACCTAGCTATGCCTTAAACAAGAACATAGAAGGGCTAGACATGCATATAGCATTTATACCCTATTTGGTTGGAATTGTAGTAAAGACTCAACATAGTCGAGCTTAAGGAAAAATTGAACCTTACGGGGATCAAGGTGAGATCCTATGTTAACTAGATTACTAGTATTTGGAACTTGAATTGATTAGTGTGGAAAACTTGACACTTGTGCTTTCGAGACTCAAATGAGCTTCAAACATGATTTAAGTGATTATTACAATTATGTGCATAATCATGAATATGTAGTAGAGTAATTCACCTACTTGACATTGGACGAGGTGTTCGTTCCTTATTTGGTGTCATGGAAAGTAAACATCTACTTGTACATTGCATATAAGTCCAGCTGGCATTTGTTGAGTTTTACGTTGAAGGTGGGACTGTGCATCGTCTTCACGAATTATGGGATTCGTGATTGCTATGTATCACCGTACTAGATTCGGTTCACACACCCCTCAAATGCTAGCTACAGTGGGGAAGTAGCCCCCTTTGTCGTAACCAAATGAGTGCATTGGCTAGTGCTATTTTCCTGAGTAGAGAGCTCGGACCCGAGAAGAGAGCTCGGTACTTTGATACCCAATCACGGGTATCACTGGCACGATATGATTAACAGTTGTGATTGCAGGAGCAATACGACGACATTGATTTGGTATCTTCTCTATACCTTATGTGGCTTACTATGGGCACTTATGTGATAACAAAGTGTTAGTTGAACATGAGATCTAATTGACTGTGTTTATCTTGATTGTGTATTATTGAAATACTTGAGGTGTATATCTGTAAGTATACATACTTGTACATTATGATTCTATGAACGATTTGATAAGTATATATTTAGATATACATACTTTTACTTGATGATTCTATGAAAGGCTTGATGTGTATATACATAAATATGCACACTTATACTTAATGATTCTATGAACAGTTTGATTAGTATATATATAATTATATATACTTGCATATAATGTTTTCATGGGAACTATGTTCTAATTCATTTGATTTGTGTTTGAATAGGGAATTACACCCTGGTTCCTTTGGACGGTTTAGTAAGTAAGAAGAAATGGTCATTTTATGGAGTATCTAAACGATACAACGCCTCTTCACGGGTTTTTTCGTCATTTGTAAAATGACACCATGATTATTTTTATGCTACATAATTATATGTTACATATCTCTTGTAGTAGCGTACTGGGTCATTATGACTCATTCCGTACTTTGTTTTCTAGTTGCAGTAAATTGGTAGCCGCGTTGAGGTCGAGTAAATCGTGACTATAGCAGAGCCAGCTGATCGATAGATCGAGATTAGATCGTGTGGTTCATGCTAGTAGCAGCAGACATCCCCGAGTAGTAGCTTGTGGAGTCCTATTTCTTTTTAGCATCGTCACATATATTATGTACTTTGTTATTTTTATGAGATCGATTTTGTAAAGTTATCTAGACTTTACAGTCGGGTAGATACTTGGGTATTTGTATTTATTCTTCTTGGGCCGACGAGTTGTGTCGTGTCGTTATTTGTGGTTTTAGTATTTATTTCAGTTGTCTCCCGGGCACGCAGTAGCTTTGGGGCTTTTCTTTATTCTAGTTGTTATAGTTGTTGGTTAATCCCCAGTATGCTTTAGCCGTGGGTAATTTTTATCAAGTTGGTTCTTGTTGAAACGCTGGCCTAGGGTGCCGATGGTTTGTTCAACGTCTGCAATGTTGCGACACGCGAGTTTTGTTTTTCCCCCTTTGAGAGAAAATGTCTCTCTTGGTTTCATTGGCTTTGGTTTCGAACTTCATGGCTCGGGACTTCATTTACTTATTGCTTCCACTAATTCAAGTTTTGAAATCCCGTATTTTAGTACGACTTTATGTTCATGTTTAGAGCTTGTTAGCTCGACTGTTCGACTCGCACTACTGTTTAACAAGTACTTGTCTTCTTCATATGTTAGTTTTAGTGGAACGACCTTGGGATTTTGTGTTGAAATCCGGGTCGGGTCGTGACAGGGGAAAATCCCCACTTGTGGTCTTTGCATGTCCTAGCTTAATTGGGAAATACTTTTTTTTATTAGAAGCAATTGGGGAAAGGGTAGTCTTGTTCTTTCACTTTGTATTATATTCCCTTTCCATCATATCTTCCAACACCAAGGCCTTACATTACAAGCTTAATAAAGTCCTATTGATCTTTTTGTCAGTTACTTGTGTTAATTGATTTCATAGTAATACATGTAAATTGATCCCCACTTCATATATTCATATTATTCGTAAGCTCATTGTGTTAGCATAATCTTAGCTATTGCAAGTAATTAGGATATGAAAGCATTGTATGTCATACATAGGAAGTGCATGGAATGGATGTATAAGTATTTGAAATCCATGGTGTTCTCTCTTTCTGTGATTGACCGGGTTCGGATGGTAGATTTCATATTTTGTGTTGCATTTGTTTTATCAAAAATTCTGATTTTTAGAATGAATGTTGTGCTTAGCTTAATAAAACTATTTAAGTTAGGAAATTTTCCATGACCGGTTAGCAGACACACACGGAGATGTTGGCCCCAGTTGCAGTTTGAGTGTAAGTCAGTTTGATCTATGGATAAGTCTGCACATATGTGGTGAGCATTTTCCTAAGGCAAATATGATGTTCCATGCTATCGTGACTTGAGAATGAAACCAAAAAGATTTTGTATTTATTTGTATTTATTGCTTTTAAGTGCTTTTCTCGTTGCTTGACTGACTTAGCGAGCTCGATTAGGTATTCTTTATCTTTCGGGTCCATTTTGTTAAATGACTCATTATTTATGTTAGTTAATTCGTCTTGTAACGTAGGTACAACCAAGGAATACGCAAAGACATCGAGACTTTCATTATTAATTGTAAGGTTTATAGGGTCGATTACATTATTGAGGTCTTAGGGTTTGAGGTCCTCAATTTCAGGGAGCAGATCGGTAGGTGACCGGTCCGTAAGGTAAAAGGAAGCAGGGGGAAAGGTGTATCTGAAACGGTCCACCAGGTTTGTCATTGTCAGGAGCGGTCCAGCCGTTGTGTACCAATTTTGCAGGGGGGTTACCAGTAATAGACTCAAATTCTGTGAGGAGCTCTTCTTAGCTGGTCCATCCGTCAATCATACCCAGGAAGCTGTCTCCCATAAAGTCATCACCAAATAGAACCAAGGCATATTCATCTTGGTCTATGGTCCAGGTGTTTTCGACTGTTATAGTTTTATATGCGGTGCTGCGGGGCTCCAAGTTAACCTTTTCCATTTTGTTGGTGGCGAGACTGACGTCTTCGAAAACCTCCCAACCAAGGTGTCTATTCCCTTTTCGATCTATCCAAGGCTCTGGGAACATGAGATAGGCATATGTTTCTCCTTTCCTTACAAAGTACCTATTTAGAGTTTTTCTATATGGCTGTAGAGGAGGATCTTTGTAAGGTTGTTTTTCGCGTTTTGCCTTACTCTTTCATGTTTCTGTCTCATGACCGCAGCTAATTCAGCTGGCGTAGGTTTGTATCCTAAACCAAATGGAGGAATACATTCCTTAAGTTCATCTTGGACCAAATTAATAAGTCCATGTTGATTTCTTCCAAGACCCAAACCAGGCATGTAATTCATTTTTCGGAGCATGTTTAATGGGACCATATCTCCGAAGACTGTGGTTTTCTATCCAGTGATGTCAATCTCTCGCCCATATTTGATTGTGTTGACTCTGACTTGAGGGATGATTTCAAAACCACTTAGGAAGATACCCGTGTCATCATGCTCTATTTCGAGGATTGAGATATCCCCACTTTCTTTGTTTTCCACGATCTTATCAGCAAGTATAATGACTATGTGGTCATCGTGGATGAACTTGACACGTTGGTGCAGAGTAGAGGCTACCCCTTTTACACCATGGATCCAAGGACATCCCAGCAACAAACTGAAAGTGGCAGGAATGTCTAAGACTTGGAATTCAACTGGCATAGCTGGCGGTCCAATTGTCATCATCAGAGTTACCACCCCTAGGACACATCGACTTGTGTTTTCATATGCCCTTTACTGTCTGCAACGAAGGAGTTAAATCTGAGATCTTTGTCCCCAGTTTTGCTATTATGTTTGTGGGAAATACATTCAGAGACGAGCCGTTGTCTATCAGGACCCGAGGAACCTTTTTTTCCATGATCCCTGCAGTGATGTGAAGAGCATCAATGTGGTTGGTTCCTTCCTTTGGAAAATCTAAGTCGGTGAACATAATTACATTTCCAAAGTGTATGTTTCCAATCATTTGGGTTAGCTCGCTTAGAGACGTTTCAATGGGGATGACTTCCTGACTCAAAGATTTGGCCAGTGTGTCACGATGATTTTTGGAAGCACATAGCAAGCCCCAGATGGATATATTAGCTTGGGTTTTCTTCATCTGAGCTAACAGGGTATCTTCCATACTTGTAGCCCTAGTGTCAACTTCTTTGTCTTCCCCAGAGTGGTCACCAATTTCCTGGTTTGGTTGATATGCTCGACCAGATCTAGTAAAATGATTGACATCCCCACCGACCCAACAGGTTTTCTCTGTGCTACTGATAGTTTGACCATGGCCCAAGATAATGTCCCAAGAGAGCATGTTGCAGCTAAGCTCTTTTCCTTGCAGAGAAAGAGGAATAATGATATATGGCAATGGTTTTTCATTCCTTTCAAACCCAATGGGTACACAGCTTTCTTCATTGACCTCGATCATATTGATTTGAGGTAATAGGTTATTGACTACATTGGGCCTGGGGTGAGGTTTCTCAATGACTTTATCATCTATCAGATCTTGGATTGCATTTCTGAGTATGTAGCATTTGTCGGTGGAATGACCACTGTAGCGATGATACTCACAATACTGGGCATGGTTCCATGAGTTAGGCAGGGGATTCGACGACCTATAGTTTTCCAATGGCTTTAGCACTCCATGTGCCATCAGTCCTTGCAATAGTAGCGATTGAGGAGCTTGCAATTCATCATAATGCATATTTCCTCTGTTTAGTCCTTTGTAGTTTCTATTTGGACCATTATTTCCACCAACTGTATTAATGGACCTATCTGCTCCATAGGATCACGGTACGATGCCATAGTTTTGGGTAGGGAAACTGGTTGGTGGTATAGTTGGTGTATTTCCCACCATGTGGATAGCAGATCCTTATGCTGCTGTTTTTCCTTTTGAGTAGGGAACAAGCTAGGAGGTGTACTGACTTTCAATTGTCCAGTGTGTATATCTTCGTCGATATGAATTCCTACTTCCATTATCTCACTGAAGTTACCATAAAGGAGATATTGCATGTGCTCCAGGTAAATGGGTTGGAGATTTTTGATAAACATCCTGGTTGATTCAACTGGATCAGGTCTGTCCAATGTTTGGGCTATCTTTCTTTTCCACATGGCTGCAAAATCTGCACAGGTTTCCTTTTCCCTTTGGTTGTACGCCTCAAGTTCCCTTTTATTTTCAGAACTACTATTGTCTTTGTACCTCTTTTGGAACTCCTCATCTATTTGGTTCCAAGTACCTATAGTACTATTGTCTGCCAGCATTAACCATTGCTTAGCTGTCCCTATCAAAGTGAGATGGAAATTGGAGGCCTTTGCTTCGAAATTAGCCCCTCTTGACTGCATGCCGATAGAGTAAGATTTTAGGTAGGAGATAGGGCATCCAGTCCCATCAAATTTTTCTATGTCAGGCATTTTAAATTTTAAGGGCAGCATAGCTAAAGGTTGTAGTGCCAATGCCCGCGTATAAAACTCCCCTTTGTTTAAGACCTTGAGCATCATTCCCTTAAGGTTCTCCATATCTGCCTCTATTTTGTGGGAGGTGGTGCTGGGATATGGTATATATTTGTGGGATTGGGGGCAATTGGGTTTATTCCTGGGCTTGGCTGAGGTATTTGGTAAGGATTTTGAGGAGGTGGGATATTTGCAGTTTCAGTCGGACGGCCTGGATCATTGAAAGGTAGATAGGTCGTCACTTGTCCTGACTGGGCATAGCTTCTGGGGTCCATATGTGGGCTATTTTAGAGTGGATCAGTGATGGGAAATGGAATGCCACTTGGATTTTGGGGTATACTGGTATTTGGGAAAGGATATGGTGAGTTTGGTAAGAAAGGGTTTAAATTCTGGTAATAAGCATTTGGTAGGGAATTGGTAGCTGGGATGCTGGTGATTGGTGGAAGGTTAGTGTTTGGATGAGGGTTTGGGTTTAGAGGAGTATGAGAAATAGATGTTTTCGGGGAAAGTGATTCCCTCAACATTGGCTCTTGGGCTTTGTATGAGGTTATTTATATGGCCCAAAAGGTGATAAGTATGTGCACCAAAATTCTGGTCTAACCACTGCTGCATAGCCGGAGTAGGAGCATACCCTGGAGCCCCTGTATCAGTACCCACACTAGACTGTTCATTCTCGGTGGCCATTCTGCCCAAATATGTACCCTCTGCACTAATTCTTATACTCTCTGACCTGACCTCTATGCATGTATCCCATATCAAACGACTGGTGCTATCTCTTCCTTTCCAAACTTGGGCCAGGTTTCTCAGGAAAAGGGTTAAAGGTATCAGAAGGGAATGTTCCAGGATTTTTGGTTCGAGTACAGTGTGCCTTTATTATTTTATTATTCATTTTCCCTAAGATTGACCGGACAAGCACCTGTTTTGTTTTGATAGTCTCGGGACATTTCCTGGAATAATGGATTTTTTTCTCCAGAATATAGAACCTTCATATTCCACCTGACTTTCGACTTCTCAAGATTGGACAGATCTCAGGCGAAAGGTCTATACTCTTTCCGGGATCCACCATTCGAATGGTCTAGGACAAATACCATAAAAATTATTAGTCAGCCCCTGTGCATATATCTTTATTCATTTATGTATATTTTTGCAACAGGGATTGGCCATTAATTTCGCGGTATAAAAACTGATCGGTCCATGAAGTGTCCTAAAAATCTATATGCTTTTAACGTTGGTTGATGTAGGGCTAAGCTGGATTCACCCCGTTGGCCCCTCAGTAAGGGGCGCAGGATGTGATAATTTCGGCTTAAGTTCTCCGTAGCCTCTCTTTCGAGATCATGGATACCCGGGTGTGTTTATCGGGTTAAAGGGTAATAGTCGGAATATTTCTACATGAGTGCGCATGTGTGAGTTATCTAAAAAGCAGTAAAGTCTTTTTTTTCTTTTTTCATATATAAAGCAGTAAATGGTCTGTCTTTTTGTTCATTTGTTGATTTTCTCGGCTCATTAGTTTGAATCCCCGAAAGGACGGCGCGAGCGAGCATAACAACCATTCAGATCAATAAACATAAAGAAAAGTGGGGAAACTATTTGTTCCTATTAATTACATTTGGTCCTAATACCTAAAATAAAAATGACAAAATAAAAGAATATTTACATATTTTCCAGACATAATATAAAGGCATAATAAAACAAAATAAAACAAAAATTACTGCCACTTTCTTTTTGTTTTTGTTTTTGTTTTTATCTTTTTTTTTGTTACACTGGTACCCAAAATGAAGCTACTGCAAGATTTCACGGTTATGCACACATATATATACAGATATATAAAAATGTAATATTTAAACTGTTAAATAAATATGCCGGATATATTTAGCCAAAAAAAAAAACCCCAAAAGATAACTCTTTTTTTATATATACATAAAAAAAAGCTGAATCTAGCCCTCCGTTTTTATTTTATTAAAAATAAAAACAACGTTCTCATCGGAGTCGCTACTGTGAGTGCCCCGTTTTTCAACCTTTTCCCCCGCTACTGAGAAGCGGGTGGTTTCAAAACCTTTCAAGCGCGTGGAATACGCCCGGTCTCAATTGTGGACTCAAAATATGTTAACAGAGTCGCCATATTTATTTTAAAGAGAAACAAAGAAAAACAAAAAATAACCAGATTTGCAAAAAGGTTCGGAGGATGAGTTACAAGTTGGGAAGGGGTTAGGTACCCAACTCGTCCTTTCTGTCTCAAAATAGGTTTTTCGGCTAAATATGCTCTTTTATAAAATAAAGCATTTAAAGAAAGCATTTAAATATATATATATATATATATATATATATATATATATATATATATATATATATATATATATATATATGCATTTATAATGAAATAAATACAAACTTATAGCAGCCTCATTTCAGAGTTGCAAATATATTTTATAAAAATTTCGTCATAATAACGGCTTATTTTAGTGATATTTGTTATAGAAATTCGGGCAGCATAACTGCTCATTTCGTAATATATTATTATTTTAAATAGCACTTTTTTAAGGTAAAAAGTAAATAAACTTTAAAGTACATACTTCTTGAAGCGTGGGAGTTTTATCCCATACCAAACTTCATTCTAGTAGGCTTTAGGGTGTGCTCACTCTGTCCTTTAGGGAGAGGGAGTCTTTTTGCTGTTGCGGAATTTCGAGTAGCGTAACTGCTCCTTTTTGTTGTTTTTCGCCTCGAGATCCGGGTGGCACAACTGCTTTCTTTTGCTTGTTTTGCTTCCTTGTTGAGTCTGAAATCGGGCGGAGCAACTGCTTGCTTCGACTGGATATGACGTCTGGATTCGGACAGGGCAACTGCTTGTTTTGGTTCTTTTGAACCGGTGAAATAGGGCGGAAACCTAGTTGGGTAGTTAGGGTTCACTTTGGCCAGAATGTTTTAGTGTTTAGGGGAAGATTTTGGCAGCCTGGCGGAGCTTCGGGGTTGGATTGTAACTCTTTGGGGAATAACATCGACATTCTCTCGGGAGAGTTTTCTTAAACTACGAAGTGTACCTATGTTTTTTCACTGCCCGGGAGCCTTTATTTATAGGTTGGGATCAAGGCTTTCTTCCTGGTTAAGCATCATCAGACGAGGCTTCAACAGCTTTTACTGCGCGCTTAAGGAGTTGCACCAAAGGCCAACTACTACAGTGATTGGAGGGCTGTGGGCACTGCCCATGGAGGTTGTGGGTGCCGCGCCCTGGTGGGGTGTGGGCTGCGCACTCCTCTTTTTCTTTTCTGATTTTGGCACTTTGGCCCCCTACAATTCACTGTTTATGCATTTTTCTTTTCTTTTTCATTTTCAACCACTGTAACTTGACATTCGTTAGTCCTTTAACAGGTTTTGATATTTTATAGCATGTCATATAACAGGGGTACGAAATTGGGGTGTCTACATTTAGAAAAAATATTTATATATATATATATATATATGTATATTGAAAATAACATTACTTTGTGATTAATGTTATTTGGGTATAGTAACGGCTATGTGTATATTTATCCCTAAATATTAACAACATATATGTTACTAATTATCAACGAGCTCTAGTTCAACTGGTTGTCTGGTACTGTTCATTTCTCCTGACGGAGAGGTCGGGTGTTCAAGTACCACTAGACACCCTGGACTTTACAACTATAAATAGAGAGGTCGGGTATTCAAGCCTCTTTAGAGGCACCGTTGTTGTTCAAGCATTACTCAAAGGCCCCATTTATTTACTCACTTATCTTAATAGAGAGTTCGCGTGTTCAAGCCCTACAAGAGGCACCCTGGTACTTCACTACTCTCAACCGAGAGGTCGGGTGTTCAAAGCCTCACCAGAGGCACCATTTGTTCGAGCCACACCAAAGGCATCATATATATATAATTGTAACATTTCATGGCATTAAAATAATAAAAATTAAGAGTTGGGGTACGGTCTATGTCCCCTCCAACCTTTTTAAAAAAAGAATATATATATATATATATATTTTTTTTTTTTTTTTTGGTGTATTGTGGTGTGTGATCGGCTTCCTTGGGGCAAAGACTGGATCTTCGAATGACTCGCTGCAGGGTGCAGAGCGAGAAAGCTTTCTTCTTTTTTGGCTTCTTCAATAGAAGAGGCTTCGGGAAGGCGTGTGAGTGTGGTGTGAATGTGTGCGTTTGTGGGATGAAATGTGGGTGTGTGATGGGTGTTGTGTGCGAATTTTGTGTTTGAATGTTGAGAGTCGAAGCCTCTATTTATAGGAGATGAACGATCGATTAAGCGATGGCGTTCTCTCAGAATTGATGCATGGCGTGCCAGGTGGAAGCCTGGGAACGAAACAGCTCTAAACGCACGAAGCGGCTGAGGAGACGACAGCGGTTCAGCGTGCCTAGAAGAGAGAAGGGGATGGAGTGGCTCCCTTATGTGGGGTGCGGCTCCCAGGGGCAGGGAGCAGCTCCATCTTTAATTTTTGGCCAGATTTGGAATTTGTATTGGAACTTGTACTTGTACTTGATATTGTGTTATTCTTTTGGAATTATGCTAGCCTTACCACCACTGCTACCATCGGTGTTACAACTTGCCTTGAGAAAGGCAGTAAAAAAGTCAACTATGCCTTTCTCAAGGCAAGTTGTAACACCGGTGGTAACAGTGGTGGTAAGGCTAGCATCACTCATTCTTTTGAGTGCCGACACTTGTATGTGGAGCCGTTGTATATGTGACGACCCGACCCGGACCCCAATGCGAGATCCCGAGTCGTGCCGTCCAAATAAACACTAACACAAGCATGCATAAGTAGGATTATAAAATTCATGTGGCGCAACATCGCATACGAACAACAACTCGGCTACACTTGGCCGGAAAAGCAACTAAAAATAAACAAGTCTTCGGCGTTACAGTAGGAACCCAACAACTACTCCTACAATATTAACACATGCTTAAAATAACCTCAGCGGCCACAACATGCCGAGACAACAACAACAACAATAATTAAACGAGCTTTAGCGGAAGAAAACCGTAGTGAACCATACACATATAAGCAAAGCTCGACATACAAGTCGGCATACCAAAAGATTACAAGTTAATTAGTTAAGTTACAACAACAACACAAACCCCCAAGCCAAGTCTACATGACTTGCTTCCCAACGTCCTTTCCAAAATAAAAGTCTAAACAACAAGTCCAAAAGATCAACCTTGCGAATACAAAAACCAAAAGTGGAATAAGCGAGTCTATCTCGTAACGTCTCCTCGGCTCGGATCTAAGGAAAGACAAAGCAAACAAATAGGGTAAGTCGAAAGACTTAGTAAGTTACTACAATGCATGTTCATGTTATAGCATGACATTTCACAATTATAGCATGTTATCATCATTTACACTTAGCACATTATCATCATATGGCACTTGGCACATTGTTCACATAAGTGCGGGAAATTAAATCATACAA
Source organism: Codonopsis lanceolata (assembly GCA_013146195.2). Taxonomy (NCBI): domain Eukaryota; kingdom Viridiplantae; phylum Streptophyta; class Magnoliopsida; order Asterales; family Campanulaceae; genus Codonopsis; species Codonopsis lanceolata. Next base: position 60,503,285 of record CM028381.1, read on the forward strand.
GTAGGATATGATATAGTCACGGCACCAGTAGTTCCTCGCAATAAAACTTTATTATACTTTATCGTGCAACATTGATGCTCTGTGAATGCATCAACTTTTATCAAGTACCACTCGATCTAGATAGCAAGCCAATGCGGCACTTAAGCGATACTAAGGGCTACTTCCCATTGCGGCCAACAATGGAGGTGTGTGTGAAGTCTAGGTGCGGCGATCCATAGCGAGCACGAATCCCATAATTCGTGAAGGCGATGCATCGTCCACCTTGACAATAAACAAACCAAATAATGCCAGCTGGACTCAATGTGATGCACAAGTAGATATTTACTTGACTAAACCAATCAAAGACCGAATTCGACAAGAGCGAACTCGACCAACCAAGTAGGGTATTATTCTCTACTATAAAGTCATATCAAGGCAAATAAATTGCACAAACCAACCTTTCATAAAACTTGCATAAACCATCAAACCAATCTCATACTTGAGTAAACCAATCAGCGGTGTTCAAACTAGGGATTGAAATTAGGGTTCAACACGTTCAAATATTCCCTAGAGTCGACTCGTTGAGTCTTTGCTCTAAATTCCCAAATTTGGAGAAATTGAAGCTATATGCTTCATAACCCAACCTAGGTCATTTCTAGGTTCAACAAGGTATTAAATTCACCAAGGCAATGCAAAGTGATTCATGTTCATCATAGAGTTCATTTCATAAGATAGAACACATACAACATAACAACATATAATGTAGGCTCCATTTAGGGCATTCTCATATGAACAAACTTCCAACAACAAACATTATACATGTCTCTAACATGTTTAAAACTTTAAATAGGCAAGATGAAAGAATAATATAGGCTTTCACAAGCAAGAATTCAACCTATACATGCTCCTAACAAGATCAAATTCTCAACACACAAGAAGATAGCATGGAAGGCATACATGTGTCCTCATTGACCTCAACCACCATAGGCTTTGCTTCCTTAGGGTCAATGAGAACTTAAAAGAAGAAGATGAAGAAAGTAACTTACAAGTTATACACCAAAGAAAGCAATAAAGGAAACCAATCGGATGGAAATGCTCCTCTTCTTGAGCTCTACACCTTTAATGAAGGACCCTTGGGCAAATGATGAATGGATGATTGAAGATGAAGATGAAGACCTCAAGAAACCATGGAAGAACTAGAGAGAAGATGAAAATTCGTTTTTGGAAGAGGGAGGGTGAGAATGAGAGTCAAAAATCTGAAATGTGGTTTATATTTGCCTAGATTTTGAGTGGGACAAGTGTCAACAACTTGTGGTCCCTTTTTAAAACTGATTTGTGGCTTAATGATCCACTAATGTAATCTTAATCCATCATTAAAAACTAGTTAGGGATGTTAGGACTTAAGTAGGAAGGGTTAGGGAGGTTTAGGATAGGTTTAGATAGGGGTTTGAAGTGTACAAGTCGTCCAATTTCAAAACAGGAGAAAATCATCCCGTAACAGGACAGCAGGTGAGGCGGGCGCCTCACCCTAGGCCATGCGGCCGCCTCAACTACTGAGGACAATCCCAAGTTCAGACCACTCTCCAATTGCTCCCTGCATTTGAGGCGGGCGCCTCACCAGCTCCCATGCGGCCGCCTCGGCTCCAGAACCTCTAAAACTTGATTCAAACTTGATCTAAATGGTCCCAAACTTTTGGGCAACCATTCTAAGGTCTAACCCTACTCAAAACAAGTCGGAAATGCACCCGAACAACTCCCGGAACAAGCTAGAACAAGGCGCGAACCACGCGACGAATGAACAACGGATTAAACTCAAATCAAACATCAATCAAACTAGGATATCTTGGGCATGAAAAAGGTTTGTTTCAACATGATTAGGACCTGGATAGAAAGCCAAGAACTCAACGAACACTTCGTACGTCGAAATAGAAGCAAATACGAGCAACGAGAGGAATCGCTAAGGCCAAATTCAACGCGATCAAACCGGCGATTCAACAAACAAGTTTATATGATTCTAAACATGTTATGGACTTCTAAAATGATCTAGGAATGATTCTAAAACATATATATACCAAGTAAACATGCTCACAATCAACCAAGAAAGTATAAAGACCAGAATAGAATGCACATGCAAGATTATGGGGCGTTACAGTATATAGTTCTTATCCTATACTAGTTTCTCTTTCTGAACATGATTTAGGTCTTTCTTTAGATTTGTTCTCCGGTATGTTTTAACCGTCGGTATTGTTGTTTCTCAAGTTGTAGACTCGCAGTGTAGTTGTTGGGTTTCAGCTGTAACGTCGCCGACGACTTGTATAATTATTTTTGTTATTCCAGTTGTTAGTTCAAGAGAGCACTTACTAGGCTAGAAGGGGGGGTTGAATAGCCTAGGTAGAATTGAAAACTTTGACCTAATTTCCTGGATGTATACTGAAAACTTATGAATAAAGTTGTAGTAGCGGAATAAGTACACAGGAAACTGAAGACAAAGTCTGTTGATAATGACTATCAGCAGACTTGGTGTAAGCTCAATATTTTGAGTAAGGACTATTCAAATAAAGTAATAAGCAGTTCAAGTAGTGAAAGCAGTAGATATAAATGCTCAAAGATTTTGAGATGTTCACACTATAAAGTGTGCTACGTCTACCACCAAAGCGGTCAACTTTGAATTTGAAATGTGCACTATGTTTTCGACTAATAGATTTGTTACAAAGATCACTAATAAATCGTGTACAAAATACTTGATCAAGTGTTTGATGGGTGGAGTAATTATCTGAGAACAGAATAACTATTGTGCGTGCTAAGAACATATTAATGATTCAAACAATAAAGAAGCAAGTGAAGTGTAGAATGATTGGAATTGTTTCTTTGTTGTTTGGTAGGCTTTGCAGATCTAACTTTGATCTCTTGAATGCACTAAAGTTAGAGAGGTTGAAGGTTGTTGAATATTTTCAGAGCATTAAGTTCTTCAGTCTTCAATGGTGGTATTTATACAAGAGATCCTTTGAGACCGTTGGTTGAATTGATGAGAGGGACACGAACTCGTTGTTTGATTGCATTGAATGTAAAGAGTTGTTGATCTTAGTCTTCTCTGTTGTTGTCGCATTAACCAAGGTCGAGTGAATGCAACTACACATGTAACAGAAAGTACATGAGACTTGTAGTGTTGGTCAGTCTTTCCTACCGATATCACCAAAGGGGAAACTCCAATTAATTCACCCATGTGATCCTTGGTGAATGAGTTTCAAGAAGTCAACTTGAGGATTACTTAATATCCAAATATATGTTAGAATAATCAACAAATCATGTTGAGCTAGACTTCTATATTTCGCGTCTTCACTCTTGAATTACATACTTGATCTTCACATGAATTGGTGGTCTGTTAAAGACTACTAGTGAAGGTGTTTTGATGTGTTAGTGAAGCACTGCTGAAGACTCCTGGTGATTCTATTACAAAACCTAATCAATTATATTCTAAAGCTAAGTCTTATACAAAGCTGACACATTAACTGGTACGCATGTCAGAGCCACTAGGCACAGAATTGAGGAATGAATGACAACAAGTAAATCTGAATACAATAAAAACAACAATCTTCTCCTATTTGCTTGTAGTCATCATTACTACATATGAAGGCATTAACACTTTGGATTGATAATAACATGTCAAAAAGGAATATGTTTTATAACATCAGACATGCCTCAATCCTAAGTAGCCTAGATATTGAGTAAACTAACCTAAGTGCTTACAAGGAGAAGCCTAGAAATAACAATTGAGAGCTAGCACAAGTAGATCAGAAGAGAAAGTGGTTTAAACATGATTTAAGCTGAAAGTTTAAATTTCAATTAGATATAAGCAATTGTAAGGCATATGAAATTTAAAACAGAATACTTGAAAATAACACATTTGTATTTCAAATGAGTAGTTTAAAATCACTTAGTTTGGGAAAAAAGAAAGATAAAAGAGAAAGGAAGAAGAGTGAGTTTACAAAGGAGATTTAATAATACATCTTCCTCTTTCCTTTGTCTTTAGGACAGCTTCCTGTTCTTTGTGCTTTCACTCTTTCTTTTCAACTTTTCTGGTGTATTCTTCGGCTGCATCTATCATTCAAAAGTCACGCTGTCTAAGAGGAAGTTTCTCTCGCAGCCTATTATTCTCATCCATGAGAACCTGGTTCAGAGACTTCATTTGTCTCTCCTCATGATAGCCACTTCTCGCTTTGTGACGGCCTCAACATGTTCTCTAGTGGTAGCTCAAAGCTCAGCCACCAGCTTCGTAACCTAAACATGGTTACTTGCAACATGGTCATTTATATTTGCAAAGAGCGCGGAGAAGAGATTATGAACATGGAGCTCCACTTGGCGTCGTTGAATGTCCACATTAAGCTTCACGTCAGTAAATTCGTGGTGAACTCCATGGAACCAGGTCCATACATCATCCTAAACCTGGCAAAGGATCTGAGTAGTCTTGGTAGATGACACAGCAACATTAACTACTGTCTCACTTAGAGCAGTTTTGATACTTGTGAGTTGGCCTAATCTTGTGTAGATGTCATCCTCCAATCCAAAAGTATCTTCATTTTCCAGGTTGGGAATGGATGGGACATGTCTCAGATCCACTGAAATTGGGTCTTGAGTAGGTGCAACAAATGTAGAGGTGGTAGAGTTGGCAGATGGGGGCTGCTGGAGGGGTAGGGAAGGTAAATAAGATGAGGAGTTGTAGGAGGATGGGGAGGTTGAGGTGGGTGAAGAAGGGATACGTGTTGGAGATGGAGATTTGGGTGGGGAGGGAGGTGGAGAAGTGGTAAGAATTTCAATCAGTGTCCGAGTGTCGATGGGGGATGGGGATGGAGGCGAGGAAGAGGATGAAGAATGATCACTGATATCGATGGGGGATAGAGGCGGGGAAGAGGAGGGAGACCAAAACTTTGGTAGAGGGAATTTAGGGAGAAGGAGTTGGGGAGGAATTGTGGCTTGGGCAAGTTGAGGAGGGGGTGCAAAGAGGTCTTCAGTAGAGTTGAGTTAAAAAAGGAACCTCTCAGACTCTACTGAAATGAAGGTGGTTGGAAAAATAAGACAACTTTTCTCTCTCTAGATTTTCTCTAGTAGTTTTGCCCTAATTAGGGTTTTGTCACCGGCGGCATGGAGGAACAGCCTCCTCCGGTTGTAGGGTCTGATCCTGGGCAACAACATAGCCCTCCGGTTCCTAAATCATTTGCCAATGTTGTGGGGCAACCTAAACCCTTTGTTGGCACTTCAAATCCCGTCCTTCAGGCTGTGCCTTTAGCCCCTCGTCAGGTTACCACTTTCAATGGCAAACCAGGGTGTCTTTTTACACCGGTGGAGATTGAGACGGCAGACAAACAATTTCCAAACACCATCATCTTGAAATTTTTGGCTGGGAGGCCATCTGTGCATGCTATTCAGGATGATATTTCTCGTTCGTGGAAACTGAACGGCTCTTTTGTGGTAGGACTACTGGATCCCCACCATGTCATGGTGCGTCTGTCATCGCCAGAAGACATGGTTCTGGCTCTTTCCAAAGAATCTCACATGATTCAATCTTGCATGTATCGATCATTCTATTGGTCGCTTGATTTTGCGTTTCGAAAGGATAGCACTCGAGTTGCGGTATGGGTTCGTCTGCATCAGTTACCTTTAACATTCTTCAATCCTTCGTTCCTTAAATGTATTGGTAACTCTTTAGGCCGGTTTCTCCGGGCTGACGATAAAACTCTCTCTCTCTCTCTCTCTCTCTCTCTCGCGACCTATGTTTGCATGGATGTGCGTGGAGATAGATGTGTCAGTGCCTCTTCCCTCTCGATTTTGGATTGGAACTAGCAAGGATAGCGGGTTCTGACAGCCTCTGGAGTTTGAGGGCAACATTCATTATTGTTTTGGGTGTGGTTTATTAGGGCATACTAAATATAATTGTCGCAAAGCTATTCGTCGTTCTACCCGTGTGACTACGGAGAAGCCAGATGATCATGTACCAGTACGTGATTCTAGGCAGGTTCCGGATTTGGCCAAGGAGGGGAAAACAGGCAATGATATCACTAATGGTCAATCTGGCTCAGCTAGGGTGAATGTTGTACCCATCAAACAAGGTCCGGTCCGTCGTTGGGAACCTGTGGAACGTAATAACGTGATCAAGGGGGCATCAGGATCTGGGGCAAAAAATTCTCAAGGATGTCCTATAGGAATTGAACATATTGATGTCACGAGTTCGGATGTAGTTGCTAGTCCTCCCGATGAAGGTTTTCCGGACAATTCGGTGACAGAAGTAGTGGGTTGTGCTTCTAAAAAGGTGTTTGGGGATACAGAAGGTCTGGTGGCTGGGGGTAATGTGGTTACGTCTAATGCCTTCTCGGCTTTAGATGGATTGGTTGAAGATGAGGGTATTCAGGGAGCTGATGGCACAGATACTAAGGACTTACATGTGCAACATAACAATCGAAAGGAATGGGATATGGTTTTTAAGATTCGTCCTAGGGCTCAAGACAAAGCTCATTCGACTGGGGGCGACTACATGGAAAACATGCAGGATATGGATAAGTATTTATCGGATTCAGATGGGCATGAGGGGGAAATTCGGCCAGATTTTCACCACTATTGTCAGCAACGTATCAAGAAACTCAAGCAGACAAAAGCATTGAAACAACCTGTTAATACTAGAGTCACTAGGGCTGCAGCAAAAGCCCGGGCGTTGTCGGATCTTTAATTATTTTATGTCGATTCTTATATGGAATGCTCGGGGGGTGTGTAATAAAGCGACTATGGATTTTCTTAGTTTAATCAAGAATCAATGCAATCCTTTACTTTGTGCTATTCTAGAGCCGAAAGCTTCGGGAACTAAAATTAATAAACTTCGTAGACGTTTGAAGTTTTCCAATTGTCTTCACGTAAATCCGGTGAACTCTCATATTTGGGTTTTGTGGGGCGGCACAGTGGATGTGGTCTTATTGGATTCTTCAGATCAGTATTTGACTTTAAAGGTCTCTATGAGTTCTACCTTTACAGTTATACTTACTATTGTTTATGTCCGGTGTTTGAGGGAGCTTAGGAAAGAGTTATGGAGAGATTTAGTTGCCTTTTTAGGTTCTTGTTCTACCCCGTGGCTTGTTGGAGGCGATTTTTTTAATGTGATTACCAATTCCGGGGAAAAGCTAGGTGGCACACAGTGTGATTTTAACGACATGGATGACTTCAATAATTTTATTTCTCAAGTTGGCTTGGTGGATGTAGGCTTTGAAGGTAGTCGATTTACGTGGTGTAATAATCAGGAAGGTAGGAGGAGGATTTGGAAAAGACTCGATAGGGTTTTGTGTAATGGGTTATATACTGCTACGTATCCGGGTGTTAAGGTTCAGCATTTGTCTACTAATGAATCTGATCATGTCCCTCTGCTGGTTGAGTTACAGAAGGAACGTAAGGCAAAGGGTTTCTTTCGTTTTCAAAGAATGTGGTTGGATCATCCAGATTTTTTGGCTTTTGTAACTGATCAATGGCAACAACCGGTGTACGGCACTCCTATGGATATTTTATTTAAAAAGCTGCAGTTGTTGAGAACGGGTTTGAAAGATTGGAATTGGCGAGTTTTTGGCCATGTTCGTAGAAGGTTAGAGGCTCTTCAGGATGAAATCCTCCGCTTAGATTTTGATTTACAACAAGGTTGGAATGATCACACGGCAGCTCAACTGGACAATGCTCGTCAACATTTATCTCATCTAGTTAAATGGGACGAGGAGCTGGCTTGGCAGAAATCGCGCCAAAAATGGTTGGATGGTGGGGATAGGAATACGGCGTTTTTTCATGCAAGTATCAATGATAGGGCGAAATCTAATCGGATCAGGCTTCGGTTGACGGATGGGACGTTAAGTGATAATCCAGCTCAAATAGGCAACATGGCGGTCGGATATTTCAAATCTCTCTTTTCTTCTTCGAATCATTCCTTATCTGGGGACATATTTCGGGGCATTCCTAGCTTGGTTACTACTGAGGACAATGCATTGCTTCACCAGCCGCCAACGGAGGATGAGATTTGGTCTGTTATAGCTGGGCTTAACCCTAACAGTGCGCCAGGCCCTGATGGTTTCACTGGGTGGTTTTTTCAAGGGTGTTGGGCGATTATTAAAGACGATGTGGTTTCGGCTATCAATGCCTTTTTTCAAGGGCATGTCCTTCCTCGTGGGTGGTCTTCTACTGCTTTGATTTTGCTTCCGAAGGTTGATAACCCGGTGGATTTAGGGGATTTACGGCCAATTAGCTTGTGCAATTTTTCATGTAAAATATTTTCTCGTATTCTGTCAAATAGACTTGATGCATTGCTTCCTAAGATTATTTCTCCTGAACAAGCAGGTTTCGTCAAGGGCCGAAGTATTCATGAAAATGTGCTCTTGGCTCATGAGTTAGTGCAATGTATTGATACCAAGGTTAGGGGAGGCAACATTATTTTCAAATTGGATATGTCCAAGGCCTACGATAGGTTGGAATGGGATTTTTTGCTCAAGGCTTTACAGACTTATGGGTTTAGTGCTGATTTCCAGGACATGGTTTTACGTCTTGTTAACAACAGCTGGTATACTCTGCGCATCAATGGTGAGTCTTGTGGATTTTTTAAGTCGACTAGGGGCGTTCGGCAAGGTGACCCATTGTCTCCTCTTCTTTTCATTCTAGCTCAGGATGTCCTATCTTGGTATATTAAAAGAGTGCTGGGAGAGGGAGGCTTCCGGCCGTATCATCATGGGAGGGGTGGTGTGACTATATCCCATCTTTTGTATGCGGACGACATGCTAGTCTTTGGCAATGCGAGTAAATCATCTATTAAGGGGCTTCGGGATATCTTTCATGTATACGAGCAAAGTTCGGGGCAGATTATTAATCTCCAAAAGAGTGGGTTTTATGTTTCGAAGGGGTGCTCTTTTCGAAGGAGGATGCAAATCGCTAATTGGTCAGGTTGTGCACAACGGTTTTGGCCTCTGAAGTACTTGGGAATTCCTTTATTTCGGGGCAGAATGAAGCGGTGTTATTTTGAGGAGGTTGAAACCAAGGTGTTGCGTCGGATCAGTGGATGGAGGGCAAAACTTCTTTCTTTTGGAGCTAGAATAACTCTTATCAAAGCAGTTCTTTATAGTATCCCAGTTCACACAATGGCTGCAATTTCTGTTCCAAAATCTATTTTGTTACGGATTGAGAAAGCTCTTGCGGAGTTTGTTTGGAGTGCTAATGGTGAGCATAGAGCGCATTGGGTGGCTTGGCATAAGGTATGTCGTATTCAATCAGAAGGCGGCCTGGGAATTCGATCGTTTCAACAGGTTATGGAATCCATGCATGCTAAGTTGGCCTGGCGTGCTCTCCAAGGTGAAGGTTTATGGGCTCGTTTCTGTAAGTCGAAATATGGCGGCGCTTATGGTTTTATGGAAGTAGGTCATGCTTCATCTTCTTGGAAGGCTGTCATGAACCAGATGGATAGAGTGGATCAATGTAACAGATGGATTGTTGGTAAAGGCAAAATTTCTTTCTGGAACTCTAATTGGTGCGGGGTCAAGCTAGAGGGGCCGCGTCCTTTGGATTATGGTCTGTCTATATGCACAGCGTTAGCCAATATCGAGGATTTCTTGCATCTGATTCCAGTTGATCTTCATGCTCAGATTCGAGAGGTTCGGTGTCTGGATGGGTGTGAGGATCGCTTGATATGTAGCCTATCGAATTCTGGAGAGTTTCAGGTTTTCTCTTATTGGAAGCATTTTCGTCCGAAATATCCAGTGCAACCGTGGGCCATTAAAATTTGGAAAGCTTGGATTCCAGTTAAGGTCAGTGCTTTTATTTGGCAAATGATGCAGGTGTTCTGGAGGGGGAATTATTCGGGATTCTCAGGGCAGATTGATTTGTGCCTTCTCACATTATTACAATCTTGGTACCAACATGAAGGCGGAAATTTTGGCTCTTAGAGATGGTCTGTCGTTGTGTCATGAGATGGGTTTGACGATGGTCATGGTTGAGTCAGATTCTCTGACTGCAGTGAATTTTCTCCGAAAGAATAGTGTTGCTCCTTGGCAATATGTTTATGCTCTTAGAGATTGTAGTAGGTTGATTGGCAATTTTCGGTTACAGCATGTTTTTCGGGAACAAAATGGTGTGGCAGATCGGCTTGCAGCCATAGCTCATGAGCATCAAGATCGTCGTTTCTACACTTGCAGGGCTAATCTTCCCAGGGAGGTTCGAAAGGCTATTCAATTTGATGATTATGGTATATATAGTTTTAGGCCTGGGAATATATGATGAGTTGCTAGTCTTTGTTATTTGTTTCGAGGTAAGGCTCCTTTGTCCCCCTTTTTTCGGGTCCGGCTGGTTGTCCCCCTCATGGTTGTTTGCAGTTTTTCGTTTTAATATATCCTGCAGGTTCCGCCCTGCTTAATAAAAAAAATGAAGGTGGTTGGAAGTTGTGGGGCAAGTTCCGGTGGAGGGTGTGGGTTAGGTTCTGGTAGTGGTTCAGAAGGGTTAGAATAAGGTGGAGTTTGTGGTTGCGCATGTGAGGGGAAAGAAGGGGTAGGAGCAGAAGGGATGGGTTGTTGTGGAGAGGATGTGTTAGGTTGTAGAGAAGGTTGGGGATGAGGAGAAGGAATAAGTTATGGTGGAGAAACAAAGGGAGAGGCAGTAGGAGAGCTTGGGTATGCTGTAGTAGTAGAGATCCATCTATGCTCCATCTTGGGGGGGAACACTATAAATTTCTCATATATTGAAAATTATGATTATCTTAGAGCATAAATAATTTTGCCCAACGGGATTCTAGGTTATGGCTTCTATTCTCTACTATTTTGTGTACCATAAAAGTACTATACCCACTATAAATTTGGACCAATTACAAAATTACCCTTTAACTAATAATCATAAATACAAATACACTACCTTGATCGCGAATAATAGGGAAATTCTAATTTTTGCTCAATAAATTCCACACTACACCAATAATCTGGTAAATTAAGCAGAATAGGACAATACACCAAACATTTTTATGTAATTTGTCACCTACAAGTGGGGGAGGGGGGGGGCAATCTTCAATTTGTAGTATTTATCAGATTAACAAAAACAAGGAATGCATGGATATATCTAAAGAAGAAACAAAGATCATATATACCAACCCATAAACACATGAGACAGTTTGAGGTTTTTAAGTTTAAACAAGCATTTGGAATACCATACATCACCCTGCTGCTTGAAAATCCCCAAAATCATCATCTGGTATATCTTGTGGGCTCTGTTTGTTGATAGAATGTTGTTCTCTTTGTTCATCCATAGAGCCTGCAGGATGGTCTTTAGAAGTTGCCTCTAGACTTAAGTTGGATGGAAATTCTGAGGACAACTTTGCAGAGGTAACAACCGGTGAAAGTGGTCCTGGAGGAGGAGGTGGTGGTTTGATACATATTACTGGTGGCTCTTTTTTGTTATTCTTTTCCTCCAATGAAAGATTATTCAAACCCTGCTCAAAAAACTTGGACTTCGCACTGCGACCACCTTGCTGTTGTCATGAAAATGGGCCACCATTAAAAAACAAACAATTCAATTAACAAGGACTATTATCTAGGTGGGGAGGGCAAGAGAGCCTTACGTTTTTTAATTGAAGAACGATGGTCTCTCCATCTTTCAAACTGTAATCAACTGATGAAGTTTTCTGGTATTGCTGTTCCATCTCTTCAGCTGTTTTCTTCTTATTCAGGTACCTTCAGACAATTGAAGTTGATCAGGTCAGCTCTCGAAATTGCTCAATCATATTATCAAGTAACTTCTGGTATGTAGGCCCCCCCCCCACACACACACACACACAAGATAAAGGAAGGGGAAATGGAAATACTGAGGAACAAATGCAAATAAATGAACAAGAGCGTACTTCATATGATCGTGAAGGGCAGCTTGGAAGTCATAAGCTTCAGGTCTTTCTCGAAATCCTATACCAATAAAAGCATGCCGAAGGCGCCCTCCTGCACAAGGTTCAAGAAAGTAATGTTCCTGAGATAGAATATGAATATGAAGCAGAGTGAAAAAACGACTCCTTTTTTTTTCTTTTTTTTTTTTTTAAGAAAATCGACTCCTTCCATCCCAAAATAGTTGTCCCTTTTTGAAAAACATTATGTCCCAAAATGAGTGTCAATTTTTCTATGATGTTACTAAATTCACCTTTCCCTTCCAATTTTTCTCATTGTGTACTTGCAACACAAGAGCATTTAGTTATATGCACATGCACTAGTAAAATAGCCTAAAAGGCAACTTACTTAATCTTAACAGCAAACTGAAAAGGGACACTCATCTCGGGACGGAGGGAGTACAATATCATTATCTGAAAATTACTCTGCCCTGTACGCCTGCTAAAGTAGCTAGTGGATGCCTTGGACCATATGTGGCAAGAAACTGATGGCAAAAGATCTAGAGGTTTCTGAAATAATTTATCCAAATAATAAACCCAGCGATTTTTCTATGTCAATATTAGGTATTGCACAGATATCTCTTATTTAGACAAAAACAACTTATCTTGAATACATATGTAAAGCATTACAGACATTGATAAAAGTTCAAACAAAAATACTGGCACTTAGTTCACTGCTGAAATAACTGTCATTATTCATTCACATTTCTTACTTCTTCCAATTGATTGTTTTCATTTTACTGGTCATCTGTGCATCATTTAGGGACTAAAATGTCAGTTATGTTGAATACCATTCCAGAAAGAATTACCAACATATATAGCAAAAAAGCAGCAGTTGACAGTTTAGCAAGTAATAGCAATGATATTATTTTATTTTAATGATTTAGAAGATTTCAAGCTTTGAAACTAATTTCATACATTTATTTGCCAACTATTCCTATTAAAAATTTCATTTGAGATAGGTCCTCTTCATGGAGTTCCACCACCTCCACGGCTCCAACCCCCCCCCCTTCCTTCCACTCAAACAAAAAAAGAAGATGAGAAGATTGGATTCTTCAATCTTCTAATCATCAAGGCTAACCCTAAGCAAGTCTCTACTGCCTTTCCTGAAAGTGGAATGATGACAGTGTCACGGTGCTGAGAATGTTCTCTGATAATACATATAACAATACCAAGCTTTGCTACTGAATCTCCTCCGCGTTTCCCTAGATAAATGCTTATTAACCGTTCCTGACCGTAGCGGCACATTATTCCTTTCTGACCGAATTGGGCATCTACTAATTACAGTATAGTCATTTACATTTCAAGACTGAGTGAACCGAATAGATGTGGGAAAAACAGACGGAGGAGTGTAGTGTAACTGGCTTCCTTGTATATACGTAATACTCCAATAAAACAATCCAACTTGAACCACATCAATGAGAGGATATGGTAGTCTTTAACCTTGTTCGAGTTAACTATATGACAGAAATTAAACAAAGAGTATGTATGACAGTTATTCTCAAAATAAAATATAAAAAAAGATGTAGAATAAGGTTGATTACCAATATTCTCTTCTATCCGCATAACAAAGTATCTGCAGCAAAACCAAAAACAAATATTAGAATTTAGAAACTGTAGAGATGGCAAGACAATTTTAGTACAGAAAGAAAGATGATGAAAGATGACCTGATGATGTAAGTAGCACCATATGCACAAAATAAGTAGTTAAAAAGAAGTTACTTAAGGGTATAAACAATGACTCCAAATTTCTCTTCATATTTTGATAGGAATTATTAACAGTACTCAGAAATGGGATTTCAATCCAGTCAATAATTGATCAAACCTGCTGCTATCAATAACACTCTCCACGGGATGCAGTTCTCCATCTCTCAAAAATGCCCGCGCATACAATTCACCTTTGTTGAATAATTACAAACTATTACAAACTATATGTTGATAATGCAAAACAATAAGCCACAAGAAAATAGTGAATGAAATATATCTAACCTGTGATCTTATCTTCAAGTCTGATAATACATTCTTCTCCCTTGCTAATAACCTTCAGAGTTCCCTCCCATGCCCATTTATTAATATTCCATTCATCAGCCCTGTCACGGATATCAAATTAATCAGTCCCTCCATGTCCTGTATATACAAATTAAAGTTCTTTCTGAGATTTAATAGTTGATTGTAGGGAAACAAAATGTAGGTAAAATAAAAAAAATGTATGTGTGACTGGGAAACTGTAGCCACATTTCCAATGCCATGACAGCAGAAATCCACTACGTCTTGAGGATAAATGGGGGTACCTGGGATAGGTGGGACCACATGTTAAGTTTCAAAGAATTTTGCTTGAATATGTATAACATGGCTGTCCTTGTCTCTTAAGAGATAGCAGATGTAACACATTGGGTGATGGTATAGCTGCCACAAAACCTCGCAATAAGTAGCAAAGTTAGCCAGTCCATTCAGACAATTGGGAGGGACCCTCTAGGTGACTTGTCCACCAGGGAATTATCCTTATTTACAAAAGAAATGAGCACATTGAAAGCTCTCAAAAAAGGAGAGACCCTCTGATCCTTGGCCTTTGCCATTCTCTGTTTCTTCGGCCATGTCTATCTTCCACCTCATGGTCACTTCACCTTGTGGCTCCCAGCCTTATGTTTACACCTCACACCAGATACATTTATATATCTCATACTTCCAAACCCACTCAAATATTATCTTTCATAAAAAGAAAATAATTATAGATGCACATACAAACCATTATATATGTATGGTATATAATATTTTGTATATATTTGTATTTTGAGTAGTAAAATTGAGATCATTTCCATATCTTATCCTTTCCATCTCGTTGTACAAATGGATAAAAGAAGTAAAGAGCAATTCCTAGGAGAGCCAAAGATAGCTCCATTGGTACAATAGCTCAACCCAACGAGACACAGAATGCTACAGGAGAAGAAGGTACTAACCTATCTACAAGACCAAACATGTGGTTGAAGAGACGCGTGCTTCAAAGCTCCCTTTCAAAGAATTACATGCTTTGGCCTCTTGTAAGGAGCTGGAGACTGGAAAAAACAAGGGAGATTGACCAGGGCATGTTGTTCAACCTCCAAGAAGCAGAAGAAAACAAAACAAAAGGCAACGATCTATTGAAACAAAATGCATACTAGATATGCGCTTCATGCTCTCCCTATCCCCCCATTTCCTAGGAGCCCTTTCAATCATTGCACTCTATTGTTCTCTTAACTTGTTTGAACTTTCACCCACTCCTTTTCCTTGGGTGGTCAAAAGTGGACAAGGTCAAGCTCTTAACATAGCACCTACATACACCAATGTCCCGAGTCCCCAAGGACACAATGTTCAACACACAAAAAAAAATGATTTACCATAAAAATTTCCATGAATCTAGAACAAATCTATGTAGAAAGGCATAATTTTATACCAATAAGCTTTAATTCAACTGCTCACTTCTCTTAACGGAGAGGTTGGGTGTTCAAGTCTCACCAGAGGCACCCCGATACTTCACTAGAGGTTGGGTCTTCAAGCCTCACCACAAGCACCGTTGTTGTTCAAGCCACACCAAAGGCACCATTTAGTATTGCTCACTTCTCTTAATGGAAAGGTCGAGTATTCAAACCTCATCAGAGACACCTAGGTACTTCACCACTCTCAACGGAGAGGTCGGGTGTTCAAAGCATAACCAAAGGCACCACTTGTTCTGACGAGCAAAGGTACCATTTATTCTAGCCACATCAAAGGCACCGTATAGCCGTAATTGCAGCCTTTTAAGGGCATTAAAAATAATTATTATAAAAATAAGGGTTGTCATAACGTCTATGTTCCCTCCAACCTTTTAAGAAAACAAAATAGGTGTAATTTTATGAAGGAAACCCCAAAACTATAAATTACTCCAATTTGCAAGAATTATCATTGAATATAATCCAATCTGCCAAATGGTTATAGCTTTGTAGGAGCTCTTTGCCACCTCGAGGGATCGTGCTATGAGGGGTCCGCACATCGGGTTTCGGAGCTCTTTGCAAGATTAGCTTTGGTTGATCAAGTTTTGGTTGAAAACAAAAATCAAATCCTTGGTTGTTCTCAATCCAGTCTAGGCACATTATACCTTAAGTGAGTGCTTCCATAGTCATGCCATGATGTACAAGGGTGTGTCACCTATTTCGGCACTGTATATAGTACTATCTTCACTTATCAAAAAAAAAATCATGCACTGATTTTTAGCATCTTGGGGAATGGAGGTACACCATGGAGCTTCCCGCTGAGTAATCCCTTAGTGAACATAGATAATTTCAACTGGAAAACAAAGCTATCCATATTGAGATGAAAATTTCCTATTTATTTTGAGATAAAGATTTCGTAGGAAGGATTTTTTTCCAAAAGGGACTTTCCCTTCCAGAGTTATGTGGAAGCTTGGAACATTATGGAAGGTATGTTTCCTTGGAGGTTTAGAAAAGGAAACTGATGTGATCCTGAGGTTCAAGAATTGTGTTTTACAATTAGAGGTGTTCAAATGCCATGTTTGGAAACCTAAGGGTGAGTTTGGTCACAACAAAATGACCAAAAAAGACTCCAAAATGCAAGTTTTAGCACGCATGGTTTACAAAAAAGGGATTTTTATATTTTCTTTATTTTGGTTGATTTTTGTTTCTTAATTAGTTTTGGTTATAAAAAAAAAAACTAGTTTTGGTAGCCTATTCAATTGTTTCCTTATGTTTTAGGTTTTTTTCTTTCAAGTATTAGGGTTTACTTTTAGTTTGTTGTAGCCTATATAAAAGTATTTGTTTATCATTGTAAGGGACACGATTGATATTATTGAAATTAAAATTGAGTTTTCTTATATTGTGAGCTTGTGTTGAGAAATTCCTTGAATAAGGGTTTCTTGTTTCTTTCGATCCTATCAGTTTCGTTTATTGAGTTGCAAACTTGTGGGTGGTCGCATGCTTTTGGTTCCTAATCAATTCGATTAGTGGGTTGAAGGTGCACCCCAAGGTTCTAGGGATTGGTATATCCGCCTTAGGGTTGAGGGAAACTCAATTATCTATCCTTTTCTTTGTTGATTACTTGTTTGGTGTACGTTTGTGCATTCATTCGTGTTTAAAATTTTGTTTATGAACCTAAGGGGCGGGAGAGATGGCAAGGGCACTCAGGCAAAGACCTTGAGGTCCTTAATTCCAATTTTCATACCAACAAGGGGTCACACTTACCTATCAAAAAAATTAAAAAAAAATTGGTTATTCTTTGTAACCATTCTTGGTATTAGGACCACAAAGAGGTAACCAACGTATCTTTGTTTTTCCCCGTTCTTCAATTCAAGTAACCAACGTATCTTTGTTTTTCTCCATTCTTCAATTCTTTGTCTTTCCTAATATTATTTGTATCCTTTCTTCATGTTATCTTCGTCTTCATTCTCATAAAACCCTAGTTGTCAAAAAAACAAAACGACAATTGCCACACACAAAAAAACTAAAATTCCAAAAGAAAAAATTATAAAATAAATTGTGTTGTTTTGTAGACTTGGATCATCAACCCTAATTTATTAGTCAATCTCTATATTTGTCAACAAAAAAAGAGAAATATAATGGTAGTCCATCTTGACAATCTTTTTCATTCGAGATTCACAGTGCAAGATAAAATCTGTCATGTAATTATTAATAGCTTTAGTCTTGTTAATCTTGTTAGTACTACCTTGGTTGAAAAATTGAGTTTGCCCGTTTTTCGTCATCCCACACCTTATAAAAAACCTAATTCTGATGGAGAGGTAGGGGTGAATACACATGTGTTGGTTTCATTCGGTGTGTGCAATGGAAGATATGCAAATACTGTTTTGTGTGATGTAGTGCCAATGCAAGATGGACACTTGATGTTAGGCTCACCGTGGAGACATAGTCCTCAGGTTAAGCAAAATAACTACAAGAACTGGTATTCAATGGTATTCAAGTTAAATCAGAAGAAAATCAATCTTGTACCTATGACACCCGAGGAGATTTATGAAGATTTGGGGAAAGTCCAACAAAGGGAGGAAGAGTGAAGATTAGAGGAAGGGCGAAAAGAGAGAAAAAATTGCAAGAGAATTGAGTGAGAAAATTCAGAGTATGTCGAGAATTGGGAGAGCAACTTGAGAAAGAGAGAATTGAGGAGGAGAAAGAAAAAAGATTGAGCGAGAAAGGCTTATGAGAGAAAAGATTAAAAGAGAGGAGAGAGATAAAATTGAGAGTAAGAAGCTAGAGAGAGAAGAATGAGAAAGAGTTAATGGTGGTTCGAGAAGAATTGAAGTTATTACGTGCATATGTAGATCCATTCGCCTTCAAAGTTCCAACTCCATTAGTATCTTGGTTTATCGAGCAGCTTATCGACGATTACTTCTTCTCAACTCAATGGAAAAATTGGACGGACCTCGTCTCGAGAGCAGATCATCTAGTTGCAAGCATAGATTCGAGAACGAATCCTTTTCAAGAAGAGAGGAATGATGTGATCCAGAGGTCCAAGAATTGTGTTTTACAAGTGTAGGGGCTCAAGAGCCATGTTTGGAAGCATAAGGATGAGCTTGGTTTGGTCACAACAAAATGGCCAAAAAAGACTTCAAAATGCAAGTTTTAGCACACATGGTTTTGCAAAAGCATGATCTTTAGGTTTTCTTTATTTCGGTTTATTTTTGTTTCCTAATTAGTTTTGGTAATTTATTTAATTGTTTCCTTCGGTATAGGTTTCTTTTCTTTCAAGTATTAGGGATTACTTTTAGTTTGTTGTAACCTATATAAAGGCATCCTTTTATCATTGTAAGGGACACAAATGATATTATCGAATTAAAGTTGAGTTTTCACATATTGTGAGCTTGACAGCTTGTTTGAGAAATTTCTTGAATTAGGGTTTCTTGTTTCTTTCGATCTTGTAAGGATTGTTTATTGAGTTGCAAAGTTATGGGTGGTCCCGTGCTTTTAGCTCCTAATCAATTGCGATTAATGGGTTGAAGGTGCACCTTGTTAAATTACCAACTCATCCAAAAGCATAAGCTGTGAGATAGGGGCTCAACAATGTATATCAAGCTTAACACACTCTCCCTCACGTGTGACCCGTCCACACGTGGAGAGATAGACAAACATGCCTCACCAAAGGCATCACAAACCAAATAGAGTGACAACATGCCCTCACAATGCCGAGTAACAAATATAAGTGGGATAACTCGAACTCACGACCTTGCTAATCCAGAACTACTCTGATATCATGATTAGTTACCAACTCATCGAAAAGTTTAAGCTGTTAGATAGGGACTCAGCAATGAAACTTAACACACCCAAGGTTCTAGGGATTGGTATATCCACCCTAGGGTTGAGGGAAACTCAATTATCCATCCTTTTATTTGTTGATTACTTGTTCCTTGTTCGTTTCTGCATTCATTTGTGTTTAATAGTTAGTTATTCTTTGTAACCGTTCTTGGGTTCACATCAAAAAGTGTCTTTCAAGAGTCGCATAGTAAGAATATCCAAGGTTGAGCATCCGTTAATGTGTAATGTCAAGTGGAGATCTCCATACATAATGATGTCATGGATAAAGAGCATTGTACAGCTTTTCCCCTAGTAGTGGTACTAAAACCCAAGAACTACATTAGGTCGATACTTGAAAGGGATCTCTATAAGAGGGCCGCCACCACACAGCGAGGATGGATCCTAGGGAATCGATCCCAGCATAGACGGGATGAAATCCTAAGGAACCAATCCCCCCATATAGGTGCCGAGATCCCTGGTGGGGGTTGGTCACCAAGCATGGATGCTAATGGCTTTCCCAAGGTTATAACCATTTGCGATTTCATGAACATCCAATATAGACTTCATAGATTTTAGGAAATCCATTAGATACCCATAAAAGGTAACGTTTAAAGATAATGTGCATTTTTGTTATGACAAGGAGATGACATTGTTGACTTGGACGGGGAGGGGTTGCTTTAAATAACAAAAAACCAACACATCTCAAACTAAGCACTAGAAATTTCCCTCTACACCAATAAATACAAACCAACAAAGTCCATAGTATAGCTTCAACAAAGTAGTCCATCGATACAAGGTGACAATAAAACAGATGCGGCACACATTAGCTATATGGATAAATATGATGGGATCTGGAAGCCCAAGCCAAAATCCGTGGGTCATGAGCAACGTAACAAGTTCTTTATGTCAAAGGGCAAGAGTCCTTGGCAACTTTAGATTAGTATTATTTATGTTATTCAACTATTATGGAAGGTTTTTTTAGTCTTCTAGTTAATTAGGAGCTTTTAAGCAATAGTACACTTTAAATAAAGGTTGTAATCTTTCTTCATAATCATAGTCAAATTTTAGAGATTACTTGAGAGTTTGTGTACCGATCCCTTGCGAGAGTAAGCTTCCCCTCTTTCTCCTCTTGTTCATTGATCTCGTTCTAATCCCCACCCTGCTGCCCATCAAGTAGTATCAGAGCCGAACCTGGTTCAGAACCTTCATTCTCATCTTTCTTTCTGATGAATGAGGATTTTACACATTTATTGGGTATTATTCAGGCTTAAATGACGGTAATCCTCGAGTTTTATGTTAGCTAATATGGATTTTAAGTGCTTTGGGAAGTTTCAGGGATTGTTGGAGACAATTGTGCATATTAGAAGCATTCTGGGCTGTTTTGAAGAACCAAGAGGTCAAAGTGCATAATCTGGGAGTTCAAGGAAGAAGAGATGAAATTGAATGACGCCTTCGCGCCAGATGTGGTGGCACCTTCGCGCTAATTGCTGAAAACCCAGCGCGTATGCTCTAGCCTTCTTGTCAATTCCAGATTCAAAAGTATTTTTGCAGTGCCTCCGTGCCACTTAACGCAGCGTCGGGGTTCAGCAGTCCTATTTCTGTAATCTGCCTCTTTTCTATCCCAGTAAACATGGTATAAAAGAAAATCCTATTAGATTAGGCTAGGGGATCAGATTTTAGAGCCACATTAAAGAGAAAAACTGAAGCAAAACATGATAGTGATTATTGTCAAAGGATTCAAGTATTGATTTCATTACTATAATTAAGCTTCTCAATCTTTTTCTCCTATGCTTAATTTTAGATATCTCTTGAAAATCATGAAGGGTTTCATAGACTGCCACGTTTCATAGGAACCTGCATGATTGGGAGTTGGATTCTATTACTCATCGAGAGCAAGGGATGAAGCTATTCTCACTGGGGATAAGTTGAGAAGACGTCACATGACTTATGTTAACTGGTGCTTCATGTGCAAAAAGGATGAAGAAAGCGCTAATCATACACTTATCCATTGCCCGGTGGCCAAGGAGTTGTGGAATCTGCTTTTGGGTCTTTTCAATATCTCGTGGGTAATGTCGAGATCAGTGAAAGTCCTATTTTTGTGTTGGTCCTTGTACAAACGTAGGAGGAGGAACCTTATTTGGATATATTAGGAATATGATGGACTATATGGAGGAAGCGGAATGGTAGGATCTTTGATAATGAGGAAGGTCTCTTTCCTATTTGAAGAATACCTTGTTACATACCTAATATTCTTTTTTTTATAAGTAAAAGTATATATAAATCAAAGCGTCAAAACAGGTGACGCGTCCTTTGTACACAGGGGGTATACAAGACAAAAGAATTACTAAGTAATAGTCATGTTCACTATATCTACAAAAGAGTTCTCTATATCAAGGTCATCTACCGAACACCACAAACGAAGAGTCTGATACACCTCCTTTTTAATTCGAGCATCATCAGTTCCAGGTTCTCGAACACCCTTTGGTCATAGTTATCAAAGTCGAGAGGCGCCAAAAAGTCGATAGGTCCAAATTTGAGGCGAGAGGCGAGAGGCGAGGCGCTAAAAAGGCGCCAAAAAGGCGCTCACGGAAAAAATACTAAGGAAAAATACATAAAATATATATAACTTAACAAATATCAACAAAACATGTTATAAGTGAATATAATACAAGAAACTAAGTCCTAACATAGTATATATGATGAAATTCTGAGCTAGTTTAAAATTCCAAGTAATATAATAAATAGTTAAGTAACCAAAGAAAATAAAGTTTTTAAAAAATAAAGTAAAATCCAAAAACAAAATGAAAAATTCAAATAATCCCAAATCCCAAATTAAAAATTAAAAATATAATAAATAATAAATAAAATGCCTAAAAATGAAATGAAAATAAACCCCATGTAATGATATAAGATAGCAGCAGCTCAGCACATTAGAAAAAAAAGGGAAAAACATGAAATAAACAAAAGAAATTACAAAATCATATTTAATCTCCACCAATCAACAAACCAATCACGGGAAGCAGTTCGCAGGGAGCCGGCGACCTCGTCTGTGATGCTCCGGCGAGAAAATTCCGGCGCCAGCGCGTGGGGCGCATGAGGCTGATTCTGGCATCCTCCAGCGACGGCGAAAGCCCAGATGAGTTCGCCAGGTAGAGACGAAGCCATCTGTGCTGTTAGATTTCATTAACATCTAATATTGAAGCCTAGATCTAGAATCGAAAATCTCAGATATGTGCCGGCAGTTAGTGCCCAACTCGCCCAGCCCTCTTCAGGCGACAAACCCTAGACTGGCCTCGACTCTCGCCTCAAGCGCCAAAGGCGAGCGCCTTTGACAACTATGCCTTTGGTTCCTCTCATAGTTACGAACATAGTTGTCAGAGTCGAGAGGCGCCAAAAAGGCGATAGGTCCAAATTTGAGGCGAGGCGCTAAAAAGGCGCCAAAAAGGCGCTCACGGAAAAATTACTAAGGAAAATTACATAAAATACATATAACTTAACAAATATCAAAACTAAGTTCATAGTTGAAATTCCAATGCATTAGATGAACTTAACTAAAAATTCAAACAAGAAAATAAATAGTTATTAATTATAAAACAAGTAAACAAAATAACAGAGACTTCAAGTTTACAGAACAGAAACAGAAAAAAATTAATTGACAAGAGTTCTAGAACATAACAGTCTGAAGTCTGAACAGAACACATTGAAGGACAGAAGTCACAGAACAGAAGTTACAGAACAGAACAGAGTTCCAGAACAGAACAGAGTTCCAGAACAGAACAGAAAATTAGTGAACTGAGTCACAAATTATTAATTACAGAAAAGAGTTCCAGAACATAACAGTCTGAACAGAACACATTGAATGATTGAAGGACAGAACAGAAGTTACAGAACAGAACAGATTTCCATAACAGAACAGAAAATCAGTGAACTGAGTCACAATAGAACACGTTGAAGGAAAGTAGGAAACAAAATCAGTGAACTGAGTAATAGAACTTGATTATTTTTTAAGAGTTACAAACTTACAGTACAGAACAGAAATAGAAACAAATTTATATTTTATAAAAAAAATCGAACACATTGAAGGAAACAAAATCAGTGAACTGATGAAGTCTTAAACAGACTGAAGAGTGAAGAAAAAAACTAAGTCCCAAAGACTCGAAGTCTCAGACTGAAGAAAAAAAAAGAAAACAGAAAAAGTCAAACACAAAGAAAGGGAAGAGGAGTTTACCTGGAAGTTGGAACTTGGACAGACCGTAGAAGGCAAACGATGAAGAAACCTCGCGAAGAAGAAGACGAAGTCGACACTCGATGACTCGACAGGCCTGAAGTCAACAGGTCCGACAACCTTCGCAGTTCACACGCTGCTTCGCACCGTATCGTGGTCTCTTTGGGGTCGTATGAAGTGTTGGGTTATTTTAGGGTTTACTTTATATTTATAGTAAACCCTAAACTATGTCGTTTCATCCTTAATTAGTTTTAAAAAATTAAAAAAACAAAGTGAGCAACTTAATGGACTTTTTAGCGCCTGTCGCATGGAAAAAAAGCGCCAGAGTCGACGACTTTTCCTCGACTTCTGCACATCAACTCGCCTAGCCTTCTTGAGGCGCCAAGGCCTCGACTCGCCTCGACTCTCGCTTGAGGCGCCAAAGGCGCTCGCCTTTAACAACTATGGTTACGAAAGGCGAGCACCTCTTCGTCTGAGGCGAGGGGGTTACGCCCCTTGCATGTAAAGGCGAGGCGAGGATACAGAAGCGAGGCTGGGCGATCGCCTTTCTCGCCTTTTGACGAGGCAAGAGGCAAGAAAAGGTGAGCAAAGGTGTATATTCTAGAAAAACCCTTAAAATATGACGTACTTTTTACCTTTTTAGGATTTTAACTTTTAACATGAGCCTATTAACCCCGGCCATGATGTAGTGGATGATGATGGGTTTGATTCGGGTCTTGAGTGAGGATGTTTAATGTGTTGCTAGTTGCTACTTGTTTTGTGACTTTATTAGAAGTTTTACTTAATTTGTAATTTCATCTTTTGCTTTTAAATTGAAGGTTCGGATGTTGAACAAGTGTTTTTTGATGTTGCCTTGTTATTATATGTGAATTTTAACTTAATTTCATATATTATTTTCATTTATAAATGCTTTGGATTATGTTACAATAAAATTAATCTATATATATATATATATACATACTATTTTTTCTTAATTTCTCGCCTTGTTCGCCATTCGGTCGCCCACCTCTCGCCTCGCCTTTCCCCTCGAAAATGGACCTCTCGCAGCCCCTTGCCTTCCGCCTTTAATAACTATGGTTCCTCTCCTTCCAAATGATCCACCAAATCGCCAAAGGTGCAGAATCCCACCAAAAATTTCACTTTCTGCGTTTATATAAAGACCACCCTCGAAGGAGCTCAATGACCGATCTAGGCATCACCCACGAGACACCTACTAGGAGGAAGAGCGTGCTCCAAATCTCCCTCGTCACCGAGTAGTGCAATAACAATAGTCTCATTTTGTTTACACAAGAAGCACCTATTAACATAGATTTTTCCGCAGACTCTTAAATTTTCTCCCGTTAAGATAGCTTCCTTGGCCGCTTCCAAAGCAAAAAAGCAACTGTACCAGGAACTTTAGCTTTCCAAATTTCTTTCCAAGGAAAAAGATTGTTTGCATCTTCATCAAGCTTCGTGTATAACGACTTGACCAAGAATCTTCTATCTTTAGGACCATCCCAAACAACTTTGTCTTCACCGGAACCTTGCCTTTTAAAAGCATGCAGAATCTCCAAAAGATGGACCCCTTCCTCAAACTCCCGGTCTTGGAGATCTCGATGAAATATCGGATTCCACGAGTCTGCCCCATTAGATGTTGTAAGAATGGAACTCACCATTTCTCCCTGATTAATCACTATATTGTATAGATTGGGAAATCTTTGCTGAAGTTTCGTTTCCCCACACCAAGTATCCTGCCAAAATCTGATTTGATTCCCATTTCATGCCTCAAAAGAGATGAAACGATTGAAGGCATCCCACCATTTCATGATACCTTTCTATACACTTGAACCATGAGCATATAACACTTCCTTGGGGAACCAAACATGACTGCCTTCCCCATATTTCCCGGTCACTACTTTCCTCCGCAACGCTTCTTTGTCAACTAAGTACTTCCATAACCATTTTCCTAACAAGGCACCATTAAATTTCCTCAGGTTTTTTTATGCCCAAACCACCCTTTCGCAAATTGGAGCACACCGACCCCCATCCCACTAAATGATATTTACCCTCCTCGGAACCCCCTTCCCATAAGAAATCTCTTTCCAATTTCTCTATTCTCTTGACCACTGAAACAGGAACCACGAAAAGGGATAAAAAGTACGTAGGGAGGTTAGAGAGCATACTCTTGATCAAAGTCAATCTCCCCCCTTTAGATAGAAATGGCCTTTTCGAGCCCGCCAATCTCCTCTCAAACCTTTCTATGACCAAGTTCCACATAACTGTACTCTTGAACGGCGCCCTTAGAGTAAATCCCAGATATTTCGTAGGGAGGCTAGCTGTCTTACAACCAAGGAAAGAAGCCAGATCCTCCGAGTTATCCACCCCCTCCCCCACAGCAATAATCTCACACTTAGAGACATTAATCTTGAGACCCGACATTGCTTGAAAAAATAACAAAACCAACCGAAGATTACCCAAGAACTTCTGCTAGCATCACAAAATACTAAGGTGTCATCTGCAAAAAGTAAGTGTGATATTGCAATACTTGGGGAAGGAGCTCTGTTAACTTCAAATCCCTGAATGTAACCTCCTGCCGCTGTTTTATCAATAAGACAGCTCAAGGCCTCCATAATCAAGATGAAGAGGAAGGGAGAAAGAGGGTCCCCTTGTCACAATCCTCTCGAGCTTGGGCCGGCTCCCCATTCACTAAGACTGAAAACCTCACCATGGATATGCAAAAACAAATTGAGTTCCTCCACTTCATACCTAATATTCTTAGTTCTTCTACACAGTAGTCTGCTACTTGTTTGTTCTTCCAACACAGTAGCCCGTTTTCAAATTATCGTCCGACTTTCCTTTTTCGTCTGTTCTTAAATAATTGTCTTATTTCAAAACTTTCCTTTTTAATAAAACACTTTTTCTTCCTACTTTAATTATGGCCACATACTCAAGGGCATTAAAGGAAACCATACATTTCATCAGTATTAATACAGTCAACTACTTTTAATTAAACGGTGCGCCCGATCAAAGTGGACAATATTTTGAAAACGAAGGGAGTATAAATATTTTGTTGTCTTTTTCCTTTTGATTAGAAATGCCAGTCCCCTCAAGTAGTAGTGGTCGAAAGGATCCAACTTGGAAGTAGCATGAAATTGGAAGATCCCAAAAACACCAACTACAGAACTTGTATCTTTTGTCACAAGAAATACTCTGGAGGTATCTGTTGAGAAAAACAACATATTGTTGGAGGATTTAAAAATGTTAAGGGTTGTAATCGAGTGGCGGCAAAGGCGAAGAATGAAATAAGCAATTACATGGGGGTGAAAAAAAGATTGCAAGTGTAATCAATTCTAGAGAGAGAACTAAGAGCTCGAAATGATAACTATAGAAGTGGTGATGATAATGAAATTAGGGATGAAAGTGAAGAGGTCGAGTCGAGGGCAAAGCTAAACAATAAAGGGCTGATGGATTTATTTGTTAGTCATAGCGGGAAACCAACCACAAAAAATATAAAACAAAAAGATCAAAATAAGGAGGCATTGAAAAAGTTGAAGACTCAAGCATGTGCAGCTATAATTAGATGGATGTTCATGCTGGAATAGCTTTTAATGCTGTGAAGTTTGTTAGTTTTCAAGAGATGAATGATGCAATCGCAAAACATGGTCCGGGCCTCTGGGGATAAAAAGTCCAAGTTACCATGAGGTGAGAGTTCCTTTTCTCAAGAAAGATGTAGATGAGGTTAACAAATCCATGGAAGACCACAGAAAGAAATGGATTCAACATGATTGTTCTATTATGTTGGATGGGTGGAAAGACAAGAGAGAACGAACATTGATGAATTTCCTTGTCAATTGTCCCAAAGAAAGTATGTTTGTGGAATCGGTTAATACTTTCAATTATACCAAGACCGGGGAGAAGACCTATGAACTACTTAGTAGTTTTGTGGAGAAAATTGGGCCTGAAAATGTGGTTCAAGTAATTACATATGAAGTTGACAAGTAAGAATAACTTGCTTGTTACAGTTTTATGAATATTGAATTACTGATACTCTTGCTAAAAGTGATTATTCTTTCTTTTTTTCTTTTCTTTCTTTCATAGGGTCGTTGTTGGAGACAAAATATCCACATTTATATTGGACACCGTGTAATGCACATTGCTTGGACTTGATTTTGGAAGATTTATTTGAAATACCAAATATCAAGTCGATCTTTAGAAAAGCTATCAAGTTGAACTATATCTACGGTCGCCCCGGGGTAGTGAATATGATGAGGAAATTCACTAAGTTGGAGCATGTAAGACCCACAACAACTCGATTTGCCACAACTTTCCTTACTTTTTCAAGGATTAAATTAGTAAAAAGGCTTGAGAGCAATGTTCACCGCGGAGTGTGGATTAAAGCAAATGGAAAAAGAGCAAAAAGATAAACGTGCGGCAAGGATTGTTATGGATTTTAGATTTTGGACGGGGGCAACCGATGCTTTGAAGGTTGTCGGTCCTCTTGTCAAGGTTCTTCAACTTGTTGATGGTGAGAAAAAACCTACCATAGGATATATCTAGGAGGCTATGGATAGAGCAAAGGAGGCGATTTGTGAAAATTTTGATAACATTGAAGAGAGATACATTGATTATTATCAAATCATTGATTGGAGGTGGGAGGATCAACTTCACCGGCCTTTACACGCAGCGGGCTACTACTTGAAGGCTACTACTTGAATCCTGAATTTTACTACAAAAATCCAGGAGGGTGATATGGAGGTTACGGAAGGGCTCCTCAAATGTATTGAGAGATTAGTACCCAAGGTTGGCATACAAGATAAAATCAATGCAGAGTTAAGTGCTTATAGGAATGCGGAACACCATTTTGGGATGATAATGGCTATAAGGCAAAGAGATAAATGGTCACCAGGTACTTTAAATACTTTAATTACACATTGATAAATTTAATGTGAAATTGTGAACTCATTTTAATAATGACTAATGAGAATAAATTCTTTCAATAGTTGAGTGGTGGAGGTCTTATAGTGGAGGGACTCCAAATTTACAAAAAAATTGTCATCAAGATTTTTAGTCTCACTTGTAGCGCATCCGGATACAAGAGAAATTGGAGTTTATTTTAGCACGTACTCGCTCCGGACCTATATATAAGCAAAACTAACCGATTTCACACAGATTAAGAAAGTAAGTTAAATTAGTTAAATTGTCTTGATTTTATATAAAACAAAAGTATACTTACTAAAATACCCTTAAGTATCCCACTCAAAACTGATGACAATTAATGCAATATTAACTCATTGTCATCAATTCATTATAGCTCCTTTTATAATTAGTGGCTCTTTGTGTATAGGGAATGTGCACACATCTTGAAAAACAAAAGAATTAACAAGGGGTATTTTTGGTACCAAACTTCTTGGAAGTTGTGAGTAGAGTTTAATATGGAGATTTTTGCTTATATTTAATTCCACCAAAATTTGATATTTTTTGCTTATATATAGGTCCAGAGGGAGTAAGTACTAAATAGTAATTAGTTAATTACTAGTGTATATGCTTTTGGTTAGTGCTAATTTAAAAAATATAGAAACAATTGTTATGTTTGTGATTATTCATTAATATGTAATATTTAAATTGACAGCTTCATAGCAAGAAAAGGAATAGATTAGCCCAAGTCCGATTAAATGATTTGGCTTTCGTGAAGTATAATAGTGCCTTAAGACGAAGACACAATCTTCGAGATACAATTGATCCTATCTCCTAGGATGAAATTGATGATGACAATGAGTGGTATATCGGTGAAAAAGATGTAGTTGAAGATGATATGTTTGATGATGGTCTCTCTTGGGAGCAAGTTAGTAGAGCTTGTGGGGTTGAGGATCCTATTTATTACACGAGGGGATCTGATGCAACGAGGTGCCCAATGAGGTGGCAATCAAGGTGTCGGTCGAGGTGTTGGTCATGTCGAGGTGCTAGTAGTTCAAAGCAAAGGACGGGGACCACAGAGTTTGGGCTCCTCAAGGACCGTTCATGTTGTAGATGAAGATGATGCGTCATGAAAGTGGTCAAGAGGAGGAAGAAGAATTTGAGCCGAGTAGCCCCGTGAATGTAGATGATGATGATGAGGATGAGGATGATGATTGTAGTTAGTTATTACTTATTACATTCCATGACTTGTGGTTCTCTTTTGATTTCCATGACTTTATTTTCATTTGGTTTGATTACTATTTATTTTCTTGTTTGAAGTTTTAGTTAAGTTCATCTAATATTCTAATGCATCTGAATTTCAAGTGGGTGAAAGCGTCCCATTCTGTTTCGTGTTTGTTGGAAGGAGTGAAAGATGGTTTCAAGTGGGTGCTTACAGGGGTTTAAGGGCCTACTTCAGATTCGAATCGTACGGATTTGTGGGTAGAATTGTTAGTCGTGAGACGGAGATGGAATTTTCCATGGTGTGTGGGGGGAGATTTTAACGCTATCAGGTTTCCACATGAACTTACAGGGGCTAGAGGTTCATCCCAAGTTATGTTGGATTTCAATGATTTCATTAGTGATGCAGAGTTATTAGATCTGCCTCTAGAGGGTAGCTCTTATACTTGGTTCAGAGGTGGTGGTAGAAGGCAGTGTTGGAGACTTGACAGATTTCTGTTGTCCTCAGATTGGGAGGAGGCTGGGGAGGCAATTCAGAAATGTCTTCCGAGGGTTACCTCTGATCATTCACCTATTGTACTAGAGTTTGGAAGACGAGAAAGAAGTACTCCTTTTAGATTTGAAAATATATGGCTCGAGGAGCCGGGTTTTTTGGAATGGGTGAAGCTCAAGTGGGGCTCTTATGTCATAGTAGGAAAGCCTTGTTTCCGCCTAGCTAGAAAACTCAAATTGTTAAAAGAGGATCTTAAAGTTTGGAATAGGGAGACTTTCGGGAAAGTGGAGTCTAGAATTAAGGAAGCAATGGAAGAAATCAAACGTTTGGATGAATTGGAAGGAGAGGGTGGTATGGGGGTGGCAAAGTGTGCTTGGCGTGAAGAGGTAAAGATGGAGGTTAATAGGCTTTTAATTAGCGAAGAGATTAGTTGGAGACAGAAATCTTGCATTCAGTGGCTTAAGGAAGGAGATAAAAATACCAGGTTCTTTCATCGCATGGCTAGTGCTCATTCCACTTACAATGAGATCCGGAAGCTGAAAATGGATGGAGAGGTGTTGTATGATCTTGAGTTGATTAAGAAAGGGATAGTTGATTTCTACAAGGAACTTTACACGGATAGAGATGGGGAGCAGTGGAGCTGAATGGTATTCCTTGTAGGAGGATATCTCAAGAGGATGAGACTTTGCTAGAGCAGCCTTTTAGTGAAGAGGAAGTAGTGGAAGCTTTGCGGAATTTGAAAGAAGATAAGGCTCCGGGTCCAGATGGTTTCTCGTTTGCTTTCTTTAAGCGATGTTGGGAGGTAGTGAAGTTTGATATTATGGAGGTTTTCCATTTGTTTCATGAGATGGGGGGATTCGAAAAAAGTCTAAATGTCGCTTTCATTGCGCTCATTCCTAAGCGGAACGGGACGGAAGAATCGAAGGATTACATGCCTATAAGCCTTGTGGGGGGTATGTATAAGCTAATAGCTAAAGTTCTCTCTTCGCAGCTTAGGAAGGTTATTGGTAAGGTGGTAACAGAGTCACAACATGCCTTTGTTGGTAGTAGACAGATTCTAGATGTTGCTCTTATAGTGAACGAGGTGGTGGATGCCACGGTTAGAAGTGGGGTTCCGGGGGTGGTTTGTAAGCTAGACATAGAGAAAGCCTATGACCACGTTAATTGGGATTTTTTGTTGTATCTTTTGAAGCGGATGGATTTTGGGGAGAAATGGAGAAAATGGATTTACTTCTGCATCTCCACGGTGAGATTCTCGGTTTTGGTCAATGGAGAGCCAGCAGGTTTTTCTCTAGTTCGAGAGGCCTGCGCCAAGGGAATCCTCTTTCTCTGTTCCTTTTCATAGTTGTGATGGAGGCTTTGAGCAGACTTCTTGATAAGACAGTGTTAGTTTTATTCAGGGATTCAAGGTTGGTGGAGAGGGTAATGCAGATTTTTCTGTCTCCCATTTGTTGTTCGCCGACGATACTCTTGTTTTCTTTGAGGCGGATAAAGCTCAATTGGGTTATTTAAGACTGGTTCTCCTTTTTTTTCAATCAGCGTCGGGGCTGAAAATTAACATCTCAAAGTGTGAAATAATTTCAGTGGGTGAAGTCTTCAATTTGGGGAGTTTGATTGAGTTTTTTGGGTGCACAGCAGGTTCTCTTCCTACGAAGTATCTGGTCTACCTTTGGGGGCAGCTTTCAAGGGTGTAGGGGTGTGGAATTCAGTGCGCTTGAAAGATTCGAAAGAAGGTTGGCGAGTTGGAAGAGAAGTTATCTGTCAAAAGGAAGTAGATTAACTCTGATTAAGAGCACGTTGTCGAATTAGCCAACCTACACACTTTCTCTGTTTCAGATTCCGTCGTCTCCGTCATCGGTGGTGAAGCGAATTGAGAAATTGGAAAGAGACTTTCTGTGGGAAGGGGGGGCGGAAGACAGGAAGTATCATCTAGTAAACTGGAAAACGGTTTGCAGTAGCATAAAGAATGGAGGCTTGGGAGTTAAGGGCATTAAGGTGTTCAATAAGGCTTTGCTTGGTAAGTGGCTATGGAGGTTCTTGTGGAAAAGGGAAACATTGTGGAAAAGAGTAGTGGTGAGCAAATATGGTGAAGGGAACCATTGCTGGTTTCCAAAGGAAGCCTCATGTTCTTATGGGGTAAATGTTTGGAAGACAGGAAGTATCATCTAGTAAACTGGAAAACGGTTTGCAGCAACATAAAGAATGGAGGCTTGGGAGTTAAGCACATTAAGGTGTTCAATAAGGCTTTGCTTGGTAAGTGGCTATGGAGATTCTTGTGGGAAAGGGAAGCGTTGTGGAGAAGGCTAATGGTGAGCAAATATGGTGAAGGGAACCATTTCTGGTTTCCAAAGGAAGCCTCATGTTCTTATGGGGTAAATGTTTGGAAGGGTGAAAGTCTCGGACTTCTTTGAAAATCAGATTTCCTTCAACATTGGAAATGGGGAGAAGGTGAGATTTTGGAAGGATAAGTGGTGTGGTGTGGTTTCTCTTCAAAGGGGTTTTCCTAGCTTATTTGAGATAGCCGTAAACAAGGATGAGATGGTTAGTGAGGTGGTGGAATACTATAATGGGACAGATTCTTGGAGCCCTTCGTTCCGTAGGAATTTGTATGATTGGGAGATCGATAATATTTCTAGACTCTTCGGAATGCTTTATGATGTCCGAAGGGGTATGGGGGAGGATAGAGTTGTGTGGGATGGTTTGAAAAGGAATACTTTTTCGGTGAAGTGCTTCTACTCTTGTCTTAAAAATGAGGAACGGAATCACTTTCCGTGGAAAGTAATTTGGCAGTCGAGGGCTCCTAGTAGAGTGATGTTCTTTGCTTGGAAAGTTTCGAGGGAGGTTATTTTGACTGAGAGCTCGAGGGAAGGTCTATGTAATATGTGTTTCATGTGTAAAAAGGAGGAGGAAACAATAAATCATTTGCTCCTGCACTGCCCTTATGTCAGGACCTTGGGATTCATTTTTGAGTGGAGCAGGTATTTCTTAGGTGATGCCAAAGACTTCTCTCCATCTTCTTCATGGTTGGGGCTCTTCCAGTGGTATAAGTAAAAATAAGTAAAACCAGTAGATGGAAGTCTATTCCTTTGGCGATTTGGTGGAGCGTTTGGAAGGAGAGGAATCATAGGGTGTTTGACAATGAGGA
The DNA here is from genome assembly GCA_013146195.2 of Codonopsis lanceolata. Lineage (NCBI taxonomy): Eukaryota > Viridiplantae > Streptophyta > Magnoliopsida > Asterales > Campanulaceae > Codonopsis > Codonopsis lanceolata. Next base: position 60,536,426 of record CM028381.1, read on the forward strand.
GGTAGACATCGACCGGCTAAAGATGGAAGTGCATCTTGATTTTTGGCATTCTGATGTGGCATCAAGTTCAGGGGACTAATGTTAATGTTAATATATTGGATAGTATGTAGATTTAATTCTTTTTGATCTTGTATACTCCCTGTGTAAAAGGACGCGTCACCTGATTTGACGTTATGTTAATATTACTTTTACTTATCAAAAAAATGAATTGAAATTTCAACTATGAATGATAAAACTAGTGTTGTTGATATTATGTTAGAACTTAGTTTCATGTATGATACTCACTTATAACATGTTTTATTGAGATTTGTTAAGTTATATATATTTTTCTTTACTATTGTTTGCGTGAGTGCCTTTTAGGCGCCTTTTTAGCCCTCGCCTCTCGCCTCAAAACTGAACTTCTCGCCCGCCTCTCGCCTTTTGCCTCACCTTTGACAACTATGGATCCGTGTAACAAAAAATACACGTAAGACGGTCTTTCGTAAGTTTTTGCCCACCTTGATAAGCATTTTCACTATTTCATTTACACTACGAGTATTAAGTTGTGGAGAGAATAAGAATTTTTCATTTGACCTCGTTATAGTTCACTCCCCCCATTCCAAAAAAAAAAGTTTCATTTGACAAGTCAAACTTCTTTAGATTGTAGCTCTAGTTGTTTGTACCTTCAAATTGCACTAAATATATTTCCTTTTTTATAAGTAAATATATTTCGTTTTTTACAAATGGAACTATTTTGTTTTTGGGACAAACAAAGGGGAAAGTGGGACTATTTTTTATTTTTTTTTTGAGACGGAGGGAGTATGATATTAGAAAAAACATCTTAAATTTAGTTTCTTTTTATATAATATTGGCCTTTTACCTACTTTACCCTTAAAGGTGATTCATGTGCAAGACACATGGCTACTTAACACCACAAACATAGATATAGACAGAGTGATATGATTAAACAAAAATAGACATTAAGGACACAAATAAAAATGCATAAGTTCAATGACTAAATCCCAAATATCTGATTTAGTTGAGGGACTTCTCTAGCACTTTTTCTTAAACAATAATAAACTTCCACTAGTTTTCATCCATCAGAAAAAGATAATAATCCAAAAGTTGCCTTCACAAACATTTAAACTCATACTCCCTCAGTTCTAGGCAAAGAGTTCACTATTCTATTTTAGAATGTTTCACTTAAAGAGTTCCACTTTCAAAAATTATGCGTACAATTTCCATAATCTTTCATCTTTACCCTCCACTTGTTTGTAACCATATAGGTTGAGCTTAAATATTTTTGTAATTATGATCAACTCCAATGACACTATTATATCTCTAAATTATTAGACTTTTCAAATGTGGACTCTTTGGGTGGAACGGAGGAGTATCACCTATGCTTTACCTATAGTTGATTTTTTAGTGTGCTCTTTTTACTGTTTCAGTGCATCCTCCATCTAATTTATTTTCCTAAGAGCATGTACAATGGTTTTGCCAAATCAAACACAACACATTAAAAACCAATAAAATAATCCATTAGATAACCATTTGACTCAAAACCAAAAAACATTCTCAATGGTGGCACAAAATCCAACACATTTACATACCACACCATCTTTATCTCCATCTCCTTAATAATGGCTAGAAACTTGAAAAAATTATAGAAATTTTTTCTGATGTCCAAATGAAACAAACCAAGTCTCTATTTATAGGTAAAAATGTGTACTTTAATTAAGGAAAAATAAATAATTTTTTAGCTAAAAAGTTGGTCAAGAAAGGCAATGGGGGAAAATAAAATGTTGTCCACTCACATGATGATACATGGAAAGGGGACCTTGGATTTGGAGACTTCTTGGATTCATTCGGTATTTTTTTTCCCTCAAATCGTTGGATGATTTCTTTTAGATTCTTTTAGAATTCCCATTGGCTGGGAAGATTGAATGGAGATTTCTTTTAGAATCTCCATTGGGCTTAACTCTTAGGGCATCTTATTTTCAAGTCAAGATGGTGGCCTTGTTAATAACGAAAAAGCCACTGATTTCACTAGTAAGCAGCAGTGCACAGTGGGACATAAATACATAACAAAAACAGATTTGATAACACTGATATGAAAGAACTAATTAAAAACTTTGAATAAGGACCTGTAAGAAGCAGCACTCTTCCTTGGAGGTATCTGCAAAAATAGTTTACAGTTTAAGTAATAGGTTGCAACAACTTCTAAGCGAGCAATAAAAAGGATGGGGCAAAACTTGTTTCCTCTATTGCCTTATGACTCCTCTTTCTAATCAAAAACTTTACCACCAGTCCCATCATATATGAATAAATATCACCACTTCCATAATATTAGTAAATGCAACAGCCCATGGTGGAAAAATGGCAAACTTGCAACAAACAATGAGTAGTTAAGAATATTGATAGAATCAATACATTATTTGTGATTAATACACTCATATGACCCAGTAAGGGAATAATCCTGTAAAGGGACAGACATCTTTTTTTTTTTGATAAGTAAAGTATTATATACCAAAGCGTCTAAACAGGAGACGCGACCTTTTTACAAACTATAAGCATACACAAAACGGACTAATCTATAGAAAGACTATTCACAAAATCAATACAAGAAATGTTGTGAATGTTGGAAGAATTAGTGTCCTCAACCCCCCAAAAAGACAACGTACGAAGTAACTCATCCTTTAACTTATCCACCGTCCTCTCCTCATCCTCAAACACCCTCCTATTCCTTTCCCTCCAAATGATCCACCAAATACCCAGAGGAACTGCGTGCCAGAAGCTGATCCTTCTTCTCCGCTTGTACAAAGGCCAACTCAAAAGGAGATCTTTAACAGATCTCGACATCACCCAAGCAACAGAGAACAGACCAAGCATTAAATTCCAAAGCATAGACACAATAGGGCAGTGCAGCAACAAGTGATTCACACTTTCTTCACATCCTTTGCACATGAAACACCAATTCACATATATCACTCGACGTCTCTGCAAATTATCCCCTGTAAGGATGGCTTCACTAGCAGCTTCCCATGCAAAAAACAAAACTCTACTCGGAGCTTTCACTCTCCAAATACTCCGCCAAGGGAACACAATCTTCTCTCTGTTTGAAAGAATATGATAATAGGATCTAACAGAAAAAATCTTCCTCTTCGAGCCCGCCCACACCACCCTATCCTCCTGTTGCCCCACCGAGTGAGAGTATAACTTAGCAAAAAACTGAGCACAAGAGTCCATCTCCCAATCTTGAAGATCTCTCTGAAATATGGGACTCCAAGAGACTTTCCCTTCCTCTATATTCAAAATCGAACGTACTAAGCAATCTTTCTCACTTGCTAAATTAAACAAATCTGGGAAAGATCTCCAAAGCTCCCTGTCATCACACCATTTATCCTTCCAAAATCTAATTGTAGACCCATTGCCAACCTCAAAAGAGATGTGTCTCTCAAACTGAGCCCAACCCTTCCCGACTCCTTTCCAAACCCCCACCCCATAGCAGTAGAAACATCATTCGGAAACCACAAATGCTCACCCTCACCATACAAGCTCACCACCACTCTCCTCCACCAAGCATTCCTATCCACCACAAATCTCCAAAGCCACTTCCCAAAAGAGCCAAATTAAAAAACTTAAGATTTTTATCCCCAAGCCTCCATTTCTCACACTATCACGACTTTCTCCCATCTAACCAAATGAAACTTTCGCACCACCATAGACCCATCCCACGTAAAATCTCTCTCAATTTTTCAAGTCTGCTGCGAACCGAACTGGAAGCACAAAAGAGACAAAATAAGTGGGAAGGCTAGAGAGAGTATTTTTCACTAGAGTTAGCCTTCCCCCTTTGAAAGATCTTTTTTCCAACCCGCCAATCTCCGCCGAACCTCTCGATGACGAGATCCACATCTCTTACTTTTATGCTTCGCTCCTAAAGGTAACCCAAGATACACCGTCGGAAGGCCCCCAACCTTGCAACCAAAAAATTGGCCAAGGGAATCAAATTAGCCACCACGCCAACTGAATAATCTCGCTCTTAGCGATATTAATTCTCAATCCGAAACCGCTTGAAAGAAAAGGAGCACAAGCCGCAAATAACCTAAGCGATGAGAGTTAGCCCCACAAAAACAAGCGTATCATCTACAAATAAAAGATGGGACACTATCACTTCCTCTCCACTACCTCTACCCGCATTAAACCCCTTCAAAAACCACCCCACACGCCTCTATCCAACATCTTGCTCAAAGCCTCCATCACAATGATAAATAAAAAAGGAGAAAGAGGATCTCCTTGCCTCAACCCCCTCGAACTAGCAAAGAATCCGGCAGGCTCACCATTCAACAACACCGAAAAACAAACTGTCGAGATGCAAAAAAGAATCCACTTCCGCCACTTAAGACCAAACCCCATCCTCTCCAACAAATATAAAAGAAAATCCCAATTGACATGATCATACGCCTTTACAATGTCTAACTTGCAGATCAAACCTGGATCTCCACTTTTAAGTCTAGCCTCCACCACCTCATTGGCTATAAAAGAGGCATCCACAATTTGACGATCCCCCACAAAAGCATGTTGGTTTACTAAAATAATTTTACTCATTACCTTCCTTAATCGCAAAGATAACACCTTAGCAATTAATTTGTAGACACCACCCGCTAAACTGATAGGTCTGAAGTCGCTCAAATCCTTCGCCCCTTTCGTTTTTGGAATTAAAGTTATGAAGGAAGCATTCAGACTTCTCTCAAAGCACAAGTTTTCATGAAAATAGTGAAACACCCTCATCAAATCCTCCTTTATTATCTCCCAACAATGCTGGAAGAAGGCCATAGAAAAACCATCAGGACCCGGTGCTTTATCACCCTTTAAACAACGAAGGGCTACCACAACCTCTTCTTCAGAAAAAGGAAGCTCCAGAAAATTACTGTAAAGGGACAGACATCATTTATGAAGAGCACGACCAAAATGCAATCATGTAGGGCATTGCCCGGACAGACTTAACGCACTAGGAATGACATAGTTCACCACATTAAGTACATCATGATGAGCCTCAGCGGAGGCCACACGTATCCTTGATGTGCTAAGAGAGTGAGCTGGAATATTCAGCTAACACTGAAAAACATTATAGGAGCTTCAGCTTAACGATGTGAGACAAGATTGGAGCAGTTTATTCTTAAGTTTGATTATATTTACTATTATTATAAATTTCGAATTTGTAATTAATAGGGTAGTATTTTTCTTATTTAGAAGTAGATTTAGATCCCTAATTGATGAATTTAAAGTCCTAGTTGGTTACTAGATAAGTTAGGGCCGTTTTTTGGAAGTTATAAATTAGGGCAGTTTTTTTGGAAGTTATAACTTCCTTTCCAACCGCTATGAACCTTACAAATACAGGATGTCAATTCCGATCAGAAATTGAATAAAGTTAAGGTTTAATCATTTTTTTGGTGGATTCCAGTTGTTCATTCCTAGTGGATTCTAGGATTAATAAGGTTTGACATGTTCAACCTTAATTTGAAGGGCTTTATCGTAGTAAGAGCCCTTGATTAATCCTTCAAGCTTAATCTAAAACCTTTCCCCGTATCACTTAACCAGGGGAATAAAGGTTCAAAGCATCCAGACTTTTAGTGAAGCTTAAACATGCTCCTTTCTATTCCCGATCGAAGAGATTTTTCTCTGAGATTGAGGCCCAAAAGCGTAGAATACAGACCTAAATAACTTTGGGAATTCGCTTGTGTGATTTCCATATGATTCAGAGTTCCTCCTGAAATTTTTCTTTTTCTTTTGATGGATGTCACATCCATCTCTTGTAAACATTATTTATGTAAACATAAGCTTCTTTTCTTGTCAAAAATAGAAGTACAAAATAGATTTTCCTTATTCCTAAAAGATTAGCTAGAGCTGATTGTTAAGCCCTCGCCATCAGCTCGCTTTTGGGTGAGACCAGCAGCATTTTCCCTCTCTATCCCATGTAGCATGTTGTGACTTTCACCCTCAACCTTCAACAATAGTCCTTTGGCTAATAATTTGTGAAACCAAGTTTACTTAACCAGCAAACTTGCACTCAATTTCAATGAGTACTCCCGGTCACCCTCTAAGGTAAAGTTATAAATTTATGTACTGTGTACTCAAAATCTGGACTTATCTTTGTCTAAATGCATTGAGCAAACATACTTACAAATAAAAAAAAAAAGGCATCGACCAAACATAAACTAGATTTCAAATGAAGTACGCATGCATAGACACAAACACTCATACATACATGTGTGTGTATCATGAAAAGACAAATGCACAAAGGCTAATACACACAAAGACAAGAAGCACCTATAGTTAACTTGGGGAATAAAACAAGCTCAAAAAACGGCATTTCTACAACTTTTCTAGCAGTTAACAAAATTTTCAAATTGCAAATATTCAGGTGATGGTTCTGGTGGGTGGGTGGGTGGGTGTATGTGTGTGTGTGTGTATGTGTCATGAAGAAGCACATATGCACAAAGGCTAATACACGCAGAGAAACTAAGTCGCCTACAATTTAATCGGGTAGCTAAATGCCGCATTTCAATAACATTTCTGGAAGAACATAAGATCGGGGTTAAAGATGAGCTGTATCCCTTTCACATATATTATCTTTCTGACTTGCATGATTTCCCTAAAGCTTCTTTTATCTGCATTTCAATTTCTTTTGGGTAATCCTCATGATGGGGAGGTTGATGAATCTCTTGGTCTTCTTGAGTTGCTTTACCCATTTGGTTTTCTAATGTCACAAAATTTTAGTCTTGGCCTTTAAAATCCATAGTTTATTTTCTTGTATAATCTTTCATGTCATAATTTGCATAAACGGACGTTGGTAAATGGTATAAAATTTTATTCAATGATATTGAGTAGTACTGAATAACCATAGTGATAGAAAAGCTCCTAGCGTCTGCCCTCAGCAGTCTGGTGGTAAAAAATGAAAACCTGATAAAGATAAGTTAATGCGTAGAACGATAATGATCTGGATCCCAAATGAAATCACCAAATCATGATCGCAAGTTGCTCGAAAACGAATGTGAATGGTAAAATGACTTCTACAAAATTAACACAGAGACCAACATGTGACATTTAAAATAAAAAGGCTGAACTACCCAGTTCTCCTAACAAAGGGTATCAGAGTCAACACAGTAAAATACCCCTCCCAAGGCTCAAGGCACCAGCGACCACCTCCCTAATGCCCACATGATCAGTCCCAAGATGCCCGCACGGCTATCCTCTCAAATCACACGGATCTACTTTATTCCCTCTGTAGAAGCTACACTTAGCATTACTGAAAAGATGCTCCTTGGTCCACGATAGTAGACTCCTGACACTCAAATGTTATGTTACGGACTCTATTGTACTTTCTCCCTCCCCCCAATCATTTATCCTCCATACCTCTCCCTCTAAAAGCTTGAATACTAAGCCACACTCCGGAGGTTTTGCAGGGTCCAATCCCCCCCCCTTCCCAGCCGTCATTCCAACAGTACATGCGAAATCCGGTAACGTCAAAGGCGAATCAGTATTAGCATTTCTGAAGACAAATACTGCCACATCGACTGAGCTAGCATGGGTCCAAAGAGTAGCCATAGCCCCCTGACCTTTCAGATCTTTACACTAATACCCCCTAAAATGCAAAACTAGGTTTGACCCTTTTACTTCTTTATCAATTTGGCCACCCAAAATGTGATTTCTAGCTTCGACCCTGATGATACTGGTGAACCTAATTTATGCTTTAACAATAAAGTTAGCTATTCTGGATCAGTAATTTACTAATTTTACTATCCAAGTCCAATTTTAGTAGGACAATTTGAACCTAAACTGCTTCTGTTAACTAAATTGAGCACAAATATAGTTTACAGATCGAAATTGGTTAGAACCCAGCAACGAATTACAATCAGTGAGATTCAGAAATACCCAGAATGAATGAATGTATACAAAAGTGGTAATTAATGAAGAGAAGGGAATATGTGTACGAGATAAACATAGCATTCAGAAACTTGAAAGAGAACGAGCTCGATTGCTTCTTCGATGTCTCCGCTCTCATCCGCTGCTGCTGCTACTCTTTGGTGATTATAGTTTGAGTCCTCTTTTGGCTCTTTCTCCATGATCGAGAGAGATAGAAAGAGATTTTAACTCCTAATTAGAGGGGACGCAAACCAGAAAAGTACAGTCCTTCAAGCCTCGCCTCTCTCCCTCTCTCTCGGGATCTTTTGGTAATATTCTCATCCCGTAATTACTCCGAGGTTTGTTCAGGACTTAAGTGAGCATCAAACCCTAGAATATCATTTATACAACTCTTAAATCTTTTTAAAAATTATTTAAAAAAATTTTAATTTTATTGAGCACTATAACCCTCTAAATTATTAATATCATTTAACTAGCAACATAATTATTAATATATTTCTCATTTTTTTATTTCTATTTTCCTACGACAATCGAAATAAAATATATATATTAATATACGTGTCATCATAGGCACGATGTCGGTATAAGATCAATTCAATAAATGGTCGGGATAAACAAAGCACATAACTAACGAGTAATTCAAACAAAACCCACAATTTAAGGTTTTATATGTGATTGTACAGGGGTAATTCAAACATAACTCATAACTGAGGGGTTCATTTGTAATTCACATACTTATGAATCAATCTAAACCATTAGTTGTGTGTAACACAATTTGATCTAGGCCACCAGTTAGACTTTGAACTCTTTTATAATATAGATATTTTTAAAATATATACATTATATGTTTACTTTTATTTAAATGAAGTTGTGCTACGCTTTTTAATATTACCAATATACTCGTAATTTTAAGTTATAAATAAATAGAAAATAGAATGATAAATGAAAAAAACAAAACGCACACATAGCCTAATTTAATAGAAATTGGGAATGGAAAAAGATTATGAAAGCAAATCATCAAATGAAATTGTCAGATTATCATGTACATAAAGATCTATCAATAGGAAGAATTCAATGTTCAGTCAAACTCACCCAATATTTTGGGGGGTTAATTATCTAATTTTAGTAATATGGTGTTTGATAGGGTGTTCACTATAGGTTTAAGTAAGGTAAAAAACTCTAAAAAGGGTTTTAAGGTGGTGGTAAAGGGGACTACCGTGGATCCTCTAAGCTTGCACCATTTCAAGCAAATATTGGGCTTTACTATTTAGGGACTTTTAACTTAAAAGAGTTATTTTTTAAAAGAAAGAGGCTAACCACACACCACAATATACTCTTTACACCCCATCAAAAATAATTGCAAAAATGTCATTATGTAAAATGATAATATAGCTTATATGAACGGTAATGAAAAGCCTCAGCAGCACACGCTCGAGTGTGTGTGACAACTCTGAGTCGCACATCCCTTCATTTGTGCAATAAATCAGGGTCGCACATCCCCCTTCGTGCAATTAACCACATACGCACAATAGTCTCTCCCTGCTTCAGTATCCCAGACAGACTTTATCGCAAAGGGAGAGAAAGGATATAAACAACCAATTCATAGAGGGGTAGAGAGAGAGAGAGGGAGGAGATGAAAAGGTATGGAAGGGAGGGAGATTCCCCTCAATCGGCAGTAGATTATCAAGAAACTATCAAGAATGCAAATAAAGGTAAGAGAAAGACAATTGTTGATGCTTCTGAAACTCAAAGCATCGGAAACAAGGGGAAGGGGAAGTCCAAGAAGATTAAAAGGGTAAAGGAAGTCGTAGAAGATAAACAACCATGCATGTTGCAGTCACTTTGTCTACTTTTTTTCCCACCATGCACTAAGAGAAAGAGAGAGGACAACTAGGTTTTGTGGGTTGGGAAGGGAAGGGTAAAATATGTGGTGTGTAGTGAGTAATGTGATAAATATAAAATGGTGGGGTGCAGATAGAATTAGGGTGTAGAGAGTATAATGTGGTGTGTGGTTAGCCTCACCCTTTTTTTTTTATATATGCGTAAAGAGTATAATAAATCAAATACAAAAAGGTGACGCAACCTTGTACACATGGGGTATACAAGACAAAAGTATTATTTAACAAAAGACCTATCCAATGTGTATACATAAATTAGCCTCACCCTTTTAAAAATTATGAATACTATCTACAAACTTATGTATATTATCTATAAAATCATTTTAATTTTATCCTCCCATTTAATACTAACATATTAATTATACTCAAGTATCATTGTAAGCATGACCAACTTTAATGCTAATTATATATTATCTAATTATTAGACTTTTAAAACATGGGTACTTTGTGTGGAACAGGGAGAGGATGTAACAAGAAAAAAGTTTGTCTACTTTCAAATCTATATTATAATACAGCTTGGGAAACACACTCGTAATTGACTTGAGACAAAAAGCGGTTGAGATCAATTCATTTACTGATATTCTACTGTCCCAATTTCGTCTAGATTTCACATGTGCGAAGGGTAGTTGTGCAACCCCTCTCCAACTCCCCCACTTATCCCTGCCGATCTCCAACTTCCCCTCTCCTTCCCCTCATTTCTCGCTTCACAACCATCTCTCTCTTCCCTAGCTCTCGCATGTCCCTTTTCTTGATTCAACATCCGGCAGAGCCCTTTCCCCATAATATGTATAAAATATAAAAGTGTGGTTAAAAAAAGTTAAAAAATTAATACCCTTGGTGTATGTGTTAAAAACAGTTTATATTTTAACGAAAGATTATTAATTGTATAAGGGCAAAGCTGGTTGTCCTCCTCAAATTTGTAATTTTATTTCTATTAATAAAATTTAACAAGGTATCGCCTCTGTTTTCTTAAATAAAATTACAAATAAAATTTTTAATTTTTTTTCTCCACCGTTGAATGATCATAATGTTTTAATTGATTATCGAGAGGTCTTCATTTTCAATTTGTTATTTTAGACTTTTTTGAAACATGATTAAAACATATATTGATTTATTTAAATATTGACACCCTCCAGTACTGACATCCTCCCTTACTCGCGCCGTGCCATAGGCACGGGCACAAAGACTAATTTATATTAAATAATCTCAATAAATCACTACGTAAACACTTAATTCAATCATGGGTTATTAAGAAACTAATTAATAATATTTTTATTTCTAAATTATTATCATGTTTTACTTTTTCGTTCGTTCCCAAAAAGTTGTTGTTAGCAAAATGCATGTGCAAACATGCTCATATATGTTTGCATATTCATAATTATGAGTTGTTTGTTACCATTTCGGGAAGCTCTTTGAGTGACTAAAAGAGTTGAGTATCGTTTAGTGTGGCAACTCGCTAAAACTTTGTTTTACTCTTAAGACTAGATTGTCTTTGTATATATGTTAGTCTATGATTTCCACAGGCTATTGACTAGTTTGTATATATGGATATGCTCAATATGTTGGGGCTCCATTGACAAACTTGTTGATATTTGTTATGCTATGAAAAACGACATATGTGCTTAACGTAATGCCTACGTGGACAAGATAAGAGTTTCTAGGATTTTATAAAATCTGTCTTGAAAACAAATGTTATGCCCAAGTATCTGGGCCTTAACTCTTTATCCATTTGATACTTAATCTCTTTGGTATAAGCTCGGTTCTTGAATTTAACCTATTCAAATTCATGACCAGATGACTTTATTACATATGCTGCTACATCAAATCAAATCAACTTTATCGTCTGATTTTCGGATGGACATCAATGCAAGATTTTCAAAGAGATTTTAACCAACAGTCAAAGCAATTAGGGGTGGCAAATCGGTCATGCTGGGCTGTTATCGGGCCGGCACGATAACAGCACGACACGATAAGCACGAACACGAACACGACACGATAAGCTTATCGTGCCTAATATTAAAACCCGAACACGACACGATAAAAACACAAAAAGCACGGCACGGCACGGTACGATAGGCACGATAAGCAAAAAAGTACGATTTATTTAGGCAGGCCCGTTAAGCACAATAAACATTATAAAATATATAATTTTGATTTTTTAATACATATTTTGAAAATTTATCAATATAAATAGTCAAGTAGTTTAAAAGTCATAAATTTTCAAATGATAAAACTATGAAATAATCATGAAAATAGTTCGAAAGAAGTGAATAACCTCTAGTAAATTTTTAAAAATATATTTTTAAAACATACATATTTTAGTTATTGTGTCTTATCGTGCCTTACCGTGCTTATCAAGCCAACCCGATAACAACCCATTTTTTATCGTGCCTTATCGTGTTGGCCCTATAACGGCCCGAACCCGATAAGCCCCAGCCCAAACCCTATAATTTCGTGTCGTGTTCGTGTCGGTCAATCGTGTCGTACCTCAAATTGCCACCCCTAAAAGCAATGTAGTATGAGGCACTAAATGATGCACTCCAATGGTTGAAATTAAAACCAAATCTCAACGGCAACATGTGGACAACCCAATTTCGTACCCTGTTTATAACATTATATAAAATGTTAAATCCAGTCAAAATGGACTAATGAACGTTAACTTTCAAGGGGTTCAAAATGTCAAAGGACGAAACAAGAAACAAATCAGAGAGCAGAAGGGGGAAGTGTCAAAAAGTAAAGGAAAAGCAAAAAGGGGCGCATCCTACAACAAGAATAGGCACTGCGCCCAAAATTGTTGTAGGGGGCGCCCATTTTTGCTATTTCCATCTTAAGTTTCCTTCTTTGGTACAAATATTTCAGCGCATGGTACAACACATTAAAGCACAAACTTAAAATATCTTATGTTGCCTTCACAGTTAAGTCTCGTCGGCCTATAAATACAGACCTCCGTCCAGTGCTTTCAGAGAGTTCAGAACGAAGAGAAATTATACGCAGAAGGTTTTTAGATAAATCTCAAAGGGCAGTTAAGCTGCCAAAATCCTTCCTAAACACTTATATTCACCGACCAAAGATAAACCTAGTTAACCGATTAGGTTCTTGCTCTATTTGACCAGCTCCAAAAAGCCAAAACTAGCAGTTGCGCTGCCCGATTTCAGACGCGATATCAAGCAAAATCAAGCAGTTACGCTGCCCGATTTCAGACCCGACATCAAGACACTTAGACAAATACAATCAATTGTGTCGCTCGAATTTCGAGGTGAGAAGCAACCAAAAACAAGCAGTTATGCTGCCCAAATTCCAACAAAACAAATAAAAAGACTCCCTCGCAGAAGGACAAAGCAAGCGCACCTAGAGCTGTCAAAATGGGTTGGCGGGGCGAGCCAGCCCACAACCCACTTCAACCCACCATTTGGCGGGCGGGGCGGACCAGCCCAAAATCATGGCGGGCCTAAAAAATACCAACCCAACCCACCTCTTTTAGGTGGCGGGCGGGTTAGCCCAACGGGCCCAAGCCTTTTTAACAACTTTAGGCAAGCCAACCCACAACCCACTTCAACCCCGCCATTTGGCGGAGCGGGGCGGGCCAACCCAAAAAATTGACGGGCCTAAAAAATATCAACCCAACCCACCTCTTTTAGGTGGTGGGGCGGGCTAGCCCAACGGGCTCAACCCATTTTGACAGCTCTAAGCGCACCTAAAGCCTGCCTAAGCAAAGTTAGTCCGGGTTATAAACCTACACGCTTCAAAAGGTAGGTATCCTAAAAGTTATTATTATTTTGTTTAAAAAGAATATTATTAAAATGGTAATATATTATAAAATAAGTCGTTATGCTGGTAAAATTTCTATTATAAATAGCTATAAAAAATAAAGTCGTTATTATAGCCTAAATTTCATATGCTCTATTTGCAACTCTAAAATGTAGCGCTGCTATAAGTTTTCCTTTATTTTTTCTGTCATATATATATCTATATATATTTAAATGCTTTATTTAAATTAAATTTATAAAAATGATATATTTAGCCAAAAAACCTATTTCGAGATCGAAAGGGCGAGTTGGATGCATAACCCCTTCCCAACTCGTAAATTAGCTTGAACCCATATATTCTGGTATATTTGGTTTTTCTTTGTTTGACCATAAAATAGAGATGACGACTCTGTTTAAATATTTTGAGTCCATATATGAGGCCGAGCGTGTTTCGCGTGCTCGAAGTTTTGAAACCTCGCCCGCTTTCTCAGGTAGCGCGGACCGGTTTGGAACGTGGAACTCACAGTGGCGACTTTGCTGAGGACGTTATTTTTTATTTTTTTTATTAAAAATAAAAAATGGAGGGTTAGACTCATTTTGTTTATATATATATATAAATGCAATATTTAAAATGTAAATAAATAAAAACGAACATATTTAGCCAAAAACCCAAAAATAAAGTTATATATATATATGTATATATGCGCGTATAATCTGGAAATCTTGCAGTAGATTCATTTTGGTACCTGTGCAACCCGAAAAAGATAAATAAATAAAAACAGGAGTATTTTTATTTTATTTATTATTATATCCTGTTGGAAATGTAAATATTTTTTTATTCTGTCATTTTTATTTTGGGGATTAGGACCAAATGTAATTAATAGGAACATATATTTTCCCCATTTTTCTTTCTATTTATTGATCTTAATGACTTTACTGCTTTTTAGCCAATGCACATACATGCATTCATGTAGAGATGTTCCAACTGTTACCCTTTAACCCGATAAACACGCCCGGGTATCCTTGATCTAGAAAGAGACACTACGACGGATCCAACAAGGTGAAGCCATCATAACCTTGCATTAGCCAACGTTAAAAGCATATATATTTTTTAGGACACTTCATGGACCGATCGGTTTTTATACCTCAAAATTAATGACCAATCCCTAGTGCAAAAATATATGTAAATGAATAAAGATATATACACAGGGGCTGATTAATAATTTTGATAATATTTTCCTAGACCATTTGAATGATGGATCTCGGAAAGAGTATAGACCCTTCACTTGAGATCTATCTAATCTTGGGAAGTTGAAAGTCAGGTGGAAGACGAAGGTTCTATACTCTGGAGAAAAAATTCATTATTTCAAGAAAAGTCTCAGACTGTCAAAACAAAGCATGTGCTTGTCCGATCAATTTTAGGAAAAATAAATAAATTATAAAAGCACACTATACTTAAATCAAAAATTCCCCGAACCTTGCCTTTTGATACCTTCAACCATGTTTCTCATAAACCTAACCCAAATTTGGAAAGGAAGAGATAGCACTAGTTGTTTAATACACGGTACAAGTACAGAAGTCAGGTCAAAGAATATAAAGATCAATTCAGAGAAAATAGATTTTGGTAAGATGGCCACCGAAAATGAACAGGCTACTATGGGCACAGAAACATAAACCCCCGGGTACACCCCAATTCCTGAATTCCAGGACTGGCTAAAGAAAGAATTGGATACTCATATAGAAAGGGTCACAAATCGGATAATTGGAAAAATGTTGGAAAGTTTAGCAGAGATCTTCACCCAGTTCTCTCACCAAACCAAGAATTTACAACCCTCGCCTGATAACCGTTTTGCTCTCCTAGAAATCACTTTTCCAGAGAAATCCATCCCTCAGAAGGTCAACATAATTAATGATCATTCCTCTCAACCAAACACCAACCCTTTCACCCAAGACAATATCATTCCAACCCAAAACATTTACAGCTCTCCTTCACAGAACGTCCCACCTCCAAACACCGACTCAAAACTCTCTTACCTTAACACCTGTACCATAACCAAAAAGACTATTTCACCTATAATCCTGCAAACACCTTTACCCAGTAAATGACTCATGGGACACTAATTGGAATGACCAATATGACATCTCTGCATGAAGCTCACCAGAACGAACGACTATCCTCAAATGGAGGCACATACAATGAGTTTCTTGCACAATACTACCCAAGTCAAAAGAAAGATACACAATCATTCTACTCGACAAACAAATCCCAATCAAACATTGACCCCATCTGAAAGGAAAAAGGGAACGAGAAAAAAGATGAAGGCATTATGATAATTTACCTACTTCAAGGTCTATGGTTTTTCGAACACTATGAGCTCATGGTTAACTTGAACCACTCAAGGATTATAAACCTCCAAACCCATTACCTAGCACATGGAATCACTCCTAGTATTGTGAATATCATCGATGTAGTGGTTATCTTACCGACAATTGCCACCTGCTCAAGAATGCCATCCAAAACCTCATGGATAACAAAATCATCACAATATCAAATGTAAGTGAACAACCTTTCGCTCCTGATCAACGCAATCAAAACTTACAATGTCAAGCTGTGTACCCACTGAATTTGAAAGGAATGAAAAGTCATTGCCTTACCTTATTGTGCTTTTCTCTCTACAAAAAAAGCTCAACTGCAACATGCTCTCTTGGACCACTATCCTAAGAAACAGCCAAACTACGCTTCAAGAAAAGAGTAGCACTGAGAAAACCAATTGGATTGACGAAGATGTCAGTCACCTCACTAGATCTGGTCGGGCCTATCAACCAAACTAAGAAAATGGTGACCACTCTCGGAAGGATAAAGAAATCAGATGAATAAAACCCAAGCAAATATATCCATTTGGGGCTTATTGTGTGCTTCTAAAAAGCATCATGACACACTGACCAAATCTTTAAGCCATGCAGATCCCTATTGAAACATCTCCTAGCGAGCTGATCCAGATGATAGGCAATATACATTTAGGGAATGTGATCATGTTCACCGGTTTGGATCTGCCAAAGGAAGGAATCAACCACATTGATGCTCTTCACATCAATGTAGGGGTCATGGAAAAAAAGGGTTCCTCAGGTCTTGATAGACAATGGATCATCTCTGAATGTTTGTCCTATAAGCACGTTAGCAAAACTGGGGTCAAAGATCTCATAATTAACTTTTTCATCACAAACAGTAAGGGCATATGATAACACAAGTCAGTGTGTCCTGGGGGTGGTAACTTTGATGTAACAATTGGCCCGCTCACTATGCCAGTTGAATTCCAGGTCCTAGATACTCCTGCCACCTTCAGTTTATTATTGGGACATCTATGGATCCATGGGGTGAAAGCGGTAGTTTCTTCGCTGCACCAATGTGCCAAGTTCATCCACGATGATCACATAGTGATTATACTTGCTAATAAAATCATCGAAAACAAGGAAAACAGGGATATCATAATCCTCGAGATAGAACATGATGACACTGGTATCTTCTTAAGTGGCTTTGAAGTCATCCCCCAAGCTAGAGCCAACGCAATTGAATTTGGGCGAGAGATTGACATTACTGGAAAGAAAGCCACGGTCTTCGAAGATATGGTACCATTAAACATGCTCCGAAAAATGAACTATATGTCTGGTTTGGGTCTTGGCAGAAATCAACAGGGTCTTATCAATCTAGTCCAAGATGAAATCAAAGAATATATTCCTCCATTTGGTTTAGGATATAAACCTACACCAGTTGACTTAGCAGCTGTCATGAGAGAAAGGAGTGAAAAGAGTAAGGCATAACGTGACAGGTGGCCTTACAAAGATCATCCTCTATAGCCATATAGAAAGACCCTGAATGGTTACTTTGGAAGAAAAGGTGAAATAGATACCTATCTCATGTTTCCATTATCTTGGATAGACCGAAACGATAAAAGACGCCCTAGTTGGGAAATATTCGAAGATGTCAGTTAGCGTATATTGGCCCGTTCGAGATTCTTGAAAGAGTTGGGTCCTTAGCGTATCGAGTTGCATTGCCACTTTCACTCTTGGAGACTCGTAATGTTTTCCATGTTTCTATGTTGCGAAAGTATATGAGGGATGAGTCACACGTGCCTGAGTATGAGGAGATATCGTTTGAGCCGGATTTGTCCTACGTTGAGAAACCGGTAAGGATTTTTGATACCAAAGAGCAAGTGTTACAAACCAAGCGAATTCTTTTAGTCAAAGTTCTTTGGAAGAATCACAACATTGAGGAAACGATTTGGGAAACAGAGGCGAAGATGCGCGAGAAGCATCCACATTTGTTTGATGGACTTGGTAAGAATTTAGGGACTAAATTCCTTAAAGGAGGGGAGAATGTGTCACCCTAGACATGCATATGATTGCCTTCATGTATTCATAACCTTCATGAGTATGCCTACTTAGTTCATGTGCGTATTGTGATCATTTATAAGTTACTAGTTGTTATTTAGTTGCTTAATTCTTACTTTGATTCTATTACATTGTTTATTGTTTTGATTTCCATTGGAGTCTTAATCTAACATGTTCATGCATTGTAGATCATTCATGAAGTGCTTAACATGTTCATAATCATGTACGTTTATGTGTTCAATCATCGATTTAATTGCCACTCCGAAATTGCATATTTTGTGCTTAGTTTTGAGACTTTCCTAGTGTGTTTCGAGTGAGTTTCAAACCTATTTTGAGTGTGGAATCAACCATTGATGCTTGGGTTTGGGTTAGGACTCATTTAGGTTGAATTTGGAAGCATTTTGGTTCAAGAGGCTGAGCGGTCGCTTCGAATTTTGGGCTGAGCGAGTGCGTATTTTACAGAAGCTCACTTTGCTGGGAAAAAGGAGCAAGCGGTCGCTTGCTAGGAGGGGCCAAGCGAGCGCTTGGCCTGTCGGACAACAATCCCATGTTTCATTTTTTTGACGGAAATGATCGATCTAACCATGTTTATACCCATCCTAAACACTTCCTAAACACTCCTAAACATCACTAATCATATTGTAACATGTCTAATTAGTTTGATTGGGTTTTATGTGGATGTAGCCAAGTCATTAACTCACTAAAAATCTAATTTGGAGCTCAACAATAGTTAGACACTTGTCCCACTAACCATTTGATTTCATAAAAGCCACAAATCAGCCTTTGTGCTTTTCCATTCACTACATCTTCCTTCCAAAAACATGAGAGAGAGTTTCTTGAGTGCTTGCTAGGGTTCTTGAAGGTTTTTCCTTGGATTCCATAGTTCCCTTCCTCCATTGTTAAAGCCAAGCCATAGGATTGAAGAGCTTTAAGAATAGAACACTTCCAACCGATTAGTTTTTCCATTTGGTTTCTTGTGTGTGGATTACAAGTAAGTTACTCTTTCTTTCTTTGATATTAGTACTCATTGATCCTAAGGAAACAAAACCTATGCTTTTTTAGGTGAATTAGTACACATACATGCTTTGTATGTTTTCATCTTGTGATTTGAACATGTGAACTTAGTAGGAGCATGTGTAAGATCATTGTATGATTATTGAAGCATGTTATTACCATTTATCTTTTGTATCTAGGAATATGAGCATGTTAGAAGTAATTCCTACATATATTTGCTTGAAATGGTGTTGTATGAAAGTACCCCATATATGACTTACTTGGTATGTTGGTGAATTGCTATGTGTTCTAGCCTATGATTGAACTCTATATTGAAGAAGAATCACATTGTAATGCTTTAGTTAGCTTGTAACCTAGTTGGACTTAATAATGGACTTAGGTTGGTTTATGAAGCACATAGCTTCTAATCTCTAAAATTGGGAATGTGTAGTAAAGACTCAACAGAGTCAATTCTAGGGAAGATTGGAACATGTTAGACACTACTTTTAATCCCTACGAAGTTTGAACACCGTATGGTCTTGATTCCTAATTTATGAGTTGGGTTTAATTATGTGCAATTGAGGTTGTTATAATTATTTGGTTATGAACAATGAATTGCATTGGCTTAAATTATGGTAGAGACTAATAACCTACTTGATCGGATGAGTTTGCTCTTGTCAAATTCAGTCCTTATTTGTTTATGACAAGTAAATATCTACTTGTACATCACATTGAGTCCAACTGGAATTATTTAGTTTGATTTATACGTCAGGGTGGGACGATGCATCGCTTTCACGAATCGTGAGATTTGTGCTTGCCATGGTTCGCCGCACCTGGGACCTCACACACGCCTCCACTGTGTGCCACAGTAGGATAGTAGCCCCTATGTCGTATCAATACGTGTGTCACTGGCTTGCTATCTAAATCAAGGCGGTTCTCGATACGAGTCGATGCATTCACAAAACATCGATGGCACGAAAATCAGTTAACACAGTTTATTGAAGGAGCTATGTAGCGGCTGGGTCCTTTTTATATCCTGCTTGTATGATTTATTACTCGCACTTAAGTGAATAATGTGCTAAGTGATATTAGATGATCATGTGCCTTACTTATAATAAATGTTATGCCATGACATGAACATGCATTTTTAGTAGCTTACTAAGTCTTTATGACTTACCCTATTTGTTTGTTTTGTTTTCCTTAGATCCGAGCTAAGGAGGTGATCCTCGTTAGATTCGTCGTGTCCTAGCTAGTTAGCTAGTAAGCTTGGAGGTTGTTCTTTTGCGACTTTGTATAGTTAGTCTTTTATTTTGGTAAAGACGATGGGAAGCAAGTCATCTAGACTTGACTTGGGAATTTGATGTTGTTGTATAACTCTTGAATATTCTAGACTAATGAATCTTTTGTACGCCGACTTCCAAGTCGAGCTTGTTTATATGTTATGGTTCATTACAGCTTATTCCGCTCATTAAATCTTTCAAGGTATTATTGTTGTTGTTGTCTCCGGCATGTTGTGGTCGTTGAGGTTATTATATTGCATGTGTTATAATTGTAGGAGTAGTTATTGGGTTCCGGTTGTAACGTCGTCGAAGACTTGTTTATTTTAAGTTATTTTTCGACCAAGCATAGCCGAGTTGTTGATCATATGCAGTGTTGCATCATGTGAAATTTTATATTCCTACTTGTGCATACTTGACTTGTGTTTACTTGGGTGGTCCGACATGGATTATGCATTGGAATCCGGGTCGGGGTGCCACACATATGTACCTTCAAGAGTCCTAAAAACATTGTCATATGCATGCTTGCATCCTTTTTTGCATCCTTTTAATGTATCTTATCAGGTCTTCTGCCTATGAGTGCCCCATTTTTGATCGGATCCGCGCCACTGAAAGGCGGGATGGTTTCACACTTTCGAAGCGCGTGGAATACGCTTGGCCTCAATTGTGGACTCAAAATATAAATAACAGAGTCGTCATCTTTATTTTAAGGATAAACAAATAAAAACCAAATATATCATATTTACGAGTTGGGAAGGGGTTAGGCACCCAACTCGCCCTTTTGGACTCAAGATATATTTTTGGCTGAATATAATCCTTTTATGAAATTAATAACTTAAATAAAGCATTTATATATATATATATATATATATATGACAATAGAAATAAAGAAATTACAGCAGCCTCATTTTAGAGTTGCAAATAATACTTTATAAAAATTAGGTCATAATAACGACTTATTTTGTGATATATTATTATTTAAATAGCACTATTTTTATAGACAAAATATTTAATAACTTTAGGGTATCTACCTCTTGAAGCGTGTGGGTTTTATCTCAAACCAACTTCTTTTCTGGTAGGTTCTTGGGTGTGCTCGCTCTGTCCCTCATGGAGAGAGAGTCTTTTTTTCTGTTGTTGTTCTTGTTGTTGTTGGATTTCGGGCAACGTAACTGCTCTTTTTTGTTGCCTTTTCGCCTCGGGATCTGGATGGCGCAACTGCTTGTTTTTGTTTGTTTATTATTATTTTCGAGTGTGAGTGACCCGATTTTCGACCGATCCCCTTCACTGCGTTGAAGAAGCGGGTGGTTTCAAAACATTTTAAAGCGCGTGGAATACGCTTGGCCTCAATTGTGGACTCAAAATATGATCAACAGATTTGTCATCTTTATTTTAAGGAAAACAAAGAAAAACAAAAAATAACCAGATTTGCAAAGGGTTCGGAGGCTAAGTTACGAGGTGGGAAGGGGTTAGGCACCCAACTTGCCTTTTTGGTCTCAAAATAGTTTTTTGGCTTAAATATGCTTTTTTATATTTATTTAACAGTTGAAATAAAGCATTAAATATATATTTGCATATATATAAGTAAATTATTACAAACTTACAACAACCTCCTTCCTGAAGTTACAAATACATTTATAAAAATTTGGCCATAATAATGACTCTTTTTAGTGCTATTTTCTATACAATTTCGAGTAGCATAACAACTTATTTTTCTTACATTTGACTAGTCTAAATAGCACTTTTTATAAATAAAAACTTTAATATGCCTACCTCTTTAAATGTGGAGGTTTTATCCCGTACCAACTACCTTCTGGTAGGTTCTAGGGTGCGCCGCTTCGCTACGTCTTTTGCTTTGATTGAGGGATTCAGGCAGTGATTGCTCCTTTTAGTTGCTTTTCGCCTCGGGATCTAGGTGGCACAACTGCTTGCTTTTGCTGGTGTTGTTTGTTTGCTGGCGTCGGAAATCGGGCAGAGCAACTGCTTGCTTTTGGCTGATTTGACGTTTGGATTCGGGAAGGGCAACTACTCTTTTTGGAATTTTTGGACCGGTGGAATAGGGCGAAATCCTAGCAGGGCAACTAGGTTTCACTTTGGGCGGAGAGTTTTAGTGTTTGGGGGAGATTTGGCAGAGTTTCGGGGTTAGAGGAAAAAAATCCCTCGACATTCACTCAGACTGCGTGGTGAAAACTCACTGCGTACTGTTTTCTCATTGTGTGTTTTCACTGTGTTCACTATGTGAATTCCTCAAGTCGGGGCCTCTTATTTATAGGTTGAGAGTGAGGCTTCCTTCGTTGTTAAGTTTTACTTTCTGTGCTTCACCGGTTTGTACCGCGCGCTGAGAAGATTGCACCTTAGGCAAACTACTATAGTACATTGAGGACTATTGGGTGATGCCCATGGGGGTCTGGGCGCCGTGCCCAGGGCCATTTTTCCTCTTCTTTTTGGCACTTAGGCCCCTTGCATTTCACAGTTTATGCATCCTGCTTTTTCCTTTTGCATTTTCAACCCTGTAACTTGACATTGGTTAGCCTTTTAACAGGTCTTGATATTTTATGTCATGTAACATATAGAGCTGTCAAATAGGGCAAAAGCCCACGAGCATGCCCACCCCGCCACCTATTAGGGGCGGGTTGGGCTGGTGCATTCAATACCCGTTAGGATGCGGACTTTTCGGGCTTTACCCGTGCGGGCCGCGGGCTTTCGCGGGTTGGGGCGGGGAGGGCCGCGGGCAGCCCGCGTATTATGGACTTGTATTGTTAATTGTTAATACTTATAACTTATAAGCGGCCCAGGCCCAATGACTGTTGAGGTAAGTAAGGCCGTAAATAAGCCCATAACGTACTTTCTCAAGGGCTAGGTTTAGGTTAGACTCACTCTCTCACTCCGTCTCTCTCATCTGTTTAGGAACACCTTCAAAGACGAGACGACCTATCAAAAAAGGGGAAAGCAAATGTATGCCATCTGAATTATCTGATCAGATTCTGGACAGAAGGAGTATAGCTTAGCGCTTTGAGGTTTGAGCTAAGGAGGGGCTTAGAAAGGAGACGCAGTCTCATGACTCTCACTCTCTCACTCCATCTCTCTCATCTAGTCATCTGTTCACGGAGACACGACACGGACAGGTCCTCCACTCTCCAGTGACAGCTGAGTAGCCGATAGCGTCTTCGCCTTCTATGTCTCCGTCCTCAGGCCTCTAAGTCTTCGCCGAATCGCCATCCCTGCTTCCAGATCCCGGCGTCTGCTCCAGCCTTCAGTCTTGTTGCTTCCAAATCCAACAAACATCTGGCGATAAACACAGACAAAAAAAAAGCAGAAAACAAGAAAAAGAAAAAACAGAAGGCTGACCTTTTTCTCTTTGTTCCTCAATTGCAGACCCTCCTCCGTATCTCCCTCTCTCGTGTCTATCTGGATTTCTCCAATCTTTCGAAGCTTGCAATTATCACTCCTAATTGTAAGTCAATTAATCGGTGTGGCTTGTTTGTTTCCTCAGAAATTAATTTTCCACGGAAAATTCCGCCGAGAAATACCTTTCTGGAACGTTTTTGGTTAATATTGTCTGTAATTGCATGCCTCACAAATCTCAATCAAATTTCTCCTTGAGCTTTTTGCAGTTCGATTTTCCTACTTGTGACCTTATTTTCCAGCAAAAATTTCCAGCGATAACAAGTTACTTTAATGGATATGTAATTTAATTTTGTTATTTAGTATTTTAAGTATTTTGAATTTAATGGTTATGTTATTTTGTTATTTAGTATTTTAAGTATTTTGAATTTATTAATGGATATGTAATTTTTTTATTTGAAGTATTTTGAATTTAATGGTTTATTTGTCGAAAATCCAAATCTATCCTAAATTCAAATATTGATAATAAATAAATAAATAATTAAATAAAGTTAATAAACTCATTTTTTTGCAGGATGGCCCGTTTTGCACGCGGCCCTACGCAGGTTGGGTTGGGCTAGGAGTTTTTAGGACCGTTATGTTTGCGGGCTTTCCCGCCCCGGCCCGTTTTGCATCAGGCTTTTCGGGCTCGCGGGCAAACCCACCCCGCAGGCCCGTTTTGACAGCTCTAGTCACATATCAAGGATACGAAATTAGAATGTCTATAGAGCCCCTCAACGATGGAGTTTACGGGTAAACCGAAACTTACCAAGTAAACGAACATCGTTGATAAGAAATAGACTCCCAAATTTTGTGGAAATTATATTGGGGAGGAATGCAATATGCGGCAGTTTATAGATGCAACAATTTAGGATGCAGTAGCTCAAATATTACATACCCTAAACATTTTTAGTTGGTTATAGTTGGTTATCGTGGTTTTTAGAGCAAATATGCAAATAAAATGCTCTGATGGTCGCACATACTAGGTAGGCTGCATACATATCCCTTTCTGGAATCAGACCAAATGTAGCTCGGCCTCAGCAAACAAACTACAACCAGTCACTGGGTGGGATGGATGAGACCCTGATTATTCCACGTCCCGGGGTATGCACCCCTCGAGGAGATAATCCAACACAAACTAAGGTGGGATAGATGAAACCAATCATTTCCACGTCCCAGGGTATGCACCCCTCGAAGAGAATGATTCAACAACAAACTCAGGTGGGATAGATGCAACCGATTATTCCACGTCCCGGGGTATGCACCCCTCGAGGAGATAATCCAACAACAAACTCAGGTGGGATGTACGCAACCGATTATTCCACGTCCTGGGGTATGCACCCCTCGAAGCGATAATCCAACAACTATCTTAGGTGGGATAGATGAAACCGATTATTCCATGTCCCGGGGTATGCACCCCTCGAGGAGAATGATCCAATAACAAACTCAGGTGGGATAGATGCAACCGATTATTCCACGTCCCGGGGTAAAATACAAATACTTTACCTTTCCCTCTTTTCTTTCTTCTTTCTTTTTTCTTCTTTTGCTCTCTTTTTTTTTCTTTTTCTGTTGCTTTGCTTTTGCTCTTTTTTTTCTTTGTTTCTTTTTTATCTTGCTTTTTTTTGTTTGTTTTACTGTAGGTATCCTGCTGGGATCTGAATCGCACAATTTTTTCATTTCCTGCCTTTCTTACGGTTAATCTGCTGGGGATATGAGTTTTGTTTTGCTTTTTGATGGATGGCCGCCACTTTTGTTAACAATAGCTATCTTTGTTAACTTTCCGTTTAGAATTCCAGGGCCATTTCACGATTTGAGCAAACTTGAGGTTTTAAGTGTTGAGCTGAACTTTGGAGGGGGGAAAGTGAAACTTTTCACCCCTTATCATCACTTACGGGACGAAGGAAGTAGCAGCAGCAGCCCATTTCCTCTTCTTCTTCAGTTTTCATTTCCTCTGTTGCTGCCGACAAGCATTTCTCCTTCATTTTTTCATCTTTTCTCGTTTTTCTTTCGCTAAGTTAATTGTTTTGCTTGCCAGATGGCTTCCTCTTTAAGATCTCGGAAGGGAAAGACATCAATGCACCCGGAATCGGGCAAAGAATGCAGGGAGCTTCCTCCTTTAAGCCGAAATGTCATCCGATATTGGCATTCAAGGGATGATTGGAGTAATATACTCTGAGATCGGCACACCCACATCTCAAATCTTTAAAATCCGATCGTAAGTCTTTTTTTTTCCTTCAACCCATTTGGTTGAATTTCTCAAATTTTTTGGATTTTTTGCTATTTTGGCACCTTTGGAGTATACCTGTTTTTGATTTTGATGCTTATGCATGCATGATTTATGCTAGAATGATGCAATTTGGCAATTATAACATAGCAAAAATATGAAATTCATGCTATTTAATTTTGTGATGCATACTTATACAATTGACACTATTTGATTCTGCGATGTATATTTCATGTAACTGATATATTTTGGCTCTGCGATGCATACTCATGCCATGGATATTTTTAGATGATGCATGCTCATGCGATATATAATCCGAACACATGCTGCATTTTTTCCAGATATATATATTTTTCGGATATATGCACATGTTGCAAGTATATTTTCTATATGCAAAATGCAACGAAATTTTTTTCTCTTCGTGCAAAATGCAACATATATTTATTATTCTTTTAAAATGCATGCAAATGCAACATTTATTTATTTTTCTTTTAAATGCATGTAAAAATGCGACATAAATATTTTTCTTTAAATGCATGCAAAAATGCGACATATATAAATGAGCTAAGAGTTTTACCTCCCTTTTTTTTCTTTCTTCTGAGATGATGCTAATTTTCCTTTCCTTTTCTCTTTATCAGGCACGTAAAACTCTTTCCAGAATTTGGGCCAGCTGCGATAAAGTAGCTTCCATTTATAACTCATTGCCCTCGCAGGCAACGCTTCTGGTGGAGCAGACTGGATTAGGCATATTTTTGCGGGCTTTTCGTCCTTTCTGCAGCTATTTGCCAATATTTGAGGTTCTGAGAGATTACTGGTGGGACACCACCCACACCTTTCACTTCAGCTGGGGCGAAGCCACCCTGACCCTCTGTAATTTTGGTACGATCACAAGCATTCCCACTGGCACTAGTAGGCATCTAGAGCCAGACTATACTCTAAGACATCAGCATGAAGTGGTTGAAGAACTTTTGGGCTTCGAGCCAACTTACAAGAGTGCTGACGAGATCCGTATCGTAGCACGGAAGAGTTGGCTGGAGCAGCATGCTAGGCAGGTTGATGACGATGACTACGAGGCTGTCACTTGTGTCGCCAGGGCATTTCTGTTCTTTTTTCTGGGGATGTCTTTATTTGCCAATTCATCCACCACCTTGTGGGTTTCTGTCCTGGGATGCCCTCGGGACTTATTCCAGGTTTCTGATTATGATTGGGGGCAGGCAGGCCTGGCTGAGCTTTATGCTTCTATGGATCGTGCCAGCCACAACGACTCTCCAGTCCTTAATGGCTTTGCTCCGGCTTGGGAGGTATTCTCTTTTTCCTGCTTTTGATACTTGCCAACATTTATTGATTTTTTCTTTTTTTATTCACTGGCTGATTTTTTGCTGTAATTTTTCTTTTTGCAGGTCTGGGCCTTCTTAGTTTTTAATTTTTCCCTGGCCCATTGAAGAGACGTATTCACGAGCCACCTTTCTTGATTGAATTCGTGAATGCTAACCGGGAGGAAGAGAACCGGGATGGCAATAGTTTGAGTAAGGCAATGGTGCAGGATAGGATTGCGAGCTCGAGCTCGGGGCACGGTGCATCTATTTCCTTGGAGAGGCTTGGCTGGATCGTATCTGGTTTCTTTAGAGATGAGCCGCTACCGGATTTTGATGGTGTCCATTATGGTTGATTCTTTATGTATGGGCGAACGGGTCAACCGTCAGCACTTTTTCTATCCTGTGGGCCCAGTAACACCACCTGCACCACCAGCCTGGGTGATCGTCCTAGATTTTCTACCGAACTGGTATCAGTTCCTGTCGAGATATATTGTTCCTCGTGATGATTATCCTACCATGGCTTACGAGGAATTTCTGAAGACAGTGCTCCATCCTGCTCCCGCAGTAACGAGGCGTGCATCAGATGTTTCCAATAGACCGAGGCCTTCTCGTCTGGTTCCTGATGCTCAGTTGGATTATTTCATCCCCGTTGAAGATTTCTCCACCTTCTAGTATCATCGTGAAAGAAGACTTGTAGAGGAGGCTTTGCCTGATGCCGAGGTTCCGAAGCGGTTTCAGATTCCTAAACGGACCCGTGCGGTATACTTTTATGCTTTTCTTTCATACTTGCTGTGTAATAGATTTTCTTCTGGACTGATATTCCCTCCCTTTTTCTTTGATATCTTTTTTTTTCAGGTTGATGTTTCATCCTACCGGAAGGTGGTGAAGGGCTTCTTTGGCCTCGCTAAACTATACCAGAGGATGTTGGATGAATTCACTTGCCGGGGGAACAATGTCGTGAGTCGGGCCAGGCGCCGAGATGATGATGATGATGAGGCCGCCGGATCGAGTCGTGCTCGGGCGAGAGGTCGGGAATATAGAGTTGGCGGGACCAGCCCTCGGGTTATGGACGGAGGCTTGAATAGGAGCAGATCTTCACAGGCCCATTAGCTTCTTTTACCTATACATATTATGGATTTTTTTTCTTGTTGTACCAGACTCTGTATATATCTAAATACAATGCAGTTTATTTTTATTCTACGATGCATGATAAAGACTCAATTATTCTAGAGATGCTCAAAATAAAAGAA
Source organism: Codonopsis lanceolata (assembly GCA_013146195.2). Classification (NCBI taxonomy): domain Eukaryota; kingdom Viridiplantae; phylum Streptophyta; class Magnoliopsida; order Asterales; family Campanulaceae; genus Codonopsis; species Codonopsis lanceolata. The sequence goes on from CM028381.1 coordinate 60,564,802, forward strand.
ACTAAACCAAAAACCTAATAGCAAAGGCACACTGTACTTCAATAGTGGAGGCTTTGAGGGATACACCTTTGGGTTTCATCGAGGTTACCGGTGCTCTGCGGGGAAGGAGAGGCAGCCGCCTCTTCCTATGCTTGATTGATTTCTCAATAGGTGAGGGCTAGTGCATAGCCTCACTCTTTTTCTTTCCTTTCCGTGAGCGAACAGAGGTGAATAGCGAAGAAACCGGAGTCGAAACTAGGATACCAGGCAGTTTGGGGATGACAGCAGGAGTCATGTGGGCACTGCCCATGGAGGGCCTGGGCGCGGTGCCTAGAAGGGCTTGGGGTAGCGCCTAGGCTTCTTCTGTGCAATTCCTGTTTTAGCTACTATTCATGCACTATTTTGATATTTCGACCGTTTCTCTGATTTTTGGTATAAAAAGAGAGGTCGGGGTAGCGTTCATTCTTCACACCGCTCTTCTCTTCTTATCTCCTCTTTTCAGATAGCAGACAGATCTAAGCTTTCATTTTGTTTTGTTTTTCTTCTATTAGATCAGATATAGATCTTGCCCTTTTAAGAAATGGTCGAGCGCAGTCATACAGCCCTGGATATTGAAATATATGAGACTTCCCTGGATTACTGGATCCTTTCGTTACGGGAGGACGAAAGGGAATGGTTCGATCATGTTTATGGCTTCCGCTGCCTCCTTTCATGGCGGGGATGGCATATAAATTGGTAGATGCTGAGGGCAACATCTAGATTTTGGTCGACTCAAAGTCATCTCTTTAATTTTTCTTTGAATGAGATGTGTCCCACCTTCAAGGAATTCTGCGTTATAGTGGTAATGCCGACTGTCGGACCCATTGTCATGCCATCTGTACGGAGACGTCTTTTTATGGACATAAGGGAACTATTTGGCTCGACCCGTGCTGGAACTCCATAATTTTATAATGGAGTTAATTTTGATCTGACTATTCTCCCCTACCTATTTTGATTATAGTGAGGAGCTAGTATATTCACGGCGCCGGCTGGCTGCCCTCTTTCTGTGTGTGATGGGGAGATACCTCCTGGTGGGCCAACCTGGATTTATTGATGTGCAGGTTGTTGATTTGGTATTACAAGTTCGGGAGCGCCGGGTGAATATTGTCCCGATCATCTTGGCTGAGACTCTGCTTGGCCTATATGCCTTTTCGACCGGCGACGAGGTCTTTCCTTCTGGTAGCCCCATTTTAATTCATATGTGGCTGGAGGAGCATTTCAAATGGGTGATGACCCCTGAGCTTATAGGAGGGATATACATGCCCGCGCGCTATGGCTCCCGTGGCCATTATCGCAATGATCTGACTACTGAGCGCGATTGGATAGAATATTTTCTACGTATTGGCTCCATGGAGATAGTCTGGGTTATAAGCCACTGGTGGATCCGCCACTTGTTTCTGTTCACTGGGGATTATGCTCAGGTTATCTTGCCTGGTATCCAACAGACCTCTTTCTATTTATCGTATCGAGTCCTCCGTCAATTCGGTAGAGAGAACATATCCTTCCGGATGTGAACCGTCCTCTGATAGATGTTATGTGAATGGAGAGAGATGTGGGCGGTCTCATCCGGGACATGTGGGAGATTGATTATCCCCTGGGGGCCTCATCTAACATTTTTTTTCTGAGAATATGCTATTGTTGTTTCTCATTGTATCTTGATTTGCATTTGTTCATTCATTACATTAGGTTATATGCTTAGTGGCTAATTGGGCTGCGTACCAGTTAGCGTGGCAACTATGTATAGAACTTTGCCTTTTAATAGTTTTCTAGACTTCATAGGTTCAGCAGAAGACTTTGGGCGAAGCTTCACGAGAAAGACTTCTAGCGGCCTCCGGCCAGCCGGGGGCATGCACTTTCTGGCTCGCGGCATGGCGTGTTCGAAGACTTCCAGGACTTCAAACCTCAGAGTGGATTATTTAATTCAAGCCTAAATCGGTTTGAATTTGAATTAAATCATCTCGGATCAACAGCCCGACTTCTTAGACCGTCCCACGGCTTTTCCAAAAAGCATGAAGACTTTCGCCTCTGAAAAGTGAGCAGGAAGCGGTGAGCAGTGTGACACCTACAGCCCCAGCCCAACTATTGCAGTGCACCATCTCGATTGCTCACACGCCCGTTCTTTGCAAAACAACTCTTTGCCATTCCACTCGGCATCGGTTGAAGAGCGAAATCATCAAAACGACTCCAGACATTTAATGCATTCAACCTAATAAAGTTTATTTACATGCCGCCTCTCAACGATCTCAAGAATGCCCAAGCTATAAATACTGCCATTAAAGACTGAAGAAAACAAGGCTCTGAATCTTCACAACAACATCAATCTTTATATACTCAGTGCATTCAAGAGATCATGAACTGATCAATGAAGTCCTCAACAAGAAGAAGAAGATCTGCATTAACCATTAATCTTTG
>CM028381.1:60567331-60813393 GCA_013146195.2 Codonopsis lanceolata
CCAAAAGTTAGAGCGAAAAAAAAACAATAAAAAGGAGAATAAGGGCTGCTAGGCCGAAACCCGAAAAGGGCGGCCTAGGCAAAAAATTAGAGCATAAAAAATGAGAAAAGGAGAGGGAAGACACTCTTTGAATCTCTCTCGTGATTCTATCTCATGTCTTCGTATACAACAAAGCTCAATCGACAAAGGAAAGAGAAAAACCACAAATGTGAGCTCACATTAAAATACTTAAAATATATTACAAGGTCCTAAGGTGCAACTTAGAATATTTATTTAAGACATTTATATTTTTTACATTAACTCGCATCGCATATATATATACATATTCCTCGCCTTACACCCCACTTGGTTGCCCCTCGATATTTCCTTCCTTTGCAGCTCTAGCGGGTCTATCCATGCCTGGCTCCGCCAAGTCGGGCCCATATCCTCTTCGCGAGGCAATGTAAGAGCTCCTTGTTCTCGTAACCACCGTGTTGTCTCCTTCATCATCACCGTGATCTCCATCTCGTGGATCAAGTGTCGCTAGGTCCAGCCCGTTTATCTCTCGACACCAAGCATTCTTCATCTCAAGCCGAGTCTGTGGGGAGGAACAACTTCTTCCTGTTCCAAGGATTTTGCCGCTCGTCAGATCATCATGTCGAGGAATCTCGAATCAAGATATCTCAAGCCGTTGCCCCATTCAATCTCAATGGGAGCAGCCCGCCGCTTCCCCAATTACTGACCTCGCCATCCGGTCCAGAGCCACCGAACACCAAGGTTATGGACTCGCTCGAAATCCTCCTCGCAACCTCGAGGAATGACCAAGCCTCGAACTCGATCTCTTCGCCTATCTCCATAAGGCGAAGGCCAATGCCCGTAGCTACATGGCGGCCAAACAAATTTCTAAGCCTCCGCCGGATCTCGCGAGAAGAGCCCTCAAGAATCACCATTATCCATGCCAAATATTCAAGGGACAAGAATATGTAATCGGAGAACGATAGGCCACCGAAGCCTATCAAAGTCCAGACGCCACATCCTCCGAAGTCAAAATCCGTAGTCCCGCTATTTGTCATCTCCAAAAATACCGGGCGAGTTGTGTCTGGAATGACCTGTTCCAGCCCAAACTGACGCAGTATCCTGTCAGCACTATAAAAAGAGGTTTTCTTATGACCAACATGACGACTTGAGCATAGCCAGAGTGCAAAATGAAGTGCCTGATCTCCCAATGGTTAATCACCCAAGATATGTCCATGGAACCCCTTCCGAAAAAAGTCCCTGACTACCATAATCGAAAAGTTAACTTGGGGAAAGCGGCCTCGAAACCATAAAGCCCCGGATCATATCTCCGAAAGGTGCAGGAGCCATCACGCACTGAAAATGCTCCTCCAGCCACATATGTATCAGAATGGGACTGCAAGGGAAAAGTTCGTCGCCCCTGGAAAAGGCATCCAAACCAGCCAGAAGTTTCGCTGTAATTACCGGACAATGTTAGCCCTGGCGATCACGCCCGCAATGCGATCCACACGCACATCAATGAATCCCTCGGGGCTCACCAGCGATATCTCCCCACCAAGCATAAGAAAAGAGCCGCCACCGGCGCTCAAATAGTCCACGCCATCCTCTATGAACTCAAAATGATCGTGGAAGAACGGCCAAGTCAAAAGTTCTCCCGTTATAGAAACCCTGGTGGCTAGGCGAGCAGTGCGGAATAACTCCCTAATTGCCATATAAGGGCGCCTCCGGGGCGAAGGCACGGCAATATGACGAGTGGCAGCAACTCCCAGCATGGCACAAAATTCTTCAAAGGTCGGGCACATTTCATTCATCCCAAAGTTAAAGAGATGATCTTGACGAGACCGTAACCCGGACGCCCTCAAGATGTCCCGCTTGATCACGATATTCCTCCAGAAAGAAGGCACCTAAAGCCAAAAAGATGATCGAACCACCACGCCATCGGCTCTGAGGGCAAGAACCGTCGAGGGCATTTTCATAAATTTCTAATTCTAAAGGGGTATGATATGGGCGCCATTAGAGCGTAAATATGAAATCTTTGACAAGAAACGAAGCAAGTAAGAAAGGGAGCCGAGAAGAATTAAAACATGCCGAGAAAAGATGAAGCAGGTGTGAAGAATACGCTCGCCGAATTCCCTTTTATAGCAGAAAATCAGGAAATGGACAAACTGAACAAACAATGGTGAACAGTGGCCAAGAAAAGCTCCCAGGAAACCAAGTTTGGGCGCCACCTTCATGGAGTTTGGGCATGGCGCCCAAACCTCTAGTAAGCCATGCCCAAACTTGCTCTTTTATTGTCCTGCTGTGCTGGTTTCTGTCCAAATCACCCATTAATCCTTCGTCTGATCACGAGAAAGCCTATCAGATATTAAAGAGAGGCTATATGGCTCCAATTATGCTTCTTCAAGCACAGAAGAGGCGGCCGCTCTTCCTCTACCCGCAGACGCCGTAAAAGCCCCTCGAAGCTAAAGGTGTATTCTTTCTAAATTTTTTCTAAAATACGGCGTGCCACTACCCTTAGAGTCGGTATAGCTTTATTTTCGCATGTATTTTGAATATGCATGTTATTTTATCATATCATTTAAAATATATATTGCATTTCATAATTCATATTTGTACGTATATTACTTACAAATGAAAAGAAAAAAAAAAGGAGAAAAGTTGACATGTGCAGAAAAGAAGCTAATAGTCAAATGATACTCGCCTCGCCAAGCCACCTCCCCGACTCGGGGCCCACCATGCCATCAGACTACGATCCGCCCCTCGCCTGGCGCGACTCGATCCTACGTCCGCATCGTCATCATCATCATCACTGCGACGTCTGGTCTGCCGCATAGCATCATTGCTCCGACAAGAAAAGTCATCCATCAGACGCTGGTAGAGCTTGTTAATACTAACAAAGCCCCGCAGCAGTCTCTTGTATGTGGACACTTTGACCTGACAAGGCAAACAAAAAAAAAGAAAAAAAAAAAAGCATCAGTCAAATATAAAAAAAAAAGAGAAGAGAGAACATCAAAAAAAAAAAAGAGAAAAAAAAGAAATCAAAAGAAAAAAAAAACAACAACAACAACAAAAACAAAAGCAAAAGAAAGAAAGAAAAAAAGAAATCCCCAGCATGGAAAAGTCAGAACAGCAGACCTAGCCAAATCAGCTGAGCCAATAGCAAAGAAAAAAGCCGTAATGTAAGAAAGGTAAGAAAGATAAGATTTCTTATTTTGCTTTCAGAAATAAAAGAAAAATCTTTTTCAAAAGGTTTTGTTTCATTATCGCTTCCTAAAAGAGAGCTTTCCTATTTAAATAGCTTTTATGGGGAAAGTCAAGAGCTTTCCTATATTTTAAAGTTTCAAAGCTTTCCTATGGGAAAGAGATATTTATAGAAAGCCCATTTTCAAAATCAAGAGCTTTCCTATGGGGAAAGCAGATTCAAAGTTTCAAAGCTTTCCTATGGGAAAGCCCATTTTCAAAAAATTCAAGAGCTTTCCTAAAAGCCAAAGTTTCAAAGCTTTCCTAAAAGCCCATTTTCAAAAAATTCAAGAGCTTTCCCTTGGGGAAAGCCAAAAGTTTCAAAGCTTTCCTATCGGGAAAGCCCATTTTCAAAATTCAAGAGCTTTCCTATGGGGAAAGCAGTTTTCAAAAGTTTCAAAGCTTTCCTATCTTTGGGGAAAGCCCATTTTCAAAAATTCAAGAGCTTTCCTATTGGGGAAAGCAGATTTTCAAAGTTTCAAAGCTTTCCTATCTTTGGGAAAGCCCATTTTCAAAATTCAAGAGCTTTCCTATGGGGAAAGCAGATTTTCAAAAGTTTCAAAGCTTTCCCTATGTTGGGGAAAGCCCATTTTCAAAAATTCAAGAGCTTTCCCTATGCTGGGGAAAGCAGATTTTCAAAAGTTTCAAAGCTTTCCCTATGCTGGGGAAAGCCCATTTTCAAAAGTTCAAGAGCTTTCCCTATGCTGGGGAAAGCAGATTTTCAAAAGTTTCAAAGCTTTCCTAAAAGCCCATTTTCAAAAATTCAAGAGCTTTCCCTATGGGGAAAGCGATTTTCAAAAGTTTCAAAGCTTTCCCTATGCTGGGGAAAGCCCATTTTCAAAAATTCAAGAGCTTTCCCTATGCTGGGGAAAGCAGATTTTCAAAAGTTTCAAAGCTTTCCCTATGCTGGGGAAAGCCCATTTTCAAAAAGTTCAAGAGCTTTCCCTATGCTGGGGAAAGCAGATCAAAGTTTCAAAGCTTTCCCGGGAAAGCCCATTTTCAAAAATTCAAGAGCTTTCCTATGGGGGAAAGCAGATTTTCAAAGTTTCAAAGCTTTCCCTATGGGGAAAGCCCATTTTCAAAAATTCAAGAGCTTTCCCTATGGGGAAAGCATTTTCAAAAGTTCAAAAGCTTTTGGGGAAAGTTTTCAAAGAGTCCCATTGTTTTCCTGGGGAAAATGCATCCGAGGTCCTACCGTTTGCCTATGCGCATCATCCATCCCACCTGGTTGTTGTTTGTTTGCTTGAGGCCGAACTACGTTTGGTCTGATTCCTTTTATTAAGGGATACGTAGGCAGCCTACATTAGTAGGTCCGACCATCAGAGCATTTAATTTGCAGATTTGCTTAAAAACTACGATAACCTGCTATAACTGACTAAAAATGTCTAGGATATGGAGGTTTGATAAATTGTTGCATTATAACTGCTACCAGCTGCATATTTCTCCCTCGTTTTGAAATGAAACGAAATTGGAGAGTCTATTCTAATCAACGATGTTCGTCTACTCGAAGTGCGGGTTACCCGTAGACTCCATCGTTGAGGGGCTCTAGACACCCCAATTTCGTGCCCCGATACATGACATGACAAAAATATCAAGAACTGTTAAAACATTAACAAATGTCAAGTTCTGATGTGGTCAAAATTGCAAAAGGACAAAGCAGATGCACAAAAGGACAAATTGCGGGGCCAAAGTGTCAAAAATGAGCAATGTTTGAGGTTTGGGCACCACCTACCAAGGGTTTGGGTGTGGCGCCCAAACCCCTATAGGTGGCACCCAAACCCCACTCTCCAAGATTCATCACTCCATTTGCCGTAAAATGCAATTCATCAAACGCGATTGTACAACTCCCTCGATGCACGGAGAGAAATCACAAAATTCCAACGATGTCCCAGCCTTCCTATAAATAGCTCCTCCTTCATTCAACAATTCATCCGTAAAATTTCTCTGCGTCTGTTGAAGAAATAAAATAGCGATAGATCACCACAAAAGCCTCGAAACCCTGCCAAACCTCCGCCAAACACAAATCCAACCGGTAGAAGTGTACCTTAGCCCCCCAGCGAGGTATCCACCCCTTTTCCCCGGTCCAAAAATAGCCAGTAAGTCGTTACTCGCCCAAATTTAGCCTTTCGATCAAACAAACAAACCGAAATAAACAGTTACCCCGCCCGATCCCGAGGCCGAAAAGTAACTTTCGAGAGCGATTCTGTTGCCCAAATTCACACAACACACAACTTCAACGCACTGCACTGCACAAAAAAAGACTCTCTCTCCCGAGGGACGAGCGAGCACACCCCTACGCCGCTTGTAAGCTTTTATTGTTAAAGTCTTTTATTTCTATGTAATAGTATTATTTCTAGTCCGGCCCAATGTAAATATATAAGCAGTTGTGCTGTCCGGATTTTATTAGGAAATAGTACTAAATGTAGCCGTTATTATGGCAAAATGTTTTTAGATAAGTTTGTATTTATTTACTTTATTTATTAAATAAAGTCTTTATTTGTAAATGTATTATTTCCGGTCCGGTTCAATATCAAAATATAAGCAGTTATACTGCCCGGATTTTATTAGGAAATAATACTAAAAAGAGCCGTTATAATGGCCAAATATTTTTAAATGTGTCTGTAATTATTGGAAAGAGACAGGCGAGTCCAGTAAATAATGTGGCCACGAATGTATCTGCTTAATTTTCCCTTGTCAAAATAAGACCTTATTTATTTGCTAAGTAAATGTGACAATAAGCATACTTCACCAAAAACGCCGAGACCGAAAGGGCGAGTTGGGTGCCTAGCACCTTCCCAACTCGTAACTTAGCCTCCGAACCCGCTTTCTAAAATCTCTGGTTTTCTTCTCTGGTTTTCCTTTATTTTTGCCTTAAAATAAAGGTGGCGACTCTAAAACATTTTGGATCCAGTGGGGCCTCGCAACATCTTTCTTTGCACTTTCACGTTCTCCCCTAAACGAAGGAGAATGGGAATGGAAAGGTGATGTATTTCTATGTCTTGGTATCCCCGAAATAATGGATAACTTGACGTAGAAAACCCAAGGCACTCATAGTGATCCAAAATAGGCCATAAGGCTATTTTCATAAAATTCATAGTGGGGGCGTCGCAATATTCTTTCTTGCACTTCTCTATTTTCCCTGAAAGAAAAAGGGGAGAATGGGAATGGAAGAGTAATGCATTCCCATATCCTGTTATCCACGAAATAAGGGATAACTTGACATGGAAAACCATAAGTTCCCATATTGGATACAAAATTCACTCAGGGCAACCGAGGCACATTCCAACGTGCTAATATAGACAGCACTCCTCTCGCACTTTGGATTTCGTCTTCCCCTAAACAAGGGAGGGTGGAACGAGAGCAGTGGTGTCCCGCATCCACACGTACGCGCACCCCTATCCAAGGGCGCGGGGGCACATTTCCCGGGAACCTCACAAGAGCCTTAAAAGAAAATTACATATTTTTTATCCTCTTACTTCTATTCACTTATCTTCAGCTGAACTTGTCGTCACTTATGGAAAGTACTTTGACCTTCTACCTCATCACTGGAATGCCTTCTACCTTTCCAATGACAGATTCATTCAAGATAAACTTACCCTATTTGTCTGGAATATCTATAGAGTCGTCCAAATCATTGATCCATTTTCTCCAAATGATCTTCAAGAACCTGAAGAACCAGTTGTTCCTTTCTCTTCTATTAATGATAAAATTCCAGAAACTCCTTCTTCTCAAGACTAGTCTTCTGAAGAAACTGTTAAGGATGTAGATGATCCAGAAGAAGAAGAAGAAGAAAATGATGCAGCTGATATAGAAGTAGAAGACAATGATGTTGTTGCTGAACAAAATGAAAAGATGGACACGGGCACTAAAGCTGCTATTGGTGATGAGACTATGTTATCTGATTCTCAATTAGCCTTCCAAATTCACCAAAGACAATAGGCTATCATCAAACAAGCACTTCAACAGCCAACAGGAAAGAAGATCATCTTTTAGACTCTTCTGAAGCAGAAATAGAAGTAGAAGTGACACATGAACCTGGAACTCCAACTGTTGAGCCATCTGCTGCACCATATGTACCTGCTCAACCTTCTACATCTCAAGCTCTAGCCTCTGAATTCCTAGAATTTCCAAATGGAACAAATGTGAATGAGAAGATGGATATCCTTCATATCCATCACCTTCACATGTTTACCATAGTCAAAGGTCTCTCTCATCTAGTTGAAGTCATACAAACTAAAATAGAATCAATACTTCCCAATCTTCGTAGCACTATAGCCACTGAAGTACATGTTGAAATAACTGTTGGTGCTCCAAGGGAAACCAATATTCATGACTGGGATGCCATCCTTGACTTTCAAAATGAGCATATAGAGAAGGTTGAGCGGGTTGAAACAGATAGACTTAAGGCCATTAAGGAGAAGAAGAAGCACATAGCAAGAGCAGAAGCATACAAGAAGGAGTGTCAGATATTGAGGAAGAGACTTGGTCTCAAAGGATTTTCTGAAGCTACATCTTCTGCTATCGCTACCAACAAAGAAGGAGCTCCTGTTAATGATATAGTCCAAAAAGACAGCACCACTTCTGGATCCTCAAGTCTTTAAGAAACATCTATAACTAAATAGTTTTTAATCTATATATGGTTTGTTTTCAACTATGAAACTGCTTCATAATAACATTTCTTGCAGGGACCAATCTCTAAAGTTCATAATTGAACTTAAACAGTTACTTACTTATTTTCTTGGTTGCTCTCTACTTAGTAATTAATGACTTTAAGTAAATATGAGGAGATTGTAGACACTTGCATGTTTAAAAAGATTTACTTAAAACCATTAAGTTAAAACAACTTGTTAATATTTGATTAAATCTTTAAGTTGTTTTACTTAGACTTTGTAGCAAGTCTAAATCTATTCGATGAACCTTCAGCAGATAGATAACCACTATTGTGTATACATCAGTTTCCTCCCAGACTTAGTTAAGTAGTTTTACTTAATTGAAATACCTTATTTGCTTAACCTTAGTCATCAGCAGCTATCAGTTGTTGCTGATACCACAGTGCCAACTATTAGCCGCTATGCCATCTTAACGTTTAAATCTCTATCTGCTGAAACACTATACACTGTTGGAATATTGCGTTAAGATATCTAGACTTTAAGTCTTAAGCTTTTGTTAAGAAAGATTACAAGCAATGTCTATGAAAAACTTGTGCCCTTTACTCTCAGTATATTTAATCATTATTGGCCAGCGCATTTCAAATATAGAACTATTCATATAAGACTTTTATGTCCATATTAAATTCTCTACAATATATCATATCTTCTAAAGCTAACCACTCTATTTATTATCTTATGCTAGGAGATATCATCTAATCATCTTGAAGATTTCTGAGCATTCAATGAAAGATCTTCATCATCATTTCGTCAAGAAATTCAAGATTTAACCTTACTCTCTCAAACGACTCCAAATTTCAAAGATCTCTATAAATAAGTTTTGAAGCAAGGTTTGAAGATATTATTGGTGGAAGACATATATAAATAAAGGATAGAGTAGTTGAAGCTATCATTCTTCGCTTACATGATATTCTTTCTTTGATTTGCTTCAACCCAGGACTGGACACTCAACATATTCCTTCCTGCAATTCTTTCCTTGATGTGTTCCAGTCCTTAAATACTTACTAGATATTCTTTCACTTCTTATATTAAGTGATCTTCTTTAAAACATTTTCTACTTAAACCTGTGTCAACAGCTGACACAAATTATTATTTTTATCAGCTGATAACTTATTCTTTCCGCTGCCAGTCTTGAAGGTTTTTAAAATAACCCTTAAAGTTTTTTTTAAAAGGCTATTCACCAAATCTAACCTTATTTTGTTGCAAACTGGATTTACAGTAATGCCTAGTATTTTTTTTTTGTATTGTTTGCTATTTTTTACTCTAATGTAATGATGTCCCACAACATTGGGGGGGGGGGGTTGCTGCGGAGAAGGGGTTGTAGATATTTTAGGTGGCTTGACACACCTATGTGTGAAAGAGGAAATCTAATTATCCGAGGTCTCCATAAAAGAGTGAAAAACAATGAAGCTAATATTGCAAGACAAAATTCAAAACAGAGGTGGATGTAGGGGTGTTGATTGTGTCTTGGTTCATCATTGCAATCTTGATGACTAGTAGTTAGGAAGTGGGATGTTTTGTCTGTATTTTTGTTGCATCAGTAAGTGGGGTGTTTTTTTTTTTTTTGGTGATGTTGTTATATCAGTAGAACATGGGTTATGTTGTATTATTTACCATTGTGGTTTGTTTGCCAATGCTAATAAATAATAATGGTATGCTTGTAAATTGTGTTATGTGTCTTGGTTTATCAATGTAATGTTGTTTTCTACTTTCGGTTAGGTTGCCAATAATGGTGTTTAAGCATCATCCTTTACCTAATATGTATAATAGTATTCTCTGTTCAAAGCAACAAAACCAAACATGGAGTTGAAATTACAAAGGCAATAAATAACATCTACATCCAAGTTGAACTGAAAACCAATAACCAAATCTGTTTTCTAGGCTTAAAAGCCACAAAAATATATAAGTACCTATTCTGTTTTCTAGGCTTAAAAGCCTAAAAAATATACAAGTACTAATACCAGTGTTTTCTAGGCTTTAAAGCCACAAAAATATATAAGTACCTATTTTGTTTTCTAGGCTTAAAAACCTAAAAAATATACAAGTATTAACCCCAGTGTTTTCTAGGCTTAAAAGCCACAAAAATATATAAGTACCTATTCTGTTTTCTAGGCTTAAAAGCCTGAAAAATATACAAGTACTAAACCAGTGTTTTCTAGGCTTTAAAGCCATAAAAATATATAAGTACCTATTTTGTTTTCTAGGCTTAAAAGCCTAAAAAATATACAAGTACTAACACCAGTGTTTTCTAGGCTTAAAAGCCACAAAAATATATAAGTACCTATTCTGTTTTCTAGGTTTAAAAGCCTAAAAAATATACAAGACTCTGTAACACCATAGTTAATCAAACATTACAACGAAAATGTCCAAATATATTGATGTTCCAACAACATTGCCTTTCTTATTCTTTCTTGCTTCCCTTTCCTTGGCAGCTCATTCCAACAAACCTTCGGTTGTTAAAATAGTTGATTCATTTAACATGAAGCTTGGAGTTTGGGATTGTGATCCACTAGATGGTTGTACTTGTGCTTGCGGACTTGTAATCTCAACATTTGAGCTTGGTTGAGAATTGCTTCCTTTGCCCATACCCCTGCCCCTTGCCTTGGCTTGAGTTGGAAGTTCCTAAAATTCCATATATCAAAACATGTCAACTCTATTCCCTAGGTTGAGAATGCTTTAAAAATACGAAAGTATAACAAAATTTACTTCAGTTGTAGGGTTAGAACTATTCCTGCCAGTGTGCTTCACAGCCACTTGCTCTGCCACTTCATAGTAAACATTGTTTGTCAATCATGAAAATGTAACCTGAAAATAAAAAAAAACTGATCAAAACTACTTTGAACTGGATTTCCAATTTCATTTACTACTTGAGCATTAATTTCCACCCGAAAAAAAAGTATCAATGTTAATTAAACACAAACTGTACAAATTAAATGAAGTTGTTAAAATAATACCAATTACTTATTTAATTGATGCCTAACGTGAGGGGTTAAACGATGCTTTATCAATGATGATCACTTTTGAAGTTGGGGGTTCAATGATGGGCTCGACCAAAGTTCAGATACTAATGACGCATTTACCTGTTTTTTTTTTTACTATTTTTGTGCCTCCCCCGTGGTAAAAGGATTCAGTCTACTTTTAAAAGAAGGTCGGACTGTACCCTCAAACTGTTATGGAGAAGAGTCTTCTTTGTCCTCGCAAACTTCTCAATAGCTACATTTCTCTTTTCTTCTCCGTCAACTTCCTTGTGACTTCTTCCTCTCCTTCTCCTAAACTCTTCGGAGTCCACCCGCTAGGTACTCTCTCTCTCTCAATTTCACACACACACACGCACTATTTGAGACAGTAATTTGGAGAAAAAATCTGTGGGTTTTGACAGATGAGAAGTACTTTGAATCGGAGGTAATCAAATGCAAGGACGGATCAAGTTCTTTCACCAGAGATCGTATCAACGACGAATTTTGCGATTGTGTTGATGGCACTGATGAACCTGGTGAGCACTCACTACTATTTCACTCTACTCTACAAATTGATCTATTATTGACTTTCCTAATTGAACTTTTCAATCAGTTTTTCGGAAATATGTTTATGAACGAATGCCTCTTTGATTTGGTCTATTTATTGCAGTTTCTCTTTAGTCTGGAGGTGAATTTTGTTTCATTCATAGTTATCAGTATCCTAGTTGATATGTATCTTACAATAAGTATAAAAACTTGGGTCATCGATACTTATCTTATGTGCAAATCCCATATGACGATCGTATCCTGACGATATTGTGTATATGTTAGGATACAATTACATTGTTGTTTTATAATTAGACTTGTACAAATAAAACAATATTATACATCTTAAAAATTCATTTTTTTTTTTTGACAAATTCATGATATAAAAAGTATCATTTTGTCCCCAAAGGATACGAGAGATGGCAAGGGCATTTGGGCAAAGACGTCAAGGTTTTTGGTTCTAATTCTCATTCGGTCCACACTTACCTATAAAAAAAGTATCATATTGAGCAATACTTCAGTGTAAATCAGTGAAAGCACATGGTTTGAGTCATAATTTACAAATATAATGGTTCTGATCATTATAATTTTGTGAAATGTTTACTGAATATAATTCCATCTACCTATAGTTCCTTGTCCTAAGTATACATTTCAAAATATCATATGGACTACGATACACATAACGTATCCCGATACGTATCATAAAAATAAAATTCCGATACACATAATGTATCCCGATATGTAATTACAGTTTCTCTTTCATTCAGTCTGGAATTGAATTTTGTTCATTCATATTATAAATTGTGGTGCTTGATTCTTAGTTGTTCTGTACTTGTGAATTGCGATGTTCGGAGTATTATATAATTGATCGCAAAATATATTAGCTTTCAATAGCAGTCATTGAGCACTGAGCAAATTTAAGATCTATAAACACTTCGGATTTTTGCTTTAGATTCGAAATATAGGACTTTTCGTTTTGGTACATTATTCCTAGTGAAATGATTTCGTGCATTCCCTTTCAATTATCAGTTTCTTGACTTTCTTCTTGTTCATGGTTGAGCCTATATGATCTTATTTTGCCAAATTTCGAATTTTTGTTGTTGTTTGTTCATTTTGGACGGTTTCCCCCTTTTCCATTTAGATAATCTTTATCCTTATTTGATGCCCTATGTAGAGAGGTTGTTTCTAAAAGTAAGTTTAGAATTTCCATTTCCTTGTTATTTGCCAAAAGACAAATTATGATATTAATTTTGTTATGATAAGTAAATATGTTATATACCAAAAGCGTCAAAGCAACATCCTTTCTACACTAGACATATACTCACTAATCAAGTGAAAAACTGTTGACAAATTCTACAAAAGAATATGTAGTAAATAGAGTCTTCAGCAACTTGGAACACCAAAAAAACAGAGTGCAAAGGAGGGTGCCTTTTAGCTGAAGCATGGATCCTTCCTCATTCTCAAACGCCCTTCTATTTCTCTCTCCCCCCCCCCAGTGTCCACATAACTGCTAAAGGATTAGGATATTAAATAAGTGATTGTGTAATAAAAGTAACTCTCAAAGGCAATTACCGGCTTCAAATGTGAGGAGGAGGATGTAAATCATTTGCTGCCACATTGCTTTATAGCTAGGGAGTTATGGAATTCCCTTTTCCTCTCTGCTCATGTTCCGTGGGCTATGCCTATTGATACGCTTCGGGGATAGCCTTCTTTTACCCGGAATATAAGGAGTGTTTTCTGGAAGTACGCCCATAGTTGTCAAAGGCGAGCGCCTTTGGTGCCTTAGGTGAGAGGCGAGGCGAGGCATTAGCGCCTCAAAGGGTCTTGGCGAGGCGATGAGCGACCGAAGACACAGGCGTACGCCTTTGGCGACTTTTCTTAAGGCGAGAGGCGCCAAAAAGTCGACGAAGGTACTCGTTGGGTTTTTTCTTGTACTTTTTTAGGTTCAGACAAGCGAAATCAGGTCAAATGTGGCCCAATTAAAACAGACACTTGATTAAAAAAATAAACAAAAGTTGGACTTGTCAAGGTAGCACAATTTGGTTTGACATGTACGGGCACACGAGTAAGCCGGCCCAAGGCAAATTGGATCTTGATTCGCACCCCCCCTGTGGGCGCGGGAGGGATAGTTCTTTCTATACAAGCTATCCAACACAAGGGAGCCTTTGTATATAAACCATTCAAACCTTTCATATTTTTCCAATGTGGGATAACTCACTTCCAACACTTCCAATGTCATACTTTAAGCCTCTATAACTTATTCATCCGAAATCCAAATTGGACAAATAAATATAGTTTTCTTATGTATTCATGCAGAAGAACATAGTTCCACAATTACCCTAGTCATTACATAAATGACTCAAATAAATTAGTGTCTCAAAGCCCTAATTTACTTCACTTAAAAACACTAGTTTTCCAACACTTAGTTTCATGTATTATGTTCACTTATAACATGTTTTGTTGATATTTGTTAAGTTATATACTTAAATGTATTTTTCCTTACTATTTTTTCCGTGAGCGCCTTTTTGGCGCCTTTTTAGCACCTCGCCTCTTGCCTCAAATTTGGACCTATTACCTTTTTGGCGCCTCTCGACTTTGACAACTATGAGTGCGCCCCTTCAGCTATTTGGTGGACCATCTGGAAAGAGAGGAACAAAAGGGCATTCGAGAATATTGAATCTGATATTGAAGGAATTAAAAAGGCTTTCTTTATGTATTTGAGATTCTGGTGCTTAACTGCTGATCCAACTTTAGAGGATCCTTTTTGTAACTAGGTTTGGGTCTTTTGGTTTGTAGTTTTGTTCATGTATACTCCCAGTGTACAAGGTCGCGTCTCTTTTTTTGACGTCATTTAATATTACTTATACCTTACTTATCAAAAAAAAAATCCTGTCTCAAATTTCTTCTCCACTATCTGTCCTAATGCCTTAGCGCTCCACATGTGGATGTGTCCAAGCTCCTCAAACCCACTTAATGCCGTTAACAACTCTTAACTGTAGCAGGAGCATCTCTCCATCAGCAACCTTCAAATTCTACGACCTTCTCCCTTGCAGTGAACGTAAAGTTCTTCATCAGTTATTCATTTGCATGTCACATTGGAAAATCTAAGCCTTAATTTATTTAAGGAATGACGTTCTCTTCTATATGCCTCACCATTGTTCCAAATGCAATTTTCCACCATTGTCTGTCATGCTTAGAAAGTCGTTAGCCATGGGAATGGGTCTTTCCAAGTTTTCATTATCTTGGCTCCAACAACCACCAATTGAGTCTTCTACTTCTGTCTTATTGTGGGTTACTATGAAATTAAGTTACAAAAACAAAAGATCGAAAGAAATGACCATACAAATGTGAGAAATGAATTTGATAGAGCTCCTTCTTTGGGATCTCACAATGTTTTTCAGCAGATAGGATATTAATAAATCCAGACAACTTGTTCTGTAACTGGGTTCCAGTTGGAAACTAAATGGATCTTCAATTTAATCCTAGGAGATCTGTTTGTTAGAATTTTATGTGTGGGAAATACAAATTGAAATTACAAAATGGAAAAACAAATCAAATATATGCCACCTTCATTTGACTAATGAGGTGACTGAAACTTGAGTTGAAGATAACTGATATCTCCTTGACTCATTATAAGTCAGCTGATTGAAGCTGGCTGATGTAGCTGATCGAAGATCTTTGATCACTAACTGAAGGTAGAAAGGTAGCTCAACTGAAGCTTGCAAGGGTAAGCTGCTTTAAGTTGGCTGAAGTGGACCGATTTCAGTCGGCTGGTGACGTGGTGGCTGAAGTTGAGTGATCCGAGGCTTGTGTGATATACACAATGTCCTTAAAACAGATTCGTCTCCTCTTGGGCTATATGTGCTTCAAAGGTTTTTTGGACGTCTGTCTTCCACGATAAAACGGAGAATCGGACAATCCTTTGCACTAAGGATTCCGACGAATCAAGTATGTACTCGAACTATATCACCAACGAGAACACGAGGCCAAAGAATGACGATAGCAATATGCAATGCATGGAGTGTTTAGGAGATTGTTCAAAACCATGTTTTACAATTGTGGAAAACGATCTTTATATGTAGGCCTATAGCAAGAACATTGTGATTACACAATTAATCAAAACCGTTTTTGATCTACCCATAATCAAACCCATTAAAAGCTGGTTATGAAAGCTAATTCATGTTGGAGTTACAGAATTCAAAAAGAACAATTGACAAAATGTGGGCTTGTGAGATGCGCTCGCATATGAGTTCAGTAGCCCGAAGGCTAATTGGACCTTGATTTGCACCCCTTGCGGGTGCGTGCGAGAGAGAGCCTCTATGCCATACATTAAAGCTGGTTATGAAAGGAGAATAAATCTGCTAATTCATGTTGGAGTTACTGAATTCAAAAAGAAAAAAATTGACAAAACATGGACTTGTCTGGGACGCGCTCGCATACGAGTTCAGTATCTCGAAGGCTAATCGGACCTTGATTTGCATCCCTGTGCGGGTGCGTGCGAGAGAGAGCCTCTATGTAATACATTAAAGCTGGTTATGGTTATGAGAGCAGAATAAATCTGCGAATTAATGTTGGAGTTATAGAATTCAAAAGGAAAAATTGAAAATATGTGGGCTTGTCTGAGATGTGCTCCCATACGAGTTTAGTTGCCCGAAGGCTAATCGGTCCTCAATTTGCACCCACCCTGCTGGTGCACGTGAGAGAGAGCCTCTATGCCATTCGAGTTTGCCTCTTACATAAAAAGTGCTTGTATTTAAACCACCCAAGCCTTTGTTATTTTTCTAATATGAGACAATCCACTTCCAACATCATACTTTAAGCCTTAATATCTTATTATCCAAACACCAAATTGGACAAATTAATATATGGTTTCGATGTTCTCATAGAGTAGAACACAATTCTACAATTACCCTTTGTCATCACACAAATCACTCATAAAGAAATTCATGCCTCAAGTTGCACAATATCCTTCACATTTACACTAATTTTCCAACACTATTGTTGTTACTATTATTTAGAATTTGAAATTTTGTCCTCTCAAGGATTGAAGGGGCTATGGAACGAGGCAAAGGGAGTTGATGATGCGAAAATTAATTAAGAGGATGGTGATGGCTGAAGCCCAGACGTTGAATGATGGTAAGCCGAGATCGAGAGAGAGGCGGCAATGGGCTGTTGAACACGAAGGCAATGCAAGGTGATTTTAAATTTTCTTCTTTTGGTTTCCTCCCAAACTTTGAATGGTGTTAAGTGGGTTGGGAAGCTCGGACATGCGGCCAGCGATAGAAGACAGACAGGGAGGAGTACCAAAACTTGGGACAGTGGATTTGAAGCCAGCAATTAGCTTTTTAGTTGTTATGTTTGACTTTTCAAAATAGAACTCTTCAAATTGGACAGAGAGTGTTTATTTATTGGAGTCCACAGCACACTTTCTCTTGAAAATGAAAGTTGTTCCAAGTTGTGGACCAGAAAAAGATTATATGTGAGTAAGGACCAGAAAATGGTCTGATTTCTTCTAGAAAACCAACAAACTTCAGCCTTAAAAGGCAGGGACGGGGTGATTACCTCTTCTTTTTTCTTTTGTGTGTGCACATGTGTGCTTACTCTCTGTGCTCTACTGTAACCTATATGATGTCTATTGCCCACTAAATTTTGTTATTGTTTATAAATTATGTGGCTTAAAGATATTCATTGTATACGAGCGAGTCACCGTCTTCGTTATTTGATTTGTAGGAACTTCAGCTTGCCCAGCCGGTAAGTTCTATTGCGGAAACGTTGGAAGTACACCTCGGTTTTTGTTCTCTTCTCGGGTAAACGACCATATTTGTGGTATGTATTTATCACTATAATCGTTAGCCTTTTCTTTTCTTATGCCAAGTTATTGAAGCAAAGCTTCTTTTGGTACATACATGTATTTGTTCGTCCAACTTTTCACTTAACTGCCAAAAATTTCTGATTTGGGATATTATCCTTATTTATATATTTAATCACTTAGGTTTGATCAGTGACATACCTATTACATGTGGTGTGGGTAACTTCATGATGCCCTCTCGACCCCAAAGGGTGGGAGAGATGGCAAGGGGCAAAGACTTTGAGGTCCTTGGTTCTAATCCCCATAATAACAAGGGGTTACACTTACCTATCAAAAAAAAAAAAAAGTCGTGCCCTCTCTTGTAAGTTATGGGGCCTATATTGGCGTGCAATTCTTATTAGTGCACAGCTGAAATAGTTTGAGCCTACAAGGGAGACCCACTTGTAGAATCATGTTCTGCAGCTGCACTTGCTGCAGCTCACCCTTGGCAAGATTGTCTGCTTGACTTGATGGGTATATGCTTTGAGATATGTTAATATATTGTATGGCCTTGTCATCCCTGATTTCTTACAATTGTATGGCCTTGTCATCCCTGATTTCTTACAATCATTCTAGTCTAGTATATTATCCTTGAATTGTGTTAACTGGTTAATCCCACTTTTCCTAAAGGATGTCAAGAAACAGGAATCCACTTGTAAAAGTTAACAATAACTTTCATTCTTGTTTGTGATTGAATAATCAAAGAATGAAAAAGAAAGTAGTTGAGGAAAGAAAGAGTTCACTTGGAAAGAAAGAGGGAGAGAAATACACGGCTTATCTTGTAGTCTATATTAACCTTTGAACTTTGCGTAGTATATATACATATATACAATATACCTCAGCCAGTGCATAGCAAGCCCATCAACCCATACACTGATTCTAATAACACTCTCCCTCAAGTTGGAACATACAGATTTATGCCTAACCCAACTTGTTACAACTATAAACTGCCGTCGCTCGAGTAACACCCTTAGTAAATAAATCAGCAAGTTGTTCTCCCGTGCGCACATATTAAGTAGAAATTAGCTTCTGTTAAATCTTCTCTCGCACGAACTGACAGTCAACCTTTATATGTTTTGTTCTCGTGGAAAATCAGATTCGTGGAGATATTATGCACAGCGGCCCGGTTATCACACCATAACATCATGAGGAAAGCAACAGTAAAACCTATCTCTTCCATTAGCTGTTGTATCCACATAAGTTCACACGTTGTCTGATCGATTGCACAATAGTTAGATATTGCACTAGACCTTGTCACCACACTTTGTTTCTTGCTCCTCTAAGAAACTAAATTTACCACTAGGCCTATCAATTGTGACTCAGAACTCGGGAACCCACCCGACATTTACCAAATCCAGCCCGACCTGTTAATTTTCGGGTTAAAAATGGGTTACCCATAACACCCCAATAAAATTCACAAGGAAAAAAAAAATCAGGATCGGGATAAAGAGATTGGAAAACAAATGCTATAAATTGAAAAGAACTGTTCTAATCCCTTAAAAGTTTTAATCAATCCAATCAACCACACAAGTGAAAATAATATTCAATGTTCATCGTAGTAAAACTTAAGAACGGCTCATAGGCCGGACTTGAGAAACGAGGTTTGTTAGTTGTCGCCGGAAGTGGACTTCCGACTCTTTGTTCACCAAAAATTCAAAAAAATTTCTCACAGTTAACATCAAACCCAATCGAAATTTTGGAAACGCTGGCAAGATCAAGTCGAATGGCATCAAAACCAACCATCATCACCGGATCTGGTGGGGGGTTAGATGACAAATCTACTAATGTCCGTTGTAGATATCGTGGTAGGCTTGCGGATGCAATCATTGCTGGAGAAGAACTCGTCGTCGCCGGTGAAGAAAGGGTGGTGGCGGCGCTAACGGAAGAGGTAGTGGGTCGATGATGGTGGTATGGAGGTAAGGACCGTGAGTTTGTTATTGTGTGTGCGCACTCCGGTAAAGAAAACGGAAAAGACTGAAGTGAGGGCGGTTTATGAGAGAGAGATAAAGAGGGGGAGTAGGTAGGTGAAGTGGGTCTCTGCGTTATGTCATGTGACATTGAGATTGTTTGGTTTTATATGAATTTAATTCCACAACGCACATAACAGTCCCGTCCCTCCCCCTTCCCCAGGCAACCCTATTTAACCCAACCCAATTTAACCTAATAGTATACGGGTTGTAATCCGCTTTAACCCGTTACCCGTCCTAACCCGACCCAACCCATCCAATTGGCAGCCTATTTACCACTAACAAAGTACCCTGTAGTTGATCTTCTATCACTCGGTGACCCTACTCAATCAACATCCGAAAATGGCTTAACCTGCATATGCCCCATGATCTGCATACAAGATACCGGGTACTCGGGCATATACCTTGAGAGGTCCTTGGTTCCAATCCCCATACCCACAAGGGGTCACACTTACCTATAAAAAAAAAGAAAGAAAGAAGAAAGATACCGCTCAGGACACGCCTTTCAAATAAGTCAATACGAATCAATGCATTCTAGTGAGTAGTAGTAAGGAGTCGCCATGAATTGACTTACTACTTTTAATGGAAAAAGCAATGCCAGGATGAATCAGTGCAAGATAATTTAATATTCTAACCAATCTCCGGTATCGCTTCGGATCTTCAAACACATTCCCTTCACTAGCTACAAGCTTTTCAGTCGAATCCATTGAAGTGTCACATGGTTTTACTCCACGGAACTCGGGTTTTTCATGCAAGTTGAGAACACACATACACACACACATATATATATATATATATATATATATATATATATATATATATATATATATATATATATATATATATAATTTTTATTTTGATAAGAATAATATAAACTGGCTTCAAATCAGGTGACTCGTCCTATGTATACATGGGGTATACAAGTGAAAACACTACCTACTAGATATGCATGCTATCCACAAACTCTACAAAAGGGTTTACACCATGTGCTATCGACTAGTGACTCCAAAAGTGTAGAGTCTGCAGATTCAGCTCCTTAATCCCCACTATACTCCTCTGTATTATTGAACATTCTAGAATTTCTTTCCCTTCAGATAGACCAACAAACCACCAACGTAGCAACTTCCCAAAAGTGAGTCCTCCTCCGTTTACGTAGGGACCAGCATCTCAACATAACCTTTGTTAGGCATCACCCAAACTACCTGAAACAAATTTAAGACAGTCCCAGAACACCCTAGTTACTGGACTGTGCAACAGCAAATGATTAATGCTTACGCTATCATTCGTACACATGCAGTACCAATTTACATAAATATTCCTTCTGCGTCGGAGATTATCACCTGGTAGCAAAGCTTCATTTGCAGCTTCCCACATGAAGAATCCAACCTTTGTTGGAGCCTACGACATCCACACATTCTTCCAAGGGAACAGAACATTAGTGCCTAAAATCTTTTGGTAAAAAAGATGTAACTGAGAATTTTCTGATCTTCCCATCCCCCCATACCACGTAATCATCACAATTCCTATCCACCTTCTGATCATATAGCAGCTCAAAGAAACACCCTATAGAATCCAGTTCCCAATCCTGAGAGTTCCTTCTAAAAAAGGGATTCCACGTAACATTATCACCCATGAAGTTCAAAACAGAACTTACAGTCGAATCCTTATCCATCGGAAAGCCCTCAGAAGCTCCAAATCCCCACACCATTTAACGCTCCAGAATCTAACCGTATTCCCATTACCCACTTCATAATGTATAAACCTCTTCATTATAGTCCACCTCAATCTGATACCTTTCCACACCCCAACACCATAAGTGGTATGAAACTCAATAGGAGACCACAGATGATCACCTACACCAAATTTACTTGTCACGATCTTCTTCCAAAGGGTTTCTTTTTCACGCAAATATCTCCACAGCCATTTACCCATTATAGCCACGTTAAACAACTTGTGTTTTTTGATCCCTAACCCACCACTTCTCACATTTGAGCACACCACTTCCCATCTAATCATAACTTTTCATCCCTTTGCACACAGACTTTAGTTTAGCAAACATAGACATAAAATACTTAGGCAAGCTAGAAAGGGTGCTCTTAATAAGGGCCAATCTACCTCCCTTTGACATATGCTTTTTTTCCACCCCGCATGCTTGCGCTCGAACCTCGCTATAATCGGATTACAAATCTCTTTATTCCTGGAATTGGCCCCAGGGGGAGAACGAGATAGGATGTTGGAAGAGAACCAACCCTACACCCAAAAAAAGCAACCAAGTCATCCACGTCAACCACCTCACCTACGACATATAACACTCTTTAAGGATATTAATCTTCAACCCTGAAGCCACCTGGAAGAAAAGAAGAATCATCTATAAAAAGTCCAACTGAGTAGTCTTAGGCTGTGTTTGTTACTGCGTTTTGGCCAAAAACGTGGTCCAAATCGCAGTGTTTTCCTTCCCATTGTGTTTCAATCAAGTGTATTAGAACGCCGCTTTTTCCAAAACGGTGCTTCATTTAAAACACTAGATTTTCTAGCTTTTTGTGAAACGCTGCCTCAAAAACGCTTGCGGGAGGTTGAGGGACGAAAATATCCACAGAGGAATATTCACAAAGAGATTTATAGTGTGAACATTCCCAACAGGTCCAAACTGTGGAAAGTTACCCACCAAGTGAATCTGGACCAAAAACACTGGTTACACAGCACCAAAACCAACCTATATCTGAAGCACATCAGAAAATACTTGAAATTGCTGTTTTAACAGTCCACAAATTTTAAAATACAGCCAGCGACAAACCAAATTAAAATCCGCAATCAACCAGTCATAGAAACCTTAAAACTATCTCACATAGAGTATGGGCAAGAAATTCTGACAAATCCCCCGCAAAAATTTGACCGGAAAATCTTCCACATTCCGGCGATGGAGGTGCGTGATGTCAGAGCTCAGACACGAATGACAGCGATTGATGACGCGTGAAAGCTTCGTTCTTTACGGCGATAGTGGCTGTGCTCTCGTCTGCTCAGTTCGAACACTCCCATGCCTTCAAATCATTCACAAGATCCCTTTTGCTTGACTGAAATCCTAGCAGATCATGCTGTAGGTCTGAATTTACATTGCTGATGTCAGCGGGGCGTGGGACTGACGCCTGTGTGTTGTTTTTTTTCAATGCAATTAGCTTTGATACCATGTGATTAAATGATCAAAGATTGAAAAAGTAAGTGTAGAGGAAAGAAATAATTCACTTGGTAAGAAGAGGGAGAGAAATACACAGCTTATCTTGTTTCTTTATTCACCTCTCGTCTAAATACTAGCAGAGTATATGTATACTATATACCTCGAACCTATACATAGCAAGCCCATTTATTCGTAGACTATGATTCTCATAACATTGTTCATACGTGCCATTCTTTTCTAATACTGTAAATTTAAGCAATGAGCAAAATCTTTAAAGCAGCTGTTGTGTATTTACTGGTGGGTACTCTTGACAATTGAAAATGTTTTACCCTTTGGAATACTTTTTTGAGTGTAGTTTTCTACTAAAAAATGGGATCTTGAGAGGGAACTCAGAAATTGGAATAAAAGAATGCATGGAAATGTTGGCTCCATCCAGTGGTAGATATAAGTTAAAATGGCAAAAACATTTATTTAGGTGTCTTTGCCAATTTATTCATGTTTTTTTGTAGATTGTTGTGATGGGAGTGACGAGTATGATGGCCGGATCACTTGTCCTAATACATGTGTAATGGGTGGAAATATTGCATACAAGAAAATCAATTATGGTTTGAGAATCAGTGACCACAGTTCTGTTGGTACCAAACCTAGGACAAATGGACTTGATGGGGACGACTCACTCCAGAAACTTCAAGGTAATCACTTACTAAGACAGTTTTTATGCAGTTGGTAAACATGACAATAATGACATGGGATCGGTGATTCCAGGCTTGAAGGTTGTGACGATAATACAGGTGGTTCTCATCACTGTGATGGTAGCATCTTTTTGCTTAATTCGTCGGCGTGTCAAGTCTAGAAGAAGACACTCTCGTTGACCATATTTACCTCCAGTACTCTACTTAGATCTTGGTTGTCTGCATGATTGATCTTTTTTTGCCTCTATTTGGGATCATTCATCCTTCTAGTGGCTTTTTGCATGATGTTTAGTACTCTCTCCGTTCTTAATTATATGTTATGTGGAATAATTATCGGTCGGTACACTTTTGTAAAATTATAACCGCTTCACTGTACTATTTTTATTCAACAAGTAAAGTACTTTTTTCATAAATTTGTTCCAAAATGCCCTCTCTGCCATTCTCGGTGAATTCAGACTTCTGCACTTTCTCTCTTTCTTTCACTTTTCTGCATTTATGAATTACTATTGACTAATCAATGAAAGAAAATAACATTCAGGTCATTAACACAGACAGAGACTTCCACTTGTTTGCCGAGCCTCAGTGAGGCATTCAACTCTGAATATTATTATACAAAACTTTCTTCAACACTTTGAACTGAAGGACAGAAATCCATATATTATATTTGAACCAAATGATCAAAACCTGCTCATATCATTCATTGATTTGCATAAATAAAATTTATATAGCTTCATCATCATGTGAATGTGGATCTCAATCTGGAGCGCGGTATCCATACCCGTCTACCCTCAATCAAGCTAAATTTGTTTTGATGAAGCTTTCTGGTGTCCATGACTACCGTTTATGGGAAAGTGTCCATGAATATTATTATTTGCCGAGCTTTAGTTGGAGCCTTCGATGCGGGCATCGTTTATTTACGGAGTCGTCGATGTGGGCGTCAGAATCTTTGATGTGGGCGTCGTTCATTGTCGGAGTCTTCGATATGGGCGTCAGAATCTTTGATTTTGTAGTGGATGAACCAACTTGGGTTGTGATGAACTTGTGAAAAGAATGGATAATAAAGCCGAACAAAGTCAGTTTATGTTATGTTTGTTCATTAATCTCATCAATAGAGCTGTCAAATAGGGCAAAAGCCCGCGGGCATGCCCGCCCTGCCACCCATTAGGGGTGGGTTGGGTTGATGTATTAGATACCCGTTTGAAAAACGGGCTTTCGTGTGGGCTTTGCTGGGCGGGCTGCGAGCTGCTCGCACTTTCTTAATTTTACATTGCAAATGCACTTTGGCAATTGACAACAGTGACCACTACCAGTGAGTATAGCCTAAACTTCTTACTTCCCACACAGCCCAATCCAAACCTCAAGCCCATTCCATAATTCCATTTGACCATTTACATCTAATTAGAGTTAGGGACCTTAGGGTTAGGGTTAGTATAAATATATTCTCACAGTCTCACTCTCTCTCTCTCTTTCGCTCACGTAGTCACATGAGTACACGACTCACACAGACATTACGCACGTGCCGGCGATTACGTCGCCTCCTTGGCTCCGGCTCCGACTCTCATCTCTCTTTCATCTCATGTTCTCACACAGATAGTACGCACGGGCCGACAATTACGCCGCCTCCTTGGCTCCGGCTCCGGCTCTCATCTCTCTTTCATCTCACGCTCTCTCTCTCTCTCTCATCTCACGCCGTTTTCGTCTTTGGCTCTTCGCCAATCGTCGTCATCGTTGTCATCGTTTTCATCTTCTTCGCCATCTACGGGTTTCCTGATTCCTCTCTCTCCTTCGTCTCTGCTCATTCTAATAATAGCTTTGCCGCTTCCGTCTCCGCTCCTCCAGCTTCGCCAATCGCCGCCATCGTTCCTCTCTCTCCCTTTCCTGCTTCCAGCCTTCCAGATCCCGGCGGCTCTCCTCCACAACCTCAGTCCTCAGTCTCTGACCTCACTTCTCAATCGATACCTGCTATTGCTATGGAGTCCCAACATTATCAATTGCTAGTTTGCTACTTGAAAGCCAATAGTGAATCGATACATTCATTTGTTGTGGTTGTGACATACTGTGATACTTCTGTTTCTATATTGCTATTAAATTTAATATTGGTATTATATTAGTATATAATTAATTGGTATATTGGTATTATATTGGTATATAATTAATTGGTATATTGGTATTATATTGGTATATAATTAATTACGGAGTAGTATATTGGTATTATATTGATATATAATTAATTGGTTTATTTGTCAAAAATCCAAATCTATTTTAAATTCAAATAATTGATAATAAATTAAAAAAATTAAATAAACCTATTTTTTGCGGGTTTGCCTGTTTTGTCTGCAGGCTTATGCGGGGTGGGTTGGGCTAGGGGTTGTTAGGATCGTTATGTTTGTGGGTTTTTCCCGTCCCGCCCCGTTTTGCAGCGGGCTTTTTGGGCCCGCGGGCAAACCCGCCCCGCAGGCCCGTTTTGACAACTCTAAGTTCAATTAGACTTGGTATTAGGATTGTTCAGAGTAAACTTCTGAACTTAGTGGTTCAAATGTTGGTTTATGCCTTAAATACAAATCTATTTCTTCATATATCATTATTTATTATTTATTTATTATGTATTATTTGTTTATTCATAGTAATGCATTCTAAAGCCCTTAGAATAAATATGTTATACTTAAATATCGCTCGTCGAGTATTATTATTAATAAGGGTAATAATAATAAATGAATGCTAGTATGTGTTGAGATTCATATATTTGATATCAGTCTACACATGGGTGCATGCTAGATGTAACATCGTACTTGATTGACCTGCATGAGAATGCTACGTAGATCGTTACGTGAGTGTCATAAACGATTATCATAGTGACAAATGTGTTCGTGGTCCTTTGACTTGAAGTCATTGTATACCCTAGATGATGATTCATATATTTTGATACCGATAAACGTCATTCTGTAATAAGGTGATTATAACGTCAGATATTGGATATGCCACGAATCATGCTAGCGGATATGACGATATAGATAGAATTTGTCACTTCTACATAACATGAGTATAATTTTTATGAGTCCCTTGATAAGTGAGACTTAAGTAAATGTATGGCCATAGTCAAATAAATCAATATGAGATATTTAGTTTATTTGTTTAGTATATAAGTCTATTTGGAGATCAAGAAACCTAGACTAAACTATAACAAAGATGACACGTTCTATGTCTTGTGTTTAATCAAATATTTGGACAAAAGGACAAGAACTATTTTGCCACAATCAGTTTTGTGTAATCACTGATAATTCCTATTACTTGGGTAACAATGATATATTTCTAGATGCCGCTCAGTGTTTATAATTAATTATATATGTGATATATAATAATTAATTATTTCCAACTTAATTTAGGAACCTATTGGGTCACACACTTAGAATGAATTTGACTTAAATTTATTTAGGTCATTAATTAGATTAATGAGCTTAATTAAAATAAAGTGAAAATATAAACCAAAACATATATAGTCCTAGTTAGACTACGACTATATGTATGGCCGGCTCCCCTCCCTTAATTGTATATATAGGGGTCTTTTGATTATCAAAACTAACTAGCTTGCTCAAAAATAATTTAGTCTTTGGTGAAATACTAAATTTGTAGAGAGAAAAATTAAGGATTGGTTCTTCGTTAGATGAAGGGTTTCCTATTTTGATCTAACAATTTCCTAGCACATAATTGTTGAATTAATCATGTCCAATCCATTTGTGTGGATACCATCAGAAGCCGTGCAAATCGTTTGTTGCGATCATCGTGATTCAAGCGTGGTAAGTATTCGGGTAAGCATTCTAAATCTAATTTATATAATTGGCATGGATCGTGGTAGTATTTTGAAATTAAAGTTTTGTTATTCTGCCCTGTTAATTTCGATTAAAATTCAACATAAAAGTGGTAAATTTTAGGTTGAAATGTCTAGTATGTGAATATAAAAATTGTAGACTTTTGGAGTTGTGAGGAATAATTGATGAATTTAGCAAGATTGTCGCACATAAGTTAATAAGCGGTACTTGAATCATGTTGGGTTATAAGTGGTATAATCGATAGAAAGAATGTTGAACGTTATTAGAATGTTATTATTTGGGATTTAGTGAATTGGATTGTGTTCAATGGTTGTAAGGGATCTATAAGTGTTAAATCCAGAAGATTTGTAACATAACAATACATGAGTATCGATAACGTTAAGCATGTTGTCTCTACGAATGGTCCAAGTCCTACTGTGGTGTGATTGTTCTCAGTGTAGCTGAAGGACAATCTTATGATGTGAATAACCTTGTAGGTGTGCTATAGAAAGCTTGATGACAAGCAAAAGTTAGTAAGTTACAAATGGGTTGTACCGTATACTTGAATAATTCCAAGTTTATCGATGTAATACTTGGAATAGCATGAGACATTATTTGGTAATATGAGATTATCCCTCTTAGTTGAACTAGTTGTACTACCACATAACTTACTTGAACTTTACTTATGAGCTAATAACATGGTTGTTGGATTGTAATTGCCATTTGGTACTCATGAATTTACTCCACAACTCATTATGTGTTATGAGTGGTAATTGTAACAATTTTATGTGAATGAATCACTACAAGATGAGTTTAGTTCATAGCTCATCAAAGATATGAGTGTTTATTTTAATAGTCATGGAATAGTCCAACATGATAGCAATAGTGGCATGGCTAGAATCAGAACACCAAAGAAATGATATGTGTATAACAACCTAAGAATAAGCATGAAAACAATCACCCAAGGGGTTTAGGACTACCTCTCATTGCCCCAGGGTAGAGAGCAAGGAGGTTAGCAATGGAGTCCTATTCGAACCTAACCCTTCTATTATTGACAACAAATTTCATAGCAATATCACCTATTACACTATGTAAAGGTGTAGGGGCGCTCTTGACAAGGTGGTCAAGTCATTAGAGATATTCAACGTCCAATTTTCCCGTGAGATCGCTATACATTTGAGTATAATCGATAGATAGGTCCCATATATTTTAATCATGCTCAAGAAAGTTTGGCATTTCATTCCGTATCACCACAACGAGATACTAAGAGGTTTGGCAAAAAGGGGAAACTTTCACTGAGGTTCATTGGTATGTTTGAAGTCGTGGAGAGGATTGGATCTTAGGATTATAGAGTGGCACTACCACCTTCTTTGTCAGATATTCATAACGTCTTCCATGTTTCTATGCTTCGGAAGTATGTGAAGGATGAGTTGTCATGCCCCAAACATGCCCTAACTAGGCCCCGATTCGGTATGCAAACCCAACCAACCAATACATACATACAATAGGAAAGATTTAATATTAAACAACTTTTTTGAAAATACTTCACTTAAAATAAAACGGAGTCATACATCAAATTGTCTTACACCATAAAACTCAAGTTAGTAATTTACAAGATTCAAAAGGATTATATACAACACCAAGAAGACTACATGTATGTTATCAGCAAGCAAAAGAAACTACTGAAATACGGAAGCTACCCCAAAAGACTTCACCCAATCTAGCACTTCGTAGGCCGCTGATGCTCAATGCTTCGTTTGGCTTTGATCTAAGAAAAACAAATAGGATGGGGTGAGTCGAAACTCAGCAGGGTTCAGGTGTACTTATATATGCCATGCGTCTATGTATCATAAGAATATGGCATGAGAAGTAGCGATGCGTGCAGTTCAATATAAATACTCAAACTAATTAACCACAAGTATTCATGTAACAAATATGAATTCATAAGCTGTGGAGGTATGTTTATTCTCTTCGAGATTGTCGGGGACTCTTAGGCGGCTTTACCTTGCAGCATGTTTTTCAGGAGCAGAATATGGTGGCTGATCGGTTAGCTGCTTTTGAACACGAGCATGAGAGCCAAATTGTTTTTTTTCGGATTATTTATTATTATCTATAATCGTTAAAAGGGCTTTGGCCTTTGATGCTTCTGGTTTACATAGTTTTAGAAAATAGGTGTCTTTCCTTTGTGTTTCCGTTTCAAAGGTTAGTCTCCTTGCTCCCGTTATTTCGGGTGGCTGGTTGTCCCCCTTTAGTTTGTATTCTTCTTTATTTATGTTATCTCGCAGGTGCCGCCATGCTTTCCTATATATATATATATATATATATATATATATATGAATTCATAAGTGACCCATTAATCACTCAAGTAGTATACCGGATTGAGATACATCTTCAATCAACCACAAACCCCATAACTCCTCTTGATATCTTGACCATGATCTAATAGTATTATCTCGGGAATTCCGTTACGAGGACAAGTCCTTACAACCCCGACAGTCGAAACCTACAAAGCTACTACCCAAAATACAAGGTAGCCTTAAATAACCTTAGTCATGGCCGTGACTAAGGGGGTTGAGCCCAATCAAAAGGGCGCTGTCAAATATATCTATGACAATGTTACTTTTGCTAAAGCCCAATTTCAAGCTTCCCATCCAGAGCAGTTGCAGCAAACAAGAGGAGCCTCTTTATCACAACAAGTAGGAACCTCACAGCCAGTTGCCCTAGTTGAACCTATTTAGTCTATTCCTATTATGGTTGATCCATCTCCAGCCGTTTCTTCTGTTGTTCTACCTATTGAAGCTCCCGATGTTCATCTTCTTCCAACAGAAGTTCCTTCGGCTGTTAATCCTACCGAAGACCTTACAGCTAAAACAACTATGCTCACAGTCCCAACTGCTACTCCCCTCCTTGCTACTTCACCAACTGAAGCAGTTGTCCGATGATCCACTAGCTGCTGCTGACCAAGTCCTACCTACTGATCATTCTAATGATGTAAACCAAGCTGATCCTGAGGATGCCACTGTTAGCAATTCCTCTTCTGATTCTAGCAGTTATGATCCTATTGTCTCTCCAATTCTAAGGATGGCCCACAAGCGGCAGAAACAACAAAAGGTTATAGTTAGTCAAACCTTTTATCATCCAACTGGCAAGAAGACAGTGTTTATGGATGAATCTTCAGAAGCTAAAGCTGATATCGATCAACTTGTTGAAGAACCAGTTATTCTTTCTCCTGCTGCTGCCCCTTCAGCTGTTGCTGTCTCTTCTTCCACTCAAATGTTTGTGCCAGTAAATGATGCACCTCCTTATGACTTCCCTCCTGCAACTGACACCAATGCGCAGCTTGATGCTCTGCACATCCATCACCTTCATGTTAATGGAATTCTTAAGTGCATGTCCCGTCAACTCAATGACCTGCAAATTTGGATGGATTCTCTCCTACCCAACTTTCGAAACACACTCTTTACGGAAGTATAGGTTGTCATTGACGATGGTGCTCCAAGAAAAACTACTGCTGATGACTGGAATACCATTATGGCTTATCAAGGGAAGTGTGTAAAGAGGGTCGAAAGTATTGAAGCTGTCATATTTAAAGCCCTTCAAGAGGAGAGGGTTCGGAGAGCAAGAGCTGATGCGTACTTGGTTGAACTCAAAGAGCTACAGAGACGAGTTGGAATCAAAGATTTTGAGGCTAATACTGAAGAGGATGCAGTTACTGCTGAACCTGTTACTGTTGC
Organism: Codonopsis lanceolata; assembly: GCA_013146195.2. Taxonomy (NCBI): domain Eukaryota; kingdom Viridiplantae; phylum Streptophyta; class Magnoliopsida; order Asterales; family Campanulaceae; genus Codonopsis; species Codonopsis lanceolata. The sequence goes on from CM028381.1 coordinate 60,597,955, forward strand.
TAAAAACGAAGATGGTGCAGCTGAAGCCAACACTGCTGATATTGCTACCAACCTCCCTGAAACAGATACAGCCCAGACATGAAGCTCAAAATGATCCACAAGTTTTTAAGAAACATCTGCTACATTCTAAACTACTTATCTCTCTACTATTATTTGGTTTTGGGTTTCTTAAAAACTTACATTGAGTTATATTATATCTTGCTATTTCTAACATCTTTTGCATGGATGAATTTCCAAGTTCTAAACTGAACTTTGAAATTACTTTAAATTGTTCATTTATTGCTCTCTGCTTATAGTGAATGACTTTAAGTAAACATGAGGAGATTGTTGGATTATGTATGATTTACTTAAAACCATTAAATTAGATAACTTAAGCAAACCTCGTTTTTCTTTTAAATCATAAACTCTTTCAACTGCCTACTTCTTTCAAAAATAGCTTTCGGCTAACACATCTACAAATAAATATTATTTCGCTATTTGTTCAAACATGATATGTCTAACTCTTTCCTTATTATCCTACGGACAAGATGCCTATGATCTTGGAAACAGATACTCTCATCCGATTTGATTGGATTTCAAATTCAAGTCTTGCCACCAATGGTTTAAATCTCAAGCAACTCTATATAAAGACCTTGGAAGCAATAGTTTGAAGACAAATAAAGCATTTATACTATCTCAAGCAGAATTCTCATTTGAAGTGCCTCAGTTAAAACATTAGCTAGACAATTTTTTGATTTCTATTTATTTTTAGTTCTTTGTTTTGACAATCATTGTTTAGATATTCCTTTTTCTTTCATATTCATTAAAGAATAATTTGATTGTCTCACGAGTGTGATTAACTTTCAATCATATTCCCTAAACACTGGTCATTGTTGTGCACTAATCCATTAGTGATCACTTCGATTATTAATAATATTAGTACACTTCAAAAATCTAAGTTTGACCAACTTGATAGTGGACGTAACAGTTTATACTATGAACCACTTCAACTACCTTGTTGTTTACTCATCAGCTCTTACAAACTGTTCTAACACTTAAGCAGTCTTAATCTACTTAAGTGTTAGCCAGTCCATTTCATAAGTTGTTAACTTACCTATTTTATAAATTGTTTTTCAATTCTTTCTTATAACTTGTGATCTTTTCAAAACATCAAGTTGTGTCAGTCTACTGACCAAGTTTCTCCTTCCAACTGATAGGGTTAGTTACTTAAAACCATCAGCCAGTTGACACTATCAACTGCCTGACAAAAGTTGTATTCACCCCCCCCCCTTAACCTTATTTGTTGCCAACTATACTTACAATAACCTTGGTTTGCTATTAGCCCGAGTAGGTTCTTGGTAGTCAATGTATCTCTCACAAGTATCAATGGCACAAAATGGATTGCCACTTATGTATTACAGGAGCAACACAGCAGCACTTGCTCTATAACATATCTTATTTTATGTGATTTATTACGAGCACTTATGTGACACCAATATGTAACATGTAACATGAGAACTATGTGCCTATGATTGAGATTGATTGTGTAACTTGATATATTATGATGATATCTTGTTTTATCTGATGTCGAGCATTATGTCATGACATGTAGATTGCATTTTGGTAACTTACTACGTCTATATGACTTACCTTGTTTCTTATTCAATTGTTTTCTTTAGATCTGAGTCAGCTCGGTGGCTCCTTTTGAAGATGTCGTGTCCGCGCTAGATAGCAAAGGTTTTTTGGAAGGCTGTTGTTTTGGGATCTTTTGATAGATAGACTTTTCATTTTGGCAAGGACGTTTGAGAAAGCAAGTAATATAAACTTAACTTGGAAACTTGTTTATGTACTTGATATTGTACTTGTACTTATGTTGTATTTTTTTGAGTGCTGACATGTGTTTGTCAAACCTTATATATTGTTGTTGGTTCTAGAGTAGTTTCTTCTGTCGAGCATGCTTTAGCTCTTTATTTCCATTTGTTCTCCTACATGCCTTTAGCCGTCAAGATGTTGTTTCCTAAGTTGTAGACTCGTGGTATATTTGTTAGGTTCTGGTTATAACGTCGTCGATGACTTGTTTATATTGTTTTTGTTATTCCCGCATTTTGCGATTATGTTCATTTGTGCATATTGTTATGACACATGTTTTCCGCATTTCGTGTATATTGCATGCTTACTTGCTTGTTTAGACACGTTCGACCTCAGGATCTCGTGTTGGAGTCCTGGTCGGGTCACCACAAGATATCCTACCCACCTTTCCACTGATGCACTTGTCTGTTAGCCGTGAACCATGACAACCAGTCACCTCAGTTTTTAGTGTGATCACAAAATTAAATGCAATGGTAATAAATGATGTTATGCCTAGATTTTAATACTTCATTCGTTTTCAAATTATTGTTTTCTTTGATTCGGCACACTGTTTGAGAAAAAATAATTGGTTGTATTATAAATATTGGTGAAATGTGTGGTTTCATTTAATACACTTGAGCATATGGTCATAATTAAGTAGGAAAAAAAGTAAGGGTAAAGTGGTAAACGTGTTTTTAGAACGGAAAGTTTTAAAAGTTGACAATTATTTTAAAACGGACAAAAAAGAAAATGAGGACGATAATTTGAGAACGGGGGGGAATACTTAGGCTCCGTTTGTTTTACGGAAATGACTTCCGGAAAACGTTTTCCTCATTTTCTAGTGTTTGATAACCTTTAGAAAATGTAGTTAACATTAAAGTTTTTCCGTGTCAACTGAAAATGAAGACTTCTTTTCAGGAAAATGACTTACAAATTCATTTTTCGTAAGTCATTTTTCAAATGATCGAGCATCCTTCCGCCCCCTTTCACAATTACACATATTTACATACACGCACAATATTACATTCAACAAATACATTTTTTTGAAATATAAATTGTGTTTGTGCGCACTATTTATAATTATAATTTTAATAAATACTAATTACGTCATAAAATTAGTGTCCACTATATTAATTAGAGACGTCCCAAATATTATCCATTTTTTAAAACTTTTTTTTTTCATTTCAATTATCAATTTTTTTATTTGTATTTGTGAGCTTGAAAAATGATGTACCTTATTGATTTGACACCAGTTATGATAAATTGAGGGTTACCAAAAGAAAATTACTTAAATTTCAATACTATCTTATATTCAATATGTGCATTAATATTATAATATATTTTTTGTATTTATTTATAAATTATTTTTTGTAACATTTTCGTACGTTTGCCAAACACCCGAAAAAAAATTCCGATATATTTTAAAAAGATTTACCAAAAACCTAAAAATAAAATTTTTTTCATTTCAAAAAATTACTTTCCAAAAATCATTTCCCGTAAAATAAAGAGAAACTTAGTAATGCAACCTAAAACAAACTAACAAAATAATATTGAAAAAGAAAAAAAAAACTAAAATAATAAAAATAAACACTCTTTGAATACATCTCCCTCCCCTGTTCGCTATTCCCATTTTACATAACGGCCTCTCTCTCTCTCTCTCTCTCTCTCTCTCTCTCTCTCTCTCTCTCTCTCTCAGCATTGCGGAGATCTGTATGGTACAACTCTCGACATACAGATCTGCAATTCCGTTTTCCGATCTCTCATCTCTCTCTCTCACACACTAGCACCATAAAACACGCAGTTAAGAAATATCGTTAAATGGGTGCGTACAGAGCCGACGACGATTACGATTACTTGTTCAAGGTTGTCCTGATCGGAGATTCCGGCGTAGGAAAATCAAATCTTCTCTCTAGATTCACCCGCAACGAGTTCAGCCTCGAGTCCAAATCAACCATTGGCGTCGAATTCGCCACTCGCAGTATCCGCGTCGACGATAAGGTCGTCAAGGCCCAGATTTGGGACACCGCCGGCCAGGAACGGTATTCACCGCATCTCTCTCGATTTCATTTCTAACCATCTATCTATCTCTTTTTGATCGTTGTTAATATGTATGCGCCAAGTATTGTTTTATTTTTATTTTATTTGTGTATTGAATGGTTAAAGTTGGTTAATATGGTGGGTTGATTAGGGATCGGTGATGTGATTTGTTTTACATTTTGGTTTACCATTAATTTTTTTTTCTTTAGATTTCGAGATCTGTATCGTCTGGTTGATATAGTTAGGATAGTTCTATTATCAGATCTGGAGTTTTTTTTGGTATCTGAGTTTAATCGAGTCATGTTATTCGGTTATTTGTTCTTCATCCAAATTATGAAAATTGGTTGCTTAAATTTGTAAACCTACCTTCATGGAGGTGGTTTTGGCAGCGAATGGACCAATTGGGTTGGTGACTGTGTGTAGATGATTTATTTACTGATGCAATATTAGGGCGAATGCTAAATGGAATGCTATGATGTGCTAAGTTTGCTTGTGATATGAATGGAAAAAGATGCGAGGGTAAGGGAGGATGAGGCTCTTTTGAAATATACTCAAAATTTCCTAACAACCTTGGAATGGTAGGAGATGTGATTGTTATATAGGTAGCGTATGCCAGAAGAGAAGTGTACGACTCAATAGGATGGACTCATGCTTGAAGACACTTTTTGTTTGTACTATTGTAGGGTTTCATGCAAGGTTGAGGGACATACTCCTCTCATGTATAGGCCTGTGGCACTCTTCTGCCTTTTGAGTGTGAGATTTTTGTTGTAGACCGTAACTTTTGTATTCCACTTGTTTGATCATCACATTTTAGGAGCTTTGGAATGAGCTGCAATCATAAATTTTTCTTAGTATTTAATGTGGCTTGTGGTATCAGGTCTTGATTGTTTCTTAAGAAAGAAAAAAAATTATGTTTATCTCGTCTCTATACAATCTGTTTCGAGCTGTAATAGCTGTTTCTGGCATTGTTCAGTGCATCACGGGAATCTGTTTTCTATGCATTCCTCAATAGAAAATAAAATTGGCTGTCTAGGTCATTCTTCCTTGACTTTGTTATCTTCGGTCTTCCAACTCATTTTGTACTCTTTTCTTTGAAAGGTACCGTGCAATTACAAGTGCATACTATCGAGGAGCTGTTGGTGCATTGCTTGTCTATGATGTTACTCGACATGTAACGTTTGAGAATGTAGAGAGGTGGTTAAAGGAGCTACGGGATCATACAGATTCTAACATTGTGATTATGCTTGTTGGGAACAAGGCAGATTTGCGTCATTTACGAGCTGTTTCGACCGAGGATGCCCAGGCATTTGCCGAAAGAGAGAGCACTTACTTTATGGAAACCTCTGCACTGGAGTCTATGAATGTGGAAAATGCTTTCACCGAAGTACTTACTCAAATATATCATGTTGTCAGCAGAAAAGCTCTTGATATTGGAGATGATCCAGCAGCCTTGCCAAAGGGCCAGACCATTAATGTTGGCGGCAAGGATGATGTATCGGCGGTGAAAAAGGTTGGATGCTGTTCTACTTAGGAAAGAAGGTAAACACGAGTGGTGAAAACAGTTCAAATTCTTTGGTGATATTTAATTACCACGAGGCTGTGGAAATTGTCAGTAAAAAATTATAGTTGTAGACCGAGATGGATTGTTTGATCGACTAAGTTTCAGTTTATGGCATGTCCACACCTAAAGTCGCTATAAATCATGTTCGAGTTCAGTGCCACACTACTCCCAAGTGGGAACAATTACATGCTTTCATTGTGTTATTCCTTGTTATCATCTCTAGTTTTTATCCTACCCCCCTCCCCCCTGTATTATTGTTGTTCTTAGCAATCACTCTAGCTTAGGTTTTATTTGATTGCTTAGGATCGATTCTCCGTTTCCCCCTTTCCTTATTTTAATTTTTTTGGTTATTTGATTGTGTAGGGTTTTCATTTGGATATTGTATTAAGATAATTGTACTCTGGTTGATTAGCTTTTTGTCTGTTCACTTAGAAGAGGTTGATCAAGTATTCATCATTAGTAAAATACTTCTCTTATTTCTCATTGCTGATATAAACCAAAACTGGGTAGCTGCCTTTTAAGAATAAAGGGAATCTCTTTCTGCTTTATTACATGTTTTGTCCAAAGCTGGATTATTGGTTAGAACACGGGCCATTGTCCTTAATTGTTAAGTATATTAACTTTGTTCCATCTAAATCCTTGATTATTGCTGTTTCCTAGTTGTCCAATGATCCAAAGTTGTGTGACTAAATTTCAGTTCAAGAAAATCAGAAGAAAACAGCAGTAAAATTTAACACTATCTTGAGCAAAAGAAAATACGATGATGGAAGAACGAAATCTGATCCATGTTCCCTGCATATTTTAGAATGACCGAATGTATTTTGTACAGAGAAATTGATATGCCAATAAATTTCAAGAGATTTCTATAGATTCAAAGCTGAAGCTTTGCAGATAGGGCAGAAGTTCTTCCGGAGCAGCCACTTCTTTATACAGTCTGCATGATAACCATGTCCACAGTTAAGTGTAGCGATTTTCTCTTGGTCCTCGCACTCAGCCTGAAAAGAAATTAGCAACAATACCAGTGTTTAGTCACGTTAAATCCCCGAAATCAATAGAAAGTATAGATTGTTTCCTCTGACGAACCACAAATGTTCGTAGGAGAGTAAGTATTAGGTTTTGTATCTCTCTTGCGTACCTGGCATACTACACAGATTTCAGGCTCCTTATCCATTCTTGCAGAAGAATTGTAGGCTTGTGTTTTCAGGTGCTTAGAGATTGTTTCCTCCGACAAACCTGTACCTGTACTGACATAATCTTCGTTCTCATCTTGTAGAGAGAGAATATCCTGCAATTTTATGTTTCGATTATTAAGAAATTGCTCGAAACAATTGAAAACTCCTTTGACAAACCTACTCGTGAGAGGAAGTTGCATTAGGGTTTTGAGGTACATACCTCATTCAGTAGATGGAGTTCGTCTAGTATGGCCTCATCCTGCAGAAGAAGATTCCCCAGAAAATGTTGATATGGGTTAATTATATGTGTCGAATTTTAAGCCTGAACTCACATAAGGGAATGAAAAGAAAGTGTAGAGGGAGAAATTACATCTGGTTGCTGATTGAGCTGGTTTATGAGAAACTCATCAGTACGTTCATCCTCAGCTCGTAGAGCGAGAATTTCCTGCAATTTTATGTTTCAATTATTAAGAAATTGCACGAAACAATTGAAAACTCCTCTGACGAACCTACTCGTGAGAGGAAGTTGCATTTGGGTTTTGAGGTACATACCTCATTCAGTAGACGGAGTTCGTCTAGTATGGCCACTTCCTGCAGAAGAAGATTCCCCAGAAAATGTTGATATGGGTTAATTATATGTGTTGAATTTTAAGCCTGGAATCACACAAGGGAATGAAAAGAAAGTGTAGAGGGAGAACTTACATCTGGTTGCCAATTGAGCTGGTTTATGAAAAACTCATCTGTACATTGATAAATTCCATTGTGATCGATGAACCCGACTGGTCTAATAGCTCTGATCCTCGTCCGAGTATTATTGTTTGTTGGATTGATGCCGTCATGCAGTAATGTGGTGTGTAGTGTTGTATGCCTATAGGAAGATAGTTCATCTGTAACTTGATAAATTGCACTCTGATCGATTAACCCAACTGGTCTACTAGCTCTGATCATCGTCAGTGTATTAGTACTTGTCAGATTAATGCTATCATGTGGTAATCTGTTGTGTAGTGTTGTAGGCCTATAGGAAGATGGTGGTGGTACTTGCGCTGAATGTAATGTGTTGTTAGCTGACGGAATCTGGTGGTTCGGGTAGAAATTAGAAGCACCACCATGACTGTGACCTCTGACGAAACCAAAATTTGAAAATGGCTGCTGCTGCTGATATTGAAGACCAATATCTGAACGAGTCCTATAATCAGATGCAGCAGGAGGAGGTGAGGTGGTATTAGATGAATGGATCCAGTATTGGCTGTTAGTATCAGAGCCACCACCACCACCAAAATCTGAAATTGGCGGCCGAATTGGAAGACCATTTGACCGGATCCAGTGATGGCGGTTATTATCACAACCACCAACACCGCCAGCACTACCAAAGAAATCTGAAATTGGCGGCTGAATTGGAAGACCACATGACCCAATCCGGTGATGGCTGTAAATATCAGAACCACCACCACCACCAGTGCTACCACCGAAATCTGAAATTGGCAGCTGAATTGGAAGACCATTTAACCGAGTCTTGAAATTGTAAGAAGCAACCGCAGCTACATGAGATAATGTATTAGTAGATGAAGGAGTCGGGCGGCTGGGGTATGGATAAGTTCCACTAGAACTGCCCCCACCACTAGCTAAGAAACCGAAATCTGAAATTGGCGGCTGAGATTGAACACCATGTGGATGCACCATGAAATTAGAAGCAGTATCAGGATAGAACCCGTTATAAGAGGAAGGAGTCTGTTGAATGTTGTAGAAGTTGGAAATACCACCACCACCACTACCACCTGAAAAGTCAGGAATCAGGTGCTGATTTTGACCAACATTTGACTGAATCGCGATCAAACCGGAGTCAACAGCATTAGCAGGACAAGTATATGAAGGAATCACGTGGTTCCTGCTTCCTGGTTCTCGAAGAGGCGGTTCATTTTGATACCCGTATGGACTAGGGTTGAAGCCGAAGTGATGATCATTTCCAGCAACATCGGGGGCCGGATATCGATAGTCGTCCATGGTAGGTATGTTGTGGAAACTGCTGACCTGATTCCGGTAAAATCCATAGCCGCTAAATCGGGCATAACTATCCACGAAATCGCCATAGTTATCGTAGTCCGACTGAAAGTTTGGATCACTGTTTCTGTGACAATTCCTGCTTTCAACAAAACAAAAAGGCAGTAAAATAATTAGTTTGGAGTTGGCCTGACAATTTGGGTGGGACGTGTTGAAATAGGTCGAAATCCAAATATCAAACGTGTTGAAGCGGATTAGCCCGTTTTAACTTTTAAAAAAAATAAAGTAAACATGAATTTATAGGCTAAAAAGGCGTGGGGCGAAACGGGTAGTGGGACTGACCCGTTTTAACCCATCCCGTTAATTTTTTTTAGGTTGAAACATAGTATTGTTAATGTAGTTTTTTTAAGGTAAAAACTTAGGTAAGATGGTCTTATGGATATTTTTTGTAAGACAGATCATTTTTATCCGATCTATCATATGTTGGTAGGTTGAGTTGTGAGATAATGGAGCTCCGTCTTACGAATAAGTATCTGTAAGACGGTCTTATAAGAGACTTACCTTTTTTTTTAAATAAGATTTTATTTTCTTAATGTATAAATCAATAGAATGTTAAATCTTGATTTGAAGTTTTATATTGACTTTTAGATATAGAAAGTTGACTTTCTACGCGAAACCAAGAGAATAGGTCACCTGTTACCCCGTCTTACGAATCATAATCTCACAGCTTAACATATTAATAGGCGATGAATCGAATCATAGGGATACTTCTTAGTTCTTACAGATATTGCAGATCATCTTTCCTAAGTTCTTCACAAAAAAATGTATATTGAATCTCTATTAACATTCTAATTCTCATCTCCAACACTTTAACAGCATAATATATACAAATAAAATAAACTGTTCAAATATGATACACATAAAAAGATGTAATCATTGTCTAGTAATTTTTTTTAAACAAAAAAAAACAAAAAAAAAACGACCAAATAAGATAAGAGAAAAACAAATCCCAAAGTTATACCGAAAGCATATGCAGGTTTGAACGAAGATTCATGAACGGACACATTAAACTTCAAAGAATAAAAAATATGAACTAGAAAAATATACTACTTCCTCCGTCCCAACGTTTTTTAGAGTATTTTTGTTTCAAAATAGACGATAATTTACAATTTTCAAGAAACTTTTTTCTTTCTTTTTTTCAAATTTTACCCATATTTATTGACTCTATAACTCGTGTTTGTTATATAAACAAGAATATCAAGACACCTTATTAATGTTTGAATATGAACAGTTTAGTCTTTATGATATGTTTCTTTGTTTTGTGTAAAAAAACACAAAACGTCATATATTTTGAGACGGAAAGAGTAATACCTATCCATGGCCGCCGAGGATCGACGCAGTAGTCGAGAGTTGAACCCGTTCAGATAAGTGTGTCGTAGGCTGACCCGAATAATGAAGAGGGAGAGAGGAAGAATATGGGAGGTGATTTGGGGAGTGGGGTGTGTGGAATATATATATATATATACGTTATGGTAGTCCAAATTAACGTAGGATTCACTAAAAGGAAACATAATCCGGGTCGGATACGGACTATTTGACCAAATTTCTTTCCTTATTTGGTTCAGGGTCTTATGAATCCATTTAAGGGAGGGAAACACATAAAAAATAGGATAAATTTTAAATAACCCCCTTCACTTATGGACTGGGTTCAAATTATCCCCTCAACTACCAATTAAAGAATTTAAAGTAATGTGCCCTATCATTAATAACATTTTATTTAATCGCAACTTCTGTTTATACATAGTCATTTGAATTCACATAAAATGACCACATGTGACTCATGTAACCATTTTTTCATAATTTTTTTAACCATAATGTTCTTTTGATGTTTCAATTGACTATTTTATCCTTGTTAATCTAAAATTCTCTTTGTATCGACAATTGATCATTATAAATAATTACTTATCTTTATTTTAATCATTAAGGTAAAAAATACTCCCTCCGTCCCTAAATAATCGTCTTAGTTGACCCGACGTATAGTTTAAGAAAAAATTATTGACTTGATTATTTATATTGGTTTAATGTGTAGTTTCCTTTAAAGCTCATATGTATGTGGCTCATAATTAAAGTAGGGTGAAAAAGTAAGGATAAAGTGGTAAAAGTGATGTTCCAAAAAGGTAAGTTTCAAACTGGACAATTATTTTGGGACGGACGAAAAAGGAAAGGAGGACGATAATTTAGGGACGGAAGAAGTAATATATAAAGATGATCATGTGAGTTTTAGGTGGAAAAATTCATCCAATTCAAACTGCGGTGCCTAACTAAAAGTGTAATTTAAGAAAATTTTATAGTTGAAGAGGACATGTTGCTTCAATGGATAGTTAATTGGGACAATTCAAACTTGATCCATTATTAGTAATTTGCTTTAAAAAATATACACATATTCAAATTTAAGTTTAGGCCAAAATAGATATATCAGTGTCCATAAATATACTCGAATTCTCAGCGTAGTTTCTAATTTTCAATTCGTCCAAAGACTTAAGGGAATGATTTATCTTTTACTAAAATTAAAAAAGAAATTACTCCAATAGTCATAATTGGCCAGTTGGCTATTTTTTACTCCCTCCCTCTCCGAACGAGTATTACCTTTTTTTTCTCTTTAGAATCCGTTTGGATATATTATTTTTGAATTTTATACATATTTAAATTTTATCGAATTTAAATAATATGATATTTGCTTTCAAAATCATATCAATTTAATGATTTGAATAATGTATAAAATTCAATTGACTAGGGTAGTGGTTGTTAGTGATTTCAAATGACAAGGGTTCAAACACTTCCTATAACAAATATTAAAACTTTTTTATATTTTTAAAATAAATAATATATAATGGTAGTGGTTTACGACGGCGGTAGATGCCGGAGTTGACGGTGGAGGATGGCTGCAGGGGGTTGTGACGGTCGACGATGATGGTTGGAGGAGGCTGTTGGCGGTGGTAGTGTGCCGGAGGCGATGGTCGAGGTGGCGGCTGGCGGCGGCGGGAGGTTGTTGCCGGCAGGGTCGATGGTGAGTTATTGTCAAAAGTAATAGAAAAAAAAAAGGAATAAAATTTTGGATTCAAATTATTATGTTTTAGTGTAAAATAAGTTTTATGGAATTGACTACCGAGTTCTAACTCAATTGGTACTGTTTACTTTTCCTAACGGAGAGGTCAAGTGTTCAAGTCACCGTTGTTGTTCAAATCTTATCCAAAGGTCACATTTAACTACTCACTGTAGAATGTTCAAACCTTATCAGAGATACCCTAGTGCTTCACTACTCTCAACCGAAAAATCGAATGTTCAAAGTCTCATCAGAGACACGGTCTACGTTCCCGTACCTAAGCACACCTAAATATATTCGGAAATAAATGTTTCTTCTATATAAAGTTACCAAAGTGGGGAAAGTAAAGAAAATTAAACCCTTTTTTCCACGATAGTAATTTTAGAAAGTTGTTGGATAGCTAACTTTCTAATTATTGTAATATTTTTGTAGTTCCTTTTATTTAAAATCCTATAACAATGGAACAATTTTTAACTACTAAAATACTCTCTTTTCAAATAAAGGTTAAAATTAAAAAGGGACCATCATTAATGTTGAATCAATTACTTAGTTTTATTGTTAAATCAATTACTTACGTCTATGATTGGTTCGGAACTTTTATGAGATTAATTTGTTTGAGACGATTTTTTTGTTGTTGAATTAATTAGACATGATCATGCAAAGGAATTAATGGTTTTTTTCTTCCCTTTTGTTTAATACAATTTTTTTATCCAATATGTTTGAAACCATTTGGGTGAATAAATATATTTTATTCATTTTCTGATACGAGAGCATGGGCTCAAGACAACATCAACCTAAAAGACTACAAGGACATGCATGGGTGCAATAAATGGAAGTGTTTCATGGACATAGGGCACGACTTCAAGAAGGTTAGAGTTTGGGCTCTAATGGACGTTTGGAAAGGTGGCACATGGATGGGAGACTTTGCATGGCGTTGCATGCAAAAAGGAGGGCAAGGTTTTGCTTGGAAGGGGGGCGGCCTCCATAAAGCAATGTGAACACAAGGGAGTTAAATTAGGAAACAAGATCTGCTACTAGATTAGGATTTTAATACTTTCTAGAATAGGATTATTTTAAGTAACTTAGTCAAATTAGGATTTCTTTTGCACCAAGTTTGGGAGTTCTTTTCTTATTAGAATTAGGATAATTTTGAAAGCCTTTATAAGACATTTTAATTCATGAATAAAGCAGATTTTGAGCGTGTGAAAAACATTATGCAAAAGCGAGTTCATTCTTCTTTCTATTCTTCTTTTCAAGGCAAGTGAAACCTTGTTTGTTGAATCAACGGTTTTCTTTATAACAAGTGAGTGAAGCTTGTTTGGTGAGACCGATCTATCCTTCTCTATTTCTTCTTTTTATTTTGTGTTGTTCGTGGCAACCTTGATCCAAGAAGGAGTGGGGCTATTTGCTTTTACGTGGGAGATTTCGGCCTAAGTGAGCATTCGGGTAAGGGTGTTTTAATTCATTGTGTTGGGGCAGTTTTTAGGCTGTTAAAAATTGTTAGTAAGGCTAGGGTTTCAGTTTAATTTTTTAAGGTTGTTTTTTTTAAAATTTCAGTTAGGGTTTGTGAGGGTTGATGAAGGGTTTTTGGGGCTATTTTGGTAAGGTTGGTTTGGCTAGGGGCTGTCCAAAACAGGTTGGACATATTTGTTATTTCAAGAAAGTCTATACGCATCAAGTGGTATCAGAGCATGACTCTTACGAATTCCTATTCGTAAGACGGTCATGGAAGAAGGAGGTGGATGCCCACCCGGACACACGTTGGACGAAGCATACATAAAATAAGGAGAGACTGAGAGTTGCGAGAACTCATACAATTGGTTGAAAGACTTCAGCTTGGAATGCAAGGTTTACACGCTAGGCAAGTCGTTCGAGTCAATCCACCAACTTATGATGAAGGGGACGAGGAAGTTGCTTGGGTTTGGCCTAGAAGGGAGAAAGATGATGATCGAGGTCTAAATCTTGATGTCCCAGAATTCGAAGGGACCATGGACACCGAGAAGTACCTTGAATGGATTAGAATGGCATAACAGATTTTCGACTACAAGAAGTTTCAAGGTAGACAAAAAAGGTATTCAAGGTAGCAATCCTTAAACTCACCAAGTATAGGCAATGGTCCTCAATTTGGTATGAAAATCAGTATGAAAATCTGAAGTCCCAAAGAAGGCGAGAAGGCAAGGATAAGATCGAGTCATAGGACAAGTTGAAGAAATATCTTGATCGTAGTTCTTGCCAAGCACCGACAACTTCACAACGCTTCATCATCTCAAGCAAGGAGAGCTAAGCATAGAGGAATACATCGAAGAATTTGAAAAGATCTCGATTGTGTGTGATATACAAGAGAGAGTGGAGCAAAAGAACGCAAGGTTTATGAGTGGGTTAGACACAGAAGTGGCGGGTATGGTAGAGTTGCAGTCCTACTTCTCCTTCGAAGAACTTTACAAATTGGCGATTAAGTGTGAGAGACAATTGAAGAAGAAGAAAGGGGTAAAAGCTCCACAAAGGGGGATAGCCATTCCCAAGACCACGGCTAGCACCACTAGTGTGAAGGTGGGAGAGTCTTCGACAAAAATAGATAAGGATAATGGGGTGGAAGGCAAGAGACAAGAAAAACAACAAGGATTTCGTTAAATGCTTCAAGTGTCTGGGTTACGACCATTATCAGCCTGAATGCTCTAGGAATAGGGTTTTGACCATGACAGAAATCCAAGAAAATGAGGAATAAATATCCAAGAAGAAAATCGAGGAAGAAAAGGGGGAAAACGAGGTCGACGATTGTGACGAAGTGCATGGGAACACTTTGGTGTTGAGCTGCTATTTGTATGTTAAGGACACGACCAAGGAAGAGGAAGGTAAGGAGCAAATATTTCACTCCAAGTGTTTTGTCCAAGGGAAGGTATGTACGTTAGTAGTTGATGGTGGGAGTTACACCAATACGGTCTCAACTGTCCTCATCGAGAAATTGAAGGTACCCACTACTACTCATCCACGTCCCTATAAGCTACATTGGCTCAACAACTGAGGTGAAGGTAGATAAACAAGCGTTGATTTCCTTCTCCATGGGAAATTACAAAGATGAAGTCCTTTGCGATGTGGTTCCAATGGATGTATGTCATATGTTATTGGGACGTCTTTGGCAATTTGATCACTGTGTTTATTTACGAGCAAACATTCATGCTTGGTATGTGTGTTGGGTTCCCATACTTGGAAGTCAATAGTTGTGTTTATTACAAGTAAACATCTAATTGTTCATCACATTGAGTCCAATCTAGCATTTGTGGTTGTGTCGATAATGGGACGACAATAGTCTTTATGAGAGTTAAATATCATGATCGCTACATGTCATTGCATGGGTCCTCTCATTTGTTATTGGCCGTAACAAGGATGTAGCCTTTGTTGGAGCAATTCGCATGACAGATAGAAGGCTAGACTCTTGGGTAAAACTTGGGGTAATGAGATTCCCGGTTAAGTCCCAAGGTCATTGGTTCTAGATACTATTGGGTTAAAACATGGATACTAGTTTTGGATACTATTGGGTTCAGACATGATTCAGCGTGTGTCAGCAACAGCAACATAGCTATGGTAATTGAAAGATCCATGACAAGACGAAAGCTCTCCTGCAATTATATATCATGGTTTATGTGTTTAATTACGTTGAGTCAATGTGCATTATAACATGATCATTGTGATGTGTGCAAGTATATGTACATCTATACTTGATTGATTTATATGATGTTTACATGTGCATAACAAGCATGCCATGTAGTTGCATGTTGTAACTTACTGAGTTATCACTCACCTCGTGTTTGTTTACTTTAGTGTGCAGTTATCCAAGAATTTGATCCAGTGAGATCGGGAGTTCCCGTATGATCGACAAGAAACGCGAGACATAGCAGGTTGTTTTGAGTTGTAGCTTCTAAAAGGCGTGTTTTGTTTAGTAGTGTGGACAGGGATGTATAGAGTTATATAGACTCTATTTTGGGTTTTAATTGTAACTGGTGTATCGTATTTCACTAGTTGGTTGGCCCGGAGCCATTGTGTTTAGTTCATGAGTAATAGCTTGTAGGTTTTTTTTTTGTTTCCCCGGCTTTTCAGAAGCTATGGTGTTTATATTTTCACATGAGTGATTATGTTTTATCATGTGATTTGTTTAGCATGTAATTAGTAGGGACTTTGCAGGTGTTTTATGTGTTTGTTAGGCGCTCGACCCGAGGCTCGTTTAGAGATTGAGGGTCGGGCGTTTCACTTGGTATCAAAGCTATGGTAGCTCATAGCCGGGATAAGATCCTCGGCCTAAGTGGGTTTGTTTTCTATTTGTTGGGTGTTATTGATAGGTGGTTGTGTTTAGGCCATGGTAATGGTCATGTATTGGTATAAGATGCATCGTGGCCATGTATTGTAGACTGGCTATGGAGAATTGGTGTTCTTATCTATGTATGAGACGTGTAGTAAAGAATAATCCTAGGGAGATTCCAATAACTTAACTCGAAATTCAATTTACAAAGACTTACCTAACATACACAATTATAACATATCCAAAATTAAGCTAATTTCCATAAGTGGATTTTCTACGGCACTTACCCAAAATCACCTCAAAACATGGACTATTCTCTTAACTTGAACTTTCATTTCTAGCTTACCAAACTAATCACTAACTCTCCAATCACCAAACCAACTCTTGTTGGATAATATAATCGGTGGAATCTGAAAAATGGAAATAAAACAAATATGGAAAATAATAGGCAAATAAATTATGTAAAATAAATTGTGTAAAAGTCGAGATAAGAGCTTGACTCTTTCTCCGCAAAACGAAATTGTCCCTTATTTAGTACTAATGGTCTACGTCAATTGTTGCCAAGATAAAATGACTTCTTAACTTGTAATCACAGACATAACGATTAAAAGTTTTTGGCGAACTAATAGAATACCTGAGACTTTCTATCACAAAATGAGAAAGAGAGAGGACTAGATTACTTAACACTTAAATGTTGGAGTGAGGAATGATGAACTAAGGGTCGTATTTATAGTTTAAGAAGAGGTATGGGTGTCTTATGTGAATAGGAATAATATGGATGGATTGATTCTGGGCTGCTGGATCGTGGCTGATCAACTGATCAATTGGCTGCACGAGGCACGCGAAGCATACGATCGATCATACAAGATGTAACTAATAGAAGAGAGCGTGTGCAGGTGCCAATGCCACGCTACACGGGATGCATGAGAAAAGTGCTCCTTAAAAGTGCCTAATGTGACCTGCACATACGGGCTCGGATGGTTCAATTAACACAATTGTGAGACCACTACGATGCACCTTGGAACACATGATTGTATTTCCATAAAGTAAACTCATTCATAAATTGTTATCTTACACTTTATTTTCACAATGTGTGATATGGATTTTCATATACTCATTTTCTCTTCAACTATAATGCCAAGTTGCTTACTTTGTGCATTAATTTCTCACACCTCAAACCGGTTTTAAACAAATAAATACACTGTTCATATATACTCTAAACGTAGATTAATATGTTGCATCTTTGTTTTAATTCCAATTGTTCAACAAGCTGGGTGCATTCGGTTAGAGCAAGTTGCCTCCTCACACTCCGTCTGTCCTTCTGTAGAGAGTCTTCTATGGAACTTAGATCAATGATTGGTCAAAGATCAGTCGTCACCAATTTTCGCAACCAATTTCCAATAACTTATGTACACAAGAAAACATATCAAAGGCTACTAAGTTTAGTCACATTAGAGGTGACAATTTTTGCCCACGCCCATTTGCCCGCCCAGACCGCCCAGTAAATAATGGGTATGGACACACCCAAAATTTTAAGTGGGTACAAATGGGCATGCCCACTTGGGCACATTAATTATGATGAGCTAAATGGGCGCCCACTTGGGCACCCATACTAAAACTCATTCTCTTACTCTTCTAATTTTGTTTTATCAATTACATACATAATTATAAAATACTTAAGATTAATAATGACGTTTAACATAATTAATATATCTATATTGTGCACCCACCCTTCCAACCCCCACCCCCCTCCAAGTGCCCCCCCCTAAAATTAATTCTCTTACTCTTCTAATTTTGTTTTATCAATTACATACATAATTATAAAAAACTTAAAATTAATAATGACGTTTACATAATTAATATATCTATATTGTACACTCATCCTTCCAACCCCCACCCACCTCCAAGTGCCCCCCCTAAAACTCATTCTCTTGTTTTTATAATTTTATTTTATCAATTACATACTTAATTATAAAATATTTAAAATTAATAATGACGTTTAACATACTTAATATATTTATACTATACACTCACCCTTCCAACCCCATCCCCTCCAAACGCGCCCCAATTGTAAAGCAAAAGCATGTGACATATATATACACCCGTCCTTCCAACCGCCACCCCCACCCCCAAATTGCAAAGTAAAGCATGGAATGTCATTCTATGACTCTGTACCGTTAAATGAAACCCAACATTACTCCCAAATTGCTTAATTTCTACGACTTTGTAAATATCCGTCTCTGTTACACTAAAAATGGATTTATAGTGGTTTTGTGAGCAGTGCAACATGCGACATTCTATGACTTGTGTGTTTGTCTATTGGAGTTCAGCGAAATAAAAAATTGAACCATAAAATAGAAGATTGAAGAGGGTTACAACAACAAAAATACATAATTGACACAAGAGATGAGTAAACATACATATTTATGTTTCTTTTTTTTTTTTTGTGAAATTAATGTTTTTTTTCTTTTTGCGTATTTTTTGTTAAAGAATGAAGTTTTTTAATTATTGTATTTATTTTTGAATTTTGTGTTAATGAGTAGATGGGCGCCCATGGGAGCCCATGCCCATTTATTGCCCACCCATATATGCCAATGATATTAAATGAGCACTTACTTGCCCGCCCATTGCCCATATGGGTGCCACTCATGCCCGCCCGTACTCGTCTGTTTGTCACCTCTTGCGGTGGCTGATGAGTAGTGGTGACAAATTCTGCCCACACCCATATGCCCGTCCAGACCGCCCACTAAAATATGGGCATGGACAACTTAAATTTTAATCTGGTCACAAATGGTGATAGAGGTTAAAATGTTGGTATTTTCTAATTATTGAGGTTGTAATTATATATATACAAAATTACAAAAAAAAATAATTTTCTTTTACAAAAAATTATCAAAAGTTACAACTAACATATATATATATATATATATATATATATATATATATATATATATATATATATATATATATATATATATATATATATATATATGTTATATATATAAAGAGACGAAGAAAGTTCGGGTGTTGAAGCCTCTTCAGAGGCACCGTTGTTGTTCAAGTCATACCCAAAGGCCTCATTTAACTACTCATTTATCTTAACGGAGAGGTCGAATATTCAAGCCCTACCAGAGGCACCTTGGTACTTCACTACTCTCAACCAAGAGGTCGAATGTTCAAAGCCTGGAAAGGCACCATTTGTTCGAGCCACATCAAAGACATATATATATATATATATATATATATATATATATATAATTGTAGCCTTCAAGACATTAAAATAATAAAAAATTAAAGATTGAGGTACTGTCTATGTCCCCTCCAACCTTAAAAAAACTTCTTTAAAAAAAATTACTTTCAAAACCAAATCTTAGCCTCGAGTTCCGAACACAAAGGCAAACATAGTTTTTGTTGGTAACCTTTCGACTTCAGCAACGAGCGTATGAAACAACACAAAAGTTGACTACGGTACAAACTGAGACAGGGAAGGGTTATTTCGGTGATGATCTGGAAAGCCAATCGAATCTAGATATCAGATAGAGAGAGAGAGAAGAGAAAGAAAGAGAGCGAGCGATAGGGAGAGAGACAGATACAGAGACATAGAGTACATGTGGCTTGCGACACCATGACTGGAGAGGCAGCGGTGCGATCTGGTAGATGCCGGCGAGAAGAGAGAGAGATCGAAGAGACAAAGACGTACAAAGAGTCAAAAACTGAAGAAAGAGAGAAAAAATGCTTGCTGCTTTGGAAAAGAATGAAAGAGAGATAGGTTTTTTTTTAGTTTTTACTTTTCGTTTTAAATTTTTAATTTCTTTTGAATTTTCATTTCAACTGTGTGTTCGGGCCAGGCCATCCGGGTTTCC
The DNA here is from genome assembly GCA_013146195.2 of Codonopsis lanceolata. Lineage (NCBI taxonomy): Eukaryota > Viridiplantae > Streptophyta > Magnoliopsida > Asterales > Campanulaceae > Codonopsis > Codonopsis lanceolata. Next base: position 60,617,810 of record CM028381.1, read on the forward strand.
TAGATCCGGGCCGACAGTGACTCGCGGGCTTATCGGGTCGAGCCAAAAAATGCCTTTTTTTGCCACCGAAAATGAAGCCCAGACCCATGAAATTCAGGTTGGCTGTGCTCAATTTGGATAGCTCTAACCATAACCCATGAACATACATAAGTACATATCCCCTTACTGAAAAAAAAAAGTATTTATATGAAGGAAATTGTGTAACTTGAGGCACAGATCTTTAAAAGTCAGTTGTATAATGACAAGGGTAATTGAGAAAATGTGTTCTACTCCGTGAGAACATCAAAATCATATATTTATTTGTCTAATTTGGTGTTTGGATGAATATGTTATGAGCAATTAAAGTGTGGTGTTGTAAGTGGTTTTTTCCCACATAGTGAAAATAACAAAGGTTTAAGTAGTTTAAATACATGTACCTTTTCGGTGGTGATCTGGAAAGCCAGTCGAATCTAGATATCAGATAGAGAGAGAGAGAGAGAGAGAGAAAGAGAGCGAGCGATAGGGAGAGAGACAGATACAGAGAGACAGAGAGTACATGTGGCTTGCGACGCCATGACTGGAAAGGCAGCGGCAGTCCGGTAGACGCCGACAAGAAGAGAGAGAGATCGAAGAGACAAAGACGTACAAATAGTAAAAAACTGAAGAAAGAGAGAAAAAAATGCTTGCTGCTTTGGAAAAGAATGAAAGAGAGATAGGTTTTTTTTAGTTTTTACTTTATGTTTTAAAATTTTAATTTCTTTTGAATTTTCATTTTAATTTTGTGCTCGGGCCAGGCCATCCGGGTTTCCTAGATCCGGGCCGACAATGACCCGCAGGCTTATAGGGTCGAGCCAAAAAATGCCTCTTTTTTGCCACCAAAAATGAAGCCCAGACCCATGAAATTCAGGTGGGTTGTGCTCAATTTTGACAGTTCTAACCATAACTCATGAACATACATAAGTACATATCCCCTTACTGAAAAAAATGTATTTATATGAAGGAAATTGTGTAACTTGAGGCACGGATCTTTGAGAGTCAGTTGTATAATGACAAGGGTAATTGAGAAAATGTGTTCTACTCCGTGAGAACATCAAAATCATATATTTATTTGTCTAATTTGGTGTTTTGATGAATATGTTATAAGTGATTAAAGTGTGGTGTTGTAAGTGGATTTTTTTTCCCACATAGTGAAAATAACAAAGGTTTAAGTAGTTTAAATACATGTACCTTATATGTAAGGGGTAAGCTTGTTTAGAGTAGAGATTATCTCTCTCGTGCGCCCGCGGGGCGGGGGTGAAAAACATGGTTTATAGCCTTCGACTTCGAGCTACTAAACTCATGTGTATGTGTGTCCCTCGGAAATGAATGTTGTATCTCATCTTCTCCTTAAGGGTGTAGGTTAGAACCAAACAAGTCGGTTTTTTGGTCCAAGAGACAGTTCGATTTCGGTTTCAAAAATTGAAAAATCGGTCAATTCAATTCGGTTCACGATTTTTGATATCGAATCAAACTAAACCAATATATTTTTATTATATATATATATATATATATATATATATATATATATATATATATATATATATATATATATATATATATTCGTTGCTAAACCAAACCAAATCTAGATTGTTAGAGGACTTTTTTTTCTTCCATTGTTTGTGTCATTTTAGAATTTGCATTGTTTTATATATGATAATTTACTTTTAATAGGTTATTTTCTATTGTTCGATGTTAATTCAAAATTTAAAAATATTTTTTAATTATTAATGTTGATTAAATTGATTAAAAAAATTATATAAACCACAAAATCAAACCAAACCAAACGAGTGGTTTAGTTCAGTTTAATTGGGCTTAGTTTGAAAATTTTGGAACCAATAAAGAGTGATTCGGTTCATGGTTTTAGCATAAACCAGTAATACCCCACAAATTTGTTTATTTTTATAGATTATATTGTATTGTTAAATTATGGTTTGTCATTAATTATATTTGGGTTGGACTGGTGTGTTACTTGGGCCAGCCATTCTAATAAGTACTATTTGTAAGTTGGGCTCAACCGATGAATAAGTTATTGATTAGTTTAATAATAATAAACTAATAATAATAGTAATAGACAATAAAAATACTAATAATAGTAAATAAATATTAATAATAAATAATAAACAATTAAATAATCAGTTAAGGGGATGTGTAACTAATAACGCAGTTAAGAAGAAGTGGGATAATGGTCGAACGGTTAATTGGGCGTGGGTTTGTGGGTGACGATTGCACTGTGAGAAATAAAAGGGTAATCGAGAGGAGCAAATGAGTTTATTTGGGGTTAAAATAATAGAGAAAGAACAAAGAGAGTGAACATTGTAACTCTCCACCACATTTAGCCTATGAATAGGCATGATCAGAATTGTAATTGGGCATTCAAGATATAAAGTATTGAAGTATATTTCATTCTCTATTTTGAGAGATTATTGTGAGTTCTGAGGTTCTTGATAGTAGAATTCTCCAAACACTTGAACTTATCAAGCTTGAAGAGTCGCGAGCTTGTGGTGTTTTGTAAACGAGGTTCTTAGGCCATTGTGTCTAACAAGGTTCACTTATACCCCGAGGTTCCTATTCAATCACAAATAGCGGGCCGAGGGAGGCTCATCCTATCCTTTCCTTTCCTTTCCTTAGTTGTTGAATTCATTTTTCATTCAAGCTTGTTGAAACTTCTTCGATTCGATCTTGGTCGAGTATACATCAATACTGATCACTCTTTTTTGGTGGTGACCTTGTCTTGTCGTCCACGTGTGAGCAAGGATGAGGTGGCGGTCGCTGGTTCGTCCTTCTTGCTTAACCTGCACAAATTAAACAACAAACACCGTTAAGGAGTCGGGGCGGCCCGACTAGAACCCTCCGGTGTGAGAGTAAGGTTTCCGGTGAAAAGATGGTAATAAATATGTCGTGATAAGTGTTTGATAAGAGGCTGTGATAAGAGAGTTGTGATATCTTCGAAATTACTTACCTTCACATTAAATGTGCACTCTCTATTTATACATGGTGTTTATGTTGACGTGGCGGCTGATGACTGGGGGGCATAAAGCGGCAATCATTAAATGCGTTGAGGGTCTTCGTTAGAAATAAGTGAACTGTGCGTTTGTCAGGGAGTTGGTGGTTGCGTGCAGCGGTTTTCTGCCTAGGGTGCGGCTTGTCGTGGCGGATGATGATTGATTCGAAGCCGATACCAAGCGATTTTGTGACAAAGTGTTTACTATTGCCGAGGCCGAGGATACTAGAGACCCATTCGAAGACTTGATGAAGGTCATTCGGCTTCTAGCGGTTGGAGATCGCGAGTTGTCTATTTGCTCGGCCATAAAGAGACTCGTGTTTATTTTAAGGGCGAGTGGTCCTGACTTCGTTACTAGTGGCTTTCTGAGTGGGGCCCTTTATTGTGCCGAGGGTCAAGTCCTCGGTTTGCGGAGGGTCAAACCCTCGGTTTAATCCTTTCAATGGCCCCCTACTTTTTGGTCGCTCGACGCTGAGGAGGCCAAGAAGTATTCTCGTTGCTTGGCGGTGAGAGGTCGGCGTCGTGCTTTTTGCAGAGAATGACTGCGGAATTCTAATTCGAGGCTGATGCTGAGCACTTTGACGAGCTTGTTGGAAGTTTATGGGGTGTTTTCGTATGTCCATCCAATCGGGACGTTTCGTCTTTTCAAGCCGTCACGTCATTAAATGCAGGTTTTGGCGGTTTCTTGGTTTTCATTTTGGGCGGCGCTTGAATTTCGAAAAGTTTTAATGCCGCCTTTTTCCTTCCGAATCTAGAGGAATCGCTGACACGGTAAGTTGGCCGTTGGGGTTGGCTCAAAAAACACGGGTCAACCCGATGACTTCAGGGGCCCCGCCTCGAAACGATGTCGTTGCAGGGGGGGTATAAGAGCCTTCATTTTCATCTTTTTACTTTTACTGCTTCCATTTTCTTCCTGCCTTATTCTGCTCACTGTGCTTAAGGCGATTTCCGGCAACTTTCTGGCAGTTCCCGTCCCGTTGCATCCTACTCCGTTTGAGGCCCGTAAGTGTTTTCCTTCTTTTTTCCACGTTTTCCTCTTCTTTGGGTGGTTTCCACGGTCATTTTTGTGTTTTTCCGGCATGTTACAAAGTTTAGGGTCTGTATCAACGTTGGGTTTAACTTTTCCGGCTTCCTTTGGCAATTTTCAGGCGTGTTTTCCACTTTCCTATAGGTTTCTCCGGCGGTCTTCCCGGCTTGACTTTATTTGGTACGGTTTTTCTTTCCTTTCCTTTGTTTTTTAGGGTATGTCTCGTAGGATCCCTTTTCCTATTTTTTTTCTTCTTCGTCTTCTTCTAGCAGCTCCTCCATGGAACTGATAGGAACATGGTAATTCGAATACCTTGCTCGGTTAGGAGTCCTTTCTTTCTCTTCCTAGTAACGTGGTCGAGGCTTCGCTCGCCGAGAGCTGCCCGAATGAGTCTCCGTGGCCGAGGATCTTTCTCGTGCCCCTGGTACCTTTTAGGCGAGCCCTTCGCCGAGGATTCCCCGAGGTTTCGGCCACCCGATGCCGGTGATGTCGATCTCCGGTGGTTTCGAGGGCGGTAACCTACGCGATGACGGCCGAGTCCCACTCATGCCTGGCTGAGAGGTGTTGAGGTGAGGGTTTGTTTAGCCGAGGAGATTGTGGTAGACACGGTGATTCATAAGGAGACGACCATGGGCCCTCTGAGCTCGAAGAGTTCTGGGTCATGTTCGATTTCTTCAGAGACTCCTGATGGCGAGGCCCATTCCTTGAGTCGGCTTTGGGAAGTCTCCTCGCTGTCCCATGTATAGCAACGAGGATAGGTGGGTGGCGGTTACCTCTAAGCGAGGTTTCTCCTCATGAAAGCATGGGTGAAGGTTAGCCCACATTGGAAGTTCGGCGATGAAGTTTTTTCTACCCCGGACTATCCATCCGACGCCCCTATGAGGGTTTTTTCGAGCCGAGATCGAGCGATTTTGTGACAAAGTGTTTACTATTGCCGAGGCTGAGGATACTAGAGACCGATTCGACGACGATGCCGAAGACCTCGAAGGTCATTCTGGCCTGCCGAAACTGAAGCTGTTGGAGATTGCGAGTTGTCTATTTGCTCGGCCATAAAGAGACTCGTGTTTATTTTAAGGGCGAGTGGTCTTGACTTCGTTACTAGTGGCTTTCTGAGTGGGGCCCTTTATTGTGCCGAGGGTGAAGTCCTCGGTTTGCCGAGGGTCAAACCCTCGGTTTAATCCTTTCAAATACCATACACAATTTACAAATATTTGATCCACACAATACTGTCCCATAACTGACTTGCAATTACAATATCTAGGTAGTCTGTTATAACAGTTTTACAATTTTACAATGAAACCTAGCCACTTCTCTTGTAAGCGTAGGGATCAATTACTCAATTCAGATAACTTCGTTATCTTAAAAACTGACACTGCTAAGTCACAAACTCAAAAGTTATTTGCTATTAAATAGTTGTAATATCAATCCATTGACATATAGTTATTTGTATTTATAACTAGTACGAATCTACTAATCATTCAGTACATGCATACGAACATCCATTAATTGTTACAACTTCACGTAACTGAATTTCAGATACTATTTTCATATTTTATAGCATCTACCCAATCCTCAATTTACTCACTGCTAATCATTCTCAAAACGTAATATGTTCAGCTTAGGAATAATATCTTTTAAAATACTTTAATTCCCTGTTGGAACTAAACTACTCAGTTGACTTAACTATTAGTCAACTCCAATTTGACTCAGTAAAGTCAATTACAATATCACAATAATATTCTTAACACGTAAGGACTAATATATCATTCCCTAATTTAATACTTTATTGTCATATAAATTAATCATGTAGGGTCAATTATAATATTATAACACTTTTTGGTCACAACCGCTAATTAATCCTTAGCCCATAATCATCAAATAACAATTTCTTATCATCGCATCGTCAAATGCCTGGCCCAAAAGGTCCAAACAACGGTCACATGCCAAGCACGCCTCCACCATGCCACCATGGTCACGAGCGAATCACGTGCGTACATCATCGTGCGAGTACGATTCATAAGCGAGCAAGGATATGTATCTAGCCTCCGAGGCATACCAAGCAAACAGTCTCCTGCTCGTCGTCTGGGGGTCAAGAGTGTAGCGAGCAAAGCCAATCCCACCAAGGGTAGGATAACGGTCGTCCAAAACATGGAGAGTTAATGCCGGGAAATCCGTCCTCACGTTCAGGACGTGGCCATGGACGTACCCGTTTTTCACACATGTGCATTCAGTTCCAGGTCCCAGTCTTTAAGTCTGGCCCTATATAAACCCTTCTCCAACAAAGGGAGAGGTACGTTCACTTATACACATGCCTAAACTATGTCAAATTGGTATCTCAGTTGGGTGTTTACTAATTCTTACACTATAGTGCATTTGTAGGGCACGCCCCTGCCTAGTTCACGTGTTCTGAGTTGGATTGACAGGTTTGGGTCAAGAAGATACAAAGCCCAAATATCCTAATTCGATAAGCCTAGTGTATCTGCATTATTTGGATACATCACATCGTAATATTTATAAGGGTATAATCATTCCCTAAATAAATATAAACATCGTAGGAGTTAGTTACACTACCTCATATAATTTATTCCACTCAACTTGACTCCATAGAATCAATTATTTAACTAATCAAATTCCAGAGATTTAATAATTACAACTCCTTAATTTTCGGGTCATAATTGCTATTTTACAGTATCACTCTATTTCATTCTTATAGACTATTCTACCGATTAAACACATTATTTATTTACTACGAACATATATACCAAATTTAAGCCTAAAACACTTAACAAGTTGTGCATTTTATACTTGTTAACTAATATATTACTAGACAGATAATTCAAAGAAAAAATAAATGTAGTGGGTATGTATAAAATATAGTGGAAAAAAGTATCTCCCTATGTATTACTCCATTCGTTCCGGATAAAGAGTCCACTATTCCATTTTTGGATATTTCATATAAGAGTCCACTTTCAAAAATTAAGGCATAAAAGTGATTTTATTACTAATGGCCTACTAAAAGTATCAATTTCTTAAAAAGTTTGACTTTCAAACAAAGACTTTTTGCCCAGAACGGAACGAGTGTTATACTACGGAGTATTAAGTAACTACTTTTAATATTGGTAAATGCAACATTAAAATAGGACAAATGAATGTTCGATTGCTAATTAACATAAAAAACTAAAAAAATAAGGATTTACAAACAAATGAATATAAATAAATCATTATATATATATATATATATATATATATATATATATATATATATATATATATATATATATATATATATATAAGTATAATGAATAAATTTATATATTGGTTTAGTTTGGTTTAGTTTGGTTCAATCACAAAACCGCAAACCAACCAAATTGACCAATTTTGAAATTTTTGGAATCGAAACTAGCTGCTTTTGACCAAAACCAAACCAAAGTGGCTGATTCAATTTGATATAGTTCGATTCGGCGGTTCAACGTTACATCCTCGTCCAACCTATACAATTAAAACTCTATAAATTAATATATGTGGGACAACCAAAAATTAGTAATTTAATGAGATATTAATTAATCGATAAATTAATAATTATTAATTTATACATTAATTAATATTTCCTTCGTTTTCAAATTATCGCCCTTATTTCCTTTTTCCTCCATTTTTAAATAATTGTCTTCTTTCAAAACTTTCCCATTTAAAAAAAATATTTTTATTACTTTACCCTTATTTTTTCTACATACTTTAATTATGGTCACATACTCAAAGTCATTAAAAGAAACAACAAATTTCACCAATATTTATAATACAATCAATTATTTTTTCTTAAAAAGTGTGTCAGGTCAAAGTGAACAATATTTTGAAAACGAAGGAATACTATATTAATTTACAGTCCTTAAGAAAAACATAATCTTTTTCATTACTTATAAATAAAAGAAGAATAAGTCTCATATGAGACCGTCTTACATATCTTTATTCATAAGACAAAGCTTCACTCTCTCGCAACTCAACTCATCAAAACATGATGCTGTCTCCGTCTTATAAAAAATATCTGTAAAATCGTCTTATCCAAGTTTTAATTATAAAACAATAATGACTTCTCGTCTTAAAAGTGTGAACAACAAAAATCAATCACGACTAAAATGTGGATTAAAGATAGATTTTGTTTTGCGTAAAAGAACTTTTATAGATAACACTGAATAATTTATTATTAATTTATAAGAAAACCACCAAAAGTTTTTACCATGATAAGAAAAATCAGAGTTTTGAAATCAAATTCAACAAAAATCAACGAACGATCAAGTTCTTCCATGCGTGGTTTTGGTTTTTGGTAGTTGTCCTGTTTTGACCCACACCGTTGTCAAAATCGCTTTTATTTATTTATATAAATACCAATCCATCTCTCTGTTTCTCTCTAAACTCTCCCAACCTTAATCCAATGGAATCCCAATCCTCCTCTTCAATCGACCGGATCAAATTCCGAACACAAATCCTCGCCGGTCATTTCACCAACGATCTCTCCTCGCGACCGATATCTCTCCAGCCAGCCGCATGCCTCTCATACTCTCCACCGGAACTATCCGAGCGGATCGATTTCGATACAAAGTCGATGCGAAAGCTCATGGACGGAAAGTTTGTGGAAGACAGAGATTGGCTGTTCGGAATCATTGCGCAGAGCGAATTGTTTTGCCGGAGAGATAGGGGAGGGAAAGTGTTTGTATCGCCGGACTATAATCAGACGATGGAGCAGCAGAGAGGGATTACGATGAAGAGAATTGCCTACTTTAAGAAACAAGGGCTGTTTGAAGGATGGTTCTCAAGCGAAGAGGCTGATGATGAGTTGAGGAATTTTGCATTTACGGAGGTTACTAGTCTTTATGATTACTCTCTCTATGTGAAGATGGGCGTCCATTTCTATCTTTGGTAAGTTTTGTTTTATTCTCTATACTATTTCGTTTTTTTTTTTTTTTGTTATTACTAGGTTTTATTTCTCAAAAAATTACTTACTTAAAAAACAAAATCCTCATTAATTGTTCAAGTTTTCATCATTAACTAAGTTGAGTTGTTGAAATAGTTTATATTAATTAACAAAATACAAAATATAAATGAAAAATAAAATAAAATTTAGAATAAGGAATTTTGTTTAATAGGCTGAAATAATTCTTTTTAAGTATGTATAAATAATTGATTTTTTAAATGTACTGTGTATATTTTAGTCTAGTCTAGACCTGACAATTACAATCCATTACTCATTAACTCACTAAACCCAACCCATTGAAATTTTCGAAATTGATAACCTGTTTCAACTCAAAAATATTAACGTGTTGGATTTGGTTGGGTTAAATCGGGTTATACACGTTACCCGTTTTGACTCACACCTTTATATACTATAAATTCATGTTTTTGTTGGGAAAAAGTTGGGTTAAGACAAGTCCACCAATTACTCGTTTCAATTTGATTCATTTCGATCGTTTGATATTTGGGTTGTAACGGGTTTCGATCTATTTCAACTCGTTACACATTCTAACACAACATAACTCACCTAATTGTCAGGCCTGGTATACTCCAATGTTAGAGTCATCTAAGTTTCTCTATCTATTCCAGCAAAGAGTCTACTATATGATTTTGAAATGTTTTTTAAGAGTCCATATTAAAAAATCAACTCTGATATCTTCATAATATTTCAACATTACTCTTCACATAATATTAATATATTGATGATGTTTAACCATTATTGTAATTATGACCAACTCTAATGTTAATTAGATATTTCTTAATAGACCGACTTTTTAAGCATAAACTATTTTAGTAGAACGGATGAAGTAATACCAAATTTTGGTTGCAAAATGGCGTCTCATCATCTAGTTGGCTTCACGATATAATTCACACTGGAACCTATAAAATATTACGACACATAAGATTGTAAATTATTTTGGTTTACAATTAGGTTCAATGTTAGAGTTTCACAAATAACTCACATTAGAACCTATAAAATGCTACGACATAAAAGATTGTTAATTATTTTGGCACAAAATTAGGTAATTAATAGGGGTGTATAACTGCCATGGAAAATTCAATGTTGGGCTGTCTGTTGCCATTTGAATAGATATATGGACTTATGTGTGGATCGGATTTTCCTAAAAACCTATCAAGAACACTGCCAACACCTTAGTAGCAATACAAAATAAGACCTCGCGAAATCATTTAGACGTGAGAATAAATATCGAATGCTAGAGAAAACAATTTGACAAAGTTTATAGGGTCAATAATACATGTACCATATTTAGGGTTTTGGAGGGTTATATATAGGCCCTCAAGTGGTAGAATCCATGTAGAATTATGATTAATCGCAGTCTATTGGGGTTATAAGACCATCCCCAAATTGTAGGCGTAATTGGTAGGATGCCGCTTGATCTCCGGAGTAGATAAGAAAGTAATATGTCTTAAATATGGAAACCTCGTAGCCTGCTTTGGGCCTCAAGGCTTGGTTGTTCGATGGATGCCACGCTTGCTCGGGTGGGCATGGCTGTGCCCGGGCAAGCTATATTTTCTCGCAGCGTGGTCTATGTCTCCTGGCATGGTCCCCTGGTCGGATAGGCAAGGCCCTGGTCCAGCCTAGGCTTAGTCGGGGATTGAATGTGGTCCTTGGTCGAATATCTTATCCGCTATGCTGATGCTTGCGCGGCTCCTTCAAGAGCTCGTGAAATGGTCGTGCGTGCTCAGCTCTTAACCGAATTTAGGTCGGGTACATCAGTGACCCCCTACTCCTTGTCTAACCAGTATTTATGGTCGGAGTGAGGAGCTTGATTTTTGAACTTGCCCATAACTTGTTGAGCTTTCATTCAAGCACAACACTTGTAAAAAATTGAGTTGAAGCATAATAACTAAGGGTGATTGCTTGCGAGAAGAACTAGACCTTGGAACCTCGGTTGGTGAGCAGGCGAATAGATGCACGTGAGCCGCCGCTTAGATGAAAGGTCATGATGGGCCACGCCATTTCGAGGTTGCCCATTAATGCGGATGCGATGTCCGCCAGTTTAATCATTGCTTGGCGTCCACATATCCATTTCGGGTCGATCCGTGCCCATGCCAATAAAAGGTGAAGACTTCCCACATTTCCACCTTTTACGAACTTTGAGTCTTCAAGAATCTTCAAGCTTTCCCTTCGTTATTCTTTCGGCAGCCATGCTTCTAGATTCTGGTGCTCTCAAGACTTTAATTATGGCTTCATATTCAGATTCTGGTAAACTTCAAACAGAACCCAACACTTTCGGTAAGTATTTCGCTTGATTTCAACGACATTTTTCTATCTAATGCTCTTTTGCCCTCTTTGGGTTTCTTGCGATTTCTTCATCATTTTTGACTTTTTGGGTAGATTAGTAGGCTTGACTCCCACTCTAAATTAGTCAGGAATTGAATGTGTTCTTTGGTTGAACATATTGCCTGCTATGTCTGGTGCTTGCGTGGGCTCCTATTACTAAGCTTGTAATTGACACGTTAATGGTTGTGCATGCTCTACTCGTGATCAAATTTGGGCCGAGCGCATTAATAACATTATTTTTACGACCTTAGTCTTTTATATTCTAATAACTATTGAAAATGTCTTATCAACGTCGCCTTTTAAGTCTCTCGCCACTCGAATGTCTAATTATAGAATACCTAACTTTCTTCAACTCAACCTGAGTTTGGCTAAGTTATGTTCTGAATGATATTATGAGCTAGAACTTGTAATATTATTACGAGCTTTAGTGTTAGAGCCGTTAGATGATTAAGTTGATTATGATTTGAAAAGTTTGTGTCATTACTTTTTTTTTAATCTAACAGTGTAGAGATATAAGTAGATTTGATCCAACGGTGCTAACACTAAATTTTGTAATAATATCACAAGCTCTAGCAGTAGCTTGTAATATCATAGCTTTATTTTTATTTTTTTATCCCATTTAGATTTTTGGCTGGTGGTAGCGGTGAGCAAAAGTTTTTTAAAATCAGACCGGACCAATAGAATCGGAACAAACCAATAAAAATTAAACCGAATCAATTTATTGGTTTGGTTCCGGTTTTCAATTTTTGTAGAATCAGATAATTAGTTCGGTTCCAATTTTGATACAAATACATCGGTTCTAGAATCGAACTGGACGAATAGTTTTAATATATATAATTTAATTATGTATTTAAATTAATAAATTAATAGTAACCTAAGTCTAAGTATAAATAGTAAATTAGTATTTCTTTTTCGGTCATGAACACTCATCAACTTTACTATATGTTTTAACATGCATATATTCGGTCTAATCTTGGAAAATACCATGCCCAATTATGTTGGTGACATTTGTACTTTTTATTTTAAGTATAAATAATAAATTTCATTAATTTCATGAAAAAGTTTTTTACATGTTTACTTTCATTTTCAATATAAAAAAAAAAATTATTAATTTTACGAGAAAGATAAGACAACTCATATTTAGCCCCAAGAACAAGAACTCTCACCGTTTTTGAAAAAAAAAAGTTCATATTTTCTATTTAGGCACTTCCAAATAAACATGTTTACTTTCTATTTTTTTTGGAAGTTATCTTTACTATTTATACTTGATTTGAATTTCAATATTAAGTGATGATCCGCTCTCACTTGTGTATTATTAGTGAAATGAATACGTACTATCTTAATATCTATAATAGAGTAAATTATCTTCTTTTAATTTATGTGTTAAGTCAAACATAATATTTTTATGGAACAGATAGAGTACTACGTTTACCAAAAAGTTATCCTTCATATAAATGTCAATGTAAGAAAGGAGTTCAGATCTTCTGTACCACTTGTGTGTACCACTGATGTACCATTTTTCATTTTCACCATTGCATCTCAATTATTACATCTCAACCAATGGTTGAGATAAAAAGTGGTAAACCAGTGATACACACAAGTGATACAGGAGATCTGGACTCATAAGAAAGTCATTCATTTTAGTAGGCAAGGCTCATTCAAATGGAAAACAAGAAAATTAATATTCCTTTTGTTTTCAAATAATAGATATTAAGCAAGTCAATATTTAGGACATCTTAATAGTTTCTATACATGAATGTCTCCAATACTTGCATTACCAAAAGGATTTTGAGATGTTAAATTTTCGAAAAGAGACACCAATAGAAAGACAAGCAGAGGAAAAAGGTTTCTTACACAAGTTCTAAACGTAACACGTATGGTATGCTAAACATAACACTTTTTCAGGGGTAGTAATTATATTGTCCCAACAATAGTCCCTATTAGGAAAATTGTGGGAAAATTAAAATTTGTTGAGGAATAGATGGGTTTTGTTAGCCCTTCGTCAAACTTCCCAAATGCTATGATTGAACGGCAAGAAAACAAATGGTTAATAGAATTAATGGATTCTAATATACTTCATGGAATATTATAAAAAAATTGAAGAATAAAACTCTGGGATTGGTGATGGTGATGGTCCGCCAAGGCAATCGATAGGTCAAGAAGAGAGGCCATCTAATGTGGCCTCTCTTTCCATTAATCAACTGACGGAAGCGTTAGCTCTCTATCAGATTTTATAAAGGTTAGAATTGAATTGCTGGATAAAATGAGCTAAAATATTTAATAGAATGTAACATATTTAACGATACTTCATAGAAAATTGAAAAAATTATTTTTTAAAAAACGATGCTACATTTTCAAGGGGTCGGCTGCCTAAGCTGGCCATCGGGCATGACTGCCGACTGGGCAAGTGTCTAGGCTGGCAACCCCTTGCCGGAATTTTTTAATTATTTTTTCTGTTAGATTTGTTATGTTTGTTAAATTTTGTTAAGTACATAGTATTTTTTTTGTTTGCAATTCAGTCCTAGCCTTTGTGAAATTTGATGAGGACTAATGAAACCTAACAAAAATATTAAATTTTGAGGGATGGGACGGCCAAAATAGGTGGCCTCTCTCTTCTTGATCGGCCCGATAGCCTTGCCGACCATCCGATTTTTTTTTTTAATTTTTTGTTCAAATGGCAAAATAAATATTATCATATTAAATTTTGGACAAAATGGACATTACATTTCCACTTATCTATGTATAACTCTTTTGTTATAACAATTATCATTATTCATATTATTATTTATTAATATTATTATAATTCCTTTTCTTATTATTCTTTATAATAAAACTAATAATAATAATAATAATAATAATAATAATAATAATAATTATTATTATTATTATTATTAAGAAGGGTAATCTTGGAATATATAAAATTTCAATCAAGAAGAGGACTCACATATTTTTGAAAAGTAGAATTAAGCACTAGGCTACAACTTATGACCTTACATGTGCTTTAAATAGTGTACATGACTTATGACTTATCTTACCATAAGTGAAATCAAACGCTTCAGAAACAACTTATGGTAAGTCATAAGTCATAAACACTTCCAGATAAGCCAAATCAAACAGGCCCTAAGTGGCTCCATGCACTTGCATTTGTCATATTCAAAAAACAAAAATCAACTTTCAACTCATATAATTAAATAACGAAAACATATTATAATCTCTAATCACTAATATCCTGGGATTCAGCCAATCGAGCTATATATATATATATATATATATATATATATATATATATATATATATATATATATATATATATATATATATATATATATATATATACCAATCCATCACAATGAGCATCTAAAATGGAATCTACGTCTTCATCGTTAAACGACTGGATCAAGTTCCGGCCCCAAGTCCTATCCGGCCATTTCCACCAACTTGATCCTTCACTGTCTCTTCTACTCTCCGTCGGAGCTCACCAAGCGGATCAATTTCGACACAAAGTCGGTGCCGAACCTGGTGGACGGACGGTTCACGAATGACATAGATTGGGTGTTCGAACTAATTGCGCAGAGCGAATTGTTCTGTCGGCAAGAGAGGGGAGGGAAAGTGTTCGTGTCGCCGGACTATAACGAGCCGACAGGGTAGCAGAGGGAGATAACGATGAGGCGAATAGAGTATTTGAAGATCTGACACACGAATTAAGAAAAAATAATTGAATTGATTATTAATATTTATTTAACGTGTAATTTTCTTTGAAACCAATGTGTGTGGCCTATAATTAACATACTGATTATACTTAGTTATTTTTGTAATTATGACCAACTCTCATGTTAGTTATATACTCTGAAATATTTCACTTAAAAAGTTTACTTTTTTTTTTTCCCTAAGGGGGGCATGAGAACAGTTTGTGAAGCCTCATGTCTACCACTGAGCCACCCCCTTAGGGGCACTTAAAAAGTTTACTTTCAAAAATTAAGACGTAAAAATGTTTTATAACTAATGGCTACTAAAAGTGTCATTTTTTTTTAAAAAATTTTGATCTTTTAAACGGAAACTCTTTGCTCGAAACAGAAAGAGTATCTCTTAATTAGACTTTTCAAATATAAATTATTTGAGTGTTACAAATTCGAATATTAATTTAGGAAGAGAGAGTGTATAATAAAAATTTAGCAAAAACGTTATGTTTACAATTTTTTTACAACTATTGCTACAACTAAGTTTTGATGAGGTCCAAATATATTTTGGTAAAAAACAATTTTATCATTCATCATAACTTAGTTATATTAATATTTGTAAATAGTTATAAATCTAATATTGTTGAAATTCAATGACAAAACCCGTATTTGGGTTATCCAATTTTTCATAAACTTGCAATGCATCCACCAAAAGTTTAAAATTTTCATTCTTGTCATTGCATATTAGTTAGACTGCAAACGAGCTTATTTTTTGAACGAACGTTAAGTTTGGCCGTTAAATTATATCAAATTCCTATTTTATCCCTCTAAATTGACAATTATATATATACTTCTCTCCTCACCCACCAAACATAAATCTTACTTGAAAGTCTTTCTATCTATTTATATAATTCCGTCTTCCCTTTATCATCACCTTTTTCGACCAGGTCTTCTTACTTGAAAGCTTATGCAAATCGCTTTCTTATTTATTTATTTATTTATGCTTCTCCTCCTTGATCGTGGATTCGTGGCAAAGTGAGGCAAATCTTCTATATATATAATTGATATATACTAATATTTTTTCATCTATTATTGATATATCATATAAAACAATATTTTTTCATTATGATTCATCTGATTTCTAATTTCATATAAAGTTTTAGTATTTATAGGGATAAAATAAATAGTGACATAATTTAACCACCAAACCTAACGTCCATAAAAAATAAGTTCATTTGCAGCCTATCTAATATACCGCAGCCAAGAATAAAATTTTTAAATTTTTGATGAGATTTTACCAAATTTAATTATTAAAGGAAAAGTAGGCTAGCAAATTAAGGGTCAAAGAGAACTAAGAAGTCAACAATGTACCCCGTGAATATAAAATCGGATCAATTGAACAAGTAGCACGCACTGCAGGTCCGCAGCACACATCCCGATATGATTACGTTGGCATTGAATACGGTACTCTGAACGTAGCAAAACGTCGCGTGCATTCATGGACCTTAAACAACATTTTACTAATAAATATATCGTCTTTCTATCCCCAAATTATTATTTTGTTTTTTTTATTTATCCCAAAATAATTGTCTTGTTTTAAAAAAAATTTAGGACAATAATTTTATCACTTTATCTTTAATTTTTTATCTTATTTTAATTATGAGCAACATACACATAAAATTTAAAATAAACTATACATCAAACTAATATTAATAATCAAGTCAAATTAATTTTCTTAAAACGTGCCAAAAACTACCAAGATGATAATTTAGGGACAGATGAAGTATTAGGAAGAGTCTATCTCGACAACAAATACTCCCTTGTTCCTAAATAATTCTCCTGATTTTTTATTTTGCTCATTATGAAAAGATTGTTTTGTTTCAAAACTTTCCTTTATAAGAAATACTTTTACAATATTTTTAATTATCGTGACACATACAAAGACTTTAAAGAAACAATATATCATACCAATATTTATAATACCGTCATTTTTTTTTCTTAATTTGCTTACCCAAGATGATTGTTTTAGGCTTCGTTTGATTGCTTACCCAAGATTTTTTAAAACACAGTATTTTTAAAACGTAGCATTTTTAAAACATAATTTTTTTTGTAAAAACGTTTTTTTATAAATAGAGTAGTTGTAAATATAACATATTTTAAAAACGCTGCACATTTTTAAAATATTGTATTTTAAAGTGCAGTATTGAAAAACTTTTAAGAAAAAAAATGTTGCGTTTTTTATTATTTTGATCAAAATGCTCCACAAAACAAGTACTTAAAAAGAGAGAGTATTACTTATCTACTACATATTTAACGTTTTTTTAGACAATATTACCCTTGTTTTGAGATTTAACAAATATATATCTTAGCTTAGGTTTGGTTTCCCGTCTTCTCCCCACCTTTGCTTAAAATCAATAACCAATAAAATTATGTATTCATTTTCAACCAGTGGCACTATCAAATACCACCAAGAACACACCACCATTTTGGAGAAATCTCTCCCGTTTATCATAGGTAATTAAATGAAATAATCATTTTTCACTAGTGTTATTTTCTCCGTTGTTATACTTTCCAATCTTCCATGAATTTACGAGTTCCAGAATTAAGAAACGTAAATAAAATAATAACAGAAAGTCTTAAGTAAGATGATTTTACAAGTATTTTATGTAAGATAGATTTTCTTGACCCGACCCATTGTGTATTGATGGATTGGGTTGTAAGAAAGTGAAACTTCATTTTACGAATTAAGATTTGTAAGACGGTTTCAGATTAGAACTAATCTTAAATAATTAACAAAACTATGCTTGCTCAACAAAATGATCTTATGATTGACGAATCTAGGGACTAATGTGTTTTGACAAAACCCTCGATATTATTTTGATATGGCTGGAAATTATTGAGAGCATATATGCTTTTGCAATTTTTTTTAATGAAGTATAAATGTATATAAGGTGCCAATTTTTCAAAAAATTATATGCTTCAATCGGGAGATCTAAATAAATTTGAAGGAAGTCTCATGTAAGACGGTTTTACGCATCTTAATTTGTAAGATAAAAATTTACTTTTTTATAACTCAACCCACCAATACATGGTAGGTGAGATAAAAAAGATCCATCTTAACAAAAAATATCATTTTCTTTTTTTATCAGTTTTAAAATAAATTTTTATCAGTCTTACGCTCTTTCAAAACTTTCTTTTACTACTTTACTCTTATTTTTTTGTGCCTACTTTAGTTATAGTTATATGCTTAAGGACATTAAATGAAATCACACATTTCACTAATATTTATAATACAACTAATTATTATTTTTTAAACGGTATACCGAATCAAAGAGGACAATAATTTGAAAATTAAGGGAGTATTATACTATTAAATAAATACTTGTAATATTGATAAATTCAACATTTAAAATAGCATTAAAATTGAGACAAATGAATTGTTCGATTGCTAATTAACATAATATTTAAAAAAAATATGCATTTAAAAGCAAAACAATATAAATTATTACTTCATTCGTTGCAGATAAATAGTTAACTATAGTATTTTGAGATAGTTTATTTTAAGGGTCCAATTTCTAAAATCATGCATACAATTTTTATAACATATAATCTTTACTATCTACTTACTTATATTTAAGTATTTTTGTAATTATGACCGAATCAAATGACATTAATTATATTCTTTTAATAATTAATATTTTCAAACGTGAATTCTTTGAGTGAAACAAATAAAATATTCATTCTCCGTTCCGGATAAAGAATTCTCGATTGAAAGTCAAATATTAAAAAATGACATTTTTATTAATACATTAGTAATAAAATAATATTTTTATACCTTAATTTTTGAAAGTAGATTTTTAAATAAAATATATCAAAATAGAATAGTAGATTTTTATTCGAAACGATTGAGTAATATATAAAAAAAATTGATAAATTTTTATATCAGTTTATTTTTTATTTGGTTTGGTTCAATTAAAAGAATAACAAATTAAACCAAACCGAAACCGGATTGTTAATTTGTTATGGATCAAAAGTCAAAACCGACTAAAGTGATTAGTTCAATTTGATTGGTTGGTTTAGATTCGTCTGTTTAGCTAAATATCCTAATCTAACCTATATCTTTAATGGGTTGATGATGACGATTAACCCTTTCCTACATTATAAAGCGTGCTCTTTAACCCCCATTTCCGCGCGTGGTTTTAGTTTTTGGTATGGGTACTAGTGTACATTAACGACTGCTATCCTGTTTTGACCACACCGTTAGCAAAATCGCCTTTATTTATTTGTATAAATACCAACATAAAGAATTAATAACAGTAATCCAGCGCTCTGTTTCTCTCTAAATTCTCACGAGCCTAATCCAATGGAATTCCAATCATCCTCTTCAATCGACCGGATCAAATTCCGAACACAAATCCTCGCCGGCCATTTCACCAACGATCTCTCCTCCCAACCGACATCTCTCCAGCCGGCCGCATGCCTTTCATACTCACCACCGGAACTATCCGAACAGATCGACTTCGATACAAATTCGATGCGAAAGCTCATGGACGGAAAGTTTTTGAAAGACATAGATTGGCTGTTCGGAATCATGTCGCAGAGCGAATTGTTTTGCCGGAGAGTTAGGGGAGGGAAAGTATTTGTGTCGCCGGACTTTAATCAGACGATGGAGCAGCAGAGAGAGATTACGATGAAGAGAATTGCATACTTTAAGGAACAAGGACTGTTTGAAGGGTGGTTCTCAATCAAAAAGGCTGATGATGAGTTGAGGAATTTTGCTTTTACCGAGGTTATTAGTCTTTATGATCACTCTCTCTCCGTCAAGATGGGCGTCCATTTCTATCTTTGGTTAGTTTTTCTTTATTCTCTATACTAGTATTTGTCAATTACTTAGGAATTATGAGCCCTATGAATAGCAGCAATCTCGGACAGAGGATGATCTCCATGAAATATCTGAACCATAGAGAATATGAGACATAAATTATATTCCATCATGAAAATGAAAAGAAGAACAGTAAGCTCATGGCTACAAGTCGAAAGATTTTTTTTTTGCGTTTTGCCATTTAAAGACAATAAATGAATTAATTGTGTACCTGTACCATATAGAACATGGTAGTTCAAGGTTTGGTAATCTGGGTTGAATTGATATGAAGAAATATCATCACTAAGTGAATCACAAAGACCATAAACACACTCACAAACATTAGAAGAGTCAAAGAGAGTTGACCCGATGAAAGTGGGTTGGAGGGAGTTGAAAGTAGCACCCAGCTGTGATGATTTGAAAAGAGGAATGTGTAATTCCCCTTATCCCACATGTAGATCTGTGACTTACGTGTGGTTTTTATTTATTTTTAGATATCGATATCATTTATAGGCTTTCGGATCAACTTGTGATGGTTTTGATGACACAATATGTTACACGGTTGACGGATCAAGGTATAGTCTTTTATTAACTTTGTACAACGTTTTGACGTAGCAACTAGAATTTTGTGTATGTGTCTTAGGTGAACTTATATTTTGAGATGTCAAAATATATTAGCTACATGCTTGATGGGTGTATGATTTTAAGTGGTAGTTGAGGGACGTTATTCAAACTCGACACGTAGTTGAGGGAGGTTGTTCGTGAGAGGTTTACTCATAACTGACCCAGATCGATCCAGATCGATCCAGATCACCATATAGCTGTATTATATAGTTAATTATTTGCTCTAGAAGGGGGTTCTCTTTAGGAAGTTTTCTGCACACACAATGACTGTAAATCCATTTTCATAAAAAATAATATTGGTAAACCATTTTCAAAATTTTGAAATTAGTTCCACTTCATGCAGTGGTAAAGCAAGAAATCTTGTTGTGGCGTGGGGGGGGTTAAAATTTCTATGTATGGAAATACGTTTGAATTAACTGTAGGGCACAGGTGAATGAATGAATGCAACAAGAATGCTTATTTACTCTCATACTAACTGTAAGGCCCAGGTGATCAAATATCCTTAATAGTGCAAATTCTTGCAAAAGAAGGGTTTCTTCCTAATTTTTTTTTGTTATTACTGGGTTTTACATTTCAAAAATAAAATTTGTACTTAAAAGCTCAATCCTCATTAATTATTCAAACTTCATAAACTAAGTGGAGTTGTTAAAATAGTGTATATTAATCAACAAACTACAAAATATAAGTGAAAATCCAAGAAACTTTTAGTACTTAAAAGTTTAAAGTAATGAATTTTGTTTGATAGGCTAAAATAATTAAATAAGTTTCTTCGTCCCTAAATTATCGTTTTAATTGATTTGACACACGAATTTAAAAAAAATAATTGACTTGATTATTTATATTAGTTTAATGCGTAGTTTTTTTAAAATTTATGTTTATGTAATTTATTATTAAAGTAAGGTGAAAAAGTAAGATAAAATAGTAAAAATAATGTTTTAAAAAGATAAGTTTCCAACCGAACAATTATTTTAAGTGCGTGGAGAGAATAGGGATGCCTTTTAAAACATTGAGTACATTAATGACTGCTGTCCTGTTTTGACCCACACCGTTTGAGCATCTTTAATGTGTATATTTTTAATATAATTTTTTAATTGGGTTTTAGTGTCACCTCCATATTTTTATCTTTTTACTTACTTAGGAATATATCTTCTCATTTTATAAGCTTTTTATACAATTTCTTACACAAAAAAATATTAAATTTAACATTATCTAAATAAAAACAAACCCACCCACCCCCAACCCACAAAAACAGAAAAGGACGGCTGTCCTCCTGACACTCTCCTCTCCCCCAACTTATATAAGAAGCAAATTCTCTCTCCCTTTCCTAGGCCGAGCTAATGACCACTACACACAAAATTCAAGGAATTAAGAAGTGGTTAAAAACAATGAGGATGCATAGCAAGATCCCTTTTATTTATTTATATAAATACCAATATAAAGAATTAATAACACCAATCCATCGCTCTGTTTCTCCCTAAATTCTCACGAGCCTAATCCAATGGATTCTCAATCCTCCTCTTCAACCGACCGAATCAAATTCCGAACACAAATCCTCGCCGGCCATTTCACCAACGATCTCTCCTCCCAACCGACATCTCTCCAGCCGGCCGCATGCCTCTCATACTCTCCGCCGGAACTATCCGAACTGATCTCCTTCGATACAAATTCGTTGCGAAAGCTCATGGACGGAAAGTTTTTGCAAGACATAGATTGGCTGTTCGGAATCATATTGGAAAGCGAATTGTTTTGCCGGAGAGATAGGGGAGGGAAAGTGTTTGTGTCGCCGGACTTTAATCAGTCGATGGAGCAGCAGAGAGAGATTACGATGAAGAGAATTGCTTACTTTAAGGAACAAGGACTATTTGAAAGGTGGTTCTCAATTAAAGAGGCTGATGATGAGTTCAGGAATTTTACTTTTATTGAGCTTATTAGTCTTTATGATCACTCTCTCGCCATCAAGATTGGCGTCCATATCTATCTTTGGTAAATACTCCCTCTTCCAAACAAATCTTTCTATTTTTTATTTTGAGATATCCTAACTAATATTAACTAATGTTCATAAAGATTTTTAGTATACAAATTTTATACAATTCTTTCTATTATATCCTTTCATTTAATAATAACACATCATTAATTATGGCTCGTTTGGTACATCGTTTTGAAAATTCAGTTTTTTTTAAACGCAACATTTTCAAAACGTAATTTTTTTCTTATAAACATATTTGGAAAACTATTTCAAAACGCTATTTTTTATAAATAAAATGGTTGTAAACACAATATATTTTTTAAACGCTGGATATTTTTAAAATACTGCGTTTTAAAACGTTTCATTAAAACACTTTTAAAGAGAAAACGCTGTATTTTTTACCAGCGTTTTGGTCAAAACGTTTCATCAAACAAGCACTACATTTCTTAATTCTTGTGTTTTACCCACTACGAACATTTATTTGGATGGAGTATTGTTTATTCTTTGCACTAATTTTTTTTTTGGACCTTTCTCTTAAGAGGGCATTAGAAAGTATCGAACATGATACTTCATATTTTGTGAAGACCCAACTCTATCACTGGACCTCCCCTTAGAATTTCTATTCTCTATACTAATATTTGACAAAAACTTCAAATTTACGGATAACTTATTGCATTGACTCGACAAATCTTGTGTTAATGAGTTGAGTTAAGTTGTGACAGATGAATCTTTCGTATTCGTAATGTGGTTATATTTGGGTTACTACTAGTTTTTTTGTTTTTTTGTTTTTTTGGTTATTAGTATATTTTACATTTCAAAAAATAAACTCCTACTTAAAAAACTCAATCGTCATCAGTTATTCAAATTCTCATCATTAACTAAGTTGAGTTGTTAAAATAGTGTATATTAATTAATAAACCACAAATTACAAGTGAAAATACAATAAACTTTTACTTCAAATTTTGAAATAATAAATTTTGTTTGATAGGCTAAAATAAATGAAAGAATTATACTCTCTCTATCCCAAAATTATTATCAATATGTAAGAAAAGTATTCATTTTAGTAGGTAAGGCTCATTAAAATGTAAAACAAGAAAAATAATATTCCTTCTATTTTCAAATAACATATCATTTTTGTAAATATTAAGTAAGTCAATATTTAGGAGATTTTAATAGTATCTATACATGAATGTTACCAATGAGAGCATTATGAAAAAAGATTTTGAGATGAGCAATTTTCAAAAAAAGGCACCAACAGAAAGAGTCGGTAACACTTTTTTATGTGTAGTGACTATATTGCCCTCCCGGCCGCCCCATTACAAAAATTGTGAGGAAAAATTAACGTTTGTTAAGGAATGGAAGGGTTCGGTTAGCCCTTTAACTTTACAAATGCTAGGAATGAATAGCAAGAAAAAAGAGAGGCTAATTATGACTTAATAGATTCTAATAGACATCATTGATTTTTACGAAAGGTCGAGTAATAAACCTCTTGGTGGCTGGCCAAAGGGATTGGTGATGGTGATGGTCGGCTGAGGCCGTTGACACGACAAGAAGAGAAGCCATCTATCGTGGTCGGCCCATCAACCGATTTAAAGAAAGCGTTGGTCCTCACTTTACAAAAACTAGGACTGAGTTTCACAAAAAAGGCTAAAAACCTTAACACAACGTGCGTAACTTTTTTTTATATAGAAAATTGGAAAATAATTAAATATATATATTTACATTTTTTAAAAAGTACTACATTTGTAAGGGTTAGGCTAAGCTGGTCACCGACATGACTCGCAGGTGCCTGGCCACCCCTTGCCGGAATTTTTAATTTTTTTTCTTTGTTAGAATCCGTTAAGTTCGTAATGTTTTGTTTGTTTGCAATTCAGTCCTAGCCCTTGTGAAATTTGACGAGGATGGATCGGCCAAATTAGGTGGCCTCTCTTTTCGATCAATCGCTAGACAAGTAGACTTGGCTGGCCACCAATTTATTTTTTAAATGTCAAAATAAATATTTTGTCACATTAAATTATGGATAAAAAGTAACTTAAAATATGGTATTACCTTTAGCACTTTACTATGTTTAACATAACTCTTTTTGTTTATTAAGTGGGCCAATGCACTTGCATTTGTCATATTAAAAAAAAATTCAATTTTCAACTCAATTTTTTTCCTAAAACTTTAAATCAAATAATTACTACTTTAAATAGTCTTACGGATATTTAGTGACAGATTCTTTTTATCCGATCTATTGGGTATTAGTGGGTTGAATTGTGAAAGTGTGAAGTTCTGTTTTACAAATTAGGATCCATAATCATTTTATCTTTTTAATTAAAGAGTTAATTTTTTAAAAATTAATGTATATAAATTTTATTTGTTATCGACTAGCAAATGTGTTATTTTCTTTAAAAAATAAACTTTTAAATGTTGCCAAACGAAAGGAGTAAATGTATTGTCAACGAAACATATTATACTCTCTAATATCCTGACATAGCCCCAATCGATATAACCAATAAAAGTTTTATATATATATATAAATCCATCACATGGAGCATCTCAAATTTTAAAATGGAATCTACATCTTTACCGTTGAACAACCGGATCAAGTTCCGGACCCAAGTTCTATCCGGCCACTTCCACCAACCCGATCCGTCACCGTCTCTCCGACCAGCCGTATGCCTCTCCTACTCTCCGCCGGAGCTCACCGAGCGGATCGATTTCGACACAAAGTCGATGCGGAAGCTGGTGGACGGACGGTACACGGAAGATATAGATTGGGTATTTGGACTAATAGCGCAGAGCGAATTGTTCTGTCCGCGAGAGAGGGGAGGGAAAGTATTCGTGTCGCCGGATTACAACCAGTCGACGGAGCAGCAGAGGGAGATGACGATGAGGCGAATCGAGTATTTGAGGGATTGTGGGGTGTTTGATGGCTGGTTTTCAAGGAAAGGAGCTGAGGAATTTAGGAATTTTGCTTTGGGGGAGGTTCTGGGTGTGTACGATAATTCGCTCACCGTCAAGGCCGCCGTGCATTTCTATTTATGGTCAGTTTGTTTTCTTTTGCTTCTAGGGAGAAATGATTGAAGGTTTAGTTTATGAGTACTAGTCCAGATTTTACTACTTCCTCGGCTCTCGGTTTTCATGGGTATCTCATTTGATTTCTATTAAATTACGATAAAAATTAAACCAAAATCATATTCTCTTTTTTTTAATCCTTTTTTGACATTTTTGCTGTTCGAAAAATCTTTTTTTTTTTTTTTTAAAAAAAGTACACATTTTAAACTATAAATAAATAAGAACTTGGTTTGATGTTTTGGACACTAAACCAATTTTTTAGATAAAGATATTGGGCGTTGGAATTTGTATTACCGTTGGAATGATTTTTTGGTTTTAAATCAAATAACATGTAAATAGTTGACTAAATTCTACTTAAATAGTAAGTTTTTAATAATTATGTCTTTAATCTCCACGATCTTTAACTTTACCTTCCTCGTAATATTACTTCCTCCGATTGTAAATTATCATCCTCTTTGACTTCGCCCTTTATTTAAGAAAAAATAATTGACTATATTGTAAATAGTGGTGTAATGTGCGGTTTATTTTGATGCCCATGAACATGTGGCTATAGGGGTGGAATCGGGACAGGACCCGTCCCGATACCCTTCATCCCGATCCCGTCCCGATAGATTTCGGGATTTCAATTTCCTTTCCGATCCATATTTTTCACAAGTGTCCCGACGAAATCCCCATGTTGAAGAGAAAAAATCCCGTAATCCCGACGATAATATTTATGAACAATATTTTCTAACACTAAAATATTTTTAAAATGTCTTCATCATAATTAATATTTCAAAATGTATATTTACAAAGTATGCTTGAATATTTACTTAATGGTGAATATTGCTTAATATGTCATTATGAACAAAATACACCCCTCACTCGGAGGAGAAGAGCTACACTAAGTGTAGAAAAGTGATAGACAAAAAAAACCACAATATTAATTATGAAAATAAATTTAACAAACATCATTAAGTAATTTTAGCAAACAAAAAATAAACATTGTCTAACACTCACAATATTTATAAAATAAAATAAATAAAATATAAAAATATATAAAAATATATAAAATAAATAAATAAATAAATAATTAGTCGGGACAGGTCGGGATACGGGAATCCAGACGGGATTGATAGTCGGGACGGGTCGGGAATCCCGACGGGATTGATAATTATCCCGAATACCGTCCCAAAACATGTCGGGACGGGAAAAATCCCGACAAAATCGGGATCGGGATTGGTCGGGACAGGATCGGGTCGGGCATCGGGACGGGTCGGGAAAAACGAGATTTTTGCCAGCCCTATGTGGCTATAATTAAAGTAGTTAGATGAAGTAAGAGTTAAGTGGTAAAAGTGTTTTTCTAAAAAATAAAATTTTGAAATAGGACAATTATTTGAGATCGGGTAATAAATAAAGGAGGACAACTATTTGATATCAGAGGGAGTATTGTAGACTCTTTTGATGCAATGGTGGAAGTAATTGAAATCACACCATTTAACAATGTGTGCTTTTGATTATATTCAAATCAACACATTGTTTTAACTTAAATCAGTTCTGTTCTGAATATCAAAATGTACGGTGCGCTATGGCATTTTTCGGTGGTTAAACTATTTGCATAAACTCATCCCTTCGCAAGCCTTTTTTTACAATGGTTAAACTAATTTACAACTTTTTAATGAGTTCCACCATCACATATTCATTAATTCTCTAACTTCATTTAACAACTTATTTCCTCCATGAACTACTCCTACCATATGAACCACTCATTTCCTATAAATCTTCCTCAATAGTAAGGTTTAAAAAAATAAGAAAAATAGTTAGGTTTATTAAACCGTATCATACTCCTAAAAAACCACTATGAACTTTACCTTTGGAGATGCCCTTAATTAACTTTGGCCTAATTTGGATCATACTCCTAAAAAACCACTATGTACTTTACCTTTGGTGATGCCCTTAATTAACTTTGTCCTAATTTGGTTCAATCTTGGATAAGTTGACACCAGTGCAGTCAAATTTTGTTTGAAGGGAGTCAAAATTATTTAAACTTTAAGGGGTTAAAAATACATTGTGTATTTGAATTCGGTTTCAATGGGGGTCAAAATGCTAACTTACTACAAAATTAAAATTAAAATTAAAAAAATCTAAAAGAAAGGGGGAAAAATTGATATTATTACTATTTTAATCATGACAAGTTAATTTTTCTAATTTTAAAGGCACTAAAATGTTAGGGTAAGGTAATCTCTTTAGGCCTCATGTCTCATGAGGCTTCGCCACTAAGCACAAGTTGGTTTGTGTTGTGCTTGAAGTTTTCCTTAAAGGTACTATATTTTCACACCTTGCTTCTAGTGATAGGTTTTTAATTTGAATGGGAACTCGCGTTTTGGGTGAAGGGTAGGGAGTCATAGGAAGAATGGGGATAGTTAACAAGAGATGTCTAAATCTTCATTTCTAGATTGGAAGGTTTAAGATTACTTCCTCTGAGGTATTGTCGAGATTACTTCCTCTGAGGTTTAACAAGAGATGTCTAAATCTTCATTTCTAGATTGGAAGGTTTAAGATTACTTCCTCTGAGGTCTTGTCGAGCACTAGAAGGGGGCTCTCTTTAGGAAGTTTTCTGCACACACAATGACTGTAAATCCATTTTCATAAAAAAAATATATTGGTAAACCATCTTCAAATTTTTGAAATTAGTTCCACTTCATGCAATGGTAAAGCAAGAAATCTTGTTGTGGGCGGGGGGGGGGGGAATTTCTATATATGGAAATACGTTTGAATTAACTGTAGGGCCCAGGTGAATGAATGAATGTAACGAGAATGTTTACTCTCATACTAACTGTAGGGCCCATGTGAGCAAGTATCCTTAATAGTGCAAAGTTCTGGCAAAAGAAGGGTTTAAAGATTCAAAACGTAGTCCATTATGTAAAAAAATACAAATTAAACTGAAAACAAGTTATACCCAAAGTTTAGCGAATTAGCAACTCTCTTTGTAAATGATGCATGAACTTCTTGGTGTTTGTACTATTCATTTAATGCTTTAGAGTATATGATAATTATCAACAAGTATATGATACTTTATACTGGATGTTCTTAGAGATTTTCTGTCAAAGTAAAAGTAATAGAAGATCCACAATTATAGTAATAGGGTTTGTTGAAGTTGATGATGATCATGTAACAAGGAGTAACTTATCAATAAGTCATTGTCTTCCTAAATTGATTTCAGGGGTGGAGCCATCAAGTTCTTTGGCACTAAGCGCCACCATGACAAGTGGTTTAAAGCCACTGAGACCTACGCGGTCAAGGGTTGCTTTGCGATGACTGAGTTGGGACATGGAAGTAATGTATGTAAAGCTTGTTTGTTTATAATGTCTAGACTAGATCATTGGGTTTGTTTATGAAATTTGCACGATGGTTCTAGTTTTTATTTCTCAGGTTCATGTTTTCAGGTCCGAGGCATTGAGACAATCACCACATATGATTCGAAAACGGGAGAGTTTGTCATCAACACTCCATGTGAATCTGCACAAAAGTACTGGATTGGAGGTGCAGCTAATGTGAGATTCTTTTCCCAGTACTCATGGCCCATTTTAATGTTTACTGCTTAAGCATCATCTTAGGACTAATGATGCTTCTCTTTTATTTATTTGTTCACAGCATGCTACCCACACGATCGTTTTCTCACAGCTTGAAATTAATGGAAAGAATGAAGGGGTCCATGCTTTTATTGCCCAGATCAGAGATTCAAATGGAAACATATGTCCAAATATCCGTATTGCAGATTGTGGTCATAAAATTGGTTTGAATGGTGTTGACAATGGTAGAATATGGTAATATTTAATATATTCGATTCCAATGCCATAAGCTAGCTGTAAATTAGAAATTTATGTCTTTTGGTGAAGGACTATTGATATTGTCAGTGAACCCCCTTCTCTAAATGTGTTTTCCAGGTTTGACAACCTTCGGATTCCTAGAGAGAATTTGTTGAATTCAGTAGCTGATGTGTCTCCAGATGGGCAATATTTGAGTGCAATAAAGGACCCAGATCAGGTGAATGTTTCATAAATGAGTGTGATGTCTTCTTTGGACATTGTTCTTTATACTTTTCAACTTAGAAGGGGTAAAGCAATGCAATTCAGAGAACTTGATTAAGGCAACATGTGGTCGCAAGATTCTTGCATCAAGCACATTGTCACAGCCACATTTTGTTAAGAATTTGAAGTCAGAATTCTCTTAGCTAACTCACATGTGGAGATGATTTATTCTCAGAGATTTGGAGCATTCATGGCGCCTTTGACTTCAGGTCGTGTAACTATTGCAGCCAGTGCAGTTTACTCAGCAAAGGTAATGTTAGGTTGATATGGCATTTATTTTGTAATAAAGTGGTTTTGCATGTTTTTTATTTTTATTTTTCGCTTAGTTTTGGCAGTAGCGAGTTGAGATAATCCCTCAAATCTCTTCCTGTTAATGGTATCTTAGCGTCTTTTCCCTTGCCAGATGGGTCTTGCAATTGCAATTAGGTACTCGTTGTCTAGGCGGGCATTTTCTCTTGCGCCAAACGGTCCTGAAGTTCTTCTGCTTGATTATCCGAGTCATCAAAGGCGGCTCTTACCTCTTCTTGCAAAGACGTATGTACCTCACATTGCCTGCAATATAGAACTCTTAAGCTATATATATTATGTTCTCTAATGTTGGTTTTTCTTGATTAATAAACAAAAGAGTGGCAAGGAAGGGTTGCATTACTTGCGATTTCCATATTTGTTTTTGTAAATATTGCTTCTTCTTTTTTCTGCAAGGGGGTTGGGTTCGGAACTTGTGTGTATTATATATCTCTACATATATACAAGTAAATACCTCTCCCAATTCAAGAGTTCCTTTTAGAAAGTAATGTTATACTGGATAAACTACTACTGTTTAAAGTATCCTTTGACAAGATGCCCATTTTAGGGTGAACTTGTTGGCCTAATTTTAGATACGACTCGCTTTTTTGGACATTCTAGAAAATGAATGAGGGATTCCCTTTTTAAACTGCGGAAGCACTTGTTGATCCTAATTGTGAATATTCTTTTGAGAAAGTCCTGTGGACAGTTGCATTAGTTTTTGAATATATCATGTGATCTCAAAGATAAGTTATTTTCTTGGTTATGGACCACTGGAAATGTTCTTGGCAGTGACTTTTCGCTGAACTGTGCTAAACGTATTCACTGCTTTCAATAATCTTATAGATTAGCAGGTTGTGGCCACTTTGCATAAAAGTGTATGCAAATAAGAAAAATGACATAAAGATAGTAGTACTTTGGCATGTTGTAGGGCTGACTGATGGTTTTTATTAGTAAATACTCCCTCCGTTTCACTCAAAGAGTCCACCTTTGAATAGTGTAATAGTTATGGGTTGCATTAATATCATTGAAGTTGATCATAATTAGAGAAATGCTTAAGCGCAGTCGTGATGGTTCATGGTTATAACACATGTAGAGGTTAAAGTTGAATGATTATGGATTTTGAAGACATGATTTTTGTAGGTATACTTGAAGTGTAACATCCCAAAATAGAATACTAGACTCTTCACATCGAACTTGGGAGTAGATTGCAACCGTATGATTTCCAATAACTAAAACCCAGACTATTAGCAATTTTTGGATATATAGTAGGTTCAGCAGCCAACTATAAGAAAATGACACTCAACACTTACTTCAGTTCTAAGGAAGTATTACCAAAGCAAAAGAACGTTGATGCAAAATTGATTTCAAATGTAGTTAAGGAAGTACCGAGAGCATGTTTAGTTGCATGGAGTTGACTTAAATGTGAAATTCTCATATTGTCAGACTGTAGCTCATAGAAATTTTCAGGCCACACATCAGGCATGAGGCTTGGTCAGGAACCCTTGCCCATTTAATCTGGGATATACAATAAAAAGAAAGAATTGTTTGAAAGATTTATGCGCATCTGTAGAGTACCTAGCTAGAATGGGCTATTGCATCTCAAATATGCTATTCTTGTACGAACATTTGCTTTTAGGTTTTTTTAGTAGCATGTAGCATAATGAACATTGTACTTGTGGGTTCAGAAGAATATTTATTCATGGATGGAGGGGGTGGGACTATGGAGGGATGAAACCATGAAGGGAACCCTTGTTGGAAGAATTTTGTTTGTCAATGAAATAAGGAATAAACTGAATTAGGGGGGAGAGAGAGAGTGGGAGGAAAAGAATTTATTTGTCAATGAAAGAAGGAAGATATGATAATAAATAAACAAAAATAAGAAAAAGGAAACCCAGGTTCTAATTTATAGTAGTTTTCTTTCCTTGAATGGGAATAAGGGAATATCAAATTCATTACGGCTCCCATGCTCTTATACATAGGTTGCAGATTGCACTTAGGATCATACCTGTTGACTTTCAAGCCCGGGTAAAGGAGGTAGCATTGCTAACTTGCTGCAAGTGTAGAACTTTCACAGATCACTATATGACTAAATATTCACATATGACTATAGTTGACCCACGTAATTGGACATAATTGGATGTTATCGTCTGAAGGCTGAGTTGAGATAATTTGCTAGGTTGTCTAGTTAGCCAGTGTGATGATAAAAATTGCTTCATGATGAATTGAGCTTCACGATTCAAATTATGGAACAATCTGTCTACTTTTTTGAGTCAAAATTGCTGATTAATTTGGCTTGGGCCCCTCGTATTTTTGTCTCCCTCAAACAAGATCCCAATTCCCAACACTTAGGACTCTATGCTGTCTTATGTCTTGCTGTAATGAAATCCTTCTTCCTTAGAACAAATGTTGGCCATGTGTGCTCTTTCGCTTTAACAATTTTTTTTGTTGTTGCGGAAAACGAACTTTAGTTGGTCTCTCTTTAAGAGTACTTTTTGGGAAATTCTTTGATGGACTAGTCTTCTATATAGTTGATTTTTTGCCAAATGCGTCTTTTGTGCGCTTTTTAGAAATTAATTACGTCCGTACTTCATTCTTAAACCCTGTGACACTGGTTGTTTGGGTGCCTTAGCTATCTAGATTGTAGAGAAGGACAATAGTGATAATGCCAATTATTTTAACATCCTACCCGTTGATGTTCAAGAGAGAAGGAGAGAGAGATGCTTAGCGAGGATCTGTCTACAACTAAGTCATACTGATATACTGTTATAGTGTTGGCTAAGTAAAACGGAATTTGTTGATGTTAGCTTTCTTTTTGTGTGGCAGATATGCTTTGAGTTTTGCTGCCAACTACCTAAAGTCAATATATGTGGCGAGAACACCTGAATCAAATAAAATCATTCATGTTGTTTCTAGTGCATTGAAGGCTATTTCGACCTGGCATAACATGCGAACTCTTCAGGTAACCTTAATATAATGGTAGGAGTTGGTAATTTTCTCAATAAGCTTCCTCATTGAACTTCATTGATGTATGAACTCAGGAATGTCGAGAAGCATGTGGAGGACAAGGTTTGAAGACTGAAAACCGTGTTGGACATTTGAAAAGTGAGTTTGATGTGCAGTTGACCTTTGAGGGAGACAACAACGTTCTAATGCAACAGGTAATGACCATACTTACGTAGCAGTCCTGATGTTGATGATGGTGAAATATGTATAAAAATGGAGCTGTGTATCAATCTTAGTGTCCTTGACATGCTTTCTTGTGTCATAAAAATTACATGGAAAGAAGCACGATCCAAAGTATCAAATGTTGTTTCCGAGATTTCAAAGGCTATGGGTAAAAATAACTTAACAAGAGACTTTGCTGTGAATTATCATTTTTCTTTTTTGGGGGTGTGTTTCTTAATCATTGAAAAGATACGCTTTCATAAGCTTCTAAACTTGTGGATATGACCACAGGTAAGCAAGGCACTCCTTGCGGAGTTTTTGGCTGCAAAAAAGAGGAATCGACCATTCAAGGGGCTGGGATTGGAACACATGAATGGAGCTTGCCCTGTTATCCCATCACAACTGACAAGTTTAACCCTCAGGACACTTAAGTTCCAAGTAATTAATCCCTTTCCTTAGTTCCTTTTCTCGAACAATAGGTAGAATTCATGATGTACTCAAAATCTGATTTTTCTCCAGACTGATGTCTTCTGCTTGAGAGAAAGAGATCTATTAAATCGCTTTGTTGCGGAAGTTTCTCAACGCCAAGCTCAAGGAGAAAGCAAGGAACATGTATTCACTGTGGTGAG
This sequence comes from Codonopsis lanceolata, assembly GCA_013146195.2. Classification (NCBI taxonomy): domain Eukaryota; kingdom Viridiplantae; phylum Streptophyta; class Magnoliopsida; order Asterales; family Campanulaceae; genus Codonopsis; species Codonopsis lanceolata. The sequence continues at coordinate 60,651,505 of CM028381.1, forward strand.
AATGCTTTCAATATTTGAATTACATCTTGCTGCTTCTCTGTTCATAATTAATATATTTGGATATTTCTTTCTGCCACCAGAGCTATCAGCTCGCTGAAGACTTGGGCAGAGCTTTTGCGGATAGGACCATTTTGCAAACCTTTATAGATGTTGAGGCAACAGTATCTGTCGGCCCAGTGAAGGTATTCTTCGACTGTTCTCATTCAGTTCTCTGCACAAGGCAATTTCTTTCTGACATAGAAATTGTATTCATCTCAATGGCTAGAACAAGCGTAGAAAACTGAAGCCGAAATTGTGATCGACTTTTTGCAGAACATATTAGCTCTACTGAGAAACATGTATGCATTGATAACAATGGAAGAAGATGCGGCATTCCTTCGATACGGATACCTATCAACCAACAACGCTGCAGCGGTGAGGAAAGAAGTGGCTCTACTATGCAGCGAAATGAGACCACATGCGCTCGCCTTGGTTAGTTCCTTCGGCATTCCCGATGCTTTCTTGAGCCCCATAGCTTTTAACTGGGTTGATGCGAATTCTTGGTCTTCAGTACAACACTAGCCTGCCTGTTGGAGTCTCTCTCTCTCTCTGAAGCGAGGAAAATAAGTGTAAAATGACTATTTTTGTTCTGGTTTCAGCACATGCATGTTTGCACTTTTTGTTACAGAATTAACTTTCTTGTGTCTTTTTTTTTTCACAGAAAGGAAATAAAATTTGGTGCTACATTTGTTCCAGCTACTAAGCATTAATAATTTAGAAAAATAATGTGTGGTGATATTAGATGGATTGGAGGGTCTTACGGATTTTAATTCGTAAGATGAAACTACACTCTCTTACAGCTCAATCCACTAACATTCTATAGGTCCGATAAAAAAGATCCATTTTGCAAAAAAATAGTAAAATCGTTCTACCTAAGTGTTTGTCTAGATATTATTTGAAAATTTAGGCCAAATTTTACTTATGTTGTTCAATATAGTTTTCGTTTATTATAATTTATATCTATATATCTATATCTAGATACACAGTTTTCTAAATTCTCCAATTTATAAACTGCTTATTTCAGCATTGGGAACCAAATTCTCGCTATACAAATTTAACATATTAAACCCATGATACAGCATGACACAAACCCCAATAATCTGTCGTATCCCACAAAATCATGAGAGTTCCCCGAAAAATTCTGAATAAATCCTTAGTTGTTTTGGTAAATATCATTAAATTTTGAATAGATCCTCCGTTAAACTCACCCTTAAAATTAAAAGCATTAATATTGCCACCACTATAAAAGTTACATTCGTTTCCAGGAAGTGACTATATAGCCCTCTCTCTCTCCCTCACCCCATCTCCCTAGAATGTTTAAAAGAAAAGGTTCTATTGATGCACCATGCCAAAGTGAGTCCTCCTTTAAGTAGATAATGCAAGTATTAAAATCACGCCAAATCTGTGTGAGGATGGAGAGGTTGAAGATATTTATTCTGCTTACAAATGTCACCACAACTCTCATTGAAGAGCTGTGGGTCAACTGTATGTCTCAATAAGCTAGAGCACATTAAAAGTTTAAATAATTATATTGATACTTAATACAATATCTATGAAATACTTAATACAACACTTTTTTTAAAAAGTAAACCAAATTGCCCTTTGTCATTTTATGAGTAAATGAAAATAAAAAATAATAATTTTTTTTCTTTGTTTGGGACTGCTCTCAAACCAGTCCTAATGCCTAATTTTATTTTATTTTTATTTACGACTACTCCCAAACCAATCACAATGCCTAAAATTTTATAGTTTTTCGTTTAGGACTGCTCTCAAACTAGTCTTAATGCCTTTTTTTTTTTTTAGGACTACTCCCAAACCAGTCCTAATGCCTAATTTTTTTATATTTTTTTTAGGACTGCTCCCAAACCAATCCCAATGCCTATTTTTTTTTTTAGGACTGGTCCCAAACCGGTCTCAATGTCTAAAAAAACATTTTTTTGTTAAGAGTAATATAATATTTTTACAACAAAAAGTGTTGTATTAAGTATTTAACAGGTGTTGTATTAAACATTGGCCAATAATTATTTAGTCCATCGACTTGTTTCAAATTTTTTGTTTGATCTTATAATTTTTTTTAAAAAAAATTAGTTTCATTATATGTTACCTTTTGTTGTTAGATTATCCCCTCTCTCCGTTAATATTACATTTGCCGTCAATTTTTTAAAAAAATGATCAAAGTAACCTTTTCTCCAATAAAATAACAAAAGTGCGCTTACCTTCATTGAGTCTTTCATATATAAGAGTTGTTTCTAAAAAGCATTGTTGAAGGGGCCTGTGAATCAATAGGACAATGATTTTGAAAGAAAAAATATATACTCGCTCCGTCCCTAAATTATCGCCTTCCTTTCCTTTTTCGTCCGTTCCAAAATAATTGTCCAGTTTGAAACTTTCCTTTTTTGGAAATGGTTTTTACCATTTTACCCTTTTAAAATCATTTGCAAGATGGGACCCACCCTAAACAAAACAAAATTAAATTATCTCTCCCCCCCCCCCAAACCGTCTACTCCCTCTTTCCCCCAAACAGTCTATCGTCCTCTGTTAAGGGCGAAGTCGACGTCTTTTAGGAGATTTCATCGACCCGAAGAAGAGGAGAGGGAAAGCCGCTCGACTAAGTTGGAGAGGAGAGAGACCGATCTCTTTTCTTAAGCTCAACGGAAGTTCTGCGATCTCCCTCTTTTCCCCCAAACCATCTTCCTCTCTCTTCTCTCTCCCCAACCCAACACAATCGTCTTCCTCTCTCCTCTCTCTTCTCTCTACGGCAATTTGGATGATGGAAGTGAATTCTTTACCTCGGTGGGACATTTCCATGACGCTCATGCCGGAGCCACGGTGGTTGTAGATGGGGAGGAGGAGTGATGGGGTGAGGTGGGTAGTGATGGAAGTGGGGGTTTCAGAGAAAGAATTGGTGGGGGTTTTGAGAAGGAGGCCGGAGTGTTTAATGTGGTCACACACTCTCTCTCTCTCTCCGTTCTAGGGTTTTCCCAATCTTTGCAGCTCGCCCCTCTCTCTCTCTTCTCCGTCTCTCTCTCTTGATGGCTGAAGAGGTACAGTACGCGACTGGCGGGGCGGGGACTTTGCAGGCGGGAAGCGTAAGTACGAAGACCAAGCCACACCACCGCCGCCGACCAGTGGACGTCGCACCCCGGGATTCTCCGCTCCTATCACCTCACAGTCGTCGGACTATCTCTGGGGGTTGGAGAAAGAATATTGTCAACTCTCTTTCATTAATTGGGGGCAAAAGTGGAAATTCACACAAATACCAATATTAATATTCCAGTCAAATAGGTTTTTTAAAATGGTACGTCGGATCAATCAGGACAATAAATTAGGAACGGAGGGAGTATGAGTCAAAATTTGAGTCATAATTTCTTTGGAAAAACGAAGTTATGTGGGTTGAATATTGGTTTGACATGGTTGACTCTTACATAAAGAAACCAGGTGGCTCATAAATGAGGGGATACTAATCAAATTCCATTATAACCATTAACATGTCTCAATAACGAACTAAACATAATAGCCAACAATTACTCTAAAGGTAAAAATTGAAATTATCAAATAATTACGAAAATGACCAACATCAAATGTGGTGACAATAACAAAAGCTTCAAGAACGCCTGCCCCAAACCCAAAAAACAACCTTTCATAATTACTAATATGCCTAATCTTTAGAAAGAGCTGGTATTTGGTTCATGAAAATATAACATATATAACTGTTAGTAATTGAGTTTGTGGCCCGATTATTTACTTTCGCTAACATGAAATATATTTATATTATTAAAGGTTAATTTGTTTCCTAATCCAAAGGGGGTCGGGATTGACTTAACTTAACCTACAAAAAATAGGGCTTGTTGGTAATAATATAAATATGGCAACTAAAGGGATAAAAACCTAAAATAGAAGAACACGTCTTCTAAGTGGCCACTCTTTCTCTCTCTCTCATATATTCTATCTCACCAAATACTCCTTCTAGCCTAACCATCAAGAGGTTTGGATTTGCGGTGTGAATCAGTGATTGATATTCGTGCTATGTGATCGTGACATACGAAGATTGTAGCTCAAGCAGAAAGTCTTCCGCTTCGCTCAAAGTTCATGTTCATACGAGGTAACTCATAATTACTTGTTGATAACGAACTTGTATGATATATGTATATATATATATCCTCCATTGGTATCAGAGCCTATATACTTGATTGCTCGTTTCGTTATGCCATGAATTGCATGCTTTGATTTTTGGGTTTGTTTAAAAGTTTTACCCTATAACGAACCAAATAAGTTTTATTATTTTATGTGTAAAACGATTTTATTTTAGAGAAAAATTTATATGTCTGAGTTCCCTATGACGAGCCGAACAACATACTAAATTCTCGTTGAAATCCATAGGGTATTTTTCAAAATATCGCAAACCCAAGTTTTGTTGAAAATTGATTTTTATGAAACTTTGCATGCTGTTTTGACCTGTTTGTTTTTTTGTAAAACCGTAGTTTTATGGTCTATACTTGTAGTACTCTGCGAGGGCTTTCCAACGACATATTATATGCTTAATTTGGACTTAAAATGAACGTTTTACGGCCTCGCGAAGTTGACTCGTGGATCACGTTCGCAAATCGATTTTCCGGATTGAAAAATAGGCGTCTCCAGACCTCCTTTTTTGAAACGGCCGACACTTCTAGACATTTTTTGGCCTTCTGAGTCCAATGGTGACCTCTGCTTTGGTCAATTCTGTCTGGAAGTATTTATTTTTGTATTTTCAGTGTATAAAAACTTGTTTTTTTATTTTTAAAAATTCAAAAATAATATCCAGGGGCTGTTTTGTCATTCTGTGACTGTTTAGGGCTATTTGGAACTGTTCTGAAATTTTTTAAAATTCTTTGTGAATTTTAAACTATTTTAAAGTCATTTTTGGCATAATTAACTGTCGTTTTGAGCTCTAAAATTGCGATTGAGACTATACGAGACCCAATAATTTTATTTTCAGTAATGAAAATATTTATGTACATGATATGTGCTTGATGAATTTGTTATATCTTATTTCTTTTGTTTAAATTATCAATTTATGAATATTTTCACGTTGTGCATACTTTGGTTGTGATTACGAGCCTCGTGGATTTTCCCTCCTTACGTGTATGATGTGATTATATTTAGTAATTGATTTTTTAGAGCAAAAGTGAATCGAAGTATATATGCTAATGTCTTATTCTTTGCAATAAATTGTAGTGAAATGACTTTTAAGAATGTAATCACCGACCTTAACAAGGGTGACAAATTAGATGACACAAACTATAATGTTTGGCAAAGGAAAATCACGTATTTGCTAAATGAGCAAGAGGCTCTTGACAACCTAGATACTGTGATGGTAGAACCAGAGATGGGTAATTTGACCATCACCCAGCATCGCCAGAACGTGCAGGAATTCCTTAAGTAGAAAACAAAGACCGATGTGCACGTTTTACTATGTTGAGTAGCATACATAATGATCTGATTGGTGAATTTGAAAATTGACTGACTGCAAAACAAATGTGGGACGACATTAAGCACATTTATGGGAATACTTTTGCTACAAAGTTGAGGGCTTTGACTTACAAGTTTGAAAGCTATAAGATTGACCAGAAACGTAACATTCTTGAACAACTACGCGAGATGTCCGGAATGATTCGTGAGCTTAAGGCTGCTGATTCTATCTTATCTGATGAACAACAAGTTCAAGCAGTGATTCGTTCATTGCCTGACTCTTGGAGTAGTTTGAGGTGTATTCTGACTCGTACGGACTCCATTCAGACTTTTGCAGATGTATCTCGTCATGTTGAGCTTGAGGCTGAGTGTCATGAAGCGAATCGCGCGATAAGTACTGCGACTCGTGATCTTTCTCTTGTTTCCCTTGAGGGTCTACGCAAGCCACATGGGCAACGCAAGAAACAAGCTGAAGGCAAGAAGACTCAAAATTTGGGCCCCAAAAGTGACAAGATTGCTAAACGCCGAAGAGGCAAAAAGAATATTGCTAAGCAGAAGTGCTACAACTGTGGTACCTTGGGTCATTTTGCTCGGACTTGTCCTGAGCCCAAGAAAGTATCACTTAATCCTATCTCCATGCAAAGTTATGTTTGCTCTCATGTTTTATTAGCCGACTCTCTCCCTGTGTGGATTGTAGACTCAGGCTCAACCAAACATGTGACGAGGGATCGAGGAGAATTTGTAGATTATCGAAAAGTTCCTGCGGGTACAAGAAGAATTTTCATGGGAAACAGTTTGTCTATTGAAGTCAAAGGAGTTGGCTCATACCAACTTCAATTGCGGAAAGGACGCACATTGACTCGTCATGAAGTTCTTTATGCACCTGGAATTCGACATAATCTATTATCAGTAGTACAATTACTAGGACATGGATATTCTTTTAACTTTAGTGATGATCACTTGGAGATTTGTTTTGGTGATGAGATTTTGGGACATGGTTTTTTGTCAGATAATTTCTTTAAATTAGATTTGTTGGATTCCCATAATTCTTCTGTTAATTGTTCTTCTTGTATGGTTTATAATGATTCTAATTCTGAATTATGGCATGCTAGACTTGGACATATAGGAAAAGATAGGATGACTAGATTGGCTAGAGAAGGCCTATTGGGGTCTCTCACCAAAGTCAACATACCCTTGTGTGAATCTTGTTTGGCAGTAAAAGCTTGCCGAAAGCCTTTTGGTAAGGCAAAAAGAGCCACACATCCATTAGAGTTAGTCCATTCAGATATTTGCGGACCAATGAATGTTAAGGCACGTCATGGAGCTTCCTATTTTCTCATTTTTATCGATGACTACACACGCTATGGTTATGTTTACCTTATTTCTCATTGCAATGAAGCTCTTAAGTGTTTTGAGCGATTTCTCCATAGGTTGAGAATCAAAAGGATAAAAGCTTAAAAACTTTTAGAACTAACCGGGGCTGTGAATATTTATCTGATCAATTTAAAGAATTGTGTGAGAAAAAGTGAATACGCCGACAGTTGACAATTCCTAGAACTCCGCAACAAAATGGTGTTGCAGAACGAAGGAATCGAACATTGCTGGAAATGGTTAGGTCGATGATGGCACAAGCCAACCTCCCAATTTCATTTTGGGGGGATGCGCTAATGACTGCCGCCTACATACTTAATCGAGTGCCTTTTAAGTCAGTTCCCACAACCCCTTATGAACTTTGGAAAGGTGAGAAGCCTAAATTGGGGCATCTTCATCCTTGGGGTTGTGTAGGTAAGTTTGAAAAACTAGGCTCTAGAGGAAACAAGTGTGTTTTCATAAGGTATTCAGAAACCTCAAAGGGTTATGTTATGTACGGTGGAAAACCTGACGTAGGAATGACTGAAACAGAGTCGCACAATGTTGATTTCATTGAGAATGATTTCTCAATGATAAGTGAAGTTAGGAAAGACTTTGAACTTTTTGAGATGGAAGAAGAACATATGACATCTATTGGCGAAGGTGAGGAATTGCCTCAACCTAATCCTATGGTACAACATGAGGTTGAGCCAATGGAAGTCGCCAATGAGAGTCAAGGTGATCTTCATCCGAGTGGGAGTACGGATCCTAGTGGGAGTCTGATGCTAAAGCGAAGAAGTAAACGTGGAAATATACCTCGTCGTCGACTTGCGATCAAAGAGGAATCTTTCCTAACTACTTCTTACAATTCTAGTGAGCCTACATCGTTCAAATAAGCTCGTTCTTTACCTACAAACAATGAATGGATGACTGTAATGGAAGATGAAATTTCCTCTATGAAAAAGAATCAGGTTTGAGAGTTAGTTGATCTTCCGCAAGGTCGCAAGACTATTGGAAACAAATGGGTTTTCAAAGTCAAGTGAAAGGCAGATGGATCAATCGAAAAATATAAGACACATCTTGTGGCGAAAGGCTTTACCCAAAGAGAGGGTTTAGACTATGAGGAGACATTCTCCCCTGTGGTGAGATTTTCCTCTATTTGCCTAATCCTAGCGATAGTAGCGCACATGGATCTAGAACTTTATCAGATGGATGTTAAAACAGCTTTTCTCAGTGGAGAACTAGATGAAGAGATCTATATGACTCAACCGTTCCATCTATGGTCTCAAACAATCATCTAGATAATGCTATATTCGCTTTCATCAAGCGACAACCTCAATTGGCTTTGTGATGATTGAGGAAGACCACTGTGTGTATGTTAAACGATCCAAGAAAAAGATCTTAGTTCTGTCATTATATGTTGATGATATCCTACTAGCTGGGAATGATATGGAGATGATAAATGCCACTAAAGAGTGGCTGTCTGCGCTTTTCGATTTGACAGACATGGGTGAAGCAAGCTATGTGCTTGGAGTAAAAGTCATTAGGAATCGTTCGAAAAGATTTCTCGGTTTGTCTCAAGAGACTTTTATTAAGAAAGTTATCGAACGATTTGGCATGACTAACTCAAAACCCGTTGTCACTCCAATAGAAAAAGGATGTGTCCTTAGTACAAACCAATGCCCTAAGAATGAAGAAGAGAATGTCTACGACTCCATATACGAATGCGGTAGGAAGCCTGATGTATGCTATGGTGTGTACTCGGCCTGACCTATGCTTTGCAGTTGGGAAGTTGAGTCGATTCCAAAGTAATCCTGGACCTCAACACTGGATGGCAATGAAGAGGGTTCTGCGTTACTTGGTGGGAACCACAAATTTAACCCTATGTTACCAAGGTGGGGATTTGAGCTTGAAAGGTTTCACTAACATGGATTGGGCTGGAGATGTAGATGGTTATAAATCTACTTTGGGCTACGCTTTCTTCCTTAGTGGTGGAGCTATCTCTTGGAGTAGCAAGCGACAGACTAGCACCGCCCTATCTACGATGGAGTCAGAGTACATGGCTTGCTCAGCTGCAGTTCAAGAAGTTGTGTGGTTGAGGAGTTTTCTTCAACATCTTGATGTTATGACGCATGTGGATCATCATGTAGTCATTGCTTGTAATAGCATGGCTGCTTTAGGTTACACTAAAGATCCCAAGTATCATGGGAAGACGAAACACATTAATATCAAGTATCATTTCACTAGAGACATGGTTGCAGAAAAGAAAGTTGTTCTAGAATATATTCATACTAGAAGCATGTTGGCTGACCCTATGACTAAGCCTCTAGCTAGAGAGATCTTTCAGGATCATATGTTGGGTCTAGGGCTTCGTAGGATTTGACATTTATTCTGAGAACACTTTTGTTGACATTTGATTATTATTTTTCATTGTCGTTTGAATAAATTGCAGTTTCATTTTATTCCTTTTACTAGGTTATTACCCGTGCGATGCACGGTTGACTTAGTATTGTTTATAAAACTTAATTTTATAGATATAATTTGTAAGCTATTTGAATGAACCAATAACAGCAAGATGTCCACATAATTAATAAATAAATAAAAAGTGAGATCACAATGAATCATCAAACCGAAAATCCATGCGAATTTTGTAGATTCTCCTTAGTCTAGATTCTGATGGCACGCCTTATGTTCGTATTAGTTAATTTCCATTTGCTTTGTATTTTCTTCTTCGAGGTAAGACTCCTCTGTCCTCCCGTTTATAAGGGCAAGGCTGGTTGTCCCCCTCAAATTTGTATTTTTTTCCTATATCAATAAAATCCTGCAGGGTGCCGCCCCTGTTTCTTAAAAAAAATAAAAATAAAAAAATAAAAAAATAATTTGCAAGCTATTTCGCAGTGGTTGTTTGTGGTGTTGGTGGAAAATATTTAATCAAATTGGATAAAATCTATTTTAAATTGATCAAGTTTTGGTAAAATAATAAAAATTAAAAAATTTCTACCATGAGAATTGAGGAGTCCTAATCAAATTAAGCTTGTCTAAATCAAATGTGATAAAATCTATCAGGTACAATCTGATTTTGTAAACAAAAAATGGTAAATAAATTTTTTTTTACCATGAGAATTGATGAAACACGTTAAAATCAAATGTGATAAAATCTATCCGCAAATAAAAAACTTTTACCATGAAAATTTGGAGTACTAAGTAAGTGAAACATGTTAAAATCAAATGTGATAAAATCAATCTGATATTAACCGATTTTGACAACAAAAAATGGTTTTAAAAAAAACTTTTACCATGTATAAAGGAGTCACCGATTTTAAAATCTATTAGATTTTAATTTTTGGTAGGAAAAAAAAAATTATATAGATATATTTAGTACCATATGCATGGTTTTAATAATTTTTGTTTTATTTGCAAAACTTATTTATAATAAGATGATTTTCTAAACTTGTAATAAATAATTAATTTTTTTAATTAGAATAATTTGGAAAAAAAAAAAAGGTAAATATTCAAAATTGATCATATAGTCATGTAATTGAAAGATTAATATCTATGAGAATTGATAAAATATATCCTAAAAAAAATTACCGTAAAATTGGAGTTATAATAAAGTGAAACATGTTTAAATCAAATGTTATAAAATATATCCGATATTAACCGATTTTGGCAACAAAAAAATGGTAAAAAAATAAAAAAAATTACCATATATAAAGGAGGCACCGGTTTTTAAATTTATTCGGTTTTAATTTTTGATAGGAAAAAAAATTATAAACGTGTATAGAAGGTGACACGTAGAAACATATAATTCTTTTAAAACTTTAAGTGTACAACAAAAAATCGTCATGTGGCAAGACTTCTATTTTAATAATAGTTAATAGATAATTAATATATTAGTAATTAATAATTAATAAATATAGATTAGTAGAATAACAAATAATATAGAATTATCCCGTGGATAATTTGTATAAATTAAAAATTATGAAAATAAAAAAAAGATGGAAATAGAAGTGTTTTAGTCAAATTAAACTTGTATAAATTATATAGGATAAATTTTAATTTAGTTAAGCGATATTTGAAAAAAAAAATACTAAATTCCTAAATCTCTATCAGAAATTTTTTCGTAAAACTATATCTTAAATCTGTTTTATCTTATCAAATTAGTTTTAGGAATTTTATCATATCTAATTAGAATTAGAACTTTTATCTTAAACTAATTGATTTTGAAAAAAAGAAAAAACTTTTACCATTTCAAAAATGACACGTGGTAACAACAACTTTTGTTTTAGTAATTTTTATCTTAAACATAATTTGAATTTGAAAGAGATTGTTTAAAACAAATAAATATAATTTGAATTTAAAAAAGATTTGTTTGTTAAAATTTCCTTACAAATCAAATATGATAAAATCTATATTAAACTAATTGATTTTTGATAAAAAAAAATTTACGAATAAAACTTTTCAAGTAAAAAACTTTTTACCATTTGAGTGACACGGGGTAAGTGATTTTGGCAAAAAAAATATATGTAAAACTTTTTCCGATAAAGCTTAACATTTAAATAAAGTAAAAAACTGATGCGTCCAAAATGTTTGAAACGCATTGGACTCGTGCAACTAGTCCAATGGGATACCTGGCTTTCAACGTATCCTTCAATCTTCAAGGCCTAACTCTGCAACGAATTCAAGGAAAACCGTGAACTAGACAGGGGCACTCCTGCAAAAGCCCTCCGGCGTGAGAATTAGCCCAAATATGCAAGAGAGTAAATACTTCGGCAGAGTTTAGGCAAGCTAGCGAAAATCACGTACCTCCCTCCTTCATTTTGAGGGGCTTTTATAGTTGTTGCCGGAGGGAATAACTGATCGTAACCGCCCACTAACATTCATGGCATTAATGGCGGATATATTAACTACCCCATTAACCATCCCATTAACCACAACGGTCAAATGGAGAATTATCCGAACATAACCTTCCTCAACTGATAACAACTCTTGAATGAACGAGCATAACACACCATGCTCGCTACATGTTCCTGCTCGCTGGTCAAGCCCCCAGCTCGCTCACATCTCTTGCTCGCAGGAGGTTGAGACCCCTGCTCGTGATATACAAGAACCATTTAATCTTCTCCTCGTAGGTTTGACTTTAGGATGCTCGTGCATTGACTGAATAGTAATCATGTGCCGGCACGTGACTTACGGCTTGGGCCTATTGGGCCGGGCAGCTCAGTTGCCCCCTACTCCTTGCTCACCAAGTATTTATGCTCGGAGCGAGGAGAATTATGAATCTTCCAGTCAAATCACTTCTTAAAGTGCGGGTTTCCCCAAATAGACCGAGTTGCCCTCGATCAAAAATTTTTAAAAGTGGAGGCCAGCCAAAAAGGTTTTTAGGGATTCGAGCCATCACCCGCCGCATGCGCACTTACACGGGCTCACTTCCCCATAGGACATTAAATGCTGCCTCGATCTTTGAGCTGCAATGATGAGAAACTCCCAAGCGATGGTTACCAACCGGTATAAAAGCCAAACCTCTTTCTCATTTTGAACTTTTATCGCCCTCTAAATTCATAAGAGCAGAGTTCGTGAGAAGCCGAAGATACAGGCAATCATCCCCATTTCTGTTTACCAAGTTTGCAACGAAGATTTTCAGAACCCTCAATCGCAATCTGCATCAATTTCGGCAAATTTTTCCAAAAACCTTCAGAGCTTTCTCCAATCCGTTCAGCATTAACAGGTATGGCCTCGAAATCCATCATATTCTCTTCTTTTCCTTCTGTATTTTCAATTTTAACCTGTTTAAAGCCCCACGTTTTAAAGTCCACAGTACTTTTTCCTGGATTTTGAATATCCTCTTTAATCAACTCATTTGAAACTAGGGTTCACAATTCCCTTGCATCTTCATCTCCATTTTTCTGATTTCCCACTTTAAGCACGTCGTACCTTGTATAAACTTAGCTAATTTCCACAATTGGAATCGAGGAGCATCTTAGCCAGTGCCCCGTTCACTGGTTTGAGGATAAACCCTTGCTTGTCACGGGTTCTTGCTTAATTGTTTCTGCTTGTCGCCCCGAGCAGGGTTTAACATATATTCCTCGATTCCTGTAGGATGTCTTTTGGTGACGAAACATCATCCGAAATCGAAGGACGTGCTTACGACCACGGAGCCCCCCTAGAAAATGAAGAGGGCCCGGACACAGGATCCTCGAGCTCAGAAGAAACTGAGCGAGAAGAAATCCCACTTGTTCGGCAGAGACGCCCCCGAATCCCCCGAAATATAACCGAGCAGGCAATAGAAAACCTTCCTAGCTCGAGCAGGCCATAAACTGAACAAAACCAAAATTTAGCCAAAGGGAAACAAGTTGCTTCAACCAATACCCCCTTCATTAAATGGGACGACCTAACCAGCGAGGATGAAGTTTCTGGCTGGTTTTATTCTCTGGGTATGGATCCCAAGAATTACCGAGTTAGGGCATTTGACCTAGATATCGAAGAAGTCGGGCACAATTTTCAGGGAGACCGGATGGTTTTTTACTTTGACTTCTTTTAAGTCGGTCTTAGACTGCCTTTAGATCCTTTCTTTGCTGAATTCCTTTTAATAAACAACGCCCTTCCCTGCGACCTGACCCTCACCACTGTTAGATTTCTGGTCGTATACATTGTTGCTTGTAGACTTCTTAGCTTTGAGCCTAGCATGGATCTCTTCAGGAAATTCTTTCTTTTTTCTATGGATAAGAAAAGTGGGCCCATCACTGGTCGCTCCAACCCCAATTATTTTAAACTTTTGTCTGATAGCCCCAACAAAGTCGATGCCTGGGACTCCAAAGCCTTGCTCGTAGAATCCCGGGTAGGCTGGCCTTTTGCTCCATACCTTGAAAACTTAGCCATTGCCAAATACGACAAGCATGCCTTTCGAACAGGGGAGCCAATGCTCGCTAAAACCTTCAGAAAACTTCTCGATGTGAAAGAAGGTAAGCAAGGGCAAGATTGGGTATTAGATTGGGTTGCCCTAACTTCTGACCCTGCCGTGCTTCGACGAGCAGGAATAATAAGTTGGCCTGTCAAAGGATGTGAGCCCCAAACTATCCTAGAAGCTGAAACACCACACCCTAATTGAACGGGGAAAGTTGAAACAGCCAAGCACCCGCTTTCTCTATTTCCGGTCTGCATGAATTCATTTTCCACGTTTTATTACTTTCTATTTCAATTATAACTTCTAATCTCCTTTCATAATTTATCTTGCAGATGTGAGGCAATTGGAGGATTCCCAACGCTTTCTACAAGCAATGAGGAGAGGAGCCATAGAGAGGAACACCTAAATGGCTGGGCAACAGCCTGCTCGCCTCCCTACCGTTCCAGCCACTAACACCGGTCGAGGATCTAACCGAGCACCGGAAACAAGCCGAGCAATGAATGCCATCCGAACACCAGCTGTCGTAATAACTCCTGCACCAGTGATTCCTGCTCCAGTTGCACCTCCTCAACAACAGCAACAAAAAAGGCTTGCCCCAATTTCCCCTCCAGAAAGAAGAACACGATCACGGACCGATCAAAGCGAGCCAGCTGAGGCTTCTAGCTCGCAAACTCCCATCTGGCAAAAGGGAGAATTTTGAAATGCCTGTGACCCGTGAGCTCGCGGCCAAGCTTATTGCTGAGATAGCCAACGTGCCCGACTTGAGCAACTTATACACTATAAAAACGAGGCGGGCATGCGGCTACCGTCGGATTAGGGATGGTGAAGAGGCTTCGCCACACTGGCATTCGTCGAAGAAGCACTGAACTCCCCAGCTCTGTCCTGATCGGTGAGATTGGGATGTGCATGACCGAGGTAAATGATTTTTCACCATTACAAAGAAAATTGAACTCCTTACTTTTATTTCCTACTCATCTTGTTTTAATTTTTCAGATGGCCAGCAAAACTGAACTTCTCTATGATCGCTTGATCGATAATCTGAAATCCTCCAGCTCGCTATCCTCTGAGAAAAACACACTAGAAGAACAAGTCAACTCACTCAGGAGCGAGCTGAAGGAGAGCGAGGAGAACTTGACGGCCAAAGTCACTGAACTCTCCAAGCTGGAAGAGGAAAAGAAGATCCTCGAAGCCCATCTCACTTTCTCCAAGAAATCTGAGGAATCTGCCCTTAATAACATTACTCAAGTGAGGAAAGATCTTCGGGCAGCAACCAGCGAGCTGGAGAAAGTCAAAAAGGAGGCCAGTGACAAAGAAAAACAACTGAGAGCCGAGTTATCCCAAGCTTTTGAGCAGCAAAAGAAGCGATCATCACCAACTACAAGAACTCTGATTGGCTTTCTAGCTGCCATTGAAGAAGAAGCTTATCCATTTTTCTTGCAGGGGGTAAACCATGTCCTGAGGCAGGTCGCATGCAGTGGTCTTGAAATTCCACCAGACCAACTTGCTAAATGGGGAACCAACACCCCCTTCTGGCCCTCCACTCGCCCAGGACATGCTCTAGTGCCTTATACCATGGATGAGCTTCATTCTTTAACCGAGCTGGACTCCCAGAAAGGGTTAGATAGCTAGACCCCTCCTCCGACTGCAGAAACTACTGTAACCGAGTTGATGACCCAAATATGGATGGGAAAAACTCAGGAGAATGAAAACTTGGTCCTTCAAGCTGCCGGCACCAACGAAGAGGTGATCATCATTGATGCCGAGAATGAAGCTGCCATCACCACTGATCCTGCTACCGAGCAAGTTGATGTCGTCGACCCAGCTCAACCTCCTACCGATCAAATCACTATTGCAGACTCTTAGACTTTTTCCTGGCCTGCGTGCCTCAGTTCCTCAAAAACAATTTATCTTTCTGGCTTTGTAATATTTGCTACTTCTTAATTTTGATGCTTTGACGAATGCTTGCATTTTTTACGACACTCATATTATGTATGCTAATCTTTCGACTATTTCCATTATGAATCAACTGACTTGAACACCAACTCCTTCTCACAAGCAAAATCCACATATGCTCGTAAAAAGAATAATCGTGGATAATAAGAAAAACCACGCGAACTGAAGGAGAGCGAGGAGAACTTGACGGCCATAGTCACTGAACTCTCCAAGCTGGAAGAGGAAAAGAAGATCCTCGAAGCCCATCTCACTTTCTCCAAGAAATCTGAGGAATCTGCCCTCAATAACATTACTCAAGTGAGGAAAGATCTTCGAGCAGCAACCAGCGAGCTGGAGAAAGTCAAAAAGGAGGCCAGTGACAAAGAAAAACAACTGAGAGCCGAGTTATCCCAAGCTTTTGAGCAGCAAAAAGAAGCGATCATCACCAACTACAAGAACTCTGATGGCTTTCTAGCTGCCGTTAAAGAAGAAGCTTATCCATTTTTCTTGCAGGGGATAAACTATGTCCTGAGGCAGGTCGCATGCAGTGGTCTTGAAATTCAACCGGACCAACTTGCTAAATGGGGAACCAACACCCCCTTCTGCCCCTCTGCTCGCCCAGGACATGCCCTAGTGCCTTATACCGTGGATGAGCTTAATTCTTTAGCTGAGCTGGACTCCCAGAAAGGGTTAGATACCTGGACCCCTCGTCTGACTGCAGAAACGGCTGTAACCGAGTTGATGACCCAAATATGGATGGGAAAAACTCAGGAGAATGAAAACTTGGTCCTTCAAGCTGCCGGCATCAACGAAGACGTGATCATCATTGAAACCGAGAATGAAGCTGCCATCACCACTGATCCTTCTACCGAGCAAGTTGTTGTCGTCGACCCAGCTCAACCTCCTACCTATCAAATCACTATTGCAGACTCTTAGACTTTTTCTTGGCCTGCGTGCCTCAGTTCCTCAAAAACAATTTATATTTCTGGCTTTGTAATATTTGCTACTTCTTAATTTTGATGCTTTGACGAATGCTTGTATTTTCGATGACACTCATATTATGTCTGCTAACCTTTCGACTATTTCCATTATGAATCAACTGACTTGAACACCAACTCCTTCTCACGAGCAAAAGCCACCTATGCTCGTGAAAAGAATAATCATGGATAATAAGAAAAACCACTAACTCGAACACCAACCCTTTTCACGAGCAAAAATAACTTATGCTCGTGAAAGAGAATAATCGAGAACAATAACAAAAGCAATTAACTCGAACACCAACTCTTTTAACGAGCAAAAATGACTTATGCTCGTGAAAGAGAATAATCAAGCATAATAAGAAAAGCAACTAACTCGAACACCAACCCTTTTTTACGAGCAGAGATACCCCATGCTCGCAAGAAAGAGCATAATCGAGAATATTAATCTACTCAAACACCAACTTTCAAATCGGGCCAGAAAATTCCCTTGCCCGCCAAAAGTAATATTGAGCTTTGCATTAAACATTATAAGATGAACACATCTGCTTATTCATTCCACTATCACTTGGAAAATAAAAGAAAGAGATAAGCAAATTACATATTACCCATCACCGATAATATTTCTTCAGGTGATCTGCATGCCATGGATGCTTCAACTCGCTTCCATCCTCTGTTCGTAACATATAAGTGTCTTCCTTAACAATTCTGGCAATCTGAAATGGCCCTTCCCAATTCGGTGAAAGTTTCCCCCATTCTGCTCGATGGCCTGTTGCTTCAATTTTACGGAGAACCCAGTCGCCCACAGCAAATGACCAACCACGAACCCTTTTATCGTGGTGGGCCTTTGCTCACTATTTATAATTGGCCATCCTCATTTTAGACTCCAACCGTTTCTCCTCTAACAGATCTAGATCGGCTGCCCGACCTACACTGTTGGATTCAGCATTATAATGTAATACCCTTTGATTGGGCAAGTACATTTCCACCGGGGCCATAGCTTCAGATCCATAAGCCATAGAAAAAGCTGTTTCCCCAGTAGGACCCCTTATCGTCGTTCTAACCGCCCACAAGGCCGAAGGCAACTCATCTACCCATCTTCCTGCCTTATCTTCAAGGTTTCGCTTGAGGACATGCAAGACTTGTTTGTTAGGGCCTCAGCCTGCCCATTACCTTGTGGGTATGCCACTGAAGATTGCCAATGCTTCACGCGCATCTGCTCGCATGCTTTAGTGAATTTTTTTGAAAATTGAGTACCATGGTCGAACACAATTGCTCGTGGAACTCCAAAACGACACCATATGTGCTCATGAACAAAGTCAATCACATTAACTTCGCCGATGGTTGCCAATGGCTTAGCCTCCACCCATTTGGTATAATAATCCACAGCGACCACCACATACTTAAACTTCGACCGAGCCAATGGAAATGGGCCAATAAGATCTATACCCCATATGTCAAATGGCCACGATGCAACCATATGAGTCTGCTTGGTAGAGGGTAAACGAGGTATGTTCGCATAGCGTTGACACTTGTCACAACGCCGAACATACATTTCTGCATCTCGCCTCAAAGTAATCCAGTAGAAACCAGCCATTAGGACTTTTTCTGCCAATGACCTTTGACCAGGATGACCTCCACATTTTCCTTCATGTACTTCTCCCAAAATGCCCTCAGTCATCTCTGGTCGAACACATCTGAGCAAAGGTCTGGTGTATGACCGCCTATAAAGTATGTTATCCAAGATGACATACCGACATGACCGCTTCTGAATGGTTCGAGCCTCCGTCTTGTTCTCGGGAAAGGTCCCCTACTCGATCTAAGCCTTCAAGTCGTCTATCCAACACTTCGAAGCAGGTTCAATGTCCATGATCACCTCTTTTTCTATGACAGGAACCTCTAAATATTCAATCATGACCCCTGGGTGCAAAAACTGAATTTCATCTTCGGCCATCTTGGATAAATAATCTGCCCTCATATTATCCTCGCGAGCAATTCGCACCAATTCCCAATAATCGAAGTCCTTTAAAATCTCATTCACCATCGCGCAATAGCGAACCAATACTGGATGATGAACAACATAATCGCCTCTAACTTGATTCACAACCAACCGGGAGTCGCAATAAACAATCACCTCTCGAACTCCCACATCTTGTTCGAGCTCGAGCCCTGCGATCAAGGCTTCATACTCTGCCTGGTTATTGGAAGCTGGAAACTTAAAACGCAATGCTTTTTCAAACTCGACATCCTGCTCGGGTGGGACTAACACCAACCCAGCTCCACTTCCAAACCTGCTGGCCGAACCATCCACATGCAATTCCCAACAATACTCTGGTCGGGGCTTTGGAACTGGAGTACTCGTTGATGCTGCCTTAGCTGGAAACGCCTCTTCGCACGAATCCTTGAAGCTAGTCTCAGCTACAAAATCTGCCAAAGCTTGTGCCTTAATCGCTCGTCGAGGTTGATAATCAATATCAAACTCAGTTAACTCGATGGACCAAGTAAGCAAACGACCAGAGGAATCTGGCTTGTGCAAAATTTTCCTGAGTGGCGTGTCCGTGTACACAATGATTGAATGTGTAGAAAAATAAGCTCGAAGTTTCCGAGCAGCAACAACAAGCGAGTAAGCCAATTTCTTTGCATTAAAATATCGTCCCTCTACAGCAGTGAGGGCCTTTGACACATAATAAGCAGGCTTTTGCACATTACATTCTTCCCTAATTAACACAGCGGCTACAACCTGCTCTGTGGCCGCTAAGTACACAAATAATCTCTCACCAAAAACCGGGCTGCTCAATAAAGGAGGACTTCCCAGATATTCCACCAGCTGCTCGAAAGCCTTCTGACATTCAGCTGTCCACTCAAACCCCTTGTTTCCACGAAGAACCTTGAAGAATGGTAAACATCTTTCTGCCGACATGGATATGAAGCGACCAATGGCTATCACCCTTCCATTAAGCTTTTGAACATCTTTGATGCACCGAGGAAGCTTCATAGTGACCAATGCCTTAATTTTTTATGGATTAGCCTCTATGCCCCTCTCAGTTACCATGAACCCCATAAACTTACCCGCTTTCACCTCGAACACACACTTGCTCGGGTTAAGCTTCATGTTATTTTTTCTGAGGTTGGCAAAGGTTTCACCCAAGTCAACTGTTTGCTCATTCCCTTTGGTCTTCACCACCATGTCATCAATATAAGCTTCGACATTCCTTCCGATCTGCGAGCTGAATATTTTATTCACCATTCTTTGATATGTAGCTCCTGCATTCTTCAATCCAAATGGCATCATCTTATAACAATACAGCCCCCCTGCTGCTCGGAAAGTTGTCAGAACCTTATCCTTCTCATTCATTTTAACTTGGTGATACCCAGAATACGCATCAATGAAGCTGAGAAGCTCGAATCCCGCTATAACATCCACCAGCTTGTCAATTCGAGGTAACGGATAGCAATCTTTCGGGCAAGCCTTATTCAAGTAAGTGAAGTCCACACACATTCGCCACTTGCCGTTAGATTTTTTGACCATAACAACATTAGCCAACCAAGTTAGGTAATGCATTTCCTCAATAATGCCCGCACTGAGCAGCTTCTCAACCTCCTCCTTGATAGCTTGATCTTTTTCAATAGAATAAATTCTAGGCCACTGCTGAATTGGCCGAAAAGTGGGATCCACATTGAGACACTGCAAAGCCACAGCTTCACTCACGCCTTGCATATCTTCTGGTCTCCATGAAAAAACATCCAAACTATCCTGAAGCTGCTTGATCAAGTCAGCCCAAGCTTCAGCTGACAATGCCTTGCCAATTTTTATTTTCTGCTCGGGGTAAGCAGAATTTATAACCACCTCCTCGAGCTCATCCTGGGCCGTGAATTCTGGCTCATCCCGCATTTGAAGTGTATCACACTCCACCTTCTCTTCTTCCTCAGCCTGAGTCTCAACCTTATCAAGCTGGTCCACATTCATGTCCTCAATCTGTTCAGCCTGTCCCCCCAACTCCAATGCCGGCAAAGGACCATCAAGCTCCCCCCAACCTCATCTGGAGCCAAACTCGCCTCATCGTGCTGCTCGACCTGCCCCCCCGACTTCAGTGTCGGCAAAGGACAAATGCTTTCCTCGCCAATTTGATCCAAAATCAAGCTTGTGTCTACTTCGTGCTCGGCCTGCCCTCCCGACTTCAATGTCGGCAAAGGGCAAGTATCCACCTCGCAATCCTCTTCATTTACCATAGCTACTGTTGATGGCCCCATAGTCACATGAGACGTTTTATTAGTGCTAACAGTGATTTTCTGTTCGCCGTCCTCCAAGGTCAATTTTTGTTTCTTCCGTTGACTGTCACGTACGTACTCAAGTACTGTCCGAGGCTGACTCCTCAATACACCCACTCCTTGATCAATGTAAAACTTAGCGCGCTGTTGGGGAATGGACGCGACCATTTGAAACTTGGTCATGCTCGGCACACCCAAGATAATATTGTAAGGAGACTTTAAGTCGATCACCATGAAAGTGATCTTCTCAACTCGCGTGCAGTTCCCTTCACCAATAAATACCTCCAGCTCGACCGTGCCTTTAACCGGTACTTTGTGATTAGTGAAGCCCTCCAGCGTCCCAGCATATGGTGTGAGGCGATCATCAGTCAATTCCAAACCCTGAAAACATGAATAATACATCACATCCCTGCAGGCACCAGTATCAACCAGGATTCGATGTACGACTCATCCATCCACCAAGGCCGAGACAATCAAGGACTGCTCTCCTGCTACATTGCTCGCTAGCTCGTTATGAGTGAACTGTTTAGCTTCCTCTCCAGCTTGCAAAGCAGTAGGTCGATCTACAACCTTCGACAAAGAATAAATCTGTTTACCGAGCTGGGTTGGAGTGGGATCTTCATCCATTATGACATTTATTACCCCTCTGATCGGTGAGGCATCTCTCCGGGGAGCATTCCCTCTGTTTCCTCCATCCCTCTTAAACCTGTCTAGCCGACCTTCATTAATCAATTTCTAAATGGCCTTCTTCAACGGCCAACACTCCTCTGTTGTGTGCCCATAATCGTCATGATATGCACATCTCTTCGTCCGATCCTGAGTATCTGCTGTCTCAGGATTCATGCGAGATGGGCGAGGAAGCTCATCTTGAATCTCATACATGATATCCTCGCGCAACGTATTGAGCGGGGTTAGATCAGCTTCACGAAGAAATTCTCTCGGGCGATCGTATCTCGACTTGCTTTTATTATATCCTCCGCCCACGGCCTGACCATTACCCTTGGAACTTCCCCCAGCATCATTGTTTTCCTTCTTCTTCTCCTTCTTTGCAGTCTCTTCGGCACACCATTTCTGAGCCCGTATTAACATTTCTGCCTGCGTTTTGGGCTCGCGCATGCTTAGTTCCGATCTCAATCCACCTTCACCCTTAAGTAACCCTGTTTCAAAGCATAAGGTTACCTCCTGCTACGTCCCTGGAACTTGCTCCAACACTTTGGTGAATCGCTCCAAGTAGCTAGCAATTGACTCATTTTCTCCTTGCTTAACCTTTGATAAATCGGCCCTTGTCTTTGCCAAAGTGCCCGAGGTACCAAAGTCTGCTAGAAACTTTGTTCTCAAATCAGCCCAATTATTGATCGATCTGCGCGGTAAGGCTCCCATCCAAGCTAACGCCTTTCCTTGCAAAGCACCCACAAAAGCCTGAATCTTTAAGGCTTCATCTGAAGTCACTAAGCCAATTTGAGACTCAAATGACATCAACCAGTCTCTAACTTTCGTCTTCCCGGTATACTCCTTAATGTTTGGGAAGATGATTCCCTGTGCTGGCGGGGCATTCTCAATCCATGGTGCCAACAGGCTAGCTGAAGTGCCCAAAAAGTTTCCATCCAGAGCTTTGCCCTGTTCCCACGCCTCCATACAACGCTTCAAATCTTCGAAATCCTGCATGTTAATGGTTGAAGGCAAACCACCCACGGGCTAAGGCTGTACCACGGGCATAGGAGGGGCCTGTGGGGGACCCATAGCGCCAAAGGCTTGAGTAATTCCCACCTCGCGCCACTGCACTGGGCACCCAAAGCAACTGGCTCATTAATCACCAAATTTCTTTGTACATCTGATTGATGCAAATCCCTCTTTTCTTTGGAATGATGAGACAAATATCCTTGGGATCGTCTAGGGGAAGGTGTCCTATGACGACAAGCATAGGATCTCCTTGGAGATGGTGAACGACGGCTACAAACATGTGACCATCGAGGAGAAGGTGAGCGAGGCCTACGAGCATGAGACCTTCATGGAGAAGGTGATTGTTCATGACGACGAGACTGCACTGAATCGTCCCCCACTCGTGGTCCCAACCGCGAATGTACACTGGGCACAACCATATGACTAGCCATGTCTTCTTGCTGATTTCGTCCCTTTGACTCCCATTCACGCTGCTGAGAGGGAACGATCACTGCATTTAATTGATTGCCCCAGTCCTCGATCCACTGACTGCCTGACTTGGAGCAGATAAAGCTGGTAGGGGATCCAACTCAATGGGTAGAGGCGGCTTACCCATGGCGATCAACTGTAAATTTAGCTGGTGCATCTGCCCCAAATATGTAGCCCTTTGACGTAGGGCTTCCTCCCTGATTTCATGTGCCAACCCAACAGCTGCTACTGCACTTCTGGCTAAGGAATCCACACCGCGTCGTTGGTTAAGCTGATGACGAGCATCAAGAGGAGGCAAGTTATTTCCAGCCAATTGATTAAGACTAGGAGTTGCCTGTACATCCTCCTGACGGCTACCATTGACACCATTAACGCCGTTTTCTGCCATTACCGAAACTTATCAAGAACAAACTGTCAATTTATGTAAAAGCTATCGTTTCTCGGCAACGGAACCAACTGATGCGTCCAAAATCTTTCAAACGTACTGGACTCGTCCAACTAGTCCAATGGGATACCTGGCTTTCAACGTATCCTTCAATCTTCAAGGCCCAACTCTGCTACGAAATCAAGGAAAACCGTGAACTAGGCAGGGGCACTCCCTGCAAAAGCCCTCTGGCGTGAGAATTAGCCCAAATATGCAAGAGAGTAAATACTTCGGCAGAGTTTAGGCAAGCTAGCAAAAATCACGTACCTCTCTCCTTCATTTTGAGGGGCTTTTATAGTTGTTGCCGGAGGGAATAACTGATCGTAACCGCCCACTAACATTCATGGCATTAATGGCGGACATATTAACTACCCCATTAACCGTCCCATTAACCACAACGATCAAATGGAGAATTATCCGGACATAACCGTCCTCAACTGATAACAACTCTTGAATGAACGAGCATAACACACCATGCTCGCTACATTAACCGTCCCATTAACCACAACGGTCAAATGGAGAATTATCCGGACATAACCGTCCTCAACTGATAACAACTCTTGAATGAACGAGCATAACACACCATGCTCGCTACATGTTCCTGCTCGCTGGTCAAGCCCCCAGCTCGCTCACATCTCTTGCTCGCTAAAGGTTGAGACCCCTGCTCATGATATACAAGAACGATTTAATCTTCTCCTTGTAGCTTTGACTTTAGGATGCTCGTGCATTGACTGAATAGTAATCATGTGCCAGGCACGTGACTTACGGCTTGGGCCTATTGGGCCGGGCAGCTCAAAAACTTTTACCATTTCAAATTTGATAAAATCTATCCGCAACAAAACTTATCCTAAATTAACCATATAAAATCAAATTTGATCAAATTTATCCTAAACTAACCATAAAATCTATCATAATAACTTTTTACTGTAAATTTTTTTTCAGTAACCGATTCTGACAGAAAAAAATTAAAAAAATTACAATTCATAAGAGGGTGACACGTTGAAGCATGAAATTCCTTAAAAACTTTAAGCATTTAACAGAAAATAAAGAGTACATATAAAAAAAAGAAGAGAGAAAGAATGGTTAACTACTTGATAATGTGATAAAATTTGTCATAAACTAACGGTAAACTTTTATCAATAACTTCTTATTTATACCACAAACTAAACAATTTTTGGCAAAAAAAAAAAGATTTTTTTTTTACAATTCATATATAGTGACATGTGGAAGTATAAATTTCCTTAAAAGAATTAAGCATTTTACAGAAAGTCGCCAAGTGACAACAGTGGCTTCTGTTTTTGTTATAGTTAATAGATAGATAATTAATATATTAGTAAATAATAATTAATAAATATAGATTAGTAGCATAACAAATAATATAGAATTATTATCCCGTGGATAATTTGTATAAATTAAAAATTATGAAAATAAAAAAATATGGAAATAGAAGTGTTTTAGTCAAATTAAACTTGTATAAATTATATAGGATAAAATTTAGTTTAATTAAGCGATATTTGAAAAAAAAAACTAAAATCCTAAATCTCTATCATAAATTTTCTCGTAAAATTATATCTTAAATTTGTTTTATATTATCAAATTAGTTTTAGGAATTTTATCATATCTAATTGGAATTAGAATTTTTATCTTAAACTAATCGATTTTGAAAAAAGAAATTTTTTTTTTACCATTTCAAAAATGACACGTGGTAGCACAAAATCTTTTTAAAGCTTTTTTCTTTATACATAAAGCTGCCACGTGGCAACAACAACTTTTGTTTTAGTAATTTTTATCTTAAACATAATTTGAATTTAAAAGAGATTGTTTAAAACAGATAAATATAATTTGAATTTAAAAAAGATTTGTTTGTTGAAATTTCCTTATAAATCAAATCTGATAAAATCTATATTAAACTAATTGATTTTTGAAAACAAAAACTTTTACGAATAAAACTTTTTCAATTAAAAAACTTTTTACCATTTGAGTGACATGGGGTAAGTGATTTTGACAAAAAAAAAAAAAAAAAGTGTAAAACTTTTTCATATGATGCATGCTTGTACTATTCATCCAGACGGTAAACACTTTTAAAGCTTTTTTCTTTATACATAAAGCCGCCACGTGGCAACAACAACTTTTGTTTTAGTAATTTTTATCTTAAACATAATTTGAATTTGAAAGAGATTGTTTAAAACAGATAAATATAATTTGAATTTAAAAAAGATTTGTTTGTTAAAATTTCCTTATAAATCAAATCTGATAAAATCTATATTAAACTAATTGATTTTTGAAAAAAAAAACTTTAACGAATAAAACTTTTTCAAGTAAAAAACTTTTTACCATTTGAGTGACACGGGGTAAGTGATTTTATCACATTATCAAGTAGTTAACCATTTTTTCTCTCTTCTTTTTTCTCTCTTCAAACAAATCTGATAAAATCTATATTAAACTAAGTGATTTTTGAAAATAGAGAGTACGTATAAAAAAAAGAAGAGAGAAAAAATGGTTAAGTACTTGATAATGTGATAAAATCTACTTGATAACTACAAATGTGATAAAATTTATCATAAACTAACGGTAAACTTTTATCAATAACTTCTTATTTATACTGCAAACTAAACAATTTTGGCAAATTTTTTTTTTTTTTACAATTCATATATAGTGATATGTGGAAATATAAAATTCCTTAAAAAATTAAGCATTTTACAGAAAGCAAAGCCGCCAAGTGGCAGCAGCGGCTTCTGTTTTAGTTATAATTAATAGATAGATAATTAATAGATTAGTAACTAATAATTAATAATTATATATTAGTAGAAGAATAAATAACATAGAATCATCCCGTGGATAATTTGTATAAATTAAAAATTATGAAAATAAAAAGAGATGGAAATAAAAGAGTTTTAGTAAAATTAAACTTGTATAAAATTTATAGGATAAAATCTAGTTTAATTAAGCAATATTTGAAAAAAAAACAAAAATCCTAAATCTCTATCATAAATTTGCTCGTAAAACCATATCCTAAATTTGTTTTATCTTATCAAATTAGTTTTAGTTATAGTTAAAAAAAAAGAAGAGAGAAAAAAAGGGTTAATTACTTGATAATGTTAAAAAAAGAAAAGAGAAAAAAAGGTTAACTACTTGATAATGTTATAAAATCTACTTGATAAGTACAAATGTGATAAAATTTATCATAAACTAACTGTAAACTTTTATCAGTAACTTCTTATTTATACCGTAAACTAATCAATTTTGACAGAAAAAATAAGAATTTTTTGTTACAATTCATATAGAGTGACACGTGGAAGCATAAAATTCCTTAAAAACATTAAGCATTTAACAGAAAACCACCATGTGGTAGAGCGGCTTCTCTTTTAGTTATAGTTAATAGATATGTTAATTGGATATTTTAATATAAAATTGCGTAGCATATATATTTTGATTAAAAAGATGTCGTGGATATTGAATTGGCCCTCTCACACGGGTAATTCACCTTGTCGCTAGATGTGCGAGCAAGTTGAGATAGTAAAAGTCTTTGACACCTACGAAGGGGGGTACGCAAATGACATTACATCTATCGCCTTGGCATACGGTCAAGATGAGACCTTTTATAAAGGTCGACTTTATATCCCAAGGAAAAGTCCGAATGTGAGATCTTAAAAGAAGACACTAGAAGAGTGACAACTTTTAAGTACTCAGGTTAGACGCGAGAAGGGCGGCTAGATTAAGATTCGTATGACGTTTGAGCATGACATGCCTACTTCGTGTGGGAGTTCCGTCATAGCATACACTTCATTCTGTATGTGACTATAGTGCGACTTAAGAAAGTGATTGAATGATCCCTGCTTCATCACTGTGTGAGTTCTAGTGGTCAAATCCAGGTCACGATTGTACCCTATGTGACTTAGAACTATATCATGAACTTGGACGTTAATGATGCTACTTTGGCATGCCGACCAACAGGCTATGCACATACAGCCCTACGAGCATTGGTGGGAAAGCAGTTAATCAAGAGTGATTGATATGAGTGTCTAAGGAAGATGGTATGATATGCATCTCTATTTTTTTGTTTCAATGCCATGTCGATCATATTGAACATACGGTTCAAGAGATTGATCTTGTTACACAAACATGTTGAGGTTTAAGCACCGCTCTTGAGGGATTGAAGATGTTTAAATTGATGTGTATATACGGTATGGGGTATAGACGAGTTTTGTTTTCTAACGAGGACGTTCTATGCTGGTCAGATGGTGATTTGGTATAGCGCTCCACCCTTTATCTTTCTCGTCATGTCGTACGCTTCACTTCCAGTATGAAGAGGCAATGTTTAACGGGTTTTGATGATACGATGTGGTAAGAGAGGTAAGTCCATGTGTGCGAATGGGAGATGTTAGCAATTGGGCTTGTGGCCCAATTATTTACTTCCGCTCGCATGGAATATATTTATATTATTAAAGGTTAGTTGATTTCCTAATCCAAAGGGGTTCGGGATTGACTTAACTTAACCTACAAGAAATATGGTTTCTTGGTAATAATATAAATAGGACAACTAAAGGGATAAAACCCTAACATAGAAGAACACGTCTTCTAAGTGGCCGCTCTCTCTCTCTATCTCTCTCTCTCCTATATTCTATCTCACCAAATACTCCCTCTAGCCTAACCATCAAGAGGCTTGAATTTGCGGTGTGAACCAGTGATTGATATTCGTGCTATGTGATATCAATCCGACGAGAGAGACTTGCAGGATTGTTAATCGTGACATACGAAGATTGTAGCTCAAGCAGAAAGTCTTCTGCTTCGCTCAAAGTTCTAGTTCGCACGAGGTAACTCATGATTACTTGTTGATAACGAATTTGTATGATATATATATATATATATACTTCAATAACAAATACCATCTACTTCAATTGGTCCGAATAGATCCAGTTCATATATTTTGAAATCACTAACAATTTATAAAATTAAAAACCACAAACCTAAGCAGTAAGGAGGATCTTGCCGCCAACCTCCTTAATCTTCTTCTCGGTAGTCTTCGACACGAGCTTGTCCTTCGCAACGATTGGGTGAGAGCTGGGAAACACGCCCTTTCCAAGAACCTTGAAGTACCCAAACTGTGTAACGCCAACCACCGGAGCCTTATAAGCGGTAGCCTTGTCCTTGATGTCTTGAGGTAGAAGAGACCAGTGCTTATCAACATTGATGATGGAACATTAGAACTTGTTTTGGAGCTTGTGGAAGTACCTCATACCTACCTTGCCGAAGTAACTGGATGATACTTGTCGAAGAGGATCCGGTGGTGGTACATGCCTCGGGCGTTACCACGACCTCCGGGATGCTTCCTATGCTTGCCGATACGGCCGTAGCCTACATTGACGTGACCTCTCTTGTTCATGTTCCTCTTAAAACGGGTCGTCCTTGTCGATGGATTCCTCTCCCGGTCCCTCTTTCTCTCCCCCTCAAACAGACTCTTTCTACCAATGCGACTGAGATGTATAGAACGAGGATAATGGATGGGGGATGAAGACAATGGTGGAAGATGACGGAGTGGGTGGACCCATAAAAGACTCTTTTTCCCCAAGGAAGAGACAGACAAAACAAGTTCAAGACCATTTTGCCCTTCATTTATCACAAGTAGGGGTACATTGGACTTTTCTATGTAAAATTAGACGAAAAATGTAATGTTAACGGGAAGATGAGAAAATCTAACAACAAAACGCAACATATAAGATCAAACTATATATTTTTTCAAATTGTAGGACCAAACAAAAAATTAAATGCAAGTCGAAGGACCAAATAACTATTTAAAGCTAAAATAAACAAAAAATGGTCAAAACTTGTACTAAAAATTCCAATGCAATCAACAATTGGCCATGAAAAATCAAAACAATTTACGTAACCATGAATTATTATAAACCATTTTTTTTCTTGAAAATAACTAAACATCTTAATATTTTGCTTCTATCCTCAAATGAGTAATTTGATGTAGAAACAATTTGTAGGCTGCTTGTTTGGAAAACCCACGTCAATAAGAACAACTAATTAACGAACCCACGATTTTATTCAAGATCTATAGTTTATGGATCAGAGATTAATAATAATACCAAGATATTCAAATATGCATATAGAAGATACCTTTAAATATATTTTTTTTCTTTGCTATAACGTATACTATATCTGTACTTTCTTAGAATTTACACATATGTATAGTGTAACACCTTGAATTTTTGATATTTATATCAAGATTAAATGACGAAGTATAAATATTTATTATCGGTTAAGTTAACCCTAAGGTCAGTCCTAGATGACTAAGGGACCTTTAGGATTAACTTGGAATTGTTTTGGAATGAATTTTGTGTACCATTACACGTGCTTGAGTTGATTTTCGGTTTGAGCCGCGTGTTTCCGTTGCCCAAAAACAATATGTAGTAAAATGACCACTGTTTAGTGTAGAGAACTCGGAATTGAGATCTGTTTGATGCATTAGAAACTAGACTTTAAGGTGTCATTTGGTAGTCAGGATTAATGTCAGATAGGATTAATAAGTCAAGTTGTCTGATGTTTGGTACGCAATGGGTGGTCGGGACTAATAGCACGAGTTATCCGGATAAAGTTATTATCCCCTCACTATTAATACCAAGGAGAAGGGTGGTATTATTAGCGCCCTCACTAAAAAAATTGGGATTAACATTTGTAATCTCAAAACTACCCCCGATATACAAGTAAGGATTAATAGCGAGGGCACTAATAGTACTGAGATTAATAATACTGCTTATCCTTATCCAACTACCAAACAAGCCGTAAGGGCTTTCTAACCACATCTTATTTGTAATTTTTGAACTTATAAATCAGTCCAGACATGTATTTCAAGCTGACAGAAGTTTTGAGCAGCATTTGGGCTTAAGTTACTTGTTTGGCCCATTAGGCTTTGGGCCCATCTACCTCCCTTGCTTGATATTCTATCATACTCCACCATTTGTGAGTTTTGAAGTTTTGACTTCCAAGCTCGATTTATTATCGATATTTACCCGTTTTTAATTCTGACTTCACAAGAGTGTTGTACGTGTTGAGGGGTTCCCTTTGTACCCGAGAATTATGGAGTAGTGTAACTGACTCCTTTGAGGTTGGTAATTTATTTAGGGGATGATTATACCTGTAGACACCCCAATTTCGTACCCCTGGTATGTGACATGACATAAAATATCAAGACCTGTTAAAACATTAACAAATGTCAAGTTACAGGGTCAAAAGTGCAAAAGGACAAAGCAGGATGCGCAAAAGGACGAACTGCAAGGACCAAAGTGCACAAAAAGAGCATAGTTTGAAATTGGGCATGGCCAACCCCAAAATTGGGCATGGCACCCAATTTTCATGGGCATGGTGCCCAGTTTAGTATTTTGCGCTCAGTTTTCTTCAACAGTGCACATTCATTTGCCGTAAAATACAATGTGTACAAACAAGTGATGCATGAAGAAGGAAATTTATTTCCTTCTGTGTCCTCAGTTCAGCCTATAAATAGATGCTCTCAGTCGATCATTCGGCACAGAATTCCTTCGATAAAATTCTATGCGTTATCGTTACGCTGGAGAAATAGAGAGCGATGTGAGATAGTGAGCGATCACCTCAAAAAGCCTCGAAACTCTGCCAAAACTCCTCCAAACACAAAACCAACCGGTAGAAGTGAGCCTTAGCCCCCCAGCTAGGTATCCACCCTATTTCCCCGGCCCAAAAACCATAAAGTAAGTCGTTACTCTGCCCGAGTAATAGGCTGAAAATCAACCCACATAAGCCGTTATTCCGTCCAACCAAATAAGCCAAAACCACAAAAACTAAGTCGTCATTCTGCCCGAGTGAGTGAGCCAAAAACACCATATATAAGCCGTCACTCTGCCCAAATCACATCAGCAGCAGCAATAAAAGTCTCCCTCTCCCGAGAAGGACAGAGCGAGCACACTCCGCTCTAAAAGGTAAAAACCTTTAAGGGCGTTATTTTATTTATCTATTTACTTTTCCGCTCATTTTTATTTAAAGTTGTATTTAAAATCCGGCCCAATGTAGTCAATATAAGCCGTTGTGCTGCCCGGATTAGATTAGGAAATATTATGTAATAAAGCCGTTATTATGGCCAAATATTTTCAAGTATATCTGTAATTATTTGTAAAGAGACAGCTTGCAAAGTGCAGTAAATAATGTAGACAAATGGATGTATTTGTAGGCAGTTAATGCTTTATTTATCTGTTAAATAAATATAACAAAAAGCATATTTTAGCCAAAAACTGTTTTGAGACCGAAAGGGCGAGTTGGGTGCCTAGCACCTTCCCAACTCGTAACTTAGCCTCCGAACCCGCCTTTTATCTCTGGTTTTCTTTTTCTGGTTTTTCTTTATTTTTGCCTTAAAATAAAGATGGCGACTCTAAAACTTTCAGATCCAGTGGGGCCTCGCAACACTCCTTCTTTGCACTTTTCCGCTCTCCCCTAAAAAAGGGAGAATGAGAATGGAAGGGTGATGTATTCCCATATCCTGGTATCACCTAAAAAAGGGATAACTTGATGCGGGAAACCCAAAGCTCCCATGGTAATCTGAAACGGGCCATAAGGCTATTTTTAATAAAATCCATAGTGGGGGCGTCGCAATATCTTTTTTTGCACTTTTCCGTTTTCCCCTAAAAAAGGGAAAATGAGAATGAAAGGGTAATACATTCTCATATCCTGGTATCCCCTAAAAAAGGGATAACTTGATGCGGGAAACCATAAGTTCCCATATTGGATACAAAATCCACTAAAGGCAACCGAGGCACATTCCAACGTGCTAACATAGACAACACTCCTCTCGTACTTTTGATTTCGTCTTCCCCTAAACAAGGGAGGGTGGAACGAGAGCAGTGGATGTCACCGCATCCGCACGTACGCGCACCCCTATCCAAGGGCGCGCGGGGCGCGGGAGAACGCATCTCGGGAACCCACAGTGGCGACTCTGTTGGGGAGATCGTTTTAATTTTAATAAATAAAAATGAAGGGCTAGACTCAGTAACCAAAACTTTTTTTTCTTTTGTTTCTGGCTAAAGTATGCTTGTTATATTAATTTAAACACTTGAATATTGCGTTCCTTTAACATCCGTGTCTATATTTGTGGATATGATCCTCCATCTTGCGGCAGTTTCTTTCCAATCACTGTTACGGATATACTTGAAAATATTCGTATTTTTCAAAAAAAAAAAAGGTGTAAAAAAAATAATATATATATATGCAATATTTTATGTGCAATAATTTCCGGGCAGCACAACAAAAGGGCCGGGGCTTTATTTTTAAAATCTCCTCATTTTCGGCCTTATATATTATTTTATTTTGCTTTATTTTCATTCCGCAAAAAAAAAAAATATATATATATATATATATGCATTCATTCTGTCATTTTATTTTGGGGATTAGGACCCATTTGTAATTAATAGGGATAGATAGATTCCCCATTTTTCTTTCTATTTCTTGATGGTATGCTTGCTTGCTCGCGCTCAAACTAAAAAGCCGAGAAAATCCATAAATAACAGTAAGACAGACCATATTTGTTTTATTTTCTACTTTTTCTACTTTTTATATCTAAAAAAAAATTCTTTTTGCTTTTTAGATACCGCATACACGCGCACATGCATATAAATATATTCCGAACTGTTACCCTACACCATGGCCAGCCTACCCCCTGCATAATCCAACGTTAGACTGCATATAGATTCTCAGGACACTTCAAAGACCGACCGGTTTTTGCATTTTAAATTGTGAGTCAGCCCCTGTCAAAAAAATGTGCGCAAGTCAAAACAAAATCTGCGCAAGTCAAAACAAAAAATGCGCAGGTCAAAATATATATATATACATTGGGGCTGATTTATTATTTTCTAATGCTCGACCTAGACCATTTCGAATGGTGGATCCCGAAAAGAGTATAGGCCCTTCGCTCGGGATCGATCCCGATCTCGGGAGTCGAAGGCGGTGAAATACGTTGGTCCTATACTCTGAAGAAAGAATCCACTGTTCCAGGAAAAGTCTTGAGACTGTCAAAATTAAACAGATGCTTATCCGGTCAATTGTAGGGAAAATAAATAATAAAATATACTAATAAAGACACGCTGTACTCCAAACCCAGAGAGCCTTCAGCCAGCCTTCTGATACCTCCAAACTCATTTTCCTCAGAAACCTGGCCCAAATTTGGAAAGGCAGAGATAGTAATCGCCGTTGATACTGAGAAAGTAGTCGTCGAAACGAGAGGGTATCGATGTCGATCGACAAAAGGCGAGAATCGATCTGAAAAATACGGATCCAGCGGTATGGCAACAGATGAGCAATCAATGATATGGGTATGCATTGGGCTCCAGGATATGCTCCGACTCCGGCAATGCAGCAGTGGCTAGACCAGAATCTGGATGCACGACATGAACTCTTGCTAAGCCAAATAGCAAGTCTTATACAAGGTCAAAAACCTAGTGGTGAGGTAAACTCTTCCCCTATAGTCCCCCAGGGAGCATCCACATCTCATGTGCCTCCAAACCCAACTCCTCAGCCAAACACTAACCCACCAAATATAGCCACTACCCCAAATCCCAATCCTCCACCGAGTACCTACTACCCAAATATCAACCCTTACCCATCCTATCCTTCATATCCTTCCCCAAGCACCAAAGTTCCCCAAAACCCAAATGACCTCCCTATTCCCATAACCAACCCACTCCAGAACAGCCCACATATAGACCCACAAAGTTACAACCCGCCAGGCCAAGTTACCACTTATTTGCCTTATAATGATCCTGGCCGCCCAGCCGAAACAATCCAAAATCCACCAACCCAAAATCCTTATCCAGTCCAGAATCCACCTGCCCAATATCCATATCCAGCCCAAAATCCTTATCAGACACCGCAGCCAGAAATTAACCCAGCCTTCCCTAATCCAGCCAGTATATACCAAAAGCCAAGTCCCCCAGCCACCAAAATAGTGGCCGACGTGGAAAATATAAGAGCCGTGGTACTCAAACTTCTCAACAAAGGGGAATTCTCTACGCGGGCACTGACATTACAACCTGCGGCAGTATTGCCTCTCAAATTCAAGATGTCCGACATAGAAAAATTTGATGGGACTGGATGCCCTATATCTCACTTAAAATCTTATTCCACTGGCATGTAGTCAAAGGGAGCTAGCTTTGAGGCTATGGCTTCCAATTTTCACCTCACCCTAATAGGGGCTGCCAAACAATGGCTAATGTTGTCTAATAGCAGCACCATGAATACGTGGGACCAAATAGCTGAAGCGTTCCTGGAAAGGTACAAAGACAACACTAGTCTGACGAAAATAGAAGGGACCTTGGAGTCGTGCACCACCCGAGGGAAAAAAACTTGTCTTGAGTTCGCGGTCGGTGGAAAAGAAAGTTGGCCCAAACCTTTGATGCAGACCCGATCCGGTAGAGTCATGCCTTAGAATGTTCATCAAAAACCTCCAGCCCATTTACCTGGAACACATGCGGTATCTCCCCTACACCAATTTCAAAGAAATAGTGGAGATATGAGCCCATATAGATGATGATATACGAACGGGGCAGTTACAAGTCAATACGTCTCCTAGCTCTTTCTGTTACTCTAAAGGGAAGACAGCCGCAGCCACACCCGCACCAACCGTCAATATGGTAGGGAATGCATCAGCATTTTTCCTACCCAAAGTTATGGCACTGCTCCATGGTCTTATGGAGCCGGACAGTCTGTCAACACGATCGGAGGAATAATGGCCCCGAGCAATTTAAATCGAGAACCGTCATTATGATGAACTGCAAGCCTCCCAGTCTGTGATCCTGCAGGAGCTAATGGCACAAGGAGTGTTAAAGCCCATGGAAAATTATAAACCACCAAACCCCCTGCCCAGGACCTGGAATCATGCCCAGTACTGTGAATATCATCGCTGCAGTGGTCACCTCACCGATAAATGTTATCTGCTCAAAGATGCTATTCAGGATCATATAGATGATAAGGTTATTGAAAAGCCTCCTCCCAGACCAAATGTAGTCAATAACCCTCTACCTCAAATCAATATGATTGAGGTTGATGACAGCTTCCTGGGCATGATGGGCAGAGGCACTGATTATGAGAAGCTCCCTGCTGAGTTTGGGTCTATTTCTAATAAGCCTCTGCAGAACTAGTATACTACGACCGGCCCGCTTTTGGACGCCCGCAGATCTGGTGGACCGTTTTAGATATATTATCCCTATTCCTTTCCCTAGCTTTATGGATTGGTCATCTACCGATCCGCTCCATAAAATTGAGGATCTCAAACCCCAGGTCCTCAATAATGTAATAAACCCTGTACGGTTTGCTTTTAATAATAATCTAAGGGCTTGTTTGGTAGTCAGACAAGGATAAGCAGTATTATTACTCCCAGTACTATTAGTGCCCTCGTTATTAATCCTCACTTGTATATCGGGGTAATTTTGAGATTACAAATGTTAATCCCAATTTTTTTTAGTGAGGGCGCTAATAATACCACCCTCCTCCTTGGTATTAATAGTGAGGTAATAATGACTTAATCCGGATAACTCGTGTTATTAGTCCCGACCACCTATTGCGTACCAAACATCAGACAGCTCGGCTTATTAATCCTATCTGCCTTTAACCCTGACTACCAAACGACACCTAAATGTCTTTGCTTATTTCTTAATTGCACCTATATTAAAAGACGCATTAAATCTTTATAATAATGAGTCATTTAATAGGACCCGAACAAAAAAAAAGAATTATTTGCTTGAGCTTGTAAAGTCAGTCGAGCACTAGGGACATCATCATTCATCAACAACAACTGAAAACTGATCCACTATCAATCTGGGGCTGGACAATGAAATCAAAAGAGTCAAAATCGGCAACTAACTGCAAGGTTCTGAAAAGGATAACACTCATGGATCTCCTCAAAGGGTTCGTGGACATGTTTACCTAGTCCTATGAAGATGTGTCGAGGGTAGACCCAGCCATAACCAAACACCGGATCCCCACATGTCCGGATGCTCGGCCAATCAAGCAAAAGCTCCACCGCATCAAGCCAGAATGGTCACTACAAGTAAAAAAAAAGGGGGAAAGCATGAAACAGCCGCACATCAACTTCATTCGGGCAAAAAAAAAAAGAGAGAGGAAAAAGTTTTTTTTTTTTAAAGAAGGAAAATACCCGATCTGGCTGTCCAATGTAGTGACCATTCCCAAACCCAACAAGTGTTTTTTATCAATAGCATGCTGGGCCATAGTCAAATCAAAGGCAGCAGGAGACCAAGAAAAGACCTCATTCACCACCCCCTTGGGGGACCTACTGCTATCATGTCATGCCGTCTGGGCTAAAAAAAGATGCTGGGGCTACTTATCAAAAGGCTGCTACCACTCTCTTCCACGATGTGTCGTATATTGTCAAAGAGATCCCATCAAGAAGTGTCATATTCCTCGCAAGCCAGGAAAAAGAAGACTTTGTTCAGCCCTCCAATCTCAACAAGCTTTAAAGGTATTACGCTCGAACCACCTTATCTGGCAAGTGCTTCCCTCTCCAGCCCGCTAGGCTGAAAACCCGAAAGGGCGGCCTAGGCAAAAGTTAGGGCATATATAAAAAAAAAGGGGAAAAACAAAAAAAAAAAGGAGAAATAAGGGCTCGCTAGGTTGAAAACCCGGAAGGGCAGCCTAGGCAAAAGTTAGAGAAAAATAAAAAATATATATATCAGGAGAAAAAGGGGAGGGAAAGCACTCTTTGAAACCTCGGCATCCTACCTCCAGTTTTCAGCATGCAAGGGGCTCGACTGACAGAAGAAAAAGAAAAACCACATCAGAGGCTCACAGTAAAGCACTAAAATATAATATTACAGGTCCTAAGGTGCAATTTAGGAATAATTGCTAAAGAAATTTAGATTATGCATTAATTGCCTGTACATATCTATTTATTGCCTATATCCCCCTTGTTTCCCCCAAAAACTATCCTTCATTTGCAGCTCAAGCCCTGGAGCGGTCCATCAATGCCTGCGGCGTTCGCTCGGACGGTCCCATGTACTTCTTTTGCAAGGCAAAAAAAAAAAAAGAAGGGGGCTTAGTCTCATCAGAATGAGAAGCACCAGAAGTGTCCTCGTCCTATTCATCAGCTGCACTGCCATTGTCCTGAAACAGCCAAACGACTTGGATTCCGACCAGTCATTGCTTTCCTGTCTAATTGCGAAGAAAATGCAGGGGCTATGAGAATAGCTTTATGCCAAGAATAGCCCTGCAACAATGGTATGGCCGAGAACAGGAGGAAGTGACTGCCTTTTCCTCTCCCCGCATATCATAAAATAAAAAAAAAGAGAAAAAGGGAAGCCCGCTCGAGCCCGAAGGTATATTCCTTAAAATCCATTTTGGAGATACAGCGTGCCATTACCTGTTAGGTCGGTATAACTTTGCTTTGTGCGTGCGTCTTGAGTCTGCATGTTTTCTTTATTTTTATTTTTACATCATATAAAATTAGATTGCATTGTAAATGTTTGTACAGGTTCTTTTAAAAAAAAACTAAAAAGCAAAAAAAAAAACTAAACAAATTTTATGGATTGTTTTGCATCTAAATAAACGTTTTTGCGTCCTAGGCATCATAAAAATGCATTTTGCATCCTAAAGATATGTACTGCATTTTGCAATTTTTTTGCATACATAATAGAATAAAGAATGCCCATGCATCATGTTAATAGGCATCCTGTAATTTTTAGACATCATATTTGCATCAAATAAAGTAGTACTTGCATCCAGCATTTGCATTTATTATCCAATAAGCTGCATTAGGGGTGCACTAAAAAAAATAAAATAAAATGCCCCCAATCATGAAAATTAATATTCCCATGGCATTCACTATATCCCTGCAGCATAAGCATGCATCATGAAGCCCCATTTGCATTTATAGTATAAATCATGCATAATAAGGTCAAATAGTGACCACTAGTTTAATCATGCATCGTAAGAATAAATTACATGCATCATTACTTAATTGCATCATTTAGGCATAAATAGGACATGCATAAGCATTAATAATAAAGTCAGGAATGCTTCAAAGGGGCCAAACAGTGCCAAAATCTAGCAGATCAGAAGTATATCCAGGCGGGAAAAAAAAAGAGGCAATAAGCATGCAAATAAAGAAAAGTGGCAGGCATGCAGAAAAAAAAAACAAAACAAAAACAAAAACAAAAACAAAACAAAAAAATTGGGAGAGGGAAAATGCATGTACAAGAAAGAAAAATTTTCAGGTACACGCAACATGAAAAATGCGGCGGCAGAAGAAAAAAATTTCGGCTGAAGCTAGAGAATGGAGCAAAAAGAAAATAGCAGCAAAGAAAAAATGATCTCAATTGGTACCAAGAGATGCTGCAGCAAGAAAAAGGAAGTTTCTGACCAAGGTTAGAAGGAGCAGTAAAGAAAGATGCAGCAACATCAAGAAAATTTTCCAGCTAAAGCCGAAAACATAAGCGGAACAGGGGAAAAGATTTTCCAGCAAGGGCTGGAACGGTGACAAAAGAAGAATCCCCAACAAGGTGCGGCAAAAAAAAACGTAAAGCGACAAGCGGCGGCAAAGCAACAGCAGTAGCAATTTGCCGCACGGGCATGGCAAGGGTAAGAAAAGGAAGGTATTTTTCCTTTTTAGCAGTGCATTTGATTAATGTTTGGAAACTTTCCTTCAAGGGTTACGCAGCCCCGGATCAATAGGGAAAGGTCTTGTTCTCCGGTGAAGGCTGAGTTCCTAAGGAGGCAGCATTCCATACATTTTTGGCTGTGTGGGAAACTTTCCTTTAAGGGGTACGCAGCCCCGGATTTATAGGGAAAGGTCTTGTTCTCCAGTAGAGGCCGAGTTCCTAGGAAACAATTCATGCCGCGCAGCCACAGGCGAGCAACGATTGGTCTGATTCCTTGGCTAAGGATACGTAGGCAGTCTATCTCGGTAGATGCGACCAAACACAGCACATTATTTACCTTTGAAGCACTCATTCGATAAAGCTTTGCATGCACTTGCTCATTTAGCATTGCCGCACTTGCACCACCGCAACACTTGCACCGCAGCATTTAGTCCCTAGCTGAATGAACTACGTCTCGGTCTGATTCCTTGTATAAGGATACGTAGGCAGCCTATTTCCGTAGGCACGACCGTTGCATGAATGATGGTTTAGGTTTTGGCCGAACTACATTTGGTCTGATTCCTTTTATTAAGGGATACGTAGGCAGCCTACTGACTAAAAATGTCTAGGATATGGAGGTTTGATTCATTGCCGCATTATAACTGCTACCTACTGCATCTTTCTCCCTCGTTTTGTAATTGAACAAAATTGGAGAGTCTATTCTTATCAACGATGTTCGTCTACTCAGTAAGCTGCGGGTTACCCGTAGACTCCATCGTTGAGGGGCTCTGTAGACACCCCAATTTCATACCCCTGGTATGTGACATGACATAAAATATCAAGACCTGTTAAAACATTAACAAATGTCAAGTTACATGGTCAAAAGTGCAAAAGGACAAAGCATGATGCGCAAAAGGACGAGCTACAGGGACCAAAGTGCACAAAAAGAGCATAGTTTGAAATTGGGCATGGTGCCCAGTTTAGTATTTTGCGCTTAGTTTTCTTCAACAGTGCACATTCATTTGCCGTAAAATACAAATTCTCCTGCGCTGTGTACAAACAAGTGATGCATGAAGAAGGAAATTTATTTCCTTCTGTGTCCTCAGTTCAGCCTATAAATAGAGGCTCTCAGTCGATCATTCGGCACAGAATTCCTTCGATAAAATTATCCGCGTTATCGTTACGCTGGAGAAATAGAGAGCGATGTGAGATAGTGAGCGATCACCTCAAAAAGCCTCGAAACTCTGCCAAAACTCCTCCAAACACAAAACCAACCGGTAGAAGTGAGCCTTAGCCCCCCAGCTAGGTATCCACCCTATTTCCCCGGCCCAAAAACCATAAAGTAAGTCGTTACTCTGCCCGAGTAATAGGCTGAAAATCAACCCACATAAGCCGTTATTCCGCCCAACCAAATAAGCCAAAACCACAAAAACTAAGCCGTCATTCTGCCCGAGTGAGTGAGCCAAAAACACCATATATAAGCCGTCACTCTGCCCAAATCACATCAGCAGCAGCAATAAAAGTCTCCCTCTCCCGAGAAGGACAGAGCGAGCACACCCCGCTCTAAAAGGTAAAAACCTTTAAGGGCGTTATTTTATTTATCTATTTACTTTTCCGCTCATTTGTTATTTAAAGTTGTATTTAAAATCCGGCCCAATGTAGTCAATATAAGCCGTTGTGCTGCCCGGATTAGATTAGGAAATATTATGTAATAAAGCCGTTATTATGGCCAAATATTTTCAAGTATATCTGTAATTATTTGTAAAGAGATAGTTGCAAGTCTGTAAATAATGTAGACAAATGGATGTATTTGTAGGCAGTTAATGCTTTATTTATCTGTTAAATAAATATAACAAAAAGCATACTTTAGCCAAAAACTGTTTTGAGACCGAAAGGGCGAGTTGGGTGCCTAGCACCTTCCCAACTCGTAACTTAGCCTCCGAACCCGCCTTTTATCTCTGGTTTTCTTTTTCTGGTTTTTCTTTATTTTTGCCTTAAAATAAAGATGGCGACTCTAAAACTTTCATATCCAGTGGGGCCTCGCAACACTCCTTCTTTGCACTTTTCCGCTCTCCCCTAAAAAAAGGAGAATGGAAATGGAAGGGTGATGTATTCCCATATCCTGGTATCCCATAAAAAAGGGATAACTTGATGCGGGAAACCCAAAGCTCCCATGGTAATCTGAAACGGGCCATAAGGCTATTTTTAATAAAATTCATAGTGGGGGCGTCGCAATATCTTTTTTTGCACTTTTCCGTTTTCCCCTAAAAAAGGGAAAATGAGATTGAAAGGGTAATGCATTCTCATATCCTGGTATCCCCTAAAAAAGGGATAACTTGATGCGGGAAACCATAAGTTCCCATATTGGATACAAAATCCACTAAAGGCAACCGATGCACATTCCAACGTGCTAACATAGACAGCACTCCTCTCGCACTTTTGATTTCGTCTTCTCCTAAACAAGGGAGGGTGGAACGAGAGCAGTGGATGTCACCG
The DNA here is from genome assembly GCA_013146195.2 of Codonopsis lanceolata. Lineage (NCBI taxonomy): Eukaryota > Viridiplantae > Streptophyta > Magnoliopsida > Asterales > Campanulaceae > Codonopsis > Codonopsis lanceolata. The sequence goes on from CM028381.1 coordinate 60,693,100, forward strand.
CATCCGCACGTACGCGCACCCCTATCCAAGGGCACGCGGGACGCGGGAGCACGCATCCCGGGAACCCACAATACCCTTATAGAAATTTAGATGTAATAATAAGAAATTATTATTTAACATTTAGGGGCAAATAAATAATTAGCAGTTGTGACCCCAAAGTGTTATATTATATTATTTCACCCTACGGGGATAATTTATATGATAGTTAAAGTATTGATCGTGGGAACAATATATTAGTCCCTACGTGTTAAGAATATTTATGAGGTCGGGTGTTCAAGTTCCACTAGAGACACCCTTGACTTTACAATTTTCAATAGAAAGGTCGGGTGTTCAAGCCTTTTCAGAGGCAATGTTATTGTTCAAGCCTTACCCAAAGGCCCCATTTAGCTGCTCGATTATCTTAACGGAGAGGTCGAGTGTTCAAGCCCTACCAGAGGCACCCTATCACATCACTACTCTCAACCGATAGCTTAGGTGTTCAAAGCGTCACCAGAGGCATCATTTGTTCTAGTCACACCAAATTTATCATATATCTATAATTGTAGTCTTTTAAGGTATTAAAATAATAAAAAAAGTAAGGGTTGAGGTAAAGTCTATGTCCCCTCCAACCTTAAAAAATAATAATCTTAATGGCCTGATTATATTAAATAAAGTAGTTTTTATTTATTTGTGCTTTATTTGGTGTTTGCTTTTTTAATTGAATAATCATATATAAATTTATGTTGGAGAAAGTGCTACTTCTCATCACTATATTATTGGTGGTTGTGTTCAAAATGTGTTATGAGACCACAATTCATCCTTTATCATATATAACAAATTGTATGATATTATACTATTAAAAAAGTGAATTTTATTAAAAAAATTATATATATATATATATATATATATATATATATATATATATATATATATATATATATTTACAATAATAAACATTTATTCATGTAATACACAACTAAAGAATGCCTGAAACAATAAGTTCTATCGATTTTCATTATTCACAGGCAAAATATCTCGTCAATTGTTGATTTAACAAATCGCGACGTTGGTTCAAGTCATTTTGTTATGGCCATTGCTAACAAGAAAATGCCTCTAACATTGTTTATCATTAATTTACTCTTTAGTTTTTTCTTTTTTCTCTTCGTTTTGTTTATGCATGGTTTAATTGAAAAAGATACATATTTGTGTGTTTAACGCATGAGTGTAAATATTAGTTTCTATATAAACATTATCTACATACTTTAGATATTGGGCTCCAAAGAAAGTTCCTTATCAGCTCCACCTTTGAAAAACTTCTTTCCCCGGATGCAACTATAACTAGAATAGCCAACAGGATTCGGTAAGTAATTTTCGTGTTTGGAAAATAACCATTATTATGTTTCAAATAATTTAATACTTGGATAGGTCCTCCTATTTCTAATACCAAGATATGTTTTTTTTTTATAAGTAACCAAGATATGTTAACAAGTTGCAGCTACATAAACAAATCATCCTCGTCCATATTAACTTGTCTATTGTGTCAATATTTGAAAGATTTTTGGAAGAATGTTTCAAACTTGTATCATTTGTGAACTTCTTCAAACCAAACAAGAAACCAAAATTTCTTTCGTACGCACAAAACTATCTCTCTTTTCATGCCACTCCACAAAAATTGTCTCTTCAAGTCCCTATACATTTTGGAGCTTCCCGAATGTATAGTGTACTTCCCTTTATGAGCCTCATCCAACACTTGTTGTTTCACAACCTCATTAGCAAGAACACAAACTCTACCCCCCAACAGGCCAAAATTCCATCATTATTCATCGCAAAGTCGGGTGTCTTATTCTCACTCAACCGATTCTCTATCTTCTCTAACTTCAGATCATTACATTGAGCCTCCTTAATCCGTTGAAACAAAATAGGTGCAGCTCGAACATTAGCAAAAATCACTCCATGTTCCATCACACTAGGACCCCAATCTCGTAAATCCTCCAACATTTTCCACTCTGTAACGTAAGAAATATATTTACTTCTTCTCAATGCATATGCGACTACATTCGCTTTCCCCAGATGATTAAGGTTAGTACAATCATGGTCCTTCATTTTTTCCATCCATCGACGTTGTCTCATATTCAACTCTTTTTGTGACTTGTGATCCGTGAAAACCTCATATTTCGCTCCATAGAGATAGTGCTTCTACTTATTAATGCAAAGATAATTACCACCAATTCAAGATCGTGAGTAGGGTAATTCTGTTCATATAACGACAATTTACTCAATGTATAAGCAATAACCTTTCCATTCTGCATAAGTACACAACCCCCCATTCGAAGCATCACCATAAATCAGAAAGTTGTCGCCTCTGCTAGGCAACGTCAATCCCAAGAAACTACAAACTTTTGTAACCGTACTAGGCCTTTTCCAATTAGTCACCACCTCCACCGTTAGATGGATCCACGGCTATCCCGGCACTAGACACAACATGCCCTAAGAATGATACCTCTTCTAACCGAAAGGCACATTTGCTAAACTTAGTGTATAGCTACTTCCTCGAAGAATTGATGCAAATAATTGATAACACAACTCTCAAATGTTGCTCATGCTCTTCTCGTGCCTTAAAGTAGACAAGACTGTCGTCGATGAAAACCACTACAAAGCAATGAATACTGCCGGTATATTTGTCAACCCAAAAGGCACGACTACAAATTCATAGTGCCCATATGTCGTACGAAAAACAGTCTAGGAATATCATATGTCCTTGCTACTAATCAAATAAGTCATCAATATGAGGTAGAGGGTATTTATTCTTGAAAGTAACTTGGTTCAACTGTCTATAATCAATGCACAATCTCAAGGTACGATCTTTCTTCCTCATAAACATCACCGGTGCACCCCAAGGCGATACACCCAGTTTGATAAATCCCGTATCAAGAAGTTTTTACAATTGGATTTTCAAATCTACGAGTGCCATTTCATATGGAGCTTTAGAAATAAGCGTCGTCCCTGACAAGAGCTCAATGCAAAAATCAATCTCTCTATCCAGAGGCATATCATAATCGATAGAAAACACATCGGGGAACTCACAAACTACCGGTACCTCTTCTAACTTTGATGCAACAATACTCTTGTCAATAACACAAGCCAAATAACTTGTACAACCACGTGATAACAATTTCCTAGCTTTCAAACCAGAAATAACACGTAGGCCACTCAAAGTATTGTCATCCATAAACATAAATTCAGGCACACCCGGCATAGAAAAAGTAACTCTTTTACTATGGCAATCTACTAAAGCATGATAAGAACATAACCAATCCATGCCAAGTATCACATCAAATCATGTATAAGTAACGCAACCAAAAGTGTGATCACCTACTAGTACACAAGGACTAGGGGTAGACACCTCAAGCATATATGGCAAGGACTAGGGCAACAAACACAAATTACTCACAAAATGAGATGCAACATATGAATGCAAAGAGACAAGATCTATAAGAACTTGTGCCCTACTAGTGAAAATAGAAAGAATACCTCGTATGACCAACGTAGACTCAGGCACACCACGATGATCAAGCGCAAAAAAATGACCCTGAACCTTGACCTACCGTCGTTATCTCTTTTTGCCACGCTCAACAAATGACTAGCACGCCCATACTGATTACCCTTCAACTTAGGGCACTCCCTCTTCATATGCCCCGTCTCCCCACAATAGTAGCATTCCCCCAGATTATTCGTCTTGCTCCAAAAACATATCCTCTGTATGCCCAGTTTTCGAACAATAACTTCAAACCAGTGAAACACTTCACTGCCCCTGACTAGAAGTGGTGCCATTGCCTTTCCCACTTGACTATTTCTTTGGTTGTCCCTTAGATTGTGGCTTACCATTACCTCCTCTATGGTTGTGATTACCGTTGTGACCATTTTTGTTCCCGAAACCATTACCTCGCCTAAAAAACTGTGAAGACTAAGCGAAGATCCTATGCTACCATTTTCCCTATGCTCCTTGATATCTTGATCTCATATGCACAATCCATCGCACTCCGGTAGTCGGCAAGCTGAAGCGATAACAACTGCTTCCTATAATTTGTTTTCAATCCATTCACAAACTTGTGAGCTCTTTGCACCTCATCTGGAACCAAGTAAGTGCAATAGTGATCTAACTCTGTAAACTTTGTTGAATAATGTGTTATGGACATGTTACCTTGCTCCAAGTCATGGAACTATATTTCCTTCCTTTCTCGTACCACATCGAGAACATAATGGGCCTTAAACTCCCTCACAAAGTTAGGCCAAGTATGAGGTACTCTATGGAAATCCCAGCTCTCTTGAAGCACTTGCCACCCGTGCTTAGCTGCACCCTCTAATTTGAACACGACCAACACACCCTTCTCCTCATCGTCACAACGCAAAGCTGAAAAGATCTTCTCAATATGCTCGATCCATAGTTCCACCTTAGTGGCATCCGAATCACCATCAAATAAACGGGACTTCATCTTCAAGAAATTTTCAAGAGTAGTGGTGTCATTCCTTTGTATCGCCTCTGGCTATAGTGCCTCAACTTGTGGCTATGGTGTTGCCTCAGGCTATACCCATGCCCCAGTAAGAACTCTCTGAGCCATCTCACACATTAACTCAAGCATCCTCCAGTACATATTTTCCATTGCCTCATTCTGTTCATCCCGGTTCGGTGGAGGATGAACATTACATTGTCTGTTATTGTTGGAATATGCCTACGGAAACAATTCCTATTCATTTGCATATTTCGGAACACCTTGATTTTCTTGTTCCCATTACTACACGTTCTAACAAGTGACTAAAAGGGCTACGTATCGGTTAGTGTGGCAACTTGTTGAACAATGTATAGGTCTTAGACTGGGAGAGTCCGAGTCTTAGTCCTACTTTTACATGATGACCTCATGTGACTAGTTACTCAGTACACCAGCACCAGCAGACTTGCTATAGGATGATAGCTTCTACAAAGATATCATACTAGCATACTTGCTACGAGTTGATAGTTCCCTCCTCAACAATGTCGACCAGCAGACCTATCTACTGGAAGATATAATCTTTGAAGGAACATCAAACCAGCAGACCTTCGATCCGCCTTGGGCTGCACGTGCAAACTATAGTAGAATTATTGCAGATGTTTAGAAATGACAAAATGCTCAAGCTTCTCCTCAAAAGTCAACTTACGGAAGCGGCATGACAGCTCTCAGACCTGCAAGATCTAGTTGGATTTTATTCAACAGATATTCCTATCTACAGTTGGTTTTCAAGTTCAAATGTATCTACTTTATTAGAAAACCAAATGTCAGTATGCTATTCATTCAGACCTTCTTAACAGTGACACATCTACTCAGTCTGACTTTTTGGACAACCTTCTCAGAGAGACATCTTCCAGAACATCTTTATCCTACAGTCTATAAGATCCAATATTATCCAGCGAACCACTCCAATAGATAAAAGATCAGTCGAAGATAGTCTCAATGGATCTATTGATCTCCATCTATAAAAAGAAGCATCTTCATCCTTCTTCAACAGAGAGAATAGTGAAAATTGTGATAGCGCGAGAACAAGAGACTTCAAATCTTCGATCAAGCTATCACAAAGATCACAACGAAAAACTCAGACCTTTGCAAAACACTTTCTGTGGATTGCAAGGAAAAAATTTAAGAAGCAAGGAAGAGCGATCTGCAAAGCTACAAAGATAGAGAACAATGTCTTGATCAAGAAATCCCTTTCTTGATTTGAGATCTTTGATTCCCTTCAAAGAACCCAGTCTCTACAGCACCTCAAAAATCCAATCCTTTGTTAGAGATCAAGGACTCCAGATTCCGTTGAAGATAGATCTCCAAAGATGTCCAAGGAAGAGAAATAACTATTTGTTTGCATTGCATTCATATAATCAGACTTGTATTCCATTACAAGGGCTATTGGTTGTGCAATTATAGGTCATCATAGAGAGTTGAGTTCTCAACACTCATTTGCTCAAATATGGATTATTTGAGAAACCCATAAAATTGTCTTCTCATGTCGAATCTACTTGACTCCACTTGTTTCAGACTTGTTCTAGAATCTCTGAAAGACGAGTTCTTGACCGGGGAAGGAATCCAAGGGAAGAAAGTAGATTACTAGGTTAGAGAGTCTTAGTTGATGTAATTGTGCCTTTGAGTAAACCTCTGTTGTATTTGTAATTATTACATATTCCTCACACTCAGCTCTAATCTCTCTTTCCTATTCTTAAAAGGTTTTGTTTTTCCAAAGCTATCTATTCTGTAACCCATATGTCATGTATCTGAAGAAGAGTTAAGTATGCTATTGTTCTGAACATATATTCATGTACAACTTCTTAAACCTTCTAAAGATAAATTTGTTTTGCCTGAACCTTTCCACTGCCAAACCTCTTGTTAGCAAACAATTTATCTACAATCTGTCAGCAGAGTTCATTACTTAGCTTTGAGCAAGTCTGTTGATCAGTACTACCAGCAGACATGTCTCTCCTTCAGATTGGCTTATCACTAAAAGGCATTTCACCCATACTCAAAAATGAATGGTGAGATAAATTTTAAAGTGGTAACATAGGCTATTCACCCCCCCTCACCCTATTTGAGCACGTCCATGGGACCAACAATTATCATTCCCATCTCTATCATTACCCACTCCGCTACTCATATCTGCCCTAGTCTCCATAACCTACACAACACTCGACGTTAAGATATCAATAATAACCAACCCACCTAGGCCAAAAGAAGTGTAGACACCCCAATTTCGTACCCCTCATATGTGACATGACATGAAATATCAAGACTTGTTAAAATGTTAACGAATGTCAAGTTACAGGGTTTAAAATGCAAAAGAAAAAGCAGGATGCATGAACAGTGAAGTGCAAGGGGCCAAAGTGTCAAAAAAAAAAAAAAAAGGAGCCTGGCGCCACCCACATCATCTCTTGGCGCGGCGCCCAGATCCACCATGGGTGGCACCCAATAGTGCTTTGTGCACTGTAGCATTTTGCTTTTGGTGCACCTATCTCAGTGAGCGGTACAAGTCGATAAGCACAGAAAGATAAATCTTAACGACGAAGGAATCCCAATCTCAGCCTATGAATAAAGGGGCCCGGCTTGTGAAAATTCACTCCACAAAAAAACATTGCACACAGTTCACACACCGCGATCACGCAGTTAAAATTCCTCCGTAATGAGTTCTGAGAGAGCGCTTTAAGAGTTTTCCTCCTCTCTAGCCCCAAAGCTCCGTCAAATCACCCCAAAACACAAAAGGATTCCGCCCTATTCCACCGATCCAAAAATCCCAAAAAGAGCAATTGCCCTGCCCGAATCCAGACGCCAAATCCGCAAAAAAACAAGTAGTTGCTCTGCCCGATTTCCGTCGTCAGTAAGCAAACAACAACAAAAAAGCAAGCAGTTGCTCCGCTCGGTTCCCGAGGCCAGAAAGTAACTTTCGGAAGCAGTTACTCTGCCTGAATCTCCGCAACAGCAAAACAACAGCAAAAAGACTTCCTCTCCCGAAAGGACAGAGCGAGTGCACCGTAAAATTTACTAGAAGCTAGTTGGTACGGGATAAAGCCCCCACGCTTCAAAAGGTAGGCTATTTAAAGTTTTATTTACTAAAAAATGTTATTTAGGCCAGCCCCATGTAATAAAAATAAGCAGTTATGCTGCTCAGATTTCTATAGAAAATAGCACTAAAAAAGAGTCATTATTATGGCCAAATATTTATAAATGTACTCGTAACTCCCGAAAAGAGACTGTTGCAAGTTTGTAATAATATATGTATAGATATGTATATTTAAATGTTTTATTTTATATGTTAAATAAATATAATAAAAACATATTTTAGCCAAAAAACTTGTTTTGAGACCGAAAGGACGAGTTAGGTGCCTAACCCCTTCCCACCTCGTAACTTAGCCTCCGAACTCTTTTACAAATCTGGTTACATCTGGTTTTTCTTTGTTTTTCCTTAAAATAAAGATGGCGACTCTGTTTTAATATTTTGAGTCCACAATGAGGCCAGGGTGTATTCCACGCACCTTAAAACGTTTTGATTTTATTCTTCCATTTAAAGGGAAGAATGAAATGTGCAAAATCGGGGGCACTCACAGTGGCGACTCTGCTGGGGACGTTGTTTTTATTTTAAAGAACATAAAAACGGAGGGCTAGCCTCATTTTCAAAAAAAAAAAAGTTTTCTTTTCTTTTTGGCTAAATATGCTTATTATATTTATTTAGCATTTTAAGTATTGCATTTTTATATATTTGTATATATATTTGTTCAAATAACCATAAACTTGCAGCAGTTTCGTTTTGGGTATCGTTGCGAATATAAAAAAAATCAAAAATAAAAAAAGAATAAAATAGAATTTCTGGCAGGATAACAAAAAAAGGGGCTGGGGCATTATTTTATTATTGTTTTATTTTGTTTTATCTTGCTATTATTCTGCTTGCTTTATTTATTTCGCGCAAAAAAAAAGAGAAAAAAATATGTATATATTATTTTATTCTGTCATTTTATTTTGGAGATTAGAATCAATTTGCAATTAATATGAATATATAGATTCCCCACTTTTCTTTCTATTTCTTGATCTAAATGGCCGTTACTTGCTCGCACCGTCCTTTCAAGGACTCAAACTAAATAAGCCGAGAAAATCCACAAAGAACATAAAGACGGACCATTATCTACTTTATTTAATGCTTTATATCTGGAAAAAAAAGACTTTACTGCTTTTTAGCTATCGCACACAGCGCATGCACGTAGAAATATTCCGAACTGCTACCCTACACCTTGTCCAGCCTACCCCCTGTATCAACCAACGTTAAATTGCATATAGATTCTCAGGACACTTCATGGACCGATCGGTTTTTATATCTCTTAATTATTGACCAATCTCTGTTGCAAAAATAAAAACAAAAACAAAAAAAAAAGAGAAAAAAAGATATATGAATAAAAATATGCACATGGGCTGACCAATAATTTCTATGATATTCGACCTAGACCATTTGAATGGTGGATCCCGGAAAGAGTGTAGGCCCTTCGCCTGAAATCAGTCCGATCTTGGGGAGTCGAAAGGCAGGTGGAATATGAGATTCCTATACTCTGGAGAAAGAATCCAATATTCCAGGAATAGTCCTGAGACTGTCAAAACAAAGCGGGTGCTTGTCCGATCAATTTTAGGACAAATAAATAATAATAATAAATATTAATAATAAAGGCACACTGTACTCAGAACCCAGAAAGACTTCAGCCAACCCCTTCTCATACCTCCAACTCCTTTTCCTCAGAAACCTGGCCCGAATTTTGAAAGGCAGAGATAGTACCGGTCGATTGATACGGGATACATACACAGGGGATAGATCAGAGAATACTAGGGTCAGATCAGAAAGTGTCAGAATCAGTTTAGAGGGTACAAATTTGAGCAGAATGGCCGTCAAAAACAAACAAACTGTGGCAGAAACCAGCAATGGACAGAAAGATCTAGGACCAGAACTAAAAGCTCCTAGGTATGCCCTACACCCTGAATTTCAGGACTGGCTGAAAAGTGAATTGGATGCCCATGTAGAAAGAATAACAAACCAAATAGTTGGCAGGATATTAGGGAAATTCGCAGAAACTCTCACCATTTTGTCTCATGAAGTTAAAGGCATGGTATCTCTTCCTAATAATTCCCTCCTTCCAGAAATAACCTTCTCCGACCCAACAGAAAATATCCTCCTTCAAACCTCCAAAATCCAACCAAACACCAGCCTTCAGCCAAATATCAACCCTATTTCCCAAAACAGTATTATTCCGAAATTTTATCCACCAGCTACCCCAGACATCAACCCTGAACTCACTCACCTAAATTCTTGTTACCATAACCAAAAGAACTACCACCCTCTTGACCCTTCAAATACCTATTCCCAGCAAATAGCCCATGGAACCCTAACAAGGATGATTTGTGTGCATGAAAACCAACCTCCCTCAAATAGAAGCGCATACAATCAGTTCCTTGTACAATTTTTCCCAAACCACAAAGATAGCCAACCCAACCACTCAAACAAACCCCAAACAAAAGCCTCACCTCAACCAAAAGGAAGGAGGGAAATTCAGAGGCATTATGACGACTTGCCTGCTTCAAGATCCATGATCTTTCAAACACTTTGGGCTCGTGGAAAGCTTAAACCAATTGCACATTATACACCGCCGAACCCACTGCCTAGTTCATGGAACCATGCTCAATATTGTGACTATCATCGTTGGAGTGGTCATCTCACCGAGAAATGCTATTCCCTCAAAAATGCAATCCAGGACCTCATTGATGACAAAATTATCATGGTGGCAGACATAAGAGAGCAAAACTTGGCACCCGACCAAGCAAAGAAAGTATGACAAAAATTAAGGACATGTATTTCAGCTAGAATAAAAATGTTGTACTATACTCATGTTCAAAATGAAAATAAAAGATCCTAGCTGCAACATGCTTTCGTGGGACACTATCCTGGGTAGCCAAAATACCTGTAGCACTGAAAAAGCCACTTGGGTCGGTGGGGATGTCAGCCACCTTACCAGATCTGGTCGGGCCTACCAACCAAACCAAGAAAGAGGTGACCACTCTGGCAAAGATAAAGAAACATATACTAGGGCTAAAAGTATGGAAGATACCCTGCTAGCTCAAATGAAGAAAACCCAAGCCAACATATCTATCTTGGGCTTGCTGTGTGCTTCCAAAACCCATCGTGATACACTGGCCAAATCCTTAAGTCAGGCAGTCATCCCTATCGAAACCTCTCCAAACGAGCTCACCCAAATGATCGGAAACATACACTTTGGAAACGTGATTATGTTTACTGATCTAGATCTATCAAGAGAAGGAACCAACCACATCGATGCTCTACACATCACTATGGGGTTCATGGAAAAAAGGGTTCCTCGAGTCCTGATAAATAACGGCTCGTCTTTGAATGTATGTCCCACAAGCACGCTAGCCAAAAAGGGCCTACGACAACACTAGTCGATGTGTCCTAGGGGTTGTAACTTTGATGATGACTATTGGGCCACTCAATATGCCAGTCGAGTTCCAAGTCCTAGAATTCTTGCTACTTTCAGTCTATTGCTGGGACGTCCTTGGATCCATGGGGTAAAAGGGGTAGCCTCCTCACTACATCAACGTGCCAAATTTATCCACAATGACCACGTAGTAATCATTCTTGCCGATAAGATCGTGGAAAACAAAGAAAGCAGGGACATCTCGATCCTCGAAATATGGCTAAGTAGAAGTCACAGTAGTCGATAAATTCCTACATCAAGTCATTACGCATCTGATCCCATTTTCTTCGTCGTGATAAATAAAGTGGGCAATAACTCGGAAACCACAATTTCCATCTACTTTGACATGTATAACACTTGATATGAAAGTGATCATCAATGGTAGAAAGTGAGAGGCGTATGGAATGGAATTAACCATCGATGCTAATGAACTACATCCTTTTCCTCTTCCTCTACCTCTACCTTTACCTCTACCTCTTGATTCTCTTTCTGGTTGATGGTTAGCATGCTCGTAACCTATTTAGGTGAAAATAATTATAAACATTAATGCATAAATCATTTACTTTAAAGAAATGTAAAAAAGTAATATGACATAAACATTTAACATTTTTAAACCTGTGAGGTCACTCTTTATCGAGTTCTTCTTTGGACGCCCTTTGTGTCGCACTATTTCTGGTTTAGAAATGTTAGTTGGGAGATGTACAACATCGAAAAACTGTTTAGCATAGTGATATTGTTACGATTTAAGAGTCCCGTCCATATCTGATAAAAGGTTTTTTTATCAAATCAGCCGCAGATTCCCTTGATGTACTCATATCTTGAACTCCGCCCATAGACAACCTCCTCCAAAACACATGGATATCATGAGGTTCAATCGGGACATTTGTCTGTTGCATGTGCCACATTTCACAACTACACAGTAAAATGTAACTTGTCCTCAAAAGACTCCCACACTTCTTAGAATCACCCTCAACTGGCTCATCTATACATTGTGTTGAATTCCAATCGTATTGTAGTAACTCAACGTATGAGAAGATACCTTAAATCTCAATCGACGGAGAAGAAAATTTGAGGATGTCAAAGGATGGGCTACATTTAAAGACCTTTCAAATAGAGCCAAGATCTCATTGAACTCAAACTCGATAGCATTGTGGATTTGATCAAATATATGATCGAAACCCCCAGTTGACGTGCATAACCATCTTTTCATATGGGAGTGTTCACTCTCAACTCTTTAACATATTACACAGTTACAAAAAAATTACATAATGTTCATAAACAATAAATATATTGCATTCATAAACGTATAACTTTTACCTATTAGTCGTTTGATTGCCGAAATGCATGTATTGTTTGGTCCAAGCACAAACAAATCTATCCTTATAGGGCTCTAACCAAGTCGAATTAACATATCGAACAACTTCCTGAATATTTCCCCACGACTCCTCCATATCTCGACAATGTTCTAAGTATTCTTCCTCAGTTTTGGACTCAACTATATCTATCCACCTCTTCATAAATATTGCAGCATAACTTCTCCTTCCAAACATGTTCCTTACATACTTCTCGACATCCTTCGCTATGTGTCTCTTACACAACATATGCTGAGACGTTGGAAAGTAATCTCGTATTGCATTCATGAGAGTCAGCTCCCCATCCGTGACAATGACATCCGGTGGGCGAACATGAACTAATAAAGCACGAACTGATGTAATGCCCAAGCAAATGTTTCAATTTTCTCATTCTTCAACAATGCAAATGCGACATGAAAATTCTTCCCCATAGATGTAACTCCAATGATTTCCAATAACGTCAATTCATATTTATTAGTCTTGTATGTTGAATCCATAAGGAGAACATACAAAAATAAGGCTAACATCTCTTCAGCCTTCGAATGAGCAAACATAACATCAGTCAATACAGGTTTGTTTTTTTGGGCAAGTCTTTTTGACCTGAACCAAAATATATATCCACGTCGACTCATCTCATCAAAAAAATACTTCATTTTTTGATTTATTTCTCATTTTCTTCTTTCTTATACCTACCAAAGCATTCTCTACATGCTTTCTCGAACTTCTGTTATCAGGATTTTCCTTTTTCAATAGATTTAATATCTTTTTCGGCTTTACATTAGCACTATAAAGTTGATCAACCCTTTCAATCTCAGTCTTTGTCAACTTCGATGCAGAAGTGTGCCATTTTTCTCTCATTGAAAGTGGATGGTTGTGAGCATTGTTAAACTCGCTAACTTTAACTTCCAACCATCGTCTTTTACTTCCTGCAAATACACTTCAAATTTACGCAAAAGCTTGTTCGAAACATTTTTCTTTACATCTTTTAAATCTTTTTTACCATCGTACCGAGGTTTTCCACCATTCTCACAACTCAACCAAACTTTACAAGTGTTATCAAATTTAGTTTTACTTCTGGACACGTAAAAGTACATATCATCGGCACGTTCGGTATCTCTAACTCATTTTTCTGCCGCTTCTCGATCAATGAATTTTTCATCCGTCACAAAAAAATGAGATACATCCGGAAATAAATTATTCTCGTTTTCAAACTGGTAGTCCTATAAACAAATAACAATAAAACAATATTAATAATTAATAATATAAAAAAAACAAATTTCCAGCAAAATCAACCAAAGAGCCGCTACAAAGTAGCGGTTATTTTGATATATAGTCGCTACTGACAAGCAGTTTTAATTATATACATCCGCTACCAAAAAGTGGACCTATTTAATAACATCTGCTTTTAAAAAATGAATGTACACCTAAACATCCGCTACTTGGTTGTGGTTGTTTAATGAAACAAGTGGCTCGCGGTACTTAGGCAAAACATTCGTTGTGCCCTAGCGGATGTTTAGCCCAGTTACTAATTTTTTTGAAAAATTTCAATGAAAATACATTCAAAAATCAACATTTACCTGAAAATAATCATCTTTGTTAGCATTTTCATCTTCATTAGGATTACAATCATAACTCATTATGAGTTGGGTGGAAGGTTTGGAGAGTTTTTGTTTTTTAAAGATGAAGATGAAGATGATTACATGATTACAATCATAACCCATTTTGTTTCTTAAAGATGAGCAGCAAGTACTGGGAGGGTGGTGGTAGGGGTGGCAAAATGAGTGTTATAGATAATAATGTGTTAGTTTATTATCCATGGTTCCATAGATAATAAACTAACACATTATTATCCATAACACTCATTTTGCCACCCCTAGGTGGTGGTTAGTTGGGGGAGTAAATGAAGGGATTTAATACTTAGTATAGTTTAAAATGTGTAAAGGGACAATTATGTATTTTCACACATTAAATGGTGTTACGTTTAGTAAAATAGGTGTTACGTTAAGGGTCACTCTATTAATAATCCAGTCAAATGCGTTTTTTTTTAAACCGTGCGTCAAGTTAACTCAGACGATAATTTTAAGACAGAGGGAGTACTTATTAGGTGCATGTAACATTAATTAATAATTCACATTGAGTGACCCTTAACGTAACACCTATTTTACTAAATGTAACATCATTTAATGTGTGAAAATACATAATTGTCCCTTTACACATTTTAAACTATACTAACTATTAAACCCCTTCATTTAGTTCCTCAACCAATCACCACCCTCCTAGTACTTGTTGTTCTTCTTTAAAAAAACAAAATGGGTTATGATTGTAATCATGTAATCATCTTCATCTTCATCTTTAAAAAACAAAAACTCTCCAAACCTTTCACCCAACTCATAATGGGTTATAGTTGTGATCCTAATGAAGATGAAAATGCTAACAATGATGATTATTTTCAGGTAAATGTTGATATTTTAATGTATTTTCACTGAAATTTTTCAAAAAAAATCTTAACTGGGCTAAACATCCGCTAGGGCACAACGGATGTTTAGCATAAGTACTGCGAGCCACCATCGAATATTTCATTAAACAACCGCAACCTAGTAGCGGATGTTTAGGTGTACATTCGTTTATTAAAAGTGGATGTTATTAAATAGGTCTGCTTTTTGGTAGCGGATGTATATAATTAAAACCGCTTGTCAGTAGCGGCTATATATCAAAATAATTGCTACTTTGTAGCGGCTCTTTGGTTGATTTTGCTGGAATTTTTTTTTTGATATTATTAATTATTAATATGATTTTATTGTTATTTGTTTATAGGACTACCAGTTTGAAAACAAAAATAATTTATTTCGGGATGTATCTCATTTTTTTGTGACAAATAAAAATATCATTGATCAAGAAGCGGCAGAAAAATTGGTTAGAGATACCGGACACGCCGAGGATATGTACTTTTACGTGTCCATAAGTAAAACTAAATTTGATAACACTTGTAAAGTTTGGTTGAGTTGTGAGAATGGTGGAAAACCTCGGTACGATGGTAAAAAAGATTTAAAAGATGTAAAGAAAAATGGTTCGAACAAGCTTTTGTGTAAATTTGAAATGTATTTGCAGGAAGTAAAAGATGATGATTGGAGAGTTAAAGTTAGCGAGTTTAACAATGCCCACAACCATCCACTTTCAATGGGAGAAAAATGGCACACTTCTGCATCGAAGTTGACAAAGACTGAGATTGAAAGGGTTGATCAATTTTATAGTGATAATGTAAAGCCGAAACATATATTAAATCTATTGAAAAAGGAAAATCCTGATAACAGAAGTTCAAAAAAGCATGTAGAGAATGCTTTGGTGGGTATAAGAAAGAAGAAAATGGGAAATAAATCAAAAATAAAGTATTTTTTAGATGAGATGAGTCGACGTGGATATATTTTTTGGTTCAGGTCAAAGAGACTTTCCCAAAAAAAACAAAGTTGTATTGAATGATGTTATATTTGCTCATCTGAAGGCTAAAGAGATGTTAGCCTTATTTTTGTATGTTCTTCTTATGGATTCAACATATAAGCAGACTTCATTTCAACCAATCACTCCACTGCTTTTATCAATCAGTATCACCAGACTCCCATCACTGCTGAATACATCTTTGTTTTATCAGTTGATATCAGCAGACTCCAATCACTGCTGATTATTTTCCATTTTCTCATTCTATATCAGCAGACTTCCATCTCTACTGTTCACAACTCAATATCAGCAGACTTCCAACTCTGCTGGTCACCTTCTCGTGAGAATATCTTTGACTTAAACAACCTTTAGATATATCGGTAGATTTTCAAAACGTATTTCAAACGTCACTCAAAAATGTTTTCAATTTTTTTTGTTTTTGTTCTAAAACTTCTAAAAGATTTGGGAGATTGTTGAGGATTATGTAGATGATTCAGAAAGCCACGTAATTATCTTCTGGAAACAAAGAACACAAAATCACTACTGTTTTGTAAAATATTTTCTTGAAAGATACATTAAAAACTCTTTTTGAAACATATTTCTTTCCTAAAATTCCAAGAGATTTGGGAGATTGCTGAGGATTGTGTAGATGATTCAGAAAACCCCGTAAACTATCTACTTAACAATTTGGGACACAAAATTATCTTTCAAAATTGTTTAAATTCTAAAAATCCAAAAGATGTGAGAGATTGCTGAGGATTATGTACATGATTCAGAATGCCTCATAAATCATTTTTTAGAAATTTAGAATTATAATAACTATCTTATTTCCTTATGGTATGTTTTTACTTTCAAATTAACAATATTTTCTAAACAGAAGTCATTGATATCAGCACCTTTACTCTTTCTAAATATTGAATTCGTTTTCATTCCAATTTTTAGGACATCTAATTAAGTACCTCGTTTAAATATTTTCCTTCGGTATTAGAAAACCTCGAATTAAGTCACAAATCTATCTAGAAACATATTTCCAAGTATGACTTAAGATTGTCATCATGAATCGCCGCCTTCTAAGTTAAATGGCCATTCAAATTCGAGCTTTGACATGATTACTTCGCTGCTTCGTATATCTGTCATTCCTGCTCTGCAATGAATACCAAAACGACGGTTCTTGATAAGTGTGTTCTTCAAATAAATCTATCATCCGAAAGTACCAAGTCTTTAATTCTTCCTATCCAACAATTGAGATTTCCCCGCAATTGGTATCATTTCAACATTTGATATCATTACCAGCCAATTCTCCATCTATCTTCAGAAATCTTGTCATGGCCGCTTCATCTTCTAACAGCATCTCTAGTCCTTCTGTTCCTAATAAATCTTCCTTCGTTACCAGAATAGGCTCTCAGTCCTACATTTTAGGTCACACGATTCAAGGGGAACAATTTCTCCTCGACAACACTGTTGGAGGAACGATTATCGATCTTCTTCACAGTTCTGGACTCGTCTCCATCCTTACATTTCGCGAAGAATTCTACAGCCTTCAGTTGGTTGATGAATTCTATTCAAGGATGCATCTGGCTAGAAATGGTAAGAGTTGCAATGGTCGCATTCGAGGTACTGACATAGTCCTCAATGCTGAAAGCCTGTCATGAGTCTTTCAGCTTCCTTCTGTTGGACTTGACTCTCTCAACGATTCTATCTTCAATGAATCATGGCTTCAATGAACTGGCTACCATTCTCGAGATGACTACAGTACCTGGGACATCAACAATTATCCCTTAGATGTGTACTGTGTTGGTGAAATTCTGAATTGATGCCTTCTTTTATGAAGCAGGCTCAAGGAATGACACTAGAAGACTTCGGAGCTACACCACTACTGTTCTCGGTTCTCACGACATCAGTTGGTCTGAAGTCATCTTCTCTCTCATCTGCCGGTCTATCTTGCGAAGATGAGTGAATAGGTCTGGCATTCACAAGTATGCTAGGATTATATGCCATTTTCTTTGCTCCTATCAGCTCATTCGTTCCACAATCCAAGAGGATGAACGCTTTACTGTCACTGGAGACCTACTGATAACTCGAGAGTTGTTCGGCAATCGACATTTTTCTGACAAGGATAGGGAATATTCCTTAGGCTCTAGTACTAGTAGCTTTGAGGATTCCAACTAAGATGTATTATTCCTCTTTCAATTAGTACTTTATCAATCTAATCATTTTTTTAACTGGCATCTTCTTTGTCTACTATATTTATCTCCTATTCTCCCTCCTGTCTCTCTTGTTTGCAACCATTAAGGAGGAGAGTTATGACATATCCGCTATAATTAAGGAGGAGAGTTATTAATTAAAAAGGAGAGTTATTGAGTTTATGCCATAACTGTCCAAGACATAGAAGAGTAACAACTTTAGGAGGAGAGTTCATGAACTAAGGAGGAAAGTTCATAACAAGGGCCAAAACCAAAATACCAAAGTTTCCCTTGTCCAAAACTACTATGGAAGAAGCACATAATGTGAAAAATTCACCCCACAACTGATTTTTTATGAATCGCTTTCTGCCTTTGTGGCATATTTTGTTGAAAACTATTGTTTAAAAACATATATATATTTCAACAAAACACAAAAATGTTTTTACAAAAATATTCTCAGAACAGTCTCTACTTTGAACATTTTTCAAAAACATATTTCTAGCAAAGATACTGTTCTAATCAATCATGATACCAAGACTGCTTTACAAAAATAAAATTTTCCAAAACTTTGGTATCAAAAGCAATCCTCATTGTAAAACTTTCAAACATAAATATTTACCTAAGGACTTGCTTTCCTTCTTGCCAAAAAAAGCTTTCATATATAAAAATCCTTATGCAAGAAAGGAACCTAAAACTTTTTAGATCCTGATTAAACATTTTCAAATATCCTAAGCGATCTAAACTGTTTTTCACTATTGCTTTACCTGTTCAATACTTTGATTTATCGAGTCTGTAATAGCAATAGTAGACTATACTAAAGTCATCACTCTTGTAATCATCAACATAGGGCATGCCTTGAGATAAAATGATTATTCATTGTGGGCATGTTATTTTTATGTCTTGATAAATGCTTAGTGCTTTGTATATGTCATCTTGTAATGGTTCCAAGCAAATAGGAGGAGGTTGTTGGAATATGCTCATTGATAAATAACTTATTACTTTGCATATTTTGAATATTTTGATTTGCTTGTTCCCATTACCGTGTGTCATAACAATTGGCTAAAAGGTCTGCGTACCGGTTAGTGTGGTAGCTTGTTTGACAACACATAGGTCTTAGGTTAGGTTGTCCTAATCTAGTCCTACCTTCTTAATGATGATCAACAGACTAGCAATTCATATGCACTAGCACCAGCAAACTTGCTGTAGCGTCAAAAATCTTCAGAAGACTCGTCACCAGTAGACTTGTCATGAGCGCAAGAATACATTGAAGACTTGTCACCAGCAGACTTGTCATGAGCGCAACAGAATACATTGAAGACTCGCCACCAGCAGATTTGCTATGGTTTGAATGTTCATACCGTAACCAATAACCAGCAGTCCTCTCTTGTAGAAGACTTACTCCTCGGGATTGAACATCTTACCAGCAGACTTGGATCTGCACGTGCTATAAAGAGACGAGACTGCAGTAGATCAAGACAAGACAAAAATGTTCAAGCCTCAAAGTCTTTCAAATCTTTATGAAGCCTGACATCCTTGATGTTGCAAGATCTTCTCTCTCATTCACGTGGTTTGGAAATGTCAAAAGAATCTACTTTATTGGATAGACCACCTGACAGTGCATCAATGAATCAGACTTATCCTTCAGTGACTTATCATACCGCCTGACAGGGTAATAATTCGAAGATCTAAAGAATGAAGTCTTTTACCCAACAGCTAAAGATCTATCGAACCACATTTGTATCCATCAGTTCTCAAGATAAATCTTTCAACGGATACAAAAATCTATCAACAGATCTCAACAATCAAAAAACTCCCCGATCTATAAAAGAAATCCTTCCTTCTCTTCAAAAATACAAGTGAGATTGACGAACGAATTTATTCGTGAATAAAAGACACCTGCAACAAGAACCTCTTCGTCAAGAACTGTGAGATCTTCAAATAGATTGTGTTCACTAACGCATCTTAGATCTTCACAGAAGATTACAGTGAGCAAATCTATACCTTAGCAAAACATTATTTATGGATTGTTAAGAAGAAAAGTATTGAAGAAGAAGAAGAGGTCAGAAACTTCTATAGACAGTGACAGGCGTCTTGGTCAAGAACCTAGTTCTTGAATTGAGTTCTTCATCCTTCTTCGAAGAACTCAGCTTCTAACAGAGCTTCAGGACTTTATTCCTAAAGTTAGAGGTCAAGCTCTTTGATCGATTTGAAGATAGATTTTCAGATGTTACCCAAGGAAAATGAAGAGTTGTTTGTTTATATTGCATTCATATCTTCATATTTGTACTCCATTACAAATGTTGTTAATTGTGTAATAATTGATCATCGTAGAAGGTCAAGTGCTCTGCACTCATTCGTTCAAATAATTTTTATATGAACAATCTTGGAAATTGTCTTCTCATATCAGTTTCTCGTTCTTGTCTCCTGTTGTCTTCTTTATTTAAGAATTTCTCTATGAATGATTAAGTAAAGATTAAGGCTTTGAATGACGAGGACATAAAATTTACATAGAGAGTCTAGGTTGATGTATTCTGTAATTTAAATTTGAATAAATTCAGATGTTCTTTCAAATGATTTATCTTTCAATCTTTACCTCTCTACGAGCTTTCATAAATTGATTTATCCTTTGAAAATATATTCTCGAATGATTTCCTAAATTTGCATTTGGAAGAAGGATTAAGTGTGTTGTTGTTCTGATCATATATTCGTGCACAGCCACTTAAGACTTCTCTAAATCTAAGCCTAACTAGTTCTTCTACTTAAACTCTTTCAAACATGCTTTTGATTTACTGGCAGTTAACCAGCAGAGTTCATTACTCGGCTAAGAGCAAGTCTACTGTTTCGTGTTACGAGGAGACATGCTCAACGTGTTAACTACCTATGCCATTAAAACTCATACTTTACAAGTAAAAGAAGAAAAGTATTTAACTAGCATCATAGGCTATTCAGCCCCCCCCTCCTTCTAACCTATTTGAGCATCATTGTGGACCAACACCACCCATGCCACTCATGCAACCCATCATGTTTAATAAGGCTTCTATCTCCTCATCCCCTCTCGTAATAGGTGAATGCCCTCTCCCTCTCAATTGAGCATTATAAGGAGGCTCAAAAGGAATATCAGTGGGGTCTGGACTCCTCCTATCATCTCCGCAGCTTTCCTATGTTCTGAAGCAGTCACACTCTACCCAGATCCTCTACATGTGTTGTACGTTTCCCTCGTCGACGTCTGGGTTCCATCTATTACAAAAAAACAAATACAAGTTAAGTTATGAAGTGATAAGTTATATATAAAACATTATATATATATATATATATATATATATATATATATATATATATATATGTGTGTGTGTGTGTGTGTGTGTGTGTGTGTGTGTGTGCGTTCAACGTGCGTGCACTTGACTAGTAGAACAAAAAGTGGGGGATGTTTTATGTAATAGATGTAATATGTGTGTGTGTGTGTGTGTATATATATATATATATGTGTGTGTGTGTGTGTGTGTGTGTGTGCGTGCAACGTGCGTGCACTTGACTAGTAGAACAAAAAGTGGGGGATGTTTTATGTAATAGATGTAATATATGTGTGTGTGTGTATATATATATATCCTATCTTACTTAGAGAGTATGGTTCCGATCTTTTATCCTTCGAGGTAGTGAAAGTGCTTTCGTCCTTTATTTAGAACTAGAAACTAGTGACATATTCTGTTGGTGAATGTGATGTATAGACACGGAACTCGAAGACAATACATTTACATACATATAAAAAAGACTCCAACTCAAAAAGTATCCTTATCCCATATAAGCCTGCTTTAGCTCGTGTTCGGACGAAACCTCAGTTAAGTTATGTTATAGAAATATGTTATAGAAAAAGAAGATTCTTGAGTTTTCCCCTCCTGCCGAGAAAATTTTTCCCATTTCAAATTCTTAAAAACTTCGATGGGTACACGCAAGAAATAGGCCAATTCAGCTGACTTTTTGTTCAATTTCCCACGCAATTCAATTCTCATCAAGATGCGGGTCAATGGAAACGCGCCCGCCCTCGATATCCATAGAAATGACACGACGAGCATAAAAAATAAAAATATATATATATATATATATATATATATATATATATATATATATATGTGTGTGTGTGTGTGTGTGTGTCTATATATATATATATATATATATATATATATATATATAGACACACACACACACACACACACACATATTACATCTATTACATAAAACATCCCCCACTTTTTGTTCTACTAGTCAAGTGCACACGCGTTGCACGTGTTGTTAATGATTTTTTAGTGAGATGTTATTTTCATTACATTTTTTACTTATCTACCACATTATTAGTTATTACTTTTAATTTATGTATGCTTGGACAAAACTACCTATTAATTAATTACTTATTATTTGAAGTTGAGCAATATATTTGTTATTTCTAAATTATACTCCCTATATTTCTAACGGTCGATCCATTTATAGCTTTCTACGATGAAATTCAACCTAGTAAGATATATGAATGACTAACAAATTAACGTACACCAAAACCATTATGAAACTATTTCAGGAAGATGAAATTCTACCTAGTAAGACATAACACTTATATATATATATATATATATATACATATTTTTCGTTTGAATTTTGTCTTTTTGTGGAAACTTCTGCCTATAAAAATTGTGTGTCAGTGCATGAGTGTGAGTGTGTGAAGTGCAGTTCATAAACTATTAGAATGAGAAAAAGCATGGGTGGCAAGAAAATAGCGAAAGCCAAGAGTGGAAGTGGAAGTAAAAGCATAACCTCTAGAAAAAACAATGGTGGTAAGAAAAGTGATGAGGGTGGCAAGAAATAGCTAAACCTAATGTGAAAGAATGTGAAAGCGTAAAGATCCCAGTTAGGTACCTGGACCCAGATGACGGCGCAGAATCCTGCTCATCCAATGATCCTGGCCAGAAAGCACCCCCAAAGCCATGTAAAGTTGTCCGTGAAGCCTGTATTCCCCATCACATTGAGGATGAAGTATCCAAACCAGATGGATCGGGTCAGATATGGAATAAGTATCCAGGGGTCCGACGGAGGAAATGGGGCAGTATTGTTGCGGAGCTTCAAGACCCATTTACTGAGCATAAAGTTTGGTTGGGTACATTTGGTACAGCTGAAGAGGCTTATGAAACTGTTCTTGCAATTAAGGATGAGTTTCGTGAAAGGAAAAAGACTCAAGCTAGCATGGACCGCACCCGACCTGGATACGAGTCCGGAGCTGATCATGGGTCAAGTGAAAATATTGGAGAACAAAGTGAGTTAGGGCTGAATTCGGATCAAATTCTGATAGATCATAACGGGTATTTGTTGGGTGAATACAGTCACCTCGATTATAGCCTTTCAATCGAATAATTAAGAAGATTAAGCACTATAATGTTTCTATCAGTTTTTATTTTCTCAGTAATTTAGAGTTACAGATTTAGCAGCATTGTTTGTTTTTCTATATGAACTGATGTAGACTTGTTATGTTGGCGAGGACTAGAATCTAAATAAATTTATGTTGAATTTCTTAACATTTGGGGGTCCATTTCAAAATCAATTGACTTATGAGAGGTGTGTCCCTTGCTAGGCTTGATTGTATCTGATATGTGTTCAGTGTTTCAACAGAATTTTCTTTAAATTAATTAAAAAGTGGAAAAAATTGGCAAGAAGAAACTATATGTGCTTCTATGAAAAGTCATCATACATCCTGGATAGCATTTCTACGATAATATTCTCAAGATTTTGTATTTTTAATTCTAAAAGGGTACTATGAATATTTTGGTTTCCATTTTCAACGCGCAAGCGGTTTTGAGTTAAGAAATGCGTTAATGTGGTGATTTCCTACTACTGAATAAATTTCAGGGCCATTTTTATTGCTTTTGTAAATGATTTCCCGAGTCCGTCGGATGTTCCATAAATTCAATCAAAAAATAAGTCCAACTAAAAACACGTAACTCGCTGCGGAAGAAATAAATAAATAATAATTTCTCAAAAATACCAATATTTGACACAAACTTATTTTTAATACAATTTTGATAAACCTAAATAGAATACATAAATCTTTTTATATAAAAACAGAGCGCTTGGATAAACCTCAAGCACGCAGCTGCTATCCAAATCCCGATCAAATCACAACTGCACAACCAGAAACTGTGAGGGATGAGCTTGTGAGCCCAGCAAGAAAGAGGATACACAGTACTACAGAATAGAACAAGAGATATGATTCAAATACCAAAGTTCATGAATATAAAAATATGGACCACAGATTATTACCAAAAAATGGTAGCAAGTGTTAAAAAATAATCACCTGATCACAAATAATAATTCAGGATACTAATCATTTTTAGCCACGTAACAATTTCAATCATAATAGAAACAAATCTCGGTGCTCATTATTAGAGTCCACCAACCGAATCACACGGGCACTCACTAATATATGTCCTAATAACAGTACCAGATTGTTCGGACCGTCTCACTGATTAGTCTCACTAAACCATCCCAGATATTCTATTATTCAACCGGATAGTTTAAAACAATAGCTTTTCGGGAAAATCCACAAATTATTGTTATAGAACAATTTCAAAGTCAAATCAATATCAAAGATATACCGATAACAATAAACAAATTTCAAAAAAGAAATGTACGAATCGAATAGGAATATAATAGAGTTAATCACGTAATTAGACTGACACATAATCAGTACTGCATAGTCTCTCTTACCTCAAAAAAAAATATATATATCGAGAAAAACACAACAAAAATCTTACATAATAAACCTCAAGTCAAACCTACAAGTTCAACGGTGTCGGATAATTGATCGCAGCTTAAAACTATGACACCCACATGATATCTTTCTCTCTTCCCAAACGGCCAAGGAGGGAATACATACGGAGGCAATGAAGGTGTTGTTGGCTTGTTTATAAACGCTGAGTAAAAAGAAATGGAGGGATAATTACCAATATGGCTGAATTAGTGGCCAAAATACAAGTACACTGCTAGTAGGCCACGTGAATAACAAACGGTGTCCAACAAATAAGAGTCAATTTAGAAGCTTGTCCCACTTCAAAACTTAACAACCAAGACTCCTCCAATTCCTAATTTGTACACATGTTGCATATGTTGTTAAGGATTATTTAGTAAAATGTTATTTTCACTACATTTTTTATTTATCTATCACATTATTAGTTATTATTATTAAATTATGTAGGTTTGGACAAAATTTCTTATTAATTAATTATTTGTTATTTGAAGTTGAGCAATATATTTGTTATTTCTAAATTATACTCCGATCCCTTTGTTTCTAAATTATTGTCTCTTTTGACCAAACACACCGTTAAGAAAAAGTAATTGATTGTATTGTAAATATTGGTGTAATGTGTGATTTTTTTCATTAATGTCCTTATGTATGTGGTTATAATTGAAGTAGGTAGAAAAAGTAAGGGTAAAGTGGTAAAAATATTTTTTTTAAAGAAAGTTATGAAAAAAGATAATTATTTTAGAACAGAAAAAAAAAAAAGAAGAAAATTATTTAAAAACGAAGGGATTATGTGATACTTCTTTTATATAATAAAATATTAATTTGATTTAAACATTATTTTGTATTAACATAAATTCAATAATAACAATATGGTTGATATTGAATTGATTATCAGTTAATCTATTCATAGTTAATATTTAGAATCAATTGTTATGGTAGGCAAAATATACAAAGCCTTACTATATGGTAGCAAAATATGATTTTACTATTGGATAATTTTTTTTTTACAATTAGAACCTGTAATTCATCTAATTCTTATTTTTTTTATTTCAGTAAATAATGATACCACATTTTCTTAATATTCGATTGATAAAAAATATTGTTTTTTATATTAGTTTTTTTTATTATGTAACGTGACTCTAGTCACGAATTTTATCGATATAACATTTAGGAAAAATAAAAAAATAAAAAATTATGTTGTTTATGTGGACGGCAACCAAATATCATGTGATATTTTCTTACTTAAAAAATTATGTAGGTAACATTGTTAGATAACTTAACAAAGACAAATAATTAAGGGGTAATTTTGTCCAAACATGTGTTTTATTGATGCAATAAATAATAAAGTATTGGATAAGTAAAAATTGTTGTGAAAATAGACCCTTCCTTTTTTTTAATAGTGTATTATCGTACCTAGTAGGAGGATAAATAAAATTAAAGCTTTCAAAATCTAATAATTAAAGAAATTCCATTCATTATATTTATTTTTTATACAAACTTAAAACAAAATTGAAATCTCATTTTCAAATTAAGTGACCTTACTTCGAAAAATATAAATATTCATAATATGGTTAATTTGAAGATAACTGATTAATTTTACATTTTCTATTTATTTTTAAAAAGTTATATATCCATATTAAGAAATAAAATAATCAAAGAAAATATACTTACTTTAACATTAATATGTATCTATGGGTTTCTGTACATTTCTTAACATATGAGTGTCTGTTCAAAAATTTCTGAAAGAAAATGATAGTGAAAATCCTAACAACAATTGTTTAGTTAACAAATTAATGATTTGTTAGGCATCAATATGTTCATTCTAAGACTACTTGTAATAGTCAAAATATTCAATACAATAAACTGTAAACTTTAGCTATCTTCCCCCAACAAATACTGTATTTTTCATTTTTTCCGTCATCATTTTGAAAGTATAGCTTCTTTTCGTAATTCATTTCTTTTTAATTTGTTCACTGATAATCACTAAGCACGTCAATGATTTCCTAAGTACATCTATACGCACTAACAAATTTGTTATTATAATTAAATAAATACATATAACTTTAGTAATATCTGCAACAATTGCATCATAACAATTTTGAAATATATTGAAAACATAATCTCAAGATGTAATATTAATATACTTATTACCCACTCTCACAATTGTTGTAGTTTCTAAGAAAAAAATTCATTTTTTATCTATCTCTCAAACTTCTTCTTCTCTCTCTCTCTCTCTCTCTCTCCTAACTCTGTAATTTATGTAATATATTAGATATGATAATAAATCATACAAAGGGAAACAGAAGAATGTGTAAATATTATTAGTAGTGGTTAATTTGAAGACAACATACTTATTTCAACGTTATATACCATATATTACAAAATGAAATAACTATAGAGAACATACTTACTTTAATGTTATGTGTAGGATAACGGGTTCTATACATTTCTCAACATTTGAGGGTTTATTCGAAAATTTCAATATTTAAAGGATAGTGAAAATCCTAATTAATTGATTGGAGGTATTTGTTAGGAACCAATATGTTAGTCTTTAGAGTTACTTGTAGTAATCAAATATTAAAGGGAAAAAACTGTAAATTTTTGTTTTCTTCTCCAAAAAAATGCACATATTCATAAAATGTGTTTTCCATTGTTTTCTTCATCATCTTAAACAATAGCCCTTTTAAAAAATAAAAAAAAACTCATTTCTCTTGGTTTGTTCACTGATAATTAGTAAACTCGCCACCGATTTATTTAATATCTCGAGACTTACCAACATATCTATTATAGTAGTTTAAAAATATTCATACACCTCTACTAATGTCTACCTAAATTTCAACAGAACAAATTTTATGAATTTTAGAAACATTACATCAAAATCTATGGTTGATTACCTAAAAAATTTCTTTTTATTTTTTAAACAAGATTTAAGGTTGATTATCTTTATTGTTGCCTATACACTAATTTGTACGTAAGAAAACACTCATACTTTTATATAGAAAGAGAAATATGGTCATAACAAAAGTTATTTAGTTAACTGAATAGAGATTTATTACTAAGATCTATAACTTTTGGACTAATATGATAGTCTTTTAAGGTTGTTTGTCGTAGTCAAAATTTTATTGTAGCAAATGTAAAACAAATTTTAAAAGGTAAATCATACTATTTTTTCTCTTAAATGAGTAAGTGTATTTTTGTGATATTCAAATATATTGTATGACATTTGTAATGGTAGTGACACGAAGAGGGAATATGACAAAAAAAAAAATCAGCATATGAGACGAAATGAATATAATTTAAAAAAGGTATGATCTAATTTAAAGTTAGGTATAAGTTGAGGGACCAAATTCAATTTCATACTTCAAAGAATTGATTAGCCCATGCAAATTTATTTATTTAGCAATAATTAATGGTGAATAGTTTATTAAATCTAGGGTTATTTATGTATATACATTATTTTCTACTTATGATAAATTTTACTTTTTTAACATTAATTCTATCGTGGATATTTATTAGGTGCATGGTTAGTTTTGTCTATACATTTTGTTTTTCTTTTAAACAAGATTTAAGGTTGATTATCTTTATTGTTGCCTATACACTAATTTGTACATAAGAAAACACTCACACTTATATATAAAGAGAAATATGGTCATAACAAAAGTTATTTAGTTAAATGAAAAGAAATTTATTAGTAAGATCTATAACTTAAGGATCAATATGATAGTCTTTTAAGGTTGCTTGTCGTAGTCAAAATTTTACTGTAACAAATGTTAAACAAATTTTAAAAGGTAAATCTATTTATTTTTTCTCTTAATTAAGTAAGTGTATTTTCGTGATATTCAAAAATATTGTATGACATTTGTAATGGTAATGACACGAAGAGAAAATATAACAAAAAAAAATCAGCATATGAGACAAAATGAATATAATTAAAAAAGGTAGGATCTAATATAAAGTTAGGTATACGTTGAGGGACCAAATTCAATTTCATTCTTCAAAGAATTGATTAGCCCATGTAAATTAATTTGTTTAGCAATAACTAATGGTGAATAGTTTCTTAAATTTAGGGTTATTTATCTATATACATTATTTTCTACTTATGACAAATTTTACTTGTTTAACTGATGAGCACAAGATTTCAACGAATTTTCCCGGGAATTTTCTTTTATTTTGTGTTATTTTTGAATTAATTATCCTTTGGAAATATTATTATTTGTGTTTTTGTGCTTAATGTAGGTTTCCATGTATAATCGTGATTTTATACGACGTTTAGCATGAAGTTCGAGACAATTCCGGACTTAAAAGTTGAATTAGAAATTATTTGGACAACGTCCGTTAAGTCCATCAAAAAATCCAAGGCAATTGAGGCTTAAAAGAGGCTAACGGATGCTGAAAATACTAACGGAGGACCATTTTGTGAAGTTTGGGAGGAGCAGGCTGGCGGCGCTAAATCCTGAACGTTCAGGGGTACCGGAGCAATTAGCAGAAGTTCAGGGGAGGCCACCGCGTCTCCAGAATTGCCTTGCGCGTTGTCGGCCTTTGGCTGGTGACACGTGGCAAAATCTGCCGCTCCCTCTCCACCCACGTGACCCGCATCCTCTTCATGGATCGGGTATGACCCGCGTCTTCCTCCAGCCACTCCAGCCCATCAACCCACGTGCCAACCCACTTTACCTCTCATCCACCAACCCATTTCACCTGGGCGACCCGCGAACATCCTATGGTTCTGCCCCTTGACCCGCGTGTACCCAGCCCCCTTTTCTTTCCCTATTTTGCCTTTAAATCTCCTTTGTGCTGCCAAAAATACCCCTCTGTCCTTCCAGCCTTTGTTGCCTTCTCTGTTAATATCCATGCAGCTCATTTTCGAAAAAACAGAAGCCCCATTTACGGGTGCAAGCCCTAAATGGGGCACCAGCCCCCATTTCCACCAAAATCACATCAAATCTCTAATTCACCATTGAAGGTTTGGAGCATCAAATCAAGGGCCAAGGACGCACTTGCAAAATATTTCAACCCCGGATTCGCGATTCTTCGGTTCAATTCTTTCTACTTATATTTTTAGATATTTGTTATGTTTTCTTGTGTTGATTTATTTTGTAATTGTTGAATTGGTTTGTGCTTCAAATGTTTATGGAATGCAATTATTTTTCTATGTTAAATGTAGTGTTTTAATTTAATTTATCTCTTTATTTAGTACACAAGCATGTTGGTTATTATTTTGTGAAATTAATGCTTTTAATTATCTAGCCAATAATTAAATGATTTAGGATTCGCGAGAGCTACCTTTATATTTCGGACCAATCAATTTAATAGTTGGTGTTTTGTGTCACACACCGATAGCCAAAATGAGACTAGGTTTGACACGCGATCGAACCACCTTAGCTATTCGCGAGGTCGGGGAGGTTAAGGTTGACTATAAGATGCGAGAGCCCGTAGTTAACCAATTTTAGCAGTCTCGGCTACCAACATGACTTGTAGAAAAATATAGAGAGTTTCTTTTTGCGAAGTATTACCCATGCGCTTGGTTATTATTGTGTGTGCTTCATGCTTTTAATGGCGTAGCGAACCATTAGATGATCACTAGAATGATAGGATACGAAGCGTAAGCCCTTCCTCTATTCCGAAAATCACAATAGTAGTTTGCGTGGCGTGAGAACGAAAGGAGATCGCACGTAGATAGTCTTTGGATGCTTGTTTACACATGAAGTTATTTTCTCCCACGTGTTATGTGTTGCGATGATATGAGCCCGTAGCAAGGTTGAGAGATAGCTAGATTTGCTATACGTAGCGAAAGCCCGTAGCAAATAAAATAGCGCGTCCGACTACCAAGACTTGAGTTAAAGAAAAGTAAAAAGATGATTAAATTAAGCACCGGCTAGACTAGAAATAATGTGTTCCTATATTTTTATCTTGATTTGTTGTTGCCAAACCACCTCCGCGTTAGTTTAGATTTTATTGCTTTCTAGGTTATTTATATTTTTAGATTTTAATTCATTTTATTTTCGCTCAAATATAATTAGTTAGCATAATTTCGGTACTTAGTTGGAGTGAGAATTACGCACATTCCCTGTGGGATCGATAACTTGTACTTAGGTACACTTTATTACTTGATACGGCCGGGTAATCTTGCTCGAGTTGCGTTTTTGCGCACATCAAGTTTTTTGCGCCGTTGTCGGGGAATGATTTAATTTTTGCTCCTAGATTGCTAATATCGATACCAAGCGAAACTGATTGTAATTTGAGCATGTTTTTTTTAATTAGTTTACTTGCTTTTGTATTTATATGTTTTGTATATTGAGTCGCTTTTTTAAGCCCTCCCGGGTTTGTGGGTTTGTAGGGAGGTGTAAATAGTGTCCCCACACAAAAAATATTTTCTTTTCTTTTTTTATTTCGATAATTGCATTTCTACTCTTTTCTTTTGAGCTTGATTTGATACAGGGGTTTAAGCGCTTTTATTGTAGAGGTTGCTTGTTGAGATTCATGGAGTAGATCTTTTCGGCCCGGGCATCATAAGGAATCAACTTTGAGGGAGTTTTCTTTCTTTCCCTTCTCCTTTTACTTTATGTTTAGGGAGTATGGTTTAGTTAGTGAACTTTGAAAATTTTGAAAATCTTGTGCTTTATACGCACCAAATTAATTATGCGTTGATCACTCATCTCTCCATTTTTGGCGTTCTTTGAGTTGTACTTGCATTATTTTCTTGGAGTCAATTTTGAGATTACTATATGCATAGTTGAGGATATGTTTGTGATTCATGTGGTAGCATCACCTCATTCATAATAAATATTGTCCAAGTATTTGTTGGAAATATTTTTATGATTTGCTTTAGTGATGGTTGTGCATGTCTAAGAGTATCGTGTTGTGAGTCTAAATGCCGAGAGTTATATTTTGATGATGAAAAGCTTGGTTTGGGCATGTGTGTATGACAAGAGCATGATATAGGCCATCTTTGGACCGTTTGTGCCTTTCTCTTTCCTACCCATTTATCTCACAAAAATCTCTAGTGTCCCCGTTGAGCTCATTTAAAGAATGACGTGTGCCTAGAGCACACAATGACCCCAATTCGACTTCATTTCTTATACCCGCATTATCCTATCCCATGAACCTATACACTTTTGCTGTCGCCCTTCAAGAGAGCATGATTTGGAATGAATTATTTTATTTTTGTAATTTTGTTGGGAAGTGTGTGCTTCATGATGATTTTGTTCTTATTAATGTTGATATTGGGGATTTGAATTGTTGTTAAATGGTGGTGAAAAAAAAATGAAATGAAAAATAAAAGAGCCCCCCTTGGAAAGCAATGAAAAGAAAAATCGAAAGAAAAGAAAAGAAAAATAAAGGGTGGACACAAACGAAAAAAATGTCATTGTTCTTAATTTTCTCAAGGAGATATAAGGATGGTGCTTAATTGTTATGGTAGATGAGATACTTTTTCAACCCAAAGTTTAACGTTTAAGGGGTTGTTGAAGTGAGTTTGTGGTAATTTGAAGAATTGTGCTTCCTTGAAGCTAGTCATCTTGTGAAGACTTCAAATTCTTTGCTCTCTTGACTTGCTATCCTATCCTTCATTTGTAGCCCAAACCTTGGCCGAACATTACAAGTTTTATAAAGTCCTATTGATATTGTCACACCGTGTGTTCATGCCTTGCTTTGTAAAAAAAAAGTAGTTAATAACTCTCCCGGTTTGACTCTCATTTGGTATCTCGGTTGGCCGTTCAATTTAAGCTAGAGCATTGCTACAGTTGGGTAAAAAAATGTTTTATGGTGTGAATGATTGTTTGAGGATTGTTTGATAGCATTTGAATCAATTCATACCTCTATTATGCATGTTTATAATCTTGGGGTTGATATCTTGGATGGTAATGCTTGTTGGATCTTAATTGAGCGCCACCTTCATTTCATGTTGTTCTCGAGCATTTTCATAATTCATTTTCTTTGCTCGGGACGATCAAAGCTTAAGTTTGGGGGTGTGATGAGCGCAAGATTTCCACGAATTTTCTCAGGAATTTTCTTTTTTTTGTGCTATTTTTGAATTAATTATGCTTTGGAAATATTATTATTTGTGTTTTTGTGCTTAATGTAGGTTTCCATGCATAATCATGCTTTTATACGGCGTTTAGCACGAAGTTCTAGACAATTACGGGCTTAAAAGTTGAATTAGAAATTATTTGGACAACGTCCGTTAAGTCCGTCAAAAAATCCAAGGCAATTGAGGCTTAACAGAGGCTGAAAATACTAACGGAGGACCATTTTGTGAAGTCTGGGAGGAATAGGCTGGCGGCGCTAAATCCTGAAGGTTTAGGGGTACCGGAGCAATTAGCAGAAGTTCAGGGAAGGCCACCGCGTCTCTAGAATTGCCTTGCGCGTTGTCGGCCTTTGGCTGGTGACACGTGGCGAAATCTGCCGCTCCCTCTCCACTCACGTGACCCGCGTCCTCTTCATGGATCGGGTATGACCCGTGTCTTCCTCCAGCCACTCCAGCCCATCAACCCGCGTGCCAACCCACTTTACCTCTCATCCACCAACCCATTTCACCTGGGCGACCCGCGAATATCCTCTGGTTCTACCCTTTGACCCGCGTGTACCCAGCCCCCTTTTCTTTACCTATTTTTCCCTTAAATCTCCTTTGTGCTGCCGAAAATACCCCTCTGTCCTTCTAGCCTTTGTTGCCTTCTCTGTTAATATCTAGGCAGCTCATTTTCGAAAAAACAGAAGCCCCATTTACGGGTGCAAGCCCTAAATGGGGCATTAGCCCCCATTTCCACCAAAAGCACACCAAATCTCCGATGTTTGATCACCATTGAAGGTTTGGAGCATCAAATCAAGGCCAAGGACGCACTTGCAAAAGATTTCAACCCCGGATTCGCGATTCTTTGGTTCAATTCTTTCTACTTATATTTTTAGATATTTGTTATGTTTTCTTGGGTTGATTTATTTTGTAATTGTTGAATTGGTTTGTGCTTCAAATATTTATGGAATGCAATTATTTTTCTATGTTAAATGTATTGTTTTAATTTAATTTATCTCTTTATTTAGTACGCAAGCATGTTGGTTATTATTTTGTGAAATTAATGCTTTTAATTATCTGGCCAATAATTAAATGATTTTAGAAATATTTAGGATCCGCGAGAGCTACCTTTATATTTCGGACCAATCAATTTAATAGTTGGTATTTTGTGACACACACCGATAGCCAAAATGAGACTAGGTTTGACACGCGATCGAACCACCTTAGCTATTCGTGAGGTTGGGGAGGTTAGAGTTGACTATAAGATGCGAGAGCCCGTAGTTAACCAATTTTAGCAGTCTCGGCTACCAACATGACTTGTAGGAAAATATAGAGAGTTTCTTTTTGCAAAGTATTACCCATGTGCTTGGTTATTATTGTGTGTGCTTCATGCTTTTAATGGCGTAGCGAACCATTAGATGATCACTAGAATGATAAGATACGAAGCGAAAGCCCTTCCTTTATTCCGAAAATCACAATAGTAGTTTGCGTGGCGTGAGACCGAAAGGAGATCGCGCGTAGATAGTTTTTGGATGCTTGTTTACACATGCAGTTATTTTCTCACATGTGTTATGTGTTGCGATGATATGAGCCCGTAGCAAGGTTGAGAGATAGCTAGATTTGCTATACGTAGCGAAAGCCTGTAGCGAATAAAATAGCGCGTCCGACTACCAAGACTTGAGTTAAAGAAAAGCAAAAAGAGGATTAAATTAAGCACTGGCTAGACTAGAAATAATGCGTTGCTATGTTTTTATCTTGATTTGTTGTTACCAAACCACCTCCGCGTTAGTTTAGATTTTATTGCTTTCTAGGTTATTTATATTTTTAGATTTTAATTCATTTTATTTTCGCTCAAATATAATTTAGATAGTATAATTTCGGTACTTAGTTGGAGTGAGAATTACGCACATTCCTTGTGGGATCGATAACTCGTACTTAGGTACACTTTATCACTTGATACGGCCGGGTAATCTTGCCCGAAGTTGCGTTTTTGCGCACATCATTAACCTTAATTCTATTGTGGATGTTTATTAGCGTATTAGGTGCATGATTAGTTTTGTCCATACATTAAATTATAAGAAACAACTTAGACTTTTATAGTAGTAGTAGATAGTAGATTTCAAAAAAATAATCACAAATTCTATAAATATATATGCACACATATATTACATAAGTTTTTTTTTAAAAAAAACATGTTTTTCCAAAAAAAACTCCAAACATCCGCTACAAAAAAATTAAAACTTAAGCTATATATGTATATTGTATATATACACACATATCACATACCTTTTGTTAAAAAAAACATGTTTAAAAAAAATCAAAAAACCGCTACAACATACTGGTTTTCGTACAACATAACCACTACATACCAGCGGTTTAACCTCTAAAGTACCGTGATTCACCAGCGGACGTTTTCAAAAACAACCGCGATACACAAGCGGTAATATAAAACATCCGCTACAAATTCGCAGATGTTTTATATAACTACCGCTTGTGTATCGCGGTTGTTTTATAAAACGCCCGCTCTGCCATAGCGGTACTTTTACGAAAAATTGAAAAAAAAACTGGTAGTTTAAATTCAACAATGAGTGTTACAGCGTAAATTCAACAACAAATTCAAACATTTCAACAACAAATTCAAACAGAATAAATGGTAAATGATAAGTATAAATTCAAAAACAAAGCATGCCTGTATTGAAAGATTGCACAACTTCAATGATGGAAGAAGAGAGTTACAGCTTCAATTCGGCCTGGATGAGAAGTGACAAGAGAGGGCAATACTCTTCTTCACTGGAAATGGCAGTTCTTCACGAAATGAGGAATGAGAGAGGGGTGGGTGTTGGTTGGTTTAGAAAATTAATGGAGGGGTGGGTAATGTGTAAATGTAATGTAAATGTAGCTAGGGGTAGTTAGGTATTTTTATCATTTAAATGGTGTTACGTTTAGCTGTTCTGTTATTAATATTGAAATAGTGTGTGGTTCCTTTAAAACCTATGAATGAATATGTGACTCAAAATTAAAGTAAGAAGAAAAAGTAAAGGTAAAATAGTACTCCCTCTGTCCCTAAATTATTGTCCTCCTTTCCTTTTTCGTCCGTCCCAAAATAATTGTCCACTTTGAAACTTACCTTTTTAGAACATCACTTTTACCACTTTACCCTTACTTTTTCACTCTACTTTAATTATGGGCCACATATACATGGACATTAAAGGAAACTACACATTAAACCAATATAAATAATCAAGTCAATTACTTTTTCTTAAACTGTGCGCCGGGTCAACCCAGACGATTATTTAGGGACGGAGGGAGTACAAGTATTGAACTAAAAAAGAAACTTTCAAAGAAGACAATTATTTTGGGACTGACGAAAAAGGAAAGTAAGACAATAAATTTGGGACCGAATGAGTATCTAAATAATATACAAAAGGCAAAACACACAAATGGGCCACCCAACTTTGGACCTTCTTGCAATTCGGCCACCGAAACTTTGGTTCATCTATTTTGGTCACCCTACTTTCATTCTGTTGCAAGCGAGCCCATTTTCTAACGCCTGCCTAGCCTGTGACGTTAACTTTAGGGGTAAAATGGGAAAAACAATGTTAAACAATTCATCTTCATCTCTCTCTTTCTCTCTCACACACACAGATCTGTAACATCTTCAATTGCAGATCTGGCGATCACCAACAAAGCTTCCACACCCGCCATGTCTGAAGCAGGGACCTCAATCCCACCCCGAAAAGAAAAAGGCGGCCGAAAATCTGTCATCTCTCATATCTCTCTCATATATCTCCATATCCTTCACGTACAGTCGGCCGACATCCACCTTCCTTTCGTTCAGCCTCCACATAGCCGCCGACGTCGCCCCTTTCCCCCAATCTCCTTCACAGCCAGCCTCCTTCTCCGGCGAATCAACCCCTCCGTTCAAATCGAGCAAGCCCCGTATCTTCTCCCCCTTCTTCTCCGGGAAAATCTCACCCCTTCTTGATCAATTGCTGGCGTCCACCCCCCTTCATCCACCCACGCCACCTCCAATCCATCCTCACCTCCATCCAGTCTTTCTCCATCAACACCCACCGGTGAATCCACAGCTCTATCCTCCCGCCATCCATCCTTCCCAATGACAGGTTTGGTCTGGCCCCTATATAAACCCATCAGTTCCTTCATCTATGCTTCTGTTCAAACAGATCCGGCCGTGCTCTTCTCACGCTAACCGTCATCTCGTCTTCTTCCTTCACCCATCTTCGTCTTCACCGATGAATTACCACATCCATGGTCGGCCCAAAACCCAAGCGATCGTGCATCTCGTATCACCGCCATCTACAGATCCGGCTTCCCTTCGCCCAAATCCACAGCCGGCCTCATTCTTCTTCTCCGGCGAATCAACATCTCCCAGCCGCTCCGGCGAATGCTAGCTCCAATTCTACGCCGAAGAGGTTTTTCGTTGATTGGTGTTAACTCGTTGATTAGTGTTAACTCTTTGGCGGATGGGTAATTCTTTCTTGTAAAGCAAAGGTTTGACATTTTTAAGTGTTAACTCTTTTCTTTGAATTCAACTGGATATCGGTTTTTGAATTATTGAATTTTTGGAGTCAATATACGTGTTGGATCTGTGTTGATTATGTGTATTTCGAATCTTTATTTCGAGGGTGTTCTTGAGGTCGCAGAGATCGATCCGTTAATGAACATTGACCGTGAGAATTGCCTGAGAAGATAAAGGCGGGTTTGTAGAGGGATACCTTCCATTATCGGGCAAAAAGGGCAAAAAAGGAATTTTATTAAAATTTAACGTCTTGGGCTAACGTCATCCAAAAAATGGGCTCGCTTGCAACAGAATGAAAGTAGGGTGGCCAAAATAGATGAACCAAAGTTTCGGTGGCCGAATTGCAAGAAGGTCCAAAGTTGGGTGGCCCATTTGTGTGTTTTGCCATATAGAAAATGATGTAATATCCTACGCGTTATTTTATTGCTTCACTACAAATTAAAAATTAAAATCAATGGGATGACACATGAGATGCATGCTTCATTTTATGAATGATATTAGGGTACTCTACAATAGGGGTGGCAAAATGGGTGTTTTGGATCATTGGATAATAGGCTATTATCCATGGATAACCATGGATAATAGCCTATTATCCAATGATCCAAAACACCCATTTTGCCACCCCTACTCTACAATTACTGTAATCGTCCTTCTGGGTGGGAGAAGGCATCTCATTCGATGACATTCAAGCAAGATTGCCTTGATCAAATTAAGGCGCGAAATTCAAAAATATTTCTGATCTTTCCGCAGCAAATCCTAGCCCTAAAACCTTAGATTTAGTGCTCGACTTCCCTTTCATAATATACAACTAGATTTACACTTGTGCGGTTAAACGTACAGACATACATCTCTTTTATATAAATTATACCAGAATAAAACAAAGATTATAAATAAAACTAAAAAATAAAGAAAAAAACTTGAAGAATGGAACAAATTATATAGGTATAATTGATATTATGAAAAAGTATGTTAATCTAATATTTTATGAATTGTTTAAGTCATTTTCTCGTTCATAATTTTCAAAATTTTAATAATTGATATTTTTTTATTAAAATTTAAGATCTTAAGTAGTATAAATTGTAGTAATTCAGATGTATATTCTTCTTTATATAACTTATAGATTTAGTAAATATTTATAATTTGTGGTTGGTATCTACTACTATAATTTAATCATATATATTTGCTACAATTTACCAATAAGTTATAATTAATAGTGGTATTTACAATAATAAATTGTTTTGATATTATAGTTCGAATATTATGAAAAATACACACTAGTATAAAATACAAACAAGTCATGAAGATTTCCATAACAGACTTTTTTATAATTAATAATAATAAACAATTGTGGTTATATTTTATTTTGTAATCACGTGTATTCAATAAACATGTTTTTATAGCTCATATATTCTTATTCCAATGTTATTTGTTCATTTTAATTAATCAATAAATTAAGTATGAATAAAAAGATATTTGCATTTACAAATTTTTAACGGGTTGCTGCTCCTATTAAATACTACTATATAGAAACTCATTATTTTCTACCACATGCATATTTACCAAGGTTCTAAAAATCGTTAAGCGGGCGCTAGACGCCAGACCAGTGTCTAGCGCCTAGAGCGCCTAGGCGGGATCTACGCGAAGCCTAGGCGGGGTCGAGAAATAATACTTAATATCTGATTTTTAATATATTTTTTTATTATAACCTATTAAACATAAATTTTTAAATATACTAATAATAAATATCACCTAATAATTTAAAAGTAATAATTATATTATAATGTTAAATTTTATAAGTAAGGCTAGAAATTTTATATCATCTACGGTTCAAAATATTACAAAAATAATCAACAGTTCAATTATCCATAGCTCCGTTGACAATTACAAATTTACAAAAATAATTTAATAATTCGAAATTGATATTTATTATTGTTATTATTTTAATTTTAGAAACCCAAAATGACATTATTTAGGGCCAAAATTTTTATAAAAAACTTAAAAAATAGGAAAAATCAGCAATTGGCCGCCAAAACCGAAAACCGCCTAGCCTGCCTAGTCAGGCACCTAGAGCGCCTAGACGATGCCTAGCCTGCCTAGTCGATTTTTTCGCCAATTTGCTAAATTTCTAGGCGTCGGGGTGACGCCTAACGCCTAGGCCGATTTTTAGAACACTGATATTTACATGTTTTCAATAAATCTTAAGAGTTGTGTAATCAATTAATTAGATTTGTGTTCTCCATGCAAGCTAGCTACTCTATAATAATACTCAAAGATGACTTTCTTTTTTTAGAAAGTACATTTTGACGGTATTTTATCTTTTCTAAATAATTATAGATAAATTTGATATATCTTATATACATCAAATTATATCACACCAGAAACTTCCATGTAGGAAGTGAATAACAATTTAGATATATATAACTAATATATTCACAAGTACCAGCTTCAATAGCTATAAAAAAAACTAGGTACTGTTCTCCATGACTCTTCTGTAGTTCTAGCTTTAAAAAAACTAACCAAACCCATCAAGATCTTCTCTAGTCTTCACAAGTTTCATCTGTGGTCCCTGCAAAATATTGTTCCTATCCCCCAAAATGTGCAGCTGCTCCTTGAAGACCTCCAAAGCTATCGAGGCTTGGGTATCTCCATGTCTTGGTGGGTAAGAATATATGTTTCTTCACATGGTCTGAGAACTCCCAGTTGCACCCTGGACGATTCAAGAATCAGAATGACTTAGGTGAGTATATATGTAGAGTCTTGCTAACTACATCATTTAATACAAGGCAGAGATCAAGCATCCTAATTCAAATTGAATCATGCATTCGGCTCTGAAAATGTTTTAGCATGAAATGTCGAAATAACATTGGTTACATTCTGCGTCAGGACCATAGTATTGATTGATGGGCAAAACAGAGCTAATGTATAAACTAATCACAGCGTGATTAAATATGCAGCTGCCTCAATGGTTTGTGCTGCTCCGTGTGCACTGTGTGCTCGACTTGTATTGGATTCCACTTCTTAAAAGATCAAAGGTGTTAAACTAATTGGTTAGCAACACCCCCATGCATCCTCCCTTTCAATACAGTAATGGATTACAAGCACGCCTTCAGTACATTAGGTCACCTAACCTCTTACTTACAAGAATGATCTACTGCATTACATGAGATTGTATTTAAGCAACAAGTATGATTTTGTTTATCTAAGAGATTAGCCTGTTGGGCTAAAGAGACGAGGGATAACTAGTTGATGCCAAATAAGAATAGGTGGAACCTATACCAATCAACAAGGGGTCACACTTACCTATAAAAAGGCCAATAAAAAAAAAACAGAATAGGTGGAACCTATAGTTGTCAAGGCGGTCACCTCATTCGAGAGGCGACGTGAGGGGATAGTTGGTCGCTCGAAGAGGTCTGGGCAAGGTACTGAGCTAGAAGCGAGGGGGAGGTGGATGTTTTTCTCGCTTAGACACAAGGCGAAAGGCTTGAAAAGGCGAGGAAAGGCAAGCAAAAAAGGATACCTGCTCAGATCTGAAAGATTCCGGCTCACAAGATTTCATTCCAGATCTAGCCTCCGATGTTCACTTTTCACCCAATCTGAGCCCACAGCTGCCACAACCTCAACTAGGCGAGCTCATCTGTGTCTTTGCCAAAATCAGACTCACGCGTTCCACATGCCAGCTATGTCGTTCCAACTAAAAGGAAGAGGCTTTTCTTGAAGGTTCGCCTTAGTCCACCATATCTCGACTCTAGCCTTTCGATTAGGCAACAAAGACGGCCGCCCTAGATCGCATAAGTGAAAAAGCCTTGTTTGCTCTTCAGTGAGGCGGCAACCCCTCCCCTCAGGTGGTCGAGGCGCACGCCTTTAATAGCTATGGCTACCATGCACCTTAAAGGGCACATCTAAAGTATCTAGTTATTGAAAGTTTTAAAATTGAGATTGGACCTATTGACAGTGAGTTAAAACTTTTGATAAAGCAACTATAAACTTTTGAAAACAAGGATGTTTAAAGTGTGCCCTAGGCACATGCTATCTTTTCCTGAAGAAAAAAAAAATCACTTACATTTGGCTCAGCTGATATATTGGCTTCTGATCCTGCCCCAGCAACTGCACTCATCGTTGCTGCAAAATCATTTCCACATTCTTTGATTGTTCCAACATCATCCGCAGATGTAACCAACTTCTCATCTTTGTACTCCTCAGCAGTCTGCTCAGCACCTGCCTCTATAGACTTTATCACCGCTTCTACTTTCCCACCATCTACTCCATCAGATTGAGTTTCATTTGTTCCACTAGGAATATCAAAACCCAAAGAGGTCTCCAAACTTGATAACGCCTTGTGGCTTTCATATTCTGAATTTTGGGCTTCAGTCATGGTTTCCGAAGTGGACAAATTAGGGCATTCTCGCTCAAAACACTGGTTCTTGAGCACCGTCTGCTCCTTGAACATTCCTCGCTTGCTATGCTCCTCCTGATAGCCCATAAATCGACCCTCCTCTTCGATTGTCTGCCCAATTTCAATTATCTTCCCACTGGCATTCAATATAGCACCACCTTTCTGTTCTCCTTTCTTAAGTTCAGTTTCCACCTGGAAGGGCACCTCTTGACAACTTGTGGATGGACCCTCCTCTTCAGCTTGAGTTTGGAACTCCAAAACAGGATGCTCCCTCACTGTTTGTACAATTTCACTTATGGTCTCCCCAATCACATCCAAATGATTACCACCTCTCTCCTCTTTTTTCTCAAGCTCTGTTTCTTCCTGAAAGGCCACCTCCTGACAGCCCGTGGAGCGACCTTCCTCTTCCGCCCGAGATTGGAACTCCACAACGGGGAGCTCTGTCATTCTCTGCCCAATATCACTTATACTCTTCCCAGTGGAATCCAATACATTACCTACTTTCTGCCCTTTGTTCTCAAGATCAGTTTCTTCCTGGAAGGCCACCTCCTGACAGGCCATGGAACAACCCTCCTCTACTGCTTGAGTTTGGACCTGCTCAGCGAGAAGCTTTTCGGCTGTATCCATAATGCCCTCCACCACACCGCTACCTTTATGTTCTCCTCTCTTATGCCCAACATCTCTCATGAAGGCCACCTCGAGAATTTCAGATGGCTTGGCTTCGGCCTCTTTGAGATTGTCACCATCTATGGTTCTAGAGCCCTTTCTTTCACCCTACACCATTCATATATGAAAATGGAAAGACAGTTCGTCTACACACATACTGAATTATTATAAACTAGTTTTTGCACCCGTGCGTTAAACACACGACATATATTTTTTCAACTAAAATATACATAAGCAAAATGAATAGGAAAATGCATCAATAGAATTGATTTCAGCTGTCCAAGAAATGCTTCAGCTTCTGTGCTCATTTACCATGTATCAAACATATAATTAGTTTGTTTTCAAGAAATGATGAGTAAAAACTAAATATAAAGAGGTTTCATGAATTCCAAAAAAAAATTACTAATCAATAAATTAATGTTTTATGTTTTTTTATTAATAGGTTAAATGTTATCTTTGGAGACATAGAATGTCGTGTACATTTTCATATCCCCACATGGTCACAAAAGTGATGTTCTATTTTTGGTAATTGACTTTAGGCGGGAAACTGTCTTATTTAACAATATTATGTGCTTCTGCCATTATATATATATACAGATATAGATGTATAGAGGCACAGGTACAACCACACTAAATTTTAAAACATCATATAGCTTAAGTCAAGACCTGTCCAACAGGAAGCTCTTCTGTTATCTGCCGACACTGTGCAAGATTCTCATGTTCATTTTCACTGAGGAGCGCAGCCTGAACATTGTCCGAGGATTTGGCTTCCATTTCTTGTGTGCTTCCATCAAAGTTTCTACAACTCTCTCTTTCACCCTTCAAAATTCGTAAATCATAAAGAATATGAATATTGTAAGCCTACAGAGAGAGACACATGTACACCCATTGTGTAATGAACTATTGTCTGGTTAAACATCATGAAGGTGTCTTGACATCCTAAGAGGTGATGATGGATGTTGACCATCACTTTTTCAAACATTCATAAAGATAACAATGAAAATGGTGATGAGGATGATGATAACAATAGTAGTAGTAGTAGTAGTAAAAATAAAAATAACAACAATATAAGAACAATAATGCTAATGCACTCTTCGCATATACTTCCTTCATCTCTATACTATAGGTCCATCATCATACAGCAAACATTTTAGGGGTAGCAAGGATTTTGGTAACAAAATTAAGAAAATGGTGGTATTTAAGTTAAAATGTCAAATCAGTGAAAATCTTTTAAAAAAATAATTCTAATAGAACAAATATCCCCCGTCTCAAAATAAATGTCTATTTTTAAATTTTCTTGTCCCAAATTGAGTGTCCATCTTTGTATTAATTTACAAAATTCACCATTTGCATGTATCATGTCCTAGTGTGGACTTGCAATATTATATACTGCCAAAAAACTAACATATAAGAAAGTTCTGGACAAAATCTACAAAAGAGGAAGACTGGGGGATATGAGAATGCTCAGCCCACTCAAACAGGAGATAAAGCAGAACACTCTTCAAATCTGAAATGGAACCTTCCTCATTATCAAAAGCTCTCCGGTTTCTTTCCTTCCACATTGTCCACCACACCCCCAAGGGAGCAACTTCCCACAAAATATTTTTATTCTTCCTCTGCCAAAAATACCTCCAACTCCACAATAAGTCTTTGGAGGTCTCCGGAAGCACCCACACCACTTTGAACAAGCGGAACATAAAATTCCACAATTCCCCAACCACCGTGCAATGCAATACCAAGTGATTTACGCTCTCCTCGCTCTTCTTGCACAAAAAGCATTTGTTAACAAATATCATCTCCCTTTTCCTCAAATTATCCCCAATTAGAATAGTCTCATTCGCCACTTTCCACGCAAAAAAGGCTACACAGCTTGGAGCTACCGACTTCCATGGGAATGGTAACCCCTTTCTTTCCATCAACTTTGAATAATAGCCTTTCACCGAGATTTTATCGTCCTTCGACCCTTTCCAAATCACCCTATCAATCTCGCATCCAACTTTTTGAGCATAAAGAAGCTCAAAAAATCTTGTCACCGAATCCATCTCCCAATCCTGAAAATTTCTTCTAAACATCGGGTTCCAAGATTCTCGACCTCCCTCCAAAGAGAGCACCGAGCTGATCAAACTATCCTCTTCCATAGCCATAGAGAAGAGCTCTGGAAAGGATCTAAGCAACTCCGCATCTCTGTACCATAAGTCTTTCCAAAACTTCATCGTCGTCCCCGACCCGATCTCAAACGAAATATTCCTACCAATAGCATTCCAACCTTTTCTAAAGCCTTTCCACACTCATGCCCCAAAAGCCTCGGTGATCTCGCCAGAAACCACAAATGATTTTCTATGCCGTATTTGCTCTCCACCACTTTCCTCCAAAAGGCCCCCTGATCCGACAAGTATCTCCACAACC
Organism: Codonopsis lanceolata; assembly: GCA_013146195.2. NCBI lineage: Eukaryota > Viridiplantae > Streptophyta > Magnoliopsida > Asterales > Campanulaceae > Codonopsis > Codonopsis lanceolata. The sequence continues at coordinate 60,737,875 of CM028381.1, forward strand.
ACTTCCCAAGCAAAGCCTTATTAAACAGCTTGAGATTTTTTATTCCTAAACCCCCCCTTCCCTAAATCAGAGTAAACTGTATCTAGGGGTGGCAAAATGAGTGTTATGGATAAATGGATAATAGGCTATTATCCATGGATAACCATGGATTATAGCTTATTATCCAGTATCCATAGGCATACTGATACGATTGATTTTTCACCAAAAACTCCTCCAATTTTTCCAACCCGCCAAGCGACGTTCAAATCTTTCAACCACTGAATTCCACATATTTTTGTTCTTAAACGGGGCTCCGATAGGCAAGCCAAGATACACAGACGGAAGATTGGCAACCTTGCAACCGAAAAAGGAGGCCAAAGCCCCTACATCCCGAACATCACCCATTGGAATAATATCACTCTTGGAAATGTTGATACAAAGCCCTAAGGCCGCCTAAAAGAAAAGCAACACCAGCCTTAGATAACCCAATTGGGACTGCTCCGCACCGCAAAAGACTAGGGTGTCATCTGCAAAAAGGAGGTGGGTCACCAAACTCTCCAAAGTAGCCCCCACCCACTCTAAACCCACTGATGTAGCCCCCCAAAACAGCTTTCTCCATTAGTTTGCTAAGGGCCTCCATGACTATGATGAACAAAATGGGGAAAGAGGATCTCCTTGTCTCATGCCCCTCGAGCTCGGGAAGAAACCTGCGGGTTCTCCATTTACCAACATCGAGAACGTGGCTGAAGATATGCAAAAATGGACCCACCTCCTCCACTTGGTTTACATAAGATAAAGCAAAAAAGCCCCAATTAACATGATCATAAGCCTTTTCAATCTCTAGCTTGCAGAGAATTCCCGGAACTCCACTTTTTATCCTAGCATCCAAAATTTCATCATCGATCAATGAAACCTCTGTAAAGAGACTAAGAGAGTAACCTCTGTAACCAGTAACTACTCTCTCTAAGACGTCGACACACCACTCTCTGAAAAACGTCGTCGAGTGTCGACTGAAAGTGAAGACAATGGCGACGGCGAATGGCGAACGTTGAAGTGAACTGAAGGTTGAAGGCTCCGAACCACTGAAGCAGAGAGGCGGCGGTGCCGGTGGCTTGCTAGGGCTACGCACGAAGGCTTCGGCGAGGTATGTTTTCTGTAATCTATGTGTCGTCTACTCGTCTCTCTCTAAAAGGGGGAAAAGGAATTGCATTTGGCACGCAGCCCTGCTGGGTATTTGCTGGATCATTTGGAAGGAAAGAATTAGAAGAGTGTTTGAGAATGAGGAAAGAACAGTGGATAAGTTAAAGGATAAACTGTTGCGCACGTTTCATTTTTGGTGCGCTGAAGATGCTAATTCTTCCCATATTGATTTTGTTAATAGTTTTTCTTTAGATTAGGCATTTGTGTATACTCCTAGTGTACAAGGACACGTCACATGTTTTGACACCTTTGGTATATAATATCTTACTTATCAAAAAAAAAAAAAGAAGACATTCCAACTCTATAATGAGTTCCTCTCTATGACTTACCCCAACCTCAATTCTCTCTTCTCCCCCAACTCTTTCATCAAGTCTCCTGATCTCCTCTTTCAAATCTTTGATTTTGAGATCTACCCTTCCGAATACTTCTCTATTCCATATTTTTAAATCCTTCTTCAGCGCTTGCAGCTTCTTAGCCACGACAAAACCTGGATCCCCCTCAACAGTATACGAATTCCATCTCGCTTTGACCCACTCCACAAATCCCTGCTCTTTAAGCCACATATTCTTGAATCTGAATGGTGTTTTCCTGCTTGTCAAGTCGCCGCATTCAAGAAGTAAGGGAACATGGTCAGACACTATTCTAGGAAGACAGGACTGTCTAGATACGCAAAAGCTATCCCCCCCCCAATCAGCGGAAACAAGGAACCTATCAATTCTTGAAAACTGATGCCTACCTCCATTTCTGAACCAAGTAAAATGTCCTCCCTCCAAAGGCAAATCCACTAATTCTGCTACATTGAGGAAATCATTAAATTCTGTCATCGCAGAAGTGAATGCACCGACTCCCGAATGCTCATGGGGGAAACGGACAACATTAAAATCTCCCCCTACACACCACGGAATATTCCATCTCCTCCTAACTACCTCAAGTTCCACCCATAAATTCCTTCTTTCCACTACAGAAGAGGGGCCATAAACTCCAGAAAACAACCAATTTTTATTAGTCTCAAATTTCAGAACGCAAGAAACTGAGTGATCACCGACAATCGCTTCTACCTTCGAGATGATTCTCCGATCCCACGTGACTATAATTCCACCCGCTGAACCCACAGCCTTCAAACAATCCCAGTTGACCCATCTATTATCCCAAACACTATTTACCATTCCCCAATCCATAATCTCCATTTTTGTTTCAATAAGACACACTACATGCGGCTTCCATCTACGTAAAGCAGTCCTAATAAGAAGCCTCTTATCTCTGTCATTTAGTCCCCACACATTCCATACTATGATGCGTGTATTCATAATTAAAGTCTATTATCAACCCTGCCCAGCAACCCACTGCTATCAATCTGCTCAAAGTTTAAGCTGCATCGCAGTTGCTTCAATACCCTCATCCCCTTGGCACTAAAACTGCTTCGCTTTTTGATGCTATTTCCCCTCGAAACCTTACGATTTTGATCAATGTCCCTGAGCAGGTCCAAAATTTTATCTTCATAACCATTATAACACTCCTAAGAATTCTACAAAGCCTTCCATTCTGCTTTTTACCCAACCTGAAATATCCTCTTCCCTTGCATCATCCATAATAGTTTCAGCAGCACTAAACACAGGAGGAGGAATCGCCACGAGTGGTGTGCACTCCAAAGGCTCTTCCATATCATCACCCGAACACTCGTTAATGGCACCACTAGGTGTGCAATAGCCATTTCCTTGGCTAAGGTCTGAGACACCATCAACCACAAAAGGCTCTGTGACTTCATCTCGGTTCACAGGTTCTTCCATATTACCTGATGCAACTCCCACACCAGAACTCTCCAAGTTCAACAGCTCCGGAAGAACTAACTCCTCCAAAATCATCAAGTTGTGGCCATCCCCCATAGGAACACCTTCATTCTGGCAGAATTCGCCATCCTCCAATTCGCACTCCACTACAGTTCTATCCCTATTACGTAACCTCTGCACTGCCTCTGCGTCGATGACAAAAACCCTTCTTCCACGAACCACGTCAACGAAAACCCCTTCCAAGCCCTCCTGCCTTACCGAATTCTGCCCCAGAACTTCGGCTTTCCTAGAAATTTGGAGATGCGAACCATCCGACCCCTTCTGCTCTTCTGGTTTCTTGTCGGAGCTATCCAATGAACTTCTACCCCTCGCCTCACTCGCTGGAACCTCAGTTCTGTTCGACGTGGTTGTTGTTTCACTGTGGGGACTAGGAGGAACTGGCCCAGAATCAAACTCGCCAACCTCCTCACCGGACTTCCTCCCAGGCCCATTTGTCTCCTTTGAAATGTTCCCCCTTGGATTGTTGCAACTACAAGGCCCAAACCCACTAAACCCCTTGAGCCCAACTGACTGGTTCAACCCTCTGTCCTTTTCACCCTTATCACGTACCACCCATTTGCCCTTCTCAGCACTTGTGAATCTTGTTGGGCCACTATTGCACCCATTCTTCTGTCTAATTTGTCAAGCCCAAGAAGAAAATTTTGAGCCTGAAACTCCTTGAGTACGAGCCCCCCTCAAGACGCCACCGTTTTGATTAATAGGTTTGAAATTTGAATTCCCTGCACCCCACGTGCCTCCCCAGCCTTTTCTGAATTCGTACGAAGTGCCAGCAGCATGGAGATTGTGTCCATCTGAAGCCTTAACGCCAAAATCCCTCGCGTGCAACCCAATCGTCTTCCCTCCCTGCGACCACCGCAATTGCTTACCAGATCTTCCACCACCACCCAGCAACTGCCAAGGGGAGTAGAAAGCAGTTTCAGCCCAAATAGGGACTGCGAAAACACTTCCCCGTACCCCTATTCATACGCTTGCCGGAATCGGTTCACTTAATCAAACTAATATGCGAGCCCATCTCAAATCTGATCTCTTCTCTGTAACCTCATCAACTGCTATAAAACCACCACACATCTGACCAATCCTCTTGAAGACTTCTCCCCCTCACAAATGGAGAGGGAGTCCCACAGCCCTAACCCATGCTTCCTGCGGTTGTCGATCCTTTCTATGGCTGCACCCAATCGGATTCCATATATCTAAGAACCAAGGATTCTGGTTAAACATCCACACCTTTTCATTCAGAATTCGAATTGCTTCTTCCTTTGAAGGGAATATGAAAAGAAAATATTTCCCACTCATGACTCTCACTTGGACCCCTCCCGGCGAATTCCACTTAGAGTTTACCCATCTTTGGACTTCGTAACATGTGGGAATGGAACACTCCAACTCCCCCATTCTACCTACCAAGCATCTCTCCAGAAACTCCAAACTGCCTCTACAGGAAATTTCTTCTACCTCAAAATCGACTTGCCAGTCCCTATAGCAAAAACATTCAATTTTAAAAATCCGGCCAAGGAGGGATGTCTACCGCCTCCTAGTAGGATTTTGCGTGTCTGCTGTTAACAACCTTTGACTGAGCGAACCTCCTTATTTTGCCTGCAATCATTCCCCAGTCACCCTCCTTAGCCACAGCTGGGATAAGGATCTTCGATGGACTTCCTTTACCTTTGGCAGAGATGCACAGGAAAAAGCCATGCTCGTTTCTTTCCTTTGCCAGAAGAACCTCAGGCCATTTCCCCGCGAGTTTCTTCCAGAAGACATCTGTTCCCAAAGAGGCTTTCTCCATCCAAAAACAAACCCAAAGGACTTCGTCAAGACATAACACGACTTCATGGACTCTTCCTCTACTCCTTTCCAACCACTCAAAACGCACACCTTCCCTCTCTTGGCTGCAAATCACATTGAAAGATTTCCATCCTGCTTGTTATATTACAAACCTGAAGCTCTGGGGATAGAAATTTTCTATTTAACAAAGAGAAGGAGCTTAATTAGTCTAGGCTCTTCCCTTTCCCTCCGTTCCAAATGAGGGAAAGTCAATGTGCTACTAAAATGTCTCAAAAGTCAAATTCTTAAATTTTAGTGAACAACTAAAAATGGACACTTATTTTAGATGGAGGGAGTACTATATAAGTGGCCCACATCACTCACGAACACCACAATGATTTTGGGATGGAGGAAGTAAAAGTTATTCATCTCTACGTTTCTTCTGGTGTGATTACAATCTCACAAACACGATTTTAGCTTCAATACCAAATCCATATTCAACTCATCCATCTTTCAATATTTCCTCATCTTATCAGCCAAATTGTAGCATCATAACGAATATTGAAAATCTCTTAGTGTGATTTTCATATAAAAAAATGGATTGACTATATAAGCTTACTTCTGATTCAGCTGAATTCTTGACTTCTAATTCTTTCTCAGGTTTTTCAATTCTTTCAACTGCATAATCATTTCCACTTTCACTGCCTTTTCCCTCTCCAATCTTTTGTTCATTACTAGCTCCACCTTTCTGAATAAAATCCTCAACTTCCTCAGAGCGTATGGCCTCTATTTTGCCACCAGCACTTCCTTCAACAAGATCATGCATTTCCTCGGTGGTTTGTTAACCCTCGCATCCTCCCTTTATATTAAAGGGGGGAAAAAGATATGGAAAGAGTGAGCACATTGCAGTATCTAATATGTCCAATTGATGAAACAACTAAATGTAAACTTCTTGAAGGCTTTCGTGATTGAAAAATTAACAATATATGCTTGAAACAAAAATCTTAATTGTCCATAAGACAGTTCCATTGTTTTATGTGGTTCCAAAAAAGAGGAATTTACTCATGAGAAGTCCAGGTCTATCTGGGTCAGTAACGGATGGATGATTGAGATTGCATTAGATTAAAAAACTGATGAGACACTCCATAGCCTCTTGTAAACATTTTAAGCAGACATTTAAGCATCAGATTCCCCGAGTTTATATGAATACACACACATGAAAGAGCATATCACTTACCTTCAATTCAGCTGATTTATTGGCATCTACTTCTGTCTCAGCAACAGCATTTATGCTTGTGTCAACATCATTTCCACATTCTATAGGTGTCCCTTCATTATCTCCTGCTGTAGTCAACTTCTCAGCATCGCACACTACAGCTGTCTGCTCAACACCTGCCTCAGGATTTATCAACTCTTCTTCTTTCTCACCACATACTTTCCCAGACTGCCTTTCACACTTTACAGTTGAAATATCATAAATCCGAGAGGTTTCCAAACTTAATGATGCAGTATGGCTTTCACTACCCAAACTTTGGGCATCAGTAGTGGCTTCCGAAACTAACAAAGTTTGGCATTCTCTATCCTCTGAACATATGTCCTCACTTAACTTAACTGAGTTCAGCTGCTGAAGATCTTTACAATGCTCTGGACCTACGCTGGATTCACCCTCCTCTGCATGAGCTAAGACCTGCCCGGTGGGAAGATCATTTCTTGGCAATCCAACTTCAACTGTATTCACCACAATGGCACCCAATACATCATTACCTCCCAGTTCCTTCTTCTCAATTTCAGTTTTTCCCTGGCTGGCCACCTCAACCTGCTCGGAGAGCGTCTCTTTTACCTCCAAAATGCCTCCATCAATTGTTCCCGAGTCCTCTCTTCCACCCTGCACGGTATTACAGTGAGCTAAGTAAATAGACAGACACGAGCACGATACGAAATTATAAGGTTTGGGCTACGGTTTATCAGGTTTGGGCTGTTATCTGGCCCGCAAGATAAGCCTCATTTAAAATCCGGGTTGATGTGGGACCAACTCGATAAAGCACACTAACGAATCAAATGTTTATAATATTAAAATTTTTAAATCTGCTAGGGTTTGTTGGTTGTTCACTTCATTTAGACTATTTTCATTATCCTTCCATAGTTTATCATTTCCACAGTTTATCATTTGCACATTTGTGACTTTTAAACCTCTTGCCTATTTGTATTGATAATTTATTAAAACAAGTATTAAAAGATAAAATTCATATGTTTAATTGGGTATAACGGGTCTGGCTATATAAATCTAACAATTTTGCTTCTTGTACTGTGCTTTACATGTATATCGTGCCATGTTCGAGTTTTAATTTTAGGCCTGATAAGCTTATCGTGTCATGTTATCATGTATGTGTTCGGGCTAATTGTGTCGGACTGTTATCGTGTTATTGTGCCTGCCCAATAACGGCCTGGCATGACCGATTCGCCACCCTAGATATGTACAAGTACATACAGCATGCTGAGAAGTGCGAGAGTCACCAGTTATGGGCTGTGGGGGGAGGGGGGGCAGTAATATCCCCTATGATAAATGATGAAAGGGTCATGTGAACACGTGCCCCCAGGCTTGTTAAGAGTATTTTTATGTTTACATTGGGAAATGGGAAAACACATGCATTGGTTACTTCTCCTTGCTCCCTCCCCGTCCCTAAATCATCAGACTTTTTTCGGTCAACCTGAATATTTTTTTCAATTGCAAAATTGACGTATATTTTTTTAATGAAATTGAAAATAAAATAAATAAATAAATAAATATATATATATATATATATGTCAAATTTAAGTGAAACTAGACAAAAATTTAGGGACCGACAGAGTATATCATTTCCCCAAATGAAAGTTCCAAAAAGTAATCAAGGTTTATTCAAAATGCATTAAAGGAGTAAGTGGAAAGGACATCTTTTTAACCAAGTCTACGCATCGGGCTGCGGGACCCATAATTTCTCGATTGACATCTCCTATGCCCTCTTCAAATTCATCTCTACTACTCAGCCCTCTGTTTGTGTAGACATTAGCATCCATCGCCCATGTTCATTAAAACCTGACTGATGAACATTCTTCGTAAACATCACTAGTCGACAGCCAGCAACCACTAACACACTCTAGGACCTTTACCCATCACATCTACTACAATTTTACGACCACCTATCATCACCACCACCACCCCATCTTTCAGGTATCACACATGTTAAAATTCATATACATTGTTGAGCCCCTATCTAACAACTTAAGCTTTTAGATAAGTTGATAACTTAACATGGTATCTGGTTTGGTAAGGTCATGGGCTCGAATCTTGCATTTGTTAACCGAAATATTGTGAGTGCATGTTGTCACTCTGTTTGGTTTGTGATGCCTTTGGTGAAGCGTGTTTGTGTATCTCTACACGTGTGGACGGGTCACACGTGAGGGGAGTGTTAAGCTTTGATATACATTGTTAAGCCCCTATCTAGAGCTTAAGCTTTTAAATGAGTTGGTAACTTAACATGTTAGAAGTATTAAGGGTCTATTTGGTTTAAGATATATGTTTGAGGGTCTTGATGTATAATGTATTTTGAGAAACATATATATACGTCTTGCCTAACCGATATTAGGTTACGGCTTCTCTTCTCTTCTATTCTCTTCCACCTTCTCCTTTCTCTTTAATTTAACATGGTATCACAACAGGAATCCTTATAATCTCCCGTGCTGATTGTTCTCCACAAATCCTTCTTCTTCTTCTTTTCGTTCTTTTTCTTCGTTTCTAGAATGCATTTGTTCACAGAATGCGTTTGAATTGCCGGAGGGGATGCGACATGTTTTGAAGGTCACAACATAGGGGGTTGGTGTCGCCCTGTCTAGGCAACCTCGTCTCTTGTCACCGGACAGTCGCCGCCACCGGAGGTCGCCGGAAAACGCCTCACACGCTAGCACATCGCCGGAATTTTTCACCGGAATTTTTTTGGACTTTCACAGACCTAGTCGCCTGAGCCTATAGATCCCTGTAGATTAAACGAGTTTTTGATGAGTTTTTAGGCTCGGTGATTGTACTCTGTTTGGTTCTGTTTGTTTGCTGGTTGGTGTTTCAATGTCGACATCGGGGAATACGGAAACTACGGAGTCTAAAACCATGGTTTCTGAGATTTTCTCCACTAGTACAAAGATTACGGACAAGAAATTAACGGGAAAGAATTATTTAAGGTGGCGGCGGGTTGTTGAAATTATTTTAAAAGGGTAAAATAAGGAAGATCATCTCAATCTCTATTGATGTTGCTTGGATCCGTGCCGATGCTGATTTGTATTGATTCCATGGATGATGAGATGGCTAAATTGGTGGCCCGTACTTCAACTGTTCATGATTTATGGGAATATTTAAATGGAGGCAAGGACAACATGAACCGAATGTATGACTTGTCGTGTGCTATGTTTCGCCAGGATCAACAAGATCGTAGTATTACCTAGTATTTTGCGGACTACAAGAAATTGGCGACTGAGTGGAGTTCTTTGAATCCTTTGAGTAATGCAGACACAACGAGAGCACCTAATTATTCTTAGATTTTTAGCTTGTTTGAGATCCGAGTTCAGCTCGCGAGCTCACAGATCTTATCGTACACAAGTGTTGGCTATTTTCAGAATGTGTTCTCTCGTGTGCTTCGAGCCTCAAAAAGAGTCCTGTTCAGTTGGCCCTACTAGCAGTATTGGTTTCTTCTGCACTTGTGAGTAGATATCTCACCATCACCAAGGTCATGATACCGATGGTGGTCGTGGTGGTCGGTCTACTGGTAGAGGAGATCATGATGGTGGTCGTGGAGGAGGTAGGAAAAGTAGAGAGGTTTGTAGTTGTTATCACTGTGAGGATACAAATCATGTGATTCGTAATTGTTAGAAGTTACATGGTAAACCGTCTGCTAATCGATATGCCCATGTTGCCTCTAACATCGAGTCTGCCCCCCACCCAAACCGTCTCAACCTAGTGAGGGTAAGGTCATAAGGATACATATGACTCACGATGAGTTTGCGCAATATACCCATTAGTACCGGGCTTCTTCGTCTTCTACCTACTGCGTGTGTTTCTTCCTCTAATTGTAAATGCGTTATTGACTCTGGTTCTTTTGACGAACCGAGTGGCAACAGAGGTATTTTTTCTTCGTTCCTTTCATCTTCATTACCAAGTCTTACTGTAGCTAATGGGTCTATTGCTTCTGTTACGGGGCGAGGCTGATATTTGTCAAACGTCCTCTCTTTCATTATCCTCTGTGTTATATATTCCAAGTTTTCCATTCGATTTACCGTCTATTAGTAAGTTTACAGGTGATCATAATTGTGATGTCTCATTTTTTCCTACTCATTTCAGGATCGTGTGACGAAAAGGATTATTGGTAAAGAGCATGAGTATGGGGGACTTTATTTCTTTGAAGCTCCATCTACACCAGTCACGTGTTCGAGTGCCTCTTTGTCCCCGTTTCAAATCCACTGTCGTTTGGGTCATCCGCCCATGTCTTTAAGAAATTGTGTCGAGATTTTTCATCTCTACTAGATGTGACGCTTGTCAGTTTGAGAAGCATCGTCGCATTTCTTATATTTCTAGGGTTAATAAACAGGCACATGCCCCATTTGATGTAGTCCATTCGGACATTTAGGGACCTAGTCCTATTGTCTCGAAGTTAGGTTATAGGTATTTTATTACTTTTGTGGATGATCATTCTCGTGTTACTTGATTTATTTAATGAGACATCGTTCTGAGTTGTTTCATATTTTTTCTGTGTTGTGTGTTAAAATTAAAACTCAATTTGGTTTGCCTGTCAAACATATTCGCAGTGATAATGCACAAGAATATTTCTCCACTGTTTACTCCAAATTTATGATAGCTCATGGCATGCTCCACCAAGTACCGATCTTAATGAGAGAAAAATTGTCACCTCCTCGAGGTTGCTCGTGCCCTTTCTTTTCAGATGCATGTTCCTAAATCATTTTGGGCAGATGTGTATTAAAAGCTTGTCATCTTATTAATCGTATGCCATCTTCGGTTCTTTCGGGAGCTGGAGCGATTCCTCATAGTCTTGTTTCCATCAGTCTTTATTCCCGGTGTCTCCTAGGATATTCGGGTGCGTAGCCTTTGTTCGTGATCATCGTCCTAATGTAATCAAGTTAGATCCTAAGGCACTCAAATGTATCTTTTTGGGTTATTCTCATACTCATAAAGGATACCGATATTTATCTCCTGACTTGAATCGATATTTGATTTTTCTAATGTTACATTTCATGAGTCTGTGTCCTTTTATCCTACATCAGATATTCCGCCCGTTGAGTCTGTCCCAATGAAGATTTTCTACTCTATCGGGATGTGGAGTCTGGTTGAGTCTGTTCCGATGATGATTTTCTAATCTATCGGGTTTTGGAATCCACATCTTTCCCTACCCACGAGATACCCCGCCCTCCTATTCAACAGGTTTACACCTGACGCACATGCTCTCAAGGGAATATGCCTTCTACTCCTGCTCCTACTGAGCCAGTCCTACCACCGTCGCCCGATCATTGAGGTACCTTATCTTAATATTCATGTTTCCCTTAGAAAAAGTAAACGTAGCTATACGTTACATCTTATTTCTAACTTTGTTAGTTATGAAAGTTTATCTCCTGATTTTTGTGCATTTGTTAGTGTCCTTGAGTCTCATTCTATTCCCAAGTTTGTGTCTGAAGGCAGCGGACGAGGAAATGAATGCCCTTACACACAATCAAACTTGAGATTTGGTTTCATTGCCATCATGAAAACATGCTATTGGGTACAAGTGAGTCTATGCTGTTAAGGTTAATCCAGATGGTTCCTTTGCTCGCCTTAAGGCTCGACTTGTTGCAAAGGGGTATGTATGCTCAGACATATTGGGTTGATTATACTGACACTTTCTCTCCAGTTGTTAAACTTGGGTCCTTTTGATTACTTATCTCTCTTACTGCCTCTTATCATTGGCCCCTTTATCAGCTTAATGTAAAAAATATATTTCTTCATGGTGACTTACAGGAAGAGGTCTATATGGAGCAACCTCTGGGGTTTGTTGCTCAGGGGGAGTCTGGGTTGGTTTGTAAATTAAAGAGGTCATTATATGGGTTAAAACAATCTTCACGTGCGTGGTTTGGGAGATTTAGTGAGGTAGTGCTTGAGTTTGGGCTTATGAGAAGTCAGAGTGATCACTCAGTATTCTAGGAATCATTTTATTGTTTGTCTATGTGGATGATATTGTCAACACGGGAAGTAATAGTTCCGGTATTAGTGCATTAAAAGGGTTCCTTTAGGAAAAGTTTCAAACGAAGGATCTTGGTAATTTGAGATACTTTCTAGAGATTTGAGGTTTCCCGGTGCAAGCAAGGCATCTTCTTGTCCCAGAGAAAGTATGCATGTGACTTGTTAAGTGAGGCAGTTGGGAGCGAAGCCTTCTGAGACTCCTATGGATCCGAAGACGAAACTTGCAGCTGCAATGGGTGAAAGCTTTGCTGAACCAGAGAAATATCGACGGCTTGTTGGGAAATTTAACTACCTTGTTGTGACAAGACCATGTATTGCATTTGCAGTTAGTGTAGTAAGTCGGTTTATGTCCTCTCCACGGAGTACACATTGGGAGGCATACCTATATCGAGATCATGGACATATGAGTAGAAGGGTTTGCTGGATCCCAAGATAAGAGATCTACTTCTAGATATTGCGTGTTCGTTTGGGGTAACTTGGTTTCTTGGAAAAGTAAGAAACAATCGGTTGTGTCGAGATAAGTGTTGAATCAGAATAGCTCATGCTACATGCGAGTTAGTGTGGATTCGTCGACTACTTGGTAAGATCGGTATCGGGAATCCAATGCCTATGCAGTTGTGGTGTGATAACCAATCAGCTATTCATATTGCATCTAACCCAGTGTTCCATGAGCGAACAAAGCATATCGAGCTTGATTGTCACTTTGTTCGTGAGAAACTTAAAGAGAAGATAATTTCCACAAGTTATGTTCCGACCGGTGATCAACTAGTCACGAAGTCTTTAAATGGCACAAGAATAAAATATATCTGTAACAAGTGTAACAAGCTGGGCATGCATAACATTTATGCTCCAGCTTGAGGGGGAGTGTTAGAAGTATTATGGGTTTATTTGGTTTAAGATATATGTTTGGGGGTCTTGATGTTTAATGTATTTACAAAAACATATATATACGTCTTGCCTAACCGATATTAGGTTACAGCTTCTCTTCTCTTCTATTCTCTTCCACCTTTTCCTTTCTCTTTAATTTAACAACCAATACAACCTTTTCCTTGAAAATATTGCAATGACTCTTACAGGCAGTGATGTGCTACCCTGGAAGTGGGTATCCTACCAGCATGTATATAAATTCTTCCAACACTAAGTACTTTGAGCACACATGGATCCACATTGAAATGGGAACCACCCATGAAAATAAATAGGTATATGCAACTTGAATCATACACTATGCAGTGCATAATTTTAGTAATATTATATAATTAAGGAAAAGATCAATAAGATTATAAAAGATAAGACTTCCGCTGCAATCATATTACTAAAACTGCAATCCTTCAGGTTGACCTGCTTTAACCAATGTGAAAAAATAGTGATCCCCCATCTATACCTTATTTTGTATCCCTACGATGCGCGTAAATTTAGTTACTTAATAATGGGCTCCACAAATTAACATGGATAAATGGGTTACAAGTTAACATGGATAAATGGGCTACAAGTAAACAGCCGAATCCGCCAACACGGGAATATAAAACTTTTTGAATAAAAAAAAAGTAGCAACGGTCTTGCTAACAAGTAAACCTTGTTAATAATCCTTAAATGGAAAGTATCCACATTGAAACCTTCCTTCCCAATGCATTTGGGCATTTTACTAATGCATTGGGGAGGATTCTTAATGTGGTTTCTATTTATGGATTATTCACAAGGGTCACTTGTGCAGGTGATATTTAACAAATTATAAAACAAACATTAGGACCCTAAGGTCCCTAACCATCGAGCATCACATGAGGCAGGGTCGGCCCTACTTTTGGGGGCCCATGGCAAAGAAAAAAAAAAGGTCCTTTATAGAGATATAAAAATAAAATTTTAACACATAATTATCACCAAAAAAGGTTGAATGCCTAGGATAGGAATTGAACCTAGAAGAGGTATACTTCTAGTGTACAAAGGACACATCACCATTTTTGATGCTTTTTTATTTAATTATTACTTATCAAAACAAAAAGGAATTGAACCTAGAATCTAATAGTCAACAATCAAGTACATTTTCTATTGAGACAACAAGTCTATTATGATAGTGTTATAATACATTATATATTACTCCCTCCGTCCCGAATAAATGTTCCTACTTTCTATTTTGGGATCTCCCAACTAATGTTCCTAAAGACTTTTGGTGTACAAATTTTCCACCATTTTTCCTAATATATCCCTTTATTTAATACTATCATTATTGTACATCCTAGAGAGAGAGTGAGTGTAATGAGTACATAATTAATGAGAGATAGTGTGTGTAATTGGTATTATTGTCACAACATATTTTACAACCCATCATTAATTACTTTTCTTCATCCTTGTGTTTTGTCCACTAGGAACATTTATCCGGGACGGAGGGAGTATATATCTTTGAAATTAAATTACAAACGAAAATTAATAAAAAGTAGATAACCCCTCTAAGATTTGAACCTGGGTTCTCCAATATATTCAACGAGCGCCTTAACCAGTATGTCCAGTATGTCATACAACCAGTTACGAAGATTTTAAACATTGAATTTTATATACAACGTATAAGGTAGTTTCTACAAATTTGGGGCCCCTGAAATTGGGGGGCCCATGGCCATTGCCCTTCTGGAAATGCCTGGCAAAACCTTGGAATATGACAGAGATCGTGTAATAGAATTTTTTTAAGAGTTACAAATGGGAAAGGATTTCAAATTGTACTGGGAAAAAAGAGGGAGAAGATTTAGGATGTGATGTAAATTATGTTAAAAAAATTCCCAAAGTTTTAATTAAGTCCCTTTTAGAAATAAAACAGTCAAAACCAGGAAGTGTATCGGCAAGGGGAGAACGAATATTATTAGTTATAGAGTATTAGGCATTACCTTTCCTTATTCATTACCAAAAAGAATCTCTATCAAGGTTACATATGTACAAGCTTATCCATAACAAAACATTACTAATATGATTGTTTTTTGGGGCTTTTAATAAACTTCTACGTTGAAATTTACTCAACACTTGAAGAAGTTCCAATATCCCATTGTAAGCACCTAGGTTCCCACTGGAGCTTGCTTAACCTTAGTTTTCCATCTAACATTTTATTATGAATACGAAAATCTAACCAGTGAAGCTATCAATTTATTCCAAGAAGGCAATAAGTGTCAGAATAGCTCCTAATGATTCTCATTGAAACATTCAAGGATGAAGTTTTATCCAAACCTGGCCTGTTGACTTTATCATTCAGCTCTACAATTGACTATTAACTTGTGAAGTACAGTTGTGGCTTATAACGTATTGGAGTAAACAACTATTTATAGAATGTGGTGGTACCCATGGCAACAACTATATTTTTAATATTAACCTCAATTCTTGATGATTGATAACAAGGGAATAATATTTTAGACAATCATCAACCTCAATTCTTAATTATTGATAAGGGATTAATATTTTCGACGAAATTTAACTGATGAAGAATACATTGAACTAATGTGTGTGTGTGAATCTTATGCCTAGCCTATATTTTTCCTCTAATAAGTTTTTTTGATAAGTAAGGTATAAGTAATATTAACAAGCGTCAAATAAGGTGACGCGCTCTTGTACACAGGGAGTATACAAGAACTAAACTATACTGAACGAAAGATTAACCCAAAAAAGAATTACAAAAAGGATCCTCTGAAGTAGAATGAACTGTTAAGCACTGGAATCGCAAAGACAACAGAAAATTCATTTTAATTCCTTCAATATCAGATTCGATGTTCTCGAATGCCCTTCTGTTCCTCTCTTTCCAGATCGTCCACCAAATTGCTGTAGGGGCATACTTCCAGGAGACATTCCTCCTATATCTATTAAAAGACGACCATCCTCGAAACACATCAATAACCGTCCTGGGCATAGCCCAAGAAACCCCCGCAGCGAGGAAAATAAAATTCCATAACTCCCTAACAATAGGGCAGTGCAACAGATGGTTCACATCCTCCTCATTCTTGCACATGTAGCAACGATTAACATAAAACATGCCACGAGATTTCAAATTCTCCCCCATCAAAATGGCACCCCTAACTTCCTCCCAAACAAAAAAGCCACCCTACTGGGAATTTTAGGTTTCCATATTTTCTTCCATGGGAACGAGACTACCCCACTCAATATGCTTTGAGTAGAAAGATTTAACAGAAAACATCCTGTTTTTAGAGCCCTCCCAAATGACTTTATCTTCGCTCGAGCCTTGCCTCTTACACAGTGGCGGATCCAGGAATATTATTGATCGGTGTCCAAAATTTTAACTCCTCCCTCCGTCCCAAAATATATAACGCTTTAGGGCTTTTCACATAGACCAAGAAAATATATTGTAAATACTAAACTCCCCCTATCCAGACATTAATTAGGTGTTTTGATATTCTTGCCCAAAGAGCCAAACACTACAATAAATATGGGAGAATTTGAGAAAAAAGGAAAAAGTTCCTTGAAAATTACAAAATGTCATCTATTTTGGAACAAAAAATTATCCCAAGACGTCATATATTTTGGGACTGAGAGTATTAGGCAAGTCCATGGTGGTACTTACCTATAGGTATCAAAACCAAAATTTGATACCTATTGGTTATTATTCATTGGTATCAAATGATAATCTCCAACCATATGTATCAAAATGAATGGTATTAAAATTAGGTCTGGTACTAAGAGAGGTATCAAATTTGGTACCTTCCTTAGTACCACACCTAATTTTGATATTTTTACTTTAACCATTGGAGAGTCTAATACTCTTACATAGGTATCAAAATTTGGTTTTGACCCTTACCATTCGACTTGCCCTTACATTAAAAAAAAAAAAATTAGAAATTACTGTCATTTTTTCATACGTTGAAAAGCAACATTCATTAACATGTCTTTTTCGATATAACATACAAGAGAATCATTTAAAAATTGATCGGACATTCGATTTCGTAAATCCGTCTTGACAATATTTTTTTACAGAGAATTTGGGAGGGGTCCAATAAATTTTTTTGGAGGGGTCCAATTGTCAAATATCACAAACTTACTCCTAATTTTTTTTTATTGGGTGGTGTCCATGGACACCCCTAAAACCTATGTGGATCCGCCCCTACTCTTACATCCGTGAAGAAACTCCATGAACTGCACTGCCTCCTCGATCTCCCAGTCATGCAGATTTCTGCGAAATACAGGGCTCCAGAGATCTGTTCCCCCTTGATTATTGCATCGTGTTAACCCCACACCAAAGATCCTTCCATAACCTGACTCGATTTCCTCGGCCTATTTCAAACTTAATGGAACTGTTGAAGGCAGTCCATACTCCCATAATACCTTTCCAGACGCAAGAACCATAGGAGAACAGAACTTCCTTGGGGAACCAAAGATGATCGCACATTCCATATTTGCTCACCACTAACCTCCTCCACAACGACTCTTTATCAACTAAATACTTCCGTAACCACTTTCCCAACAAAGCTTTATTAAAGTATTTGAGATTTTTGACTCCAAAGCCCCCTTCTTCCTTGCTAGAGCAAACTGAATCCCACCTGACTAAATGATAATTCCTCTTCTCTTTATCCCCTTCCCATAGAAAATCTCTTTCCAGCTTCCCAATTCTCTTTAATACCGAGGCAGGGGCCACGAACAAGGATAGAAAATAAGTGGGAAGATTAGAAAGGGTGCTGTTAATCAGAGTAAGTCTTCCACCCTTTGACAAGTACTGCCTCTTCCACCCCGCCAGCCTCCTCTCGAACTTTTCCGCTACTGAATTCCACACATTGATATTCTTGAAGGACGAACCAAGTGGCAGACCCAGGTACGAAGTGGGATGACCGGAACATCTGCAACCAAAAAACGAAGCCTGATTCTCCACGTTATCCACTCTACCTATAGGGATAACCTCACACTTCGAGACATTAATCTTCAAGCCCGACAAAGCTTGAAAAATCAGCAGAATAAGGCGAAGATAACCCAGCTGGTTACTGTCCGCATCATAGCAAACCAGGGTGTCATTGGCAAAGAGAAGATGAGAAATAGATACACCCTGACCTGGATTTTCCTCTAATAATTAATACTACCACGAGTTTTTTTCCAAAAGTTACTAATTATAAGATAATAAAATTATTAATTATCTACCATGGAACTAAGTTGGTTTCTTAAACAACATATTAACCAATTCAGTGTATTAACTTATGAATATATAAATCAGGAGTGGAGCATGGATATAGATATCAACTATGCTCGAGTAGGACCTGCCCAGCAAGAAGCTCTTTACCGTCAGCTGAATTTCAACTGCGCTTCGGCCAAGGGCACCTAATATATCATCACTTCCTATGCACATCTTTTGTTCAGTTTCAACACTAAACACCTCCCTAGACATTTCAGAGGATTCGGCTACTGTGTTCTTCAGGGTGCTTATTTCACCCTGCGCCATTCATAAATGAAAAAAAAAATAGCCAGCAGGAGATGCACATATAGAGACGAACATAATTACACTCATATGAAGACAGTAGAACTTTATTGTTGTGAATGTGAAACTAATAAAGTAAATTATAAGTGAGTTAGGACCTGCCCAAGAGGAGGCTCCTTTGCTGTATGCTCCATTTCCACTCTAGTTCCCCCACTAGCATCCATCACACAACTATCTTCCTGTTCCCCCTTCTCATGTTCAGTTTCTCCCTGGCAGGCCACCTCAGAGTGTTTGGCCTCTATCTCCTCCAGAGCACCTCCTTCGATGATACCATGACCGTCTCTTTCACCCTGCTCCATTCAAAAATGAAAAGGGAACGAAATACAGTGGGCCACATACACGCACGCGCACGGAAATACAGATACACACACGTACACAAAATGTATATATTGCACAAACATCATTGTGAAACACACAAAAAAAGCAACGAGTGAGTTAAGACCTGCCCAACAGGAAGCTCTTTTGTTGTCTCCTTTGTGGTCTGGGCAATCTGAACTTGGTTCCCCATACTAGTATCCAATACATGACTACCTCCCTGTTCACACTTCTCACGCTCAGTTTCTCTCTCGAAGGCCAGCTCACATACTTTGGAGGGTTTGGCTTCAGTCACCTCCAGAGAGCCTCCAGCAGTCCTTCCAGTATTCCCTTTTCCATCCTGCAGCATCCAAATATGAACATAAAATGGGAAGACACCAAGCTTTTAGACACGCAAAAACAGCAACATATAAATTATATGTGCATATTCAAGAGATAAATACACATAGTAAAAAAATATTACCACTGAAGTTTAAGTAGTAATTTGGGAATGGAGTCGATTTTTCAGACAGTGAATCATATAAGATGATGCATACAAAGATACACATATATACACATTGTTGAGAATAAAATCATGAAGTAATTCATGTTTGAAGCACATAATGTTTGTTGGGCATCATATTTAATACTAAAGCGTAAAGATAGACCTTCTCGGTGAAAATGAATTGTCATGAATAAGCCATTTTACGCATAGGGAAAAAACATGTGCCAAGTCCATATAGCATCAATCAAGCGGGATCAAATAAATGCAGATTAACATATTCATTTCACAAGTTAGAACTCATTGCAGGATTTCATGTCAAAAATGTAATTCATTAAAAATTAAAAATAAATAAAAACAAGAAAAAGAACAGAAATCCCAAAAACAAAAACATAAGTTCTAGAAACTTTTCAAATTCTAATGATCCCAAAATGCCATTCTAACAAGAAAGTCCCAAAAGTAATATTCTAATTTCTAATACCAAAAGGTCCAATTTCACTTGCCTTCTAACATCTTCAATAGCACCGTTAAGATATCTTGCCATTTACACCAAAACACCACTAACTAAATAAACAATCACTAGTAATAAGAATACCACAATTGTAATTACTCCATTGAACTATAAAAGAGTCATCCCTGGAAGAAGTCTGGTTGGTGTACCATTTCTCATTCCAGCATCATCCTAACCAGGGTAGCAACTTCATGAAGACACTTTTAACTCAAATATCTTTCTAGAGCTTAAACTTTTTTCTCTCCTTTCTTCCCTTAATTGTTTACCATGCTAGTTGGCAAAAGAGCAAAGTGCTTACTTGGTGTAGACAAAGAATAGACTGGTTTGAAATTAAAATAACGCAGGATTTCTATCCAGTGCACATTAGACAACCTAAGTCAATATATGTGAGAATTCAGGAATATGATCAATTACCCGGTTATACATAGGATCCATTATTTGAGATGCCAATTGGCAGTCCAACAAAATAATTGCCAAACTGGATTCTTACTTTCTTAGAATAATGTAAATAGCTGAACCAACCATAGAATGGTCTTTTTATTTTTTAAGGCATGAGAAAACTTAGATAACACTTCCTCTATATCTATTTGCAGTACTGTACTTCGAAAGTAAATGATTTATTCATAATCCCACTTTTCTATTTGCCCTTCCATGACTGAAACTAATTATTACAGAAAGTGCTTATTCAAGTGGCTGAAAGACCATCTTAGAAAAATCTCTTCAACCTTATTTCCTACTAGACAACAGATCTCTCATACTATCTGCTCATTCAGCATATCTAACTCTTAAACTGTAAGATTGGTTTCAATTCAATTTCAGATCTGCATATTACTTATCTGTCTTTAACTGCATATCTATAGCACCTTTCTTAAGTATAACCAGTAGAAGCTTCACAAAGGTTTAGGAATAAAACAGAACTTACCTTTTCATCAGGTGATTTCTCGGTTTCAAACTCTTCCACAGGATCTGCCTTATCCATATCTACACAATTCTTCGGCGCAACTGCAGAGATATCTTTCGTTTCAACCACCTTCTCTACATGGTCGGAGACCACATGCTGACTCATATCCTTCACACTTTGCTTCGTCCCAACAGAAGTTTCAGAGACAGACTTAATTGGCATCTCACCATCTCCACTCCCCCTTATCTGGGGACTTGGCTCCACAAGTCTTTTCCCTGCTGTGGCATCTTCATTGGACTTTCGTTTAATGTCAGGAGATGTGGTTACAATACCAATTTCTTCTAAACTCTGATATTTCTCTCCTGGGGCAAAAGTCTCTGATTGTTCAGTAAATGTTGACCCCTGACCAGAAAACCCATCAGCAGGAGCATCATTCGTAAACTTTTGAGCCTCTCGCTTCATACTTCTTGTGGCAACGGTTTTTCTATCAGCAGAAACCCGTGATTTCTTTTCTGGTGGTTCACTAGATTTTGGCTCCTGACCAGCTAATTCACCAGGAATTGCAGCAGCAACATTATCATTTGTTCTTCTTCCTCTCCGCCGTGGTGGCTCCACTCCGGTCTGAGCCTTCCTCCCTCGCCCTCGGCCTCTACCTTGCTTGGGTGCAGATTCTGAAGGAGAAAGAGCATGAGATTCAAGAGAAACAGAAGGTGATGGGGTTGCCAGAGAACTATGAGTTCCCAACCCAACAGACTGAGAGCCAGCAGAAACCGAAGGCACTAGAACTGATGTCTGAGAACTGTTAGTGCTTGTTACACCATGATCAAGGATGGTCCTAGTACTACTTGTCAAGATAGATGTACTAGGCACAGGAGAGATGGAAACTGGTGTTCTCGGAGATGATATATTTGATTTGGCAGTTTCAGAAGGTGCAAGAAGAACCGGAACAACATGCGGTCGTGAACCTGATGCATCACTGACATCCTTTCCAGTACTAGATCCAGAAATAGAATGGGACTCAGGTATTGTTGAGGTTGGGATGGTTTGCAAATTTGTTGCTGGTTTGTCAGTTCCAGAAGGTACAAGAAGAACCGGAACATGTGGCAGTGAAGCCGATGCATTACTGACACCTTTTATGGCACTAGATCCAGAAATAGAATGGGACTCAGGGATTTTTGGGTAAGAGGAGGTTGGAATGGTTTGCGACGCTGTTACTGAATTGCCAGCTGCAGAAGGTAGCAGGAGACCTGAAACAGCTGGTGATGCAGCTATTTGTTTTCTCCCCCTACGCAAGGGCCCTTCTCCTTCATTTTCAGTCTTCTGACCTCGACCACGACCTCGTCCACGCCCTCTACCTCGTCCCCTACCAGACCTGAGTATAGATGCAGAGGCAGTTGCCAACAACTGAGAACCAGGAGGGAGATTAGGGCTTGACAGGGAACTAGATGGGGGAGTGGGGGCTGACTGAGGGCCAGAAGGTGGAGACGGGGTTGGCTGAGAACTTGGCGGGATAGTAGACGATGGCTGGTAGCCCGGAGGTGGCATAGCTGATGGCTGATAGCCCGGAGGGGGGGTAGCCGATGGCTGGTAACCTGGAGGCGGAGTAGCCAATGGTTGGTAACCTGGAGTGGGAATAGCCAATGACTGATACCCTGGAGGGGGAGTAGCAGATGGCTGATACCCCGGAGGGGGGGTAGTCTTTGGTTGATAGCTAGGAGGTGGCTTAGTGGTTGGCTGATAGCCTGGAGGGTGAGTAGCAGTTGGCTGATAGCCCGGAGGGGGGGTAGAGGCTGACTGATAGCCTGGAGGGGGAGTAGCATTTGACTGATAACCGGGAGGGGGAGTAGCTATTGGCTGATAGCCAAGGGCGAGAGTAGGGGATGAATCAGGCCGAGAATGCAAAATAGCCACTGAATGATGGCCAGGAGATGGAGTAGAGGTTGAATGAGAACCCGAAGGGTGAGTAATGGTCGCCTTGGAGCCAGAAGGAAGATCATCAGTTAACTGAGAGGTTGGAGCAACCACCGTACCGAACTGCTGATTAGTCCCACTAATACTTCTGACCGAAGAAGAAATAGGTAATGGAGGAGTTGGAAGAACCATTGGAGATAAGGAAACATCTGCAGTTTTCCTTTTTGGTCTTCCACGACCACGTTTAGATGGTGGGTTTATCTCTTTGCTTTGATGTGTTGGCAGCTCTACAGAAGATACTGGGGGCTGTGCAGGTTGTGTGACTTGTGTCAATTCTGGGGGCTGTGCAGGTTGTGTGACTTGTGTGAATGCTCCTGCTTCACCAACAATGGTAGACTCATTAGCAACCATTGGCAAGTTCATCTCTTTCAGGTCTTCCTTTGATTTCGGGGAATCAGGTGAATCAACTTGACACAGCTTTTCAAATTCATCTTCTGTCCATTGCTCTTCATATGAGCGCACCTAAAAAGAAAAGGGAAAAAGAAACAGCCAGGTAACATACATATAAACACAAACGTGGGAGCATAAAAGATAGGTTACAGATAAGATATGAATAAACTCACCTCTCTTGCACGCTTGCCCCTTCCATAGTGTTGTGTATCTAGGCTTCCAAGAGACTCACCCTTCCTTTTTGCCCCAACAGTAGATACTACAACAGGATTTCGTACTTCAGAGACTTTCATTGCTTCACAAAAAGATTTTAAGTCCTCATCTGTCACAAGCCTAGAAGGGAGGATAGGTAAAGGCTCAGAACCGCCGACACCGCTTTCCAATACCAACTTTTTCCACTCAACCTGCAGAAATTAGATTATTTTGCTTATTTAGCTTTAGCAGAAAAGCGAAACCCACTATACCAAGGCAAAAAGAAGAATCACGATAAACAAAATAATGTTGGATATATACTGTCTCCTCTTCCTGCCTTTTCTTATCAACTCCCTCAAAAATGTCAATCTCTGATTCACTGCAATCATTGAAAGTATGGGTGTAAATCCATCAGGCATTGACAATGCATCAAAATATTGAACAGGCTGTAATTATAGGGAACTTTACTATTATATTCTATATTACAACTAGAGTAATGCTGACCCCAAGGGGTGGGAGAGATGGCACAGGCATTCAAGCAATGACCTTGAGGTCCTTGGTTTCAATCCCCGTACCAACAAGGGTAACACTTACCTATCAAAAAAAAAAAAAATTACAACTAGAGTAATGGTTAGGATCCCAACTCTTTTCATCCCACTTTATGAGGCAATGCATGGAATTGGTTAGACATCATTACTTAACTATGGCTAATCAAGTATATGGATTGCCACATAGTTTGGGATGAAAAATTGGGATCCGTACCATTTTCCTTGCAACTATGCAACATGGTGACACGGATATATAGTGGGATATTAGCTCTATTTCAAAAGCGCAACTAACAAACGTAAATTCAACAAGCTCATCATATAATCTTCTAGCCAGAATGACTAAAGTTGAAGAAAACCCTAACGCTACCACAAACAATCATGGTTACATGTAACATATAGCAGAGAGACTGAATTCTGATGAGTCTTCTCAATCAGCGAGTAGGTCTGGCTTCATTAGCTAAATTTTACTCTTTCCAACTAATGTTCCAAAACAGTTGAGCCAGAGAGAAAAAAGAAGAAAAGTGATTAACTAAGCTGTTTTATGGAATCTATAACGAACAATTACAGACTGAAGGCCAACGACAGACCTACGGGCTATAAGATCATTTAAAGCATCATCATTCAAAACAGGTGCAGCTTCCTCTTTCTTACACTCCCGTAGTAGGGACTCCAAGTATTCTCTTCGGTCTTCCGCACTGTGATCAAGTTAAAGAAGCATTTATTTCTCCAGAAAAGTCAACAGTAGATATAATTTTCCAATGAAAGCAAGGTTGATATGCCACAGGGAATGTTCACTAATGTGTTTTTCAAAGGACACAAGAAAATTATTTCATGCTACCTTGTGTTGTTGTCAAAGAACCCAGCAGTGATGCTCTGATTAGCAACTCCAAGTTTATGCTCAGCCGAAGCCCTAACTTGTTCCTCCACCGTTTGAACCTACGTTAACAAATATAGGCATTGAAAATTCCAAAATTCTAACTAAGCCTGATCATTTATCCCTATATCTGTGCATCTTCTAAATGGTAAAGAAATGGAGATTAGTGACCAATCCAGTAACTCAGGTTTCAGAAATCAACAAGAAAATTACAGTTTGACAAAGATAAAGAGAATTTCCTGCTCTGCCTCGACACCAAGACCATATTCAATTTCAGTTGAGAAAGACAGAAAAAAACCCAAAGTTTGGAATTCATTTCTTTTTCAACCAACTTCTGGGTTATCATTTCAAGGAGTATAATGGTAGATAAACAATTACTACTATCATGTAATTACTAGAGTTGTAAATAAGTAGAAAAAAGTGGTGTACAAAATACTCGAAAGGGTTGAACAAGTTATTTAACCTGAAATCCAAATACTCCTAACAACCCTGAAATATCACCTAGGTCATAGCAGTTGCAATTCCAGGTGCAGTGACTTCATGTCACAGTGTAGAATAAATTAACACTAGAACAATCACTATACAACGTTATGTTAGTATGTTCATTTCCACATTGAGATGCTTTAATGTCGCCAGAAAGCATTCAGTGGCCTTTCTCCACCTTGCCCTAACCATTAGCTACATTCCCACCCCCATCCTTTTTAGGGCAGAAACTGGAAGACAGGAAAACAAAACAGATATTTTGTAGAGGTGAAGAAACAGAAGTGAAACGAAAATCAAGATATGCATGCCAGAGGCTGATGTAACACCCCAAGGAAACATGTCCCAGAGTTTCTGAGCTATTTTTCCTGCAAATTCCAATTTCCAGTGCACCACACGTAATAATATTATGCTATCATGCTTCCATCGCCCTCCTTGAATCAGGACCACTTCAACAATGGCACAAATAAGGACTGCTCAAACCATAATTGCAATAAACACAAACAGATAGGCAAAGGTGAATTGGCAGACAAAGAAATCTCTACGGCCTCTAACCCTATAATAAGAGATAAGCTTAGCAATCTGATTTGAGACCTTGGCCATCTTCCACAAATACCATAAACCAGACTTAAAACAGATGTGCAGCTAAACTGAGGCACTACAGCTCTAGCATATAAAATGAGGTGTATCTCAAACAAAGAAGCTGTAACGTGAACCACCCAGAGTGTTTCAGGTTTGAATATTATGCTCTAGCAACAAGTCAAATCGATCCAAACACGTAGATCTATACTCACAGTTTCTAGTCGGAGAACAAGAACATCCTTCTTCTGACCAATCCTATGGGCCCTTGCCTGTGCTTGCAGATCAACCTGCGGGAAAGAGAGAAAATATATAAATGTTTTGTTGGTGCGAATTTTGATTAAAAAGAGATGGTTCTCCTCAGGAATCATAAATTACCTGCGGGTTCCAATCTGTATCAAATATGATCACTGTATCCGCAGCTTGAAGATTCACGCCAACACCACCAGCACGTATGCTACAACCACATATGAGGAAGGTCAGCACAATTAGAGTTTACAAGAGTAATGTGTAAACACAAATACATGTGCAAAACACTAAAGGCCTTCCTAATATGTAGCTTCTAAGGCACATGCTAAGCACCATTTCATGAACAAGTTTCCTCCATTTCCAAAATAAAAGAAATGAATATCATTGTAAGTAGTAACGAATCGGTGTAGTCCGCAAATATTACAGAAAACATAAGAAAGAATGCAATCCAGCTTTCATAAAATTAAATTAAATTAAATTAAAAAACAAGGCTCAAAACAATTATTTACCGACTTCCAGAGTCAGGTTGATTATTTGACAACTATGAATAGAATAACAGGTGACCTTAACATGTCAGTATTATGAACAACACCTCCAGGTAAAGATTTATCAACTTAACTCAAATCAACTCAGCCTTTATTCCAATTACTTTCGGACCACAATTAATAAAACATAAAATAAAGACAAGATCTCCTTGATTATTTTGTCTCAGGACTTGTCCTCTTGAAGATGCATATTTACCATATCTCAGTCGGTAGCAAAAAGTGTCTCCTGGGTGAAAAGATTACTGAATCACCAGTTAGATGAAGACACAGCTGTGAATTTTTTTTTGATAAGTAAAGTATAAGTATTATTAACATGCGTCCAAAAAAGAGATGCTATCTTGTACACTGGAAGTATACATGCACTAAATTACAAACCAAAAACCCCAACCTAATTACAAAAAGGATCCTCTGAAGTTGGGTCGACAGTTAAGCACCAGAATCTCAAATATAAGTGAAAAGACTTTTTAATTCCTATAAGATCAGATTCAATGTTCTCAAAGGCCCTTCTATTCCTCTCTTTCCAGATGGTCCACCAAATAGCTGAGGGGGCAAACTTCCAAAAATTACTCCTCCTATTCCGGGTAAAGGAAGGCCATCCCCGAAGCGTATCAATAACAGTCCTGGGCATAACCCACGGGACATCAACAGAGAGAAAAAGGGAGTTCCAAAGTTCCCTTGCCATAGAGCAATGGAGCAGCAAGTGATTTACATCTTCCTCTTCACTTTTGCACAAGAAGCACCGATTTTTTTTTTGATAAGTAAGTATTGTATAGAAAGCATCAAAAGAGGTGATGCGTCATTTGTACACTAGAGGTATACCAAACCAAACATTACTCAGAGTCTATTCTATTTACAAGATCTACAAAATCAGTGTTGGATCTAGGAAAAGATTGATCAGCCTCGAAGCACCAAAAATAAAGAGTGCGTAACAGCAAATTCTTCGATTCGAGGCCGACATTTCCACATTCTCGAAAGCCCTGCGATTTCTTTCCTTCCAAAGAATCCAACACACTCCCAAAAGAGCTGTCCCCCAAAAACGACTTCTCCTCTTTCTATACCCCGCATACCAGCTTCTGACGTGATCTATCATCGATCTCGGCATGACCCAAGACATCCTGAACATTCCCAACACAAAATTCCAAAGCTCTAAAGCTACTTGGCAATGCAGGAGCAAATGATTAACACTCTCCTCACTATCCTTCACTATCCTTACACAAATAGCACCTATTGACAAGAACCATGTTACGCTTCCGCAAATTGTCCACGGTTAGGATAGCTTCAAGAGTCGCTTCCCACATAAAAAAAGCCACTCGCTTAGGGGCATTGGACTTCCGACCGCTCTCCATGGGAGCAGTTCTACCGCAATTGAGAAGCTTGAGGTATCTGAGTTCACCGAAAAAAGAGGGCCCCCTTTTCCTTTCCAAACCACTTGGTCCTCCAACCTATCCATCTTACGCTCTTGAAGCCTCCCAAAAACTGCACAATAGACTCCACTTCCCGATCCTGAAAATTCCTTTCGAAAGTGGGGTTCCGGTAGGTTTGCCTTCGACCAAAGAGTAGATAGAACTAACTCTACTACCCTTATCCAAGGATAACTCGAATAAGATGCGGAACTCTTCCTTCAAACAAATATCCCCACACCACCTATCTTCCCATAATCTTACCGAGTTCCCATTACCAACTTCAAAAGCAATGAATCTTTCAAAGGAGTTCCACCCTTTCCTTATTCCCCGCCAGACTCCCACCCCGTAAGGAGAATTGACCACATTAGGGAACCACCAATGATCCCCTTCTCCATACTTACAAACCACCACTTGTCTCCGAAAGCATCCTTATTTGTGAGGTACCTCCATAACCATTTTCCCAACAAAGCCTCATTAAATAATTTAAGGCTTCGATATTCAAACCCCTTCTTGGACCCTTGAACACACCTTTTCCCATTTCACTAAATGAAACTTGTGCCCATCCATGCGCCTCCCCACAAGAAATCCCTTTCCAACTTTTCTAATCTTTGCCTTATTGAGACCGGAATCCCAAAAAGCGATAAAAAATAGGTCGGTAAAGTAGCAAGAGTGTTCTTGATTAAGACTAATCTCCCCCCCTTGGATAGAAGTTGACGCTTCCACCGCGGTCTTTGCTCGAAACGCACGACCACCTGGGTTCCACAACGCCTACTCTTTGATTGTGCACCTATGGGAAGACCAAGGTAATAGGCGGAAGAACGGCAGATTTACACCCAAAGAATGCGGCTAGATCCCCAACATTTTCCACGCCCTACTAGGAATTATTTCACTCTTTGAGATATTAATGCGTAAGCTCGAAACCGCTTGAAAGAATAATAATACCAAGCGAAGGTGTCCCAGTGAGCCTTATCTCGCATCACAAAAAACTAAGGTATCATCTCGCAAAGAAGGTGGGATACCGTCGCCACCCTTTCCCTCTCCTCCCCACCGAAAGCCACTAATAAAACCTTCCAACGTAGCTCGCTCTATCAATCGACTAAGGGCCTCCATAACTACGATAAACGTAAACGGAGACAATGGGTCACCTTGTCTCGACCACCTTCGAAAAAAATCGATGGTTCCCCATTCACCAAAACAGAAGCGGACCGTAGAAATCTGAGAATCTAATCCAATGAATCCACTTGCTACCAAACCCCATCCTTTCCAACAAATATAGCAAAAAGTCCCGTTCACATTATCATAAGCCTTCTCTATATCCAACTTACACAACAACCCCGGAATTCCACTCTTCAACTGTCATCCACCACTTCATTGGCAATAAGGGACGCATCTAAAATCGTCTATCCTTCACAAAGGCATGCTGCGACTCAGAAATTATACCACCCATAACCCTCTTCATACGTTGGGCTAACACTTTAGATATCAACTTATAGATGCCTCCAACTAGATCGATCGGTCGAAAATCTTTCGATTATTAGCACCACTCTTTTTCGAATCAAAGCTATGAAAGCGGCATTAAGACTTTTCTCGAATCTCATCCCGAGTGAAAAAACTGAAATACCTCCATAATATCCCCTTTAATCACTTCCCAAAGCAATCTTTGCCGAAAGAACGCCATAGAAAACCCATCGTGCCACGGGGCCTTATCTCCCTCCATTTTGCGGCAGTCGCCACTTCCTCCATCGAAAAAGGGCCCTCCAAGGCTGCTGAATCCTCGGGCGATCTGCCAAAAACCACCCCATCCAAATTTGGTCTCCAACCCCCACTCTCTCAAACCGGTCAAACGGCCGCCAAAAAAATTTGTGATACCATCCCTAATCTCGCCTCATCCTCTAACAAAGACGCCTTCAATGCAGACGGACTTAATTTTTTTGCTGCTCCACGCAACTTTGCCATTCTATGAAAGAACTTGGTGTTGTCAAACAAAAAAGTAGGTGTTGGGAAGGCTTTGGGGGTGGTGCGGGTATGAGGATAAAATTTTGGCGCTTCTTCCGGACATCGAAAAGAAGTGGAGAACGTCGAGCGATGGCGTGTTAAGAGGCTGAACTACACTAGGGAGAAAGGTAAAGGGAACTAAAGCGGTTGTGTAGTAGCCTTAATCCGTATAAGTTTACGTGCCGGGAAGGGGGATAGAAGGAGGAAGAAAATAGTTTAATATGCATATCAAAATTGTGTCTTGGAATGTATGGGGCATTAATGATGGAAATAAAAGAATGTTGATAAAATGTTTGATCGAGGAGATGGAAACCGTCAATTGTTTGTCTTCGAGGAAACAAAAATGGAAGTATAGATGCTCGTATCATTGATAGTATCCGGAGTGCTAGAGGGGTGGATTGGGTTCATTTAGATTCCGTTGGCGCATGGGGGTCCTTGTTATGTGGGACAAACGTGTTCTAACGAAAGTGGATTTTGTCTTTGGGAGAATTTTCGGTCTCTTACTGTGAAGAATTTGGATGATAACAGAGTGGCTTTTACAGGGGTTTATGGGCCTTGTAGCAATGCCTTGTGAGGAGAGATTTTGGGAGGAACTTCGGACTATAAAGGCTAGATGGAATGTGCCATGGTGTGTAGGGGGTGATTTTAA
Organism: Codonopsis lanceolata; assembly: GCA_013146195.2. Classification (NCBI taxonomy): domain Eukaryota; kingdom Viridiplantae; phylum Streptophyta; class Magnoliopsida; order Asterales; family Campanulaceae; genus Codonopsis; species Codonopsis lanceolata. Next base: position 60,768,433 of record CM028381.1, read on the forward strand.
TGCGGTTAGATTCCCTCACGAGCGATCGGTTCACGTATCTACTCAAGAGATATGATGAAGTTTAATGATTTTATTAATGAAATGGAAATGGTGGATCTTGCTTTGGTAGGGGTGACTTCACTTGGTTTAGAAACGGGAGGCGTCATCGGTTTTCGAGAATAGATAGATTCTTAATTTCGGTGGTGGGAGTGTAGCTTTGGTAGTTCCGTTCGTCTGTCTTCCGAGACTCTCTTCGATCATGTGCCTTTACTTACGGAGTGTGATGGATTTTCAAAAGGGAGAACTCCTTTTCGGTTTGAGAATATGTGGCTAAAAGAACCCGGGTTTTCGGGTGGGTGAAGGATAGATGGACCTCTTACGGGGTGGAAGGTGATCCAAGTTTCCGATTAGCTAGAAAAGAAAACCGCTCAAGGAAGATTTAAAAGTGCGGAATAGAGATCTTCGACATGGTGGAGTTTAAAATCAAATCTATTTCGGATGAGGTGCGCAGATTGGATGAAAGCGAGGGGCGGCATTTTGACAGAGGAAGAAGAATCCCTTAGGGTTCAGCTTAATCAGGAATTGAGGAGTCTTCTTATTCGCGAAGAGATTTGTTGGCGTCAGAAGTCGCGAGTCCAGTGGTTAAAAGAGGGGGTTAACAGCACCGATTAACATAAGTCAAACCCCGAGATCTCAAATTTTTCCCCGTCAATATGACACCCCTGGCTGCTTCCCAAACAAAAAGATACCTATCGGGATTTTATGTTTCCATATTACCTTCGAGGGAATGAACTTTTTCCTTCTCAATCAACTTCGAGTAGAAAGATCTAACAGAAAACAATGTTACTAGAAGCCTCCCATATAATTTTATCTTCACTCAAAGCTTGTCATTTGTAACCACAGTAAATCCATGAAGCGAACTACCTCGTCAATCTCCCAATCATGCAAATTCTGCGAAAAACGGGGCTCCATAAATCTGAACCCCTTGATTGACCACCAAAGAACTCACCATTTCCTCCTTATTAACTGCCATGTTATAAAGATTAGGAAACATCAGCTGCAAGGTATTTGTTCCACACCAAAAATCCTTCCAGAACATGATTTGATTCCCTTGCCCTACCTCGAATTTGATGAACCTATTGACATCATTCCATACTCCCGTAATTCCTTTCCAGACGCTAGTGCCGTGAGAGATCAGAACTTTATTTGGGAACCAAAGATGATCACCCGCTCCATATTTGCTTACCACTAACCTCCTCCATAACGCCTCTTTATCCACTAGGAACTTCCAAAGCCACTTACCCAACAGAGCCTTGTTGAACAATCGAGATTTTTAACTCGAGGCCCCATTCTCCTTGTTAGAGCACACGATTCCCACTCAACTAGATGATAATTCCCCTTCTCTTTGTCTCCTTCCCATAGGAAATCTCTTTCTAACTTCTCAAGCCTTTTTAAAACAGAGACAGGGGCCATAAACACCGATAGGAAGTAAGTGGGAAGATTAGAAAGAGTACTCTTAATGAGAGTAAGTCTTCCTGCCTTGGATAAGAACCGTCTTTTCCACCACAACCGCCTTTCAAATCGACCAAAAGCTGAATTCCACACGTTTACGTTCTTAAAAGACGAACCAAGAGGTAATCCTAGGGATGAAGTAGGAAGATTAGAGACTTTGCAGCCAAAGAACGAGGCTAAAGCCTCCACATTCTCCACTCCACCTATGGGAATTAACTCACATTTCGACACGTTGGTCTTCAAACCCGATAGATCTTGGAAAATCAGCAAAATAAGACGAAGGCAACCCAACTGATCACTATCTGCATCGCAGCAAACTAGTGTGTCATCAGCAAAAAGGAGATGAGAGATAGAGACACCCCGACCATGATCATTCCCCACCTCGAAGCCCTTAATAAATCCTCCTTCAACTGCCTTATCGATGAGGCGACTGAGGGCCTCCATTACCACAATGAAAAGGAATGGAGAAAGAGGATCCCCTTGACGCAAACCTCTCGAGCTCGAGAAAAAACCTTCAGTTGACCGTTGATAAGAACCCATTGTAGAAATGCGAGAATAAAATCCACTTCTTTCACTTTTCTCCGAATCCCATTTTATCCAATATATGAATCAAAAATTCCCATCTAACATGATCGTATGCCTTCTCCACATCCAGCTTGCACAGAATCCCTGGCACTCCGCTCCGCACCCTCGAATCAACCACTTCATTTGCTATCAAAGCTGCTTCCAGAATCTGACGATCACCCACAAAAGCATGCTGCGTATCTGAAATTACTTTGCCTATCACTTTCCTCATTCTGTTGGACAGTACCTTGGAGATCAGCTTATATACACTACCAATGAGACTTATAGGCCTGAAGTCTTTAAACTCCTCTGCCCCTTTCTTTTTGGGAATAAGAGCAATGAACGATGTATTAAGACTTTTCTCAAATCCCTCCTCCTCAAAGAAAGAGCGAAAGACCTCCATAACATCAATTCTCACCACATCCCAGCAATGTTTAAAAAACTCGAGGGTATAACCATCAGGTCCTGGGGACTTGTCACCTTTCAAACTACCCAAAGCCTCCACCACTTCTTCTTCATTGAAACTTTGCTCAAAGAAACTCCTGTCCTCCTCAATCAGGCTATTAAACGTGATCCCTCCTATATCCAGCACTCTCCCACCGTCTTCCGAGAACAAATTTTGGTAAAACTCTACAAAGCCTCTACTGATTTGATTCTCATCTTTCGTCACAAAACCATCAATTTTCAGCCTACTAATCTGAATTAACCAAACTAAACGTTAATTGGAAGATTGTCCTGGATGAAGTTTCTAATATGTATATGACCCTATAGTTTTTGAAGAAAGATTGCTAAATGAGCCCAAGCCCATCACAAGCCTCTACTCCCTGATGTTCAATTCTAAATGTACACTAAGGATTGAACTAAAATCACGTTATAATATAAGCAGTTTCAATCCTAGTTGCACTTTCCACAGTAGAGTACTAACTTGATAACGCTTAACACAAATTTGTTACCGTCATACCACCTGAATATTACTTCTGAAATTCGAGTCTATTTAGAGTATTACAAGATAGTGATTCAGTTAAGCTCGTGGCATTGGCTCGATATTGTTCATTGGAACCAAACCAAGTTCAAGCCAGCTTTTGTGATTGGCCAGCTCAGTTCATATCCAGCCTAGTCATAACTATGCAGTAAATTGCAGTAGCTAAAGTAGGCTCTGCAAGTACCCACTTCGCCAAATCCACCTGGCTCACATTCCAGTTGATTTTAATTTGCTCAATGGCCGAAGACCTTTTTGCAGTATTAGCAACTTCACCAATAACAACCTTTTGAAGAAAAAAGTAAGAAGAAGCCAAGGTAATAGATAATCATGTAATGAACATACTATATTACCTAAGCAAAAATATAAAAAATGGAGAACCAGGTCGATTGAACTGATCAATAAGAGCCCCTCGGTCACCCCCGCATGTGTGTCCGTCCAAGCGAAGGTACCTATACTGTTTCCAGTAGAGATAATCCTCCAGTACATCAAGCAGCCTAGTCATTGTTGAGAAGAGAAGAACCTGCAAAATGAGATTTAAAACCAATCATTAATTATGAAAGTGATGCAATGCTGAAAATGAGATGTAGAAAATGAGATCTCTCAAAGACATTAAAACCTCCCCCACCCCAACCCACCGCGAGGAAGAAAATTGAAAAAAGGAAAAAATAAGAAAGTAAAGTATTAACTAGATCCCTGAGAATACACCATTTTGGAATTGTCCTATGAAGCATGGATTCTTAAACATACATCTGAATGCAGATACCACATACATGACTCCGTAAACATGTTCTTTGCTTAAACCGGCCTATACTAAGTCGTATCCAAAAACTAGGGTCAGCTACATTAATTGTTCTACACCATATGAATCCATGTTCTCTATTTTGAATACATGGTTGCGTACACCCAAAAAGGAAGGGGGTTCAGTTTCCCGAAGTTGGGCCTTAAGAACATATCCTGGTGCGTTCGTGTAGAATCTAATGCAAATTAGCTGGCACTGAGCGATACTGATCAAGATCAGGATTCAAAAGAAAGGCTGCAATGCTGATATCAGACTTTTTAGTACGTCTGCAAGCTTGTGGAAATTTATAGAACGACATTTTTTCCATCATCATTTTCACCTTCTGGTAAAGAATGTAACTTGTGTATGCTTGTGGGTAGGACCATTGGACTGGGCTGACCTCTTCAGTTATCTCTTTGGATTATTTGCATGGTCTCGTGTGGTTAAAGGTTAAACAATAATGGTCAGAGCAAAGAGTCATGCCTCATAAGGCACTTCCCCAGATATATCTTATATGTAGGCAGCAGAGTGAGCCTAGTGAGCATCTATTTATTAATTAAATCATTAACCACCCAAATGAAGATTATGGTGCACACTTCATGGAATTAAATGGCTCCAGTCTTAAGGAATTTCTAATGTCTCTGATGAAATGGACTCTAAGGTCCTTTGTGATTCTCTTGGCACTGCTGATGGCTTATGACTTATGGCCGATAGCTTAAGCCGGTGGCTGAATGACTTGTGGTTGATTATATGATAGACTGTTTGTTACAGCTGTTGAAAAGCTGCTTATGAGTTGTTATAATTATTTGTTAAAAAAAAAACTTGAAAATTAGTATTCATATTTTTATGTATATTTCATAAAAGGATGAAATGGGGATAATCAAATATTTATTAATGAATAGTTGTCTTCATGTTTAAAAAAAAAACCAAAAAAGCTTAAAATTTTGGCTTTTTGGCTTTGGCTTTTCAATGCACAAAGGGTGTTGTACCTTCCTTATTGGCTTTTGGATTATAAGCTGAAACAAACACTCTAAATATGGCTTTTCAAAAGCTAAAAGCCAAAAAGTCACTCCAAATAAGCTGCAACAAACGAACACTAAGCCTCCTTGGACTTGTGTTTCTATGTTCCGTTCCATCGCCACTCTTCGCACTTCCATGAATCTCTCTTTCTCTCATTGCTTTCGTGAAGCCAACACGATAGCCGATGCTCTTGCAAATTTGGCCTGTGACACCCATTATGATAATGACTTTACAGTCCCCGTCTGCCCTTCCTCGACTAATCCGTAGCCTCATCAATCTTGATAAGTGTGGTACGCCCTACGTTAGGATTTCCTAATTTTATTTTTTGCTTTGTATTTCCCTTTCGAGGTTAGGCTCCTCCGTCCTCCCATTTATAAGGGCAAGGCTGGTTGTCCCCTCAAGTTTGTAATTTTTTGGTGTTAGTAAAAATGATTTCTTCATGTGGCAGCATGGTATTTGATAATACAAGGCAACTCCAAAAAATATCCGGGATAAGTATCTTAAGGGATAGACCTTGCCTTCTATCATCATTGCGGGCTTCTTCATTTGGTGCTAAGGTTCTATTGGACGGATGCCTCTAACGGATCTAAGTAAACATTGAGCAGCAGTGCTTCATTAGTTTGCTTACATTCTTAAAGTCATTCGCGCCCCCGACCCCCCGGCTATTTTCTTTTATTTTCAGCGGTTAGCGAACAAAAGCTACAATAACCTTCCTTATTAACTCCGTCAATTTTAGTTGTGGTCTTCCCATGCCTCTAGCCTTTCCCTTCATAGTGATATGACACTATTGCCAATTGGCTAGCATACTTAATTTCGTTCCAAGTGTTGGAACAACCTTAAACAATATTCTCTTCTTTGTCTAATTTTCTTTTTAATCCAGCATTCCAGATCATAATGTGAAGCTGCATTTTTTCAAAACATCCCGTCAACTTTAAGGGAATATGTCTTTTTTTTTATAGGTAAGTGTGACCCTTTGTTGGTATGGGGATTGGAACCAAGGACCTCAAGGTCTTTGCCCAAGTGCCCTTGCCATCTCTCCCACCCCTTGGGATCATGGGGATATGTCAATAATATAATATGCTAATAAGCACATCTCTATATTGCAGATCATGATACAAGTACATGACTAATATCATCTCCAGTCTCTTCCTTGAGCCAAAATAATGGAGCTGTCGCTACCTAGTATCTCATAAAAATCAAGCTTAACTACTCCCGTAAAAGCTAGTTGCATCCCAAGTACCCTATCATATACCAGCTTGCTCCGTACTTTATGCTTCTGGTACTCAGAGACGGTGTTTCCTTTCTCTGATTCGACTAATCCTGATAATTCTCTTGTAGAGTTTGTGAGTAGCTTTTCTATTGCCTAGATTTTCTTTGTAAGAGTATACTCCTAGTGTATGCTGGACGTGTCACCTATTTTGATGCTTGTTTTCATTTATCTTATTACTTATCAAAAACAAATATATATCAGCTTATTTCATCAACCTGTTTTTGTGATTGTGAAACTTCTCCATGCCTCTTTGCTCGTTTTAATGGGGATTCAATGACCCAAGAACACGCATAGTGTTTATCTATTTATAATAAATCAAAGGTTAACTAGTCAATTACATCAAGAACCTTTATATTAGGCCACTAAAACTTGATGCCCAAGCATTAATTTGACTTCCATTCAACCAGTGCAATGAGATATGACGAACTGATCCGTTAACAACTTCTAAATGTAGCTTGAAGAAGATGACTGTATATCGGGGAGAACAAATACGAGTGGTTGATTTCAGGATTTCCAGCAACTAAACACAATGTACATGTTCCATCCAGCAGCAATATGACGGCTTTCACTGGAAGCCAAGGGTAAGTTCGGTGGGAATTCAATGATCTCACAACAGTGAGTAAATTCATTAGGTTCTTCATCCCAAGCCAGAGGCTTAGACCAATGGGCTACAAACTCTTCCCAGCATTTTGGTTGTAGAGCGAAACTAGTGATCATTTCTTCATTGTAAATAAGTGGTTTACTCTAACCAACAGTGGGTTGTCGAGTTATCAAGTAGATAATAAGGCTTTGTGTGAGGAAAGTGGTGGTGGACAAAGTTGGGGTTGGAGAACAACGTTGGTTTCCTAAGGAGATTTCCGTTTCTTAAAGATCTAGTGCATGGAAAGGTATTAGTAGAGGTTGGGACCCATTTAGGCAACTCATCTCTTGAGATAGGCTGCGGAGAATCAGTCAGGTTTAGGAAGGATAAGTGGCACGGTGGATCAGAATTGCAGAGAGTGTTTCCTAACTTATTTAACATTGCGGCTAATAAAGATGTGGTGCTGAGCTCGATTCTCGAGGTTATGGATGAAAAAGTCACTTGGAGCCCTCAGTTTAGGACTGGGAACTCAGGGATACTGGTCAGCTTTTTGAGCTTTGTACACCAAGCATTTCTTGGCGATGGAGGTGATACAGTCTTATGGGACAGGAGGAAGAGCGGAAAATTCTCGGAGAAATCATATTTTTGGTCTTGTCTCAAAGAGATCGGTGCTTCTTTCCCAAGGTTAAGGAAATCGAAGGCCCCTAGTGGACTGAATTTTTTTGTGTGTGGGAGGCTGCGTTTGAAGCTATTCTTACCGGAGACTAATTGAGGGCAAGGAAGAGGTGTTACGGGAATTGGTGTTTCATGTTCAAAGGCGATGAAGACATTGTTAATCAGCTACTTCTGCACTGTCCTATAACAAGGGAGTTTTGGACCTATAGCTAGGGAGTTTCGGAATTCCCTGTTTCGTTGTTTTAACATTTCTTGGGTTACCAAAATCGATTAAGGAGCTCTTTTGAGAATGGTCTTTGTATGAACGTAGAAGGAGGACAAATGTTGTTTGGGACACCGCCACCTAGGTAGTCTGTAGACTGTGGTGTATCTCGAAGGAGAGGAACTGTAGGGTTTTTGAGAACACACAATCGGACATCGAAAGATTTTTTATTTTATATTTTTGTTTTGATAAGTAAGAATGGAATATAAAAGCGTCAAAACAGGTGATGTGGCCTATGTACACAAGGAGTATACAAGATAAATCTAAACACTGGATATGCTATCGACAAACTCTACAAAAGGGTTTGTACCAAGAGACATCGACTCATGGCACCAAAAAAAAAGTAACAGCAACCTATACTGCTACGTTTTCTGCAACCCAAACAAATCGACGGCAACCTATACAGCTAGGTTTATCTGCAACCCTAACAAATTGATGGTTGCCTATATTGCTGTTGACTGCGTGCTACTAGGGGACTGACATTGTTAACAAAGATTGTAATTGGCACATGTCATGATCCAAAGGCCGCTTGTGTAAAAAAATATTCTACACTGCCGGTGGATGAAAATTTAATTCTAATTCAAAAGCTAACTAGCCTATTACATCGAGAACGAAAAACCTTTATACAGGCTACTAAAACTTGATGCCCAAGAAAAGCATCTTATCCTAAATTACCTAAATAGTCTACATACTTGTAAAACAGAAGCATTCCATAAATACTGCCCAGCCATTAATTTGACTTCCCTAATATATTATAAAACCACATATATAATTAAGCTGGACCCAAACATCAAAATAATGTTCGGGCCTCTAATAGATATCGCAATAATTCTTGGGTTGGCCTGCACTTCCTCCTGCAACAACAAGTTTCACGAACACCAGACAAGAAAATTATTGAGCACGCTATTACAGTGTTATGAACGTTCTCAATCAACATAAGCCATTTGCAGAGGTCATTCTTCACTGACCATATCTTACCATTAAGCCCGAAATAAGTAGATAGCTTCATAGTCAACCTCTTAGGTATAAGCTTAAATGGATTCACTTATATTCTTTCTCCATCTATCATATCTAGCTTAAGAAATATCATTACATGCATCGATAATATGTTCCCTTACTGCATCCTTAACTTTTTACTTGTGCACTTCATTTCTTTCAAAAAATACTCCCTCCGTTCTACCCAAAGAGTCCAAGTTTGAAAATTCTAATTATTATGGGATATATAACTAGCATGAGGTCATAATTACAGAAAAAAGCTTAAGCACAATCGATATGTTAATATCAAATGTGGAGGGCAAAGTTCTATTTTTTTTTTTTTGGATAAGTAATATATAAAAGGGATAAGTGTACCATTAGTCCCTGAACTTTGGCCAAGCACATCATTAGTCCCCAAACTTTCAAAAGTTTCACCACTGACCTAAAATCGGAAGCCCCTAACGCCGGAGGTCCCTAGCCCTAGCCGTTTGTTTATTTCCGTTAAGTGAACATGTGCCACTCAATGCCAAAAATTAAGGGGTTATGTATAACATTTTCAAAATAAGGGAGCAAAGTGCATATAAACCAACTTCTCCCAATGTGCTTTAAATGTCTGCCCATCTCCCAAAAACACCTCAACCTCAACCTCACGAAATCCGCAGTACCACCGGCGAATATACATAGCCTGACTTCATGGGACGGAGCTTCAATAGTATCAACAACGATGATTCCGCAGCTTTCAGTGATGCAACATGACCAATAGCGAATTCCGATGACTTCGTTGAAATAGCCGGTGGCTTCTTCATTACATGAACTCTGATGATCTAATTAGTCAACTCTTATCCGATCTGGAATCGTGTTGAATCGACGAGCAGAAGCATGGGGTCATAGAGATCAGGCTACTTGCTAAGAACAAGCCAGAGAATCGAGTCAAAATCGCCATAGCCGGCGCTTCACTAATTAGCCTTATTTTCAGCCGATCCTCAGCACTTAACAGCATTTTAAATCTATTCTATGTGATGAAAAAAGGAGCTTCTAGCTTCTCGGGAGCCACCATAAAGCCGCTGGTACGAGCTATCTACCCAAAGAGTCCGGTTATCTCAGTTGGAAGAAAACAAGACAGCCATCGGACGGTCAGGAGCGATTGATTCGCTCTGGTGAACCTTTAGAAGCGGGAATTTTAGCGTCGGCGGCTCTGTATTCCCTATGTTCGGTAAAGGAGAACAAGATGAGGGCGGTACAGGCGGGGATAATGAAGCATTTGGTGGAATTAATGGCTGATTTGGGGTCAAACAGCGGGAATTAATGGCTGAGCACATTGGTGGGGGTGGTAGAAGCGAAGGCGGCGTTTGTGGAGGAAGGGGGAATACCGGTGTTAATGGAAATAATAGAGGTGGGGTCACAGAGACAAAAGGAGATCGTGGTACCAATATAGATATGTGAGGAGAGTATGGTGTGTCACTTTGCCCCCCCTATTTTGATGATGTTACATATAACACCCTTATTTTGTGCGTGTGAGTGGCACATGTTCACTTAACGGAAATAAACAAACGGCGTTAGGGCTAGGGACCTCCGATGAGCAAAAAAGGCCTACTTAGGTCAGTGGTGAAACTTTTGAAAGTTTGGGGACTAATGATGTGCTTGGCCAAAATTCAGGGACTAATGGTACACTTATCCCTATATAAAATGTGTCAAAACATGTGACGCAGCCTGTTTAGTATTTACAACGAGTCAACTAATATTATTTTTTTGATAAGTAAGGTATAAGTAATATTAACGAGCGTCAAATGAGGTGACGTGTCCTTGCACTGGATGTATACAGGATCAAGGCTATACTAAACAAAAGATTAGCCCAGAACTATCTACAAAAAGGATCCTCTGAATAGGGTCAGCAGTTAAGCACCAGAATCGCAGACACAACAGAAAATTCTTTTTAATTCCTACAATATCAGTTTTGACATTTTCAAATGCCCTCCTATTCCTCTCTTTCCAGATGGTCCACCAAATTGTTGTAGGAGCGTAATCCCAGAAGACACTCCTCCTCCTCATTTTAAATAACGACCATCCTCGAAGTAACTCAATAACAGTCCTGGGCATAGCCCAAGAGACACCAGCAGAGAGGAAAAGCAAGCTCCATAACTCCCTCACAATAGGGCAATGTAATAGCAACTAATTGATATATATATATATATATATATTATTCACAAAATCCACAAAAGTGTTGTCTATAACCGCTTCCGACTCCGAGCCCCAAAAGAAAAAGGTCTGCAATATCAGCTCCTTTAGCTTTTCCACAGTTTGCTCCTTATTTTCCACAGCCCTTCGATTCCATTCTTTCCATACCATACAGCACACGGCTAGTGAAGACATTTCCCAAACCCCAGATCTCTTCCTTCTTTTATAAAGGGACCACCAGATGAGAAGCTCCTTTAGGGAATTCGGCATTACCCAGTAAATATTAAAAAGATTCAGCATGATTTCCCAGCAATGGATCAGAAGGTGATTCACACTTTCCCCACTGCCTCTACACAAACACGGGTAAGTGTTTTAATGTTATGGAGATGGTAAACTTATTTTTTTTGAAAATGGACTCTTCAAGCGAATCATTCCAAAATAGTATGGTGAACTCTTTGCCCGGAACAGAGGGAGTAACATACTTCTACACATGTTACTCAAGAAGAAAAGTAATTTGTAGATTGTCCCAATTTATATAACAACATATCTTTTATTGTTGCAACATTCCCCACTACTTGGTTTCACAACTTTATTCCTGAGCAAAAAGGCACTCAGATTTTGTATTCCATGAAAACCTGTATTTAATATTTCTTTAATACACACATACATTTTATTTCATGATTTCATCTTCTAAGTTCAAAAGTTTCTTATAACATTTCATAGTGACATATCTAACTTTTCTCCAGTTTTCACCCCTTCGTTCTAGGATTTCTAGTCACTTTTTTTACGGCAATACTTTTTGAGATTTATCCAACACCTTCATCCTATGTGATATCCACTCTTATGGAATGACTTGAATGCATGTCACCAATCTTCTGAGATACAAATCCTTTTGTTTCTTTTCTTTGGGTCTGTGTTTTCTTTAGGTAGGCAAGGAAAGTGGTAGGTACAAGAAAAATTGGAAATGGCAGGGGCATTCCCAAGTACACCAGGCATCCTGATCAAACAGCCCGAGCTCATAAAAACTCCTGACCCCCTGTATCATTCCAGCCACAATTAGAAAACCTAATATATCGAAGCACCACTGCTTGAGCCTTGCTGATTCAACAACTTTAGTGGCATACTAGGTGGTTACCCTCTCTTTACAGCTAGTATCTGCTACAAATAGATCATAAGCAACCATTTTCTAGACTCTCCATAGTTACTCATATCACCAAAGCACGATTGTTTCAGTGCACTATTTGCTCGTATAGGTATGCCTTAAGCAAGCTTCACTATATCTTCTCAAAATTGAAACTTGCCACTTTAATCTTCTCATCTTGCTCATCAACAAGCAATCATTATTTTAATTATCGTAAAGAAATTTCTCTTTCAGATCAGTAACTAGATCTTCGTTTCAAGTCCTTGTCACCTGTTATACCAACCCCTTTCCTGTACATGTCTTTCTCATTGTATTAAGACCCAAACCCCATGTGATTCTATTTTCCTCTTGTTCGCTCTTCTGATATAGTTGCTCATTTTATTTTATTTTTCATAGATAAGTATGGCCTGACCCATTGATATGAGGATTGGAACCAAGGACCTCATGGTCTTTTCCTTATAGCCCTTGCCTTGCTCTTGCCATAGTTGCTCATAAGTCATAAGCATGCTATGTTAACCTTTCTTCTAACAACCCATCTCTATTCCTGTCAGACTGTTAACATACCATGCACTCCAAGTAGCTGGTTTTCCTGAAAGAATGTCATATCATCTGCTCAGATCACCTACTACTAATCACTGCCTGCACCCATCAAGGGCGGTGAATGTATCAATGGGCACTTTTCACCTCACTGCAGCTGACAATTTTATGCAGGCTTGATAAAGTGACACTTTTTATATAAGGGTGTAAAGGGACGTGACTCTCGTCAAAGCAAATACGAAGTTCCAGTGACTGGGCCGGGCAAGAGAGACAAATACTAAACAATTATATATCCTATAAATAACCAGCTGGTTATCCAAAAATCAAAACAATGATTTCCAATAGCAAACCACAAACGAAACCCCCTACACTTTGACCTTTCTGGCCACAATTTGTAGATCCTGAAAACCTCATTTTAGAAATTCCATATTTACACACCATATCCCAATTTTCAAAAAACCTGAATAGCTAATCAAATTTTGGATCCTGATTGTTGCTTTTCAAATTTAGCAGAATAAACAATGTATATTGCTGTTGGCTAGAAACTCTAGCTATTACTGTCCAATTTCTCAGAATTACTGTAACCTAACTTATTTACTTGTCAAAAAGGAAACAGGAATTTCTTCTCAAATTTAGAATTCCTGCACTTACTGTTCTGTACTTATCCTCATATACATTTTAGTTTTTCCCAGTCCTCGTCAAATTCAGAAATAGACAGAAGGATAAAATACACTGCCATGTTCAAACGAAACTACAAATAAAGCAGCCATCCAATTCAAAAAGATGGCCGAGTGGCAAGTGGCATTACCACTGCCTCTTTTTGCTACGAGAGTATAAATGTTTCTTTCACAAAATTAATGGTGATTAAAACAATACAAACACATCAGACCATTCAAAAATATTTTATAAAGAAAATCAGAGCAGCCACTGCTGAGGGAGAGAGAGAGAGAGAGAGAGAGAGAGAGAGAGAGAGGGAGGGAGGGAGGGAGATAAAAACTCACACATGGAATGAGGAATCAACACTGACATCAATTTTGCAAAAGTGACTAGAAAACCAAAAGGTGGGGAAAGAAAGGATATATGGTATATATTTGCAGTTTAGTCTTGAGAAAGTCCAAATCCTATGATTCATTGGCAAAACATAGTCACTTGAAAGATAGAAAAAACATCTTCATACCCGATGATCTGTTGCTTTCAGCTTCGGTAGTAGCCGGTCTAACATCTCAAGCTTCCCACAAAATCTCACCATATTTGGTAGATAATGCTTAGGGATAAAGTCATGGACCTATAGAAGGAAATGAAAACTTAGCAAAAAATAAATGGGCAAACAATAATAACAACGCCTGCGCAAGAAAAAGGAGTTGTCGTTTCACCTAGAGTTCACAAAACGACAAGAAAAGATGATTAATTGCAAAAATAACAACAAAAAAACATTTTGGCATGTTCCATTACTCCAGTACCCCTTATACTTTCAAAGAACTGGTAGAGAGATTATGCTTCCATTTGTTTCAATGAATATTTGCTCGGAACATGTTTCCTCAATATTAGATGTATGGTCAAGGAATGATACCAAAGCACTTGTTTTTCCAGCTCAACCAATAGGGACATAAACATTCAAATAAATAAAACTGGGGACCAAAAGATCAGAACACACCTGCACATCATACACCTATATATATGTGCAACAAAATTACATCATTTCATGCATAACTGTACATATACTAGTTTAGATGCATTTTATATCTATGTTCCAGGTTTGCTATCCCAAAAATTTGCATCCATGTTTGTGCATCCCATGATTATTCCAGTACATCAACCAAATACATGAAAATGAAAAAAATGGCGTTATCCATGTATAAAGATTGAGCATGACTCAAAAGACAACCAACATACCTCTTCTACATGAAGTTGGCTCAGATAAGGATGATTGCATATATTACGTAGCTCCATGACGGAATTGTGCACTGATCGAGCCTATAGAAACAGTAAAAGATAATGTAGAGGTGATTGAGAGGGAGACATAAAGGTAATTGTATTTCTCCATGAACACAAAAGTTCTTCTGTTTTGAATGTATCCACTGACAACTTACATGTCTGCGAAAAACGCTCGCAGATTTAAGAAAATAAAATTCTAGAACAGAATAATGATGAACTATGTTCTGAACTAAGGCAGTAAGCAGCAAATGGGGTGAAACAAACCTTTGAAGCCCCAAATGCACCAAGATTATCTTCAACTCTCTTCATCAATAGCTTCTGATATGCAGAAGCTTCACATCTTACAAGCCTCTCTATTTTTTCAGGTAATTGATTTTCAACCTACAAACAGCACCAAAAGGAAAAACTATCAACGACAGAAGGCATTTAAAACAACAAAAAGCACAGAAAATAATGCACAGAGAAATTGTTTTCATTCACAGGACATGATAACACATCCTGACAACAGCCACAAAAGGAGTTCAACATACAAAATAAATATGCTCAAAAAATGCTCAAACTAGTGGACCACCTTAACAAATAAGTTATCACTTCAAAAGCAGAAAATATGGGAATAAGTTACTAACAACTGCTAATACAAGTCCACCCATGCCATGCCACTCTTAGAGTACAGCACAGAAACCATAAATGAATTGCAGCCACATTCCATTCGATTTCTAATGAGACATTTCCTCAATCCCAAATTTATGCATAGATTTTGTGTCATTACTAAACCCCATATAACATTGAGGAGGTTTTCATGTTACAACAAGGATCCAATAAAACTTTATGTTTTTGCGTGTTCATGGACACATAAGACACGGGGAAGCAGTCACAAGGCACTCATACGGTAAGCAAACATTTTATCAGTCAAACTTGCTCAGTGTGTTTGAAGAAAAATATCATCAGTAACTAGAAAAAGTAAAGAGTTATGAGCATTCTTTCTTACACCTTCAAATGTTCATACTTCGTACTCAAGAACCCATAATCTCTCTCTCATTTTCGCCAATAAGAAGCAGGGTGCTCCTGCTCAATCGAATACTCCCTCCTTTAAGAGTGTAGCGATGTGGGATTTGGTGCTTGAAAGATTTGAAGGCGAGTTGGAAGAGATGGTATTTGTCAAAAGGAGGTCGTTTAACTCTGATTAAGAGCACGTTGTCGAATTTGCCAACCTATATGCTTTCTCTGTTTCAGATTCCAACGTCGGTGGTGAAGAGAATTGAGAAATTGGAGAGATACTTTCTGTGGGAAGGGGGTGCGGACGATCGAAGTATCATCTAGTAAATTGGAGCATGGTTTGTAGTAATATTCGGAATGGAGGTTTGGGAGTTAAAAGTATTAAGGTGTTCAATAAGGCTCTTCTCGGTAAATGGTTGTAGAGGTTACTGAGGGAAAGGGAAGCGTTATGGGGAAAGGTAGTGGTGGGCAAGTATGGAGAAGGAAATCACTTGTGGTTTCCCAAGGAAAGTCTATTGTTCCTATGGGGTAAATGTCTGGAAGGGAATTATGAAAGTTTGGGATCTTTTTGAAAGTCAGATTTCCTTCAACATTGGAAATGGGGAGAAGGTGAGATTTTGGAAGGATAAGTGGTGTGGAGAAGCCCCTCTTCAAAGGGTTTTTCCTAATCTATTTGAGATGGCCGTTAATAAGGATGAGTTGGTTAGTGCAGTGGTGGAATGTCCTAATGGGATTGATTCTTGGAATCCTTCGTTTCGTAGAAATTTGCACGATTGGGAGATCGACATTATTTCTAGATTCTTCGGTATTCTGTATGAGATTCGGAGGGGTTGGGGGGGGATGGAGTAGTTTGGGATGGTTCGAAAAGGAACACTTTCTCGGTGAAATGTTTTTACTCTTTCTTAAACAATGAGGACAGACAACATTTTCTGTGGAAAGTAATCTGGAAGTCGAGGGCTCCTAGTAGAGTGATTTTTTTGCTTGGGAAGCGTCAAGGGAGGCTATTTTGACCAGGGACAATCTGAGAGCCCAAGGGAGGGTTTATGTGAATCAATGCTTCATGTGTAAAAAGGAGGAGACAGTTAATCATTCGCTTTTGCACTGTCCAGTTGTTAGGGATTTAAGGGATTCCTTTTGGTGTGTAGCGGGTATTTCTTGGGTGATGCCAAGGACAAGGACTTCTCTTCATCTGCTTCGTGGTTGGGCTTTGTTAAGCAGTATTAGTAGCAATAGTAGATGGAAGTCTATTCCTTTGGAAATTTGGTGGAGCGTATGAAAGGAGAGGAATCATAGGGTGTTTGATAATGTGGCAATAGACGCCGACCGGATTAAGAAGGAAGTGCATCAACTTCTCGATTTTTGGCACTCGGAAGCGGCGTAAAGCTCAGGGGCTCCTCTTGTTAATATATTAGATAGCCTGTAGATTATATTCTTTTGATCTTGTATACTTCCTGTATACAAGGCCGCGTCACCTGATTTGGTGTTGAGTTAATATTACTTTACTTATCAAAATAAATAAATACTCCCTCCTTCCCAGAATGAGTGTCCTTTTTTAGTTTTTCATGCAAATGTGAGTTGACTTTTAAGAAATTTTCTAGCACATGTACATGAAATCTTTTCGTGCCACAATATAACACTGCAAGTGATGGCAAAGTAAATGCTGTAAATCTATATAAAAAGGACACTCATTTTAGGAAATTTTCAAAAAGAAAAAAAGGACACTCATTCTGGGATGGACAAGTAATTTTTTTCTCATTTTAATGCATATAACATGTTATCTTTTGTTTGCACTTTGGATGTGTCTATTCAGGGTCCGTTTCAACTTTGTGAAGTTCAATTAGGAAACCATACCCTTTACAACAGGTAATTTGTGCTCCTTGGGGGCGCTAATTGCTTTTTGCTACCCCCAAGGTTTTCCCAAAGTTGCGATTTGAGAGTTGCAACTGGGGTGGTATGTGGTTTCAATTTTTCGCAAGTTGGGTTTCATGGTTTCATTTCAGTTGCAATTGTGGGTCAAAAGAGGATCATCGTTAGTTTTTTAAAGGAACTTTGATGAAACTTAATCACATGAGACGCGCATGTCATTTTAGAGATAGTTTTGTCATTTAACTAGTCAAAAGACAGGCATATGCTCTCCCTTTTTTTATAAATAAAGTATATTAAATAGAAAAGCGTCAAATCAGGCGACGCGTCCTTGTACACGGGAGATATACAAGACAAAACAATTAAGAACCGAAAAATCTGTCCGTAATAGTAACAAAAGATTCCCCCTCGGATGATACATAAAGGAGAATAGTAGATAAAAAAACGCCAAAAAAGGTGGCGCGTCCCCTTTTAAATTACTTACTCCCTCCATTTCTAAATAATTGTCCAGCTTTCCTTTTTTGTCCCTTTCAAAATAATTGTCAGCTTTCAACACTTTCCTTTTTAGGACAACATTTTTACCACTTTACCCTTACTTTTTCTACCTATTTTAATTATAACCACATGCTTAAGGGCATTAAAGAAAACCACACATTACATCAATATTTATAATACAGTCAATTACTTTTTCTTAAGGTGTGCCAGGTCAAAGAGGACGATTATTTGGAACCGGAAGGAGTATATTACAAGGTAGGCCTTCTTGAAATTTATGTGTTTCCATTTTTAAATTACTTATATTACAAGGTAGCCCTTCTTGAAATTTATTTCTCTTTCATGTACTCTCACATACACAAGCGCACAAGGACAACCATCTTAAAGCTCTTGCTCCAACACTGGATTCCTCCCTCCCATCGCCAACCTCAATTTGCATGTCAGAACTACTTTTCCCGACAGCTTCATCCCCTTGTGAGAGTCTGAAGAGTCTATTGGGATCAAAATCCATGATGGAGGTTGAGATCTGAATGTATTGCAAGTACTCGGTGATTGTTGACCACGCCACCACACGAACTCACCAGAAAAGCGGGGCTAGGGATTTGAGGCAAGACATCGACATTTGGCATGAGGGGAGCGCATGCTAAGATGCTCAAAAGGCGAAGGGCGAGGAATGAAGTCTATATATCTATCTATATATATAAAGGGTAGTCTATATAGGGAAAAATCCCGCCAAAATCTTATTGCCATAAAAGGAAACTCGTATATAGATGCCAATTTGCACAGTTTACTATTTCTCCAATCAAATTTAACATTATTAATGAATTCCAGTTTTGCTTTGGAAATTGGGACAGTTTTGCATGGGAAATTGGAGATTGAGAAAAATCCTGCCATAACAATGCTTCAAAAATATGGAAGGTAATAATGCTTGCTGCCCTCCCTCCCTCCCTCCCTTTACAGCTCAACTCTTTTAATATTATTTATTGATAATCTAATATTCTTTTAATATACTTTATGAAAATCTGCTAACGTTTGAATTGTGTAGAGTCTAATCATTAAACCGCAAAAATTTTGTTTCCAAAGTTGAAAGTCAATTTTGATGAAAAAACTTGAAAGGCTTGGGAGTTGAGTTGAGACTGCATCTATTAATAATTAATTTTCCTTCTTTATTCATTGGTAGTCAAATTACAAATCAACCATATAAACTACAAATTGGATTGGTAATAAAATACTCCACTGATTAATATATACGAACAAATATTTAAGATATTTAAGATTGAAATATGTAATGGTAATTTTTTTAGTACATATATCTCTTTTTGCTATTACTTTTACCCCAATTAAAATTTAGAAATTAAGATAAATGAAAATAAAGTTGGACCATCGAAAGAATAATGGTGAAACAAAAAGAAAACAGATAACAATAAAACAAAAAAATTATGAATCACATCTAAATGACAGTAAATTCAATGAACAAAACGAAATGAAAATAATTTGATCACCATAGCAATGTTTACTATAGTCATCCAAGTCACTTTTGAGAAAATAATTTGAAACAAAACACTACTTCCCACAACATATCTGACGGAATGGAAGAAAAGTAAAGGCAATGTATATAAGTAACTGACATACTCCTTTCGTTTCAAGCAAGGAGTCCCCGTTTAAAAGTCAAAACTTTTTTAAAAAATGACATTTTAGTAGTCCATTAGTAATAAAATGACATTTTTGTCAAAACAAATTGACAATTTTATGCCTTAATTTTTGAAAATGGACTCTTTAAATGACATTTTTAGTAGCCCATTAGAAATAAATATTTATTTACAATGAAATAAATATTGAAGTCATTTAAATATACTCAAATATGTAAGATCTTAGGCATCACGTTGTAGAAACTAAAATTTCAAAGGGAAGTAATGTTGGAGACAAAGTATTTATTCCAAGAATGTCATTGTCTCCATTAGATGTAAGATTGTCTTTCAAGTTCCAAAGAAAACAATTTCTATTGATAGTGTATGCAATGACAATTAACAAAATTCAAGATCAATCACAGTCACATGTAGGATTCTTCCACAAGAAGCAAGTGTTCAATCATGGGTGTTCAATCATGGGCAGGTAGCTGTATGTTCCAGTTTTTAGGGTTACAAACTATTCTCATCTAAAACTATTGATATGCAATGAAGAGAAAAGCCAACAAATAAAGCAACAAATGTTCTGTACGAGGAAAACTTTCAGAATTTATAATATTACAGCTACAATGATGTATATTTATTTAATTAGTTGACTCCAACATTACTTTTTAAAAATTTATTCTTTTAAGTTTGTTTTTCTTCTTTGTTTTGCTCGAGTATAATTTTATTGGAAAATATATATGTCCGATGCATGGGTGTAAAACTAGTTGTTGGGAGAAGTAACGGCGACATGAGAATCGAGGTTGGCGACGGGAAGGAAGAATCTGGTGTCGGAGTAGAAAAAAAAAGCTATGAGATTGTTGTCTATAAATGCATGTGTTTATGAGAGTTTATGGCAAAGAAACAGATTTCCAAGAAGGGCATATGTTATTTAAAAGGGTAAATATGTAATAAAAACTGTGAGATCGTACACTTATCATGCAACTTGTGAAATGCCAAAACTATTGTTGAAATGATAAGTGCGGACCATGCAATTAAGTTTTCATCCAAGTTCCATCCAGAAAGTAATGGAAATTCCCTATTAACCCCCTAATTGCAACAGAGATGAAACCATAGACCCCAAGTTGCAAATTTGCAACCACAGATCCCAAATTGCAACTCTCAAATCTGTTCAAACCTTAGGGCAGTGTAATGCAATTAGCCCCCCTTGAAAGGACCTAACTATTATCATAACACACAGACAAAAACCAAGGACACTCCTCCAGCTCACAAGCTTGTCTAAAATATACTTCTCTTTTTATAAGGACATAGTAAGCGTATAAAAGATTAATTTCAAGATACTGCCCCTCTACGAACATCAACCTATAATCAAACAAATATGACCTGCGACTATATGCTGCTTGCAGCATGCATCTGTACCTATAAAGATGGGACTGTGGAGCATATCCCAAGTTTGTTTTTTTATATTTGATTTGTTGGTTTCAAGGTCTTGCGTACTTTACCAAGTTTATTTCCATTTGAACAAAATGGAAAAGTCAACAGACCAGATGAATAGCTGCAGATCACATGTATGAAATCGTATGCATAAAGACACATGTATGTGCCAAGAAATCTATGATATGCCATGAACTTCCATTTCCAACTAGTGTACTCCATCATAAGCATAGATATTCAATTAAGAGTTAAGACCTTGTGTTTTAGTCTTCGAAGTACAAATGGGCGCAGGACTTGGTGAAGACGATTGATGATCAAAAGATTCTCCTCCTCGGAGAGTAGAGCCTACAGATCATAAGCAACAATTAGTGGGTTACACAAAAAAATAGGACTTTTGGGAAGTGTTACAATTAAAAAATGGAATGAGCAGCATTGATATGCAAAAGACAAAAGGTATATAGCTCACTTCCTCGGGTGAATTGTCTCCATTGCTCTCAAATGGTTTGTTGAACCATTGAGAAAAATCATCTGCTGAGTTAAATATATTTGGCAACAAGAAGTTCAGCAGTGCCCACAGTTCCTCAAGATTGTTCTGCATAAAAAGAATAATAGAAGATAAATAACTTTCCAGTTGTGCTGGGAGATAGTGTCAAGGTAATTATATCAACTAAGTTATATTGGTCAAGTCTTCGCACCATATTGTGCATCCTACTCAAAAAACATAATTCAGAAACAGAGTAAAGAGATGGCATATCTAAACCTGCAGCGGAGTTCCAGTCAAAAGTAATCTGTGAGAGCTACGGTAGTGCTTCAAGTCAGCATTTAACTTGCAAGAAGCATTCTTTATGCGATGGCCTTCATCAATGATAACATAATGCCAGGGTACTTTGCTTAGTTTTGGTCTATCATGCTTGTTCATGAGATATTCATATGTGGTCAGGAGAACATTGAATTTCTGATGAGCAATTCTTTCCCTGCAAGGACGGTATAATAAGGTTCAACCTTCGATGATTAAGGAAATATAATCAACACTAGGAGTTCCAAATTCAGAGGCCATTACTTGAATAACCTACGACGTTCCTCTGGAGGCCCAGAGTAAACAATCTTGTTGATGCTTGGGGCCCAAAAGTCAATTTCTGATTCCCATCCAGGTAGAACTGAGGAAGGTACAACCACTAAAAATGGTCCTCTATCATTTTTGGTTTCCATTAGGTAGCATATTAGAGAGATAACCTACAGAAATTCATGCTATCAGACTCTCCCCTTATGATATCAGATTAATAAGCCATGTAACAGAGCACAATAAAAATGAAAAATAGACACTACACCATCATATACCTGAACAGTTTTACCAAGGCCCATCTCATCAGCAAGAATTCCATTCAAGTGGTTATTATACAGTGAAACCAACCATCGTAGTCCATTCATTTGGTACCTGAAAGCAAAAGCCTAAAAGTTACAAAGAAACTCTGACAAAAACCATTGTGAATTTAAATATTCAATAAAATGAAAATGAAACATCATCAGGAAACAGAAGAATGAATGCTTCCAAGAAGAAGAAAACTACTAGAAGAATGCCTAAGCTACTCACTCCCTCAATTTCCCACCCACGAGACATGTTGGCTGCTCTGCTACAGTCTCTTTAATACTGCAGGAAGGAATTTGATGATTAGATACCGGAAATAGTACGAAATTGTGAAAATCACATTATGGAAGACCCTCAAGGCCTATACTTTCATTGGATATATAATCTGCCAACAGATACGTAAGCCACTAAACTAAAGCAAATAACAGCAGGAAATGAGGATGACTAACAACAATGGACCCAAGCAAAAGACAACAAAAAAAGAAGACAATCATATACAATTATGACAATAGTTGCAGGCATAGAGACGTGATTTACCTATGAGCCATCATGTAGTACTTCTCATTGCTTTCCAAATAGTGCTGCCAAAAGAAAATGAATTAGAAAGACAATTGATTGAGCTCCAGCAAGGGCACAAAGGATAAGATACCTTTGCCTGGTCAGTTTCATCTTCATTCTCAAGAGTAAATTCACTGTTCTCATTAACACCAGAGGTTCGATTCTCATCCATATCTGCATCAAAGCACCTACTCATGGCCTTTGCCTCCTTCAATTTTGATCCGAGCTTCTGAAGATATTTCTCAGTCTCTTTCAGTAGTTGCTTAACGCGATCTGATTTTGCATCCTGGAAGCAGAAAAAACATTCAGATCAAAATAATTCAAACAAAGCGTAATTTCCAAGTCCAAATGGATCACGATCAAACTTCACCTGAACCATTCGAAGATACCCCTCTACATCATTTATTTTTAATAGATTAATCTTCTCACGCTGGATTCTGTCAATCTTCTCACGATGTAGCCTTTCCTTCCTCTTATGGAACTCTCTTGCATACTTGTTGAAACCCTTCACTCGCTCTCTCTTCCATTTAAATGTATCTTCCAGTCTTTCCCTAACAGGTTGCCATGCAGAATCATATAAAATAGACTATTCGCCAACCATACTACATCTAAAACACTGTATATTATGCCCATATACATATATAAATTAAGTAAATAATATATATACATATATGGAGGTGAAGATGAGAGATATATTTTTAGGAATAAACTAATAATACAACACATACCTGTGAACTTCTATCTCGCTAAAGAAGTCTTTCTGTCTCTCACGAATTCGTTTCTGTCTCTCTTCTTTCATTTTCTGCTCAAACTTTTCGAATTGTTTTGATCTCCTACCTATCCTATGTTTCTTAATTGATTTCAAGCGATCCATCTCTGATGCTATTGGTTTGAAGAAATCTTTCAAGATATCACTGCCACAGAAAATATCTATAATGACAAAAGGAAAAGGATAGCCAATATGCACCAACTCACAGAAGCAAGTTAGAAGTAGATACAATATCATCACGTTGATTCAATTAACTAGAAATATGTATAACGGTAGCATATAAGCGCCAACGGTATCAACATATAGAAACTAGAAACAAAAAAACTTACTTCCTGAGACGACGTTGAAGTTCCAAGAGCTGAAGCTTCTTCAATTCAATGACACTTCTGGTTTTTGCAGAAATATCTTCAGACGAGTTAACTGTTGCCTGCTTGATCATAGAGAAAATGTAAACACAAGAAGCCGCCAAATTTCAAAACATAAAGTAGATAACATCAGATGGTTGACAATAAAAGCAAATCTGATTGGAGAATTAATAATACGGATAAAATGACCCATGATCTCATACTTGTTACAACACAGCCCAACTATACATAAAGAGGCTAGAAATGTACAATACCAATGTAAGCCTGTTGTAGGTAAACTTTGATCAGTGTTTTGAGGGATAAAACATAAGCTGTATAAATATTGGTTAAGCATCATCCAAACTATTTCCAGTTCTTATCCACAAAAGTAAATATCAAAAATTTCACATTTACAAAGTTTAAAAATAAATGCATATTTAGTTATCATTTTGAGACATCATTTTTTGAGCATGATGATAATCATAATCACCATCAGAAAAGTAACTTCTATCTTTCAATAGAAAAAGATATTGGAAATTCCAAGGATGGAAACTGAAACTATTCTAAAAATGCCAAATGAACATGTCCTTAAAGTTCTAAACTTAGCATGCAAGGGTCAGTTTGAATAAACCAATCGTAAGCCTTGCAAAATGATATGGTTGTTCCATTGTAAGCTGGCATTAACAGACTTGAGCTACAAAAGCATCAGTTGGGATTGGGGGTATAAGGCTGCAAACTGCATGCCATGATGGGATCCCAGAGTGATTTGACATTGTGATTTTCACCCTTTCATGAGAACCAATTACAACAGAACAGAATTAAAAGAAGAATGATAGGTTCTCTTCATCCGAAAAGCTTCAAAAGGGAAGCACAGACTATGAAGTTAAAAGCTCACATGCAATACTCTATTAATTATATTTTTTGCAATAAATAAAACAATCATTTCTCAGAAAGCTTCTGAACACAAAAGTAAGCGATTTGAACAGCCATTAGGTACCAAGCTGGTAGACAAACTCTCGTCCCAGAATTTGTGCAATCAAAGCAGCTCTACTAACCAGTTATAGAATGTGGCCAGGAGCAAACTTTTCTCTCCTGTTAAAAAGATTCTTATATATGCTAGGTCATCATCATTGTCTCAAAACTTTTTACCAATGACGTGGTTCTAAAAGTGGTCAGGTAAATCATTTGATGTAGATATTTATCTGTGACAAAGACCATGTATTTTTATTTTATTTTTGATAAGTAAAGTTCGTATTAATTACAACGCCAAAAAGGGAGGCGAAACCCTTTACACGGTAAGTATACTAAACAAAATTACAATTGGATTGCACTATCCTCCGTATCCACAAAAAGGTTCCATTCATGTAAAGAGATCTCCGAGCACCAAAAATGGAGGAGCTGAAAGGCATTCTTCTTATGCTTATCTGACCCAGCTTCCACATTATCGAAAGCTCTTTGGTTCCTCTCCTTCCAAATGCTCCCAGACCACATTCCTCCTTCTCCTCTTATCCAGCGGCCAACCACGGAGGAGCTCAACTACTGATCTTGGCATAACCCAAGAAATGTCTGCTAAGAGGAAGAAATGACTCCATGCCTCTCTTGCTACACAGCAATGCAGCCAAAGGTGATTAGTCGTCTCCTCATATTCTTTACACATGTAGCACCGGTTGACATAAACCCTATTTCTAGCTCTCAGATTATCCCCCGTAAGGATGGCCTCCTTTGCAGCCTCCCATGCAAAAAAATCCACTCTGCTGGGAGCTTTCGACTTCCAAATGACTTTCCAAGGGAAGGAAATTCTGTCCAGTGAACTTCCAAAAGGACTTAACAGTGAACTTCCTGCTCTTCGATCTCACCCAAACCCCCCTATCTTCATTAGGCCCTTGTCCCTTTATGGCATAGAGCTTCTCAAGAAATCTTGCCACATCACCTACCTCGCAGTCTTGTAAATTTCTTCTAAACGTAGGGGCCCATATATCTTTACCATCAAGATTCTCGAACATCTCGCTCCCATAGCCTCTCGGTTAATCGCAAGATTATAAAACCTAGGAAACGCCAATAGGAGGGAAGTATCCCCACACCATTTATCCTTCCAGAACCTAACATTATCCCCATTCCCTACTTCAAAGAGAATGCCACGATGGAAATCCTCCCAACCTTTAGAGATCCCTATCCACACGCTGGATCCATAAGAGCATCTAATTACCGAAAGGAACCACAGCTGACTTCCTTGCCCAAATTTACCAAGTCACTATCAACCTCCACAAAGCATCTCTTTCTGTAATGTATCTCCACAACCATTTACCCATCAGGGCACTATTACTTCCTTAAAACTTTAACCTCCGCTCTGAATACTTGAACAAACACGCTGCCTCCCTCCCATAAGAAGTCCCTCTCCATTTTTAATTCTCTTGGAGCTGGAATCACAAAAAGAGACATGAAGTAGGTAGGAGGTTTGAAAGAGTACTTTTAATTACCTGTTGGAGGGGTGGAGAATGTTGGGATCTAGTCCATTCTTTGGTTGTAATTTGTTCTTCCTACTTCCTATCTTGGACTTAAAGAGCCTTGGAATCCAGTGTAGAGCGGTTCGAGAAGAGATTTGGAAGGCCAACTTCTTTCCAAGGGGAGATTAGTTTTGATCAACTCTTGCTAATTTACCAACTTATTTCACTATCAGATTAGAAAAGTTGGAAAGAGATTTTTTGGGAGGGTCAATCTCATAAGTTTCACTTAGTGAATTGGGAAAGCATCTCTTTCGTGGGAAATGTATCTCCACAACCATTTACCCATCAGGGGCACTTTTATTGACTTCCTTAAAACTTTAACCTCCTTGGGTGGAGGGTAAGCTCTGAATATTTTCTTGAACAAACGGAGGTCGGACAAGGTGGTTTGGAAAGGTGGTCAGCTCAAGGTGCTCAATATTTTCTGGAGAGCTGGAGAACAAAGCCCCTTGCTGCCTCCCTCAATTTAAGGAAACCATGGTTTTTGTTAATAGATGCTAAGAGAGTGTAAATCATTTACTTCTTCCATGTAGCTTTAGAGCTTTGGTATCATGTGCTGAGTATGTTTAAATTTGGGTCATCAGTTCGATCATAGACCATGTCGAGGTTGGAATAGGGGTTATTTGAAGAAGAGGAATAGTTTATGGGGACAGCTCTTTGGGGGTGTGTTGGATTCTATGGAAGGAAAGGAATCAAGGGCTTTCGCAACGTGGAATCCGGAGCTGAAGAATTTGCTGATTCGCACTATTCAGTTTTGGAGTTCCGTGGATGATCACTCTCTTCCTAGATCATAGCTTTTGTAGATCATGTATATAGTACAGTTTTGATTAATCTTTTGGTTGGTACGGCTAGTGTACAAGGGACGATCACCTCTTTTGATGCTTGATATTTAATATATTATTTACTTATCAAAAAAAATTAAAGTCATCCTGCCACCCTTTGACAGATAGAGTCTCTTCCACCCTGCTAACCTTTTTTCGAAGCGCTCAATGACTCGACTCCACATGTCTGCATTCTTAAAGCAGCACCGAGAGGAAGACCCAGGTATGTGGTTGGAAGGCTTCCTGCTTTGCAACCAAAGAAAGAGGAAAGATCTCCCAAGTTGTCCACCGCACCCAAAGGGATAATTTCACACTTCGAAACGTTAATTTTCAGCCCCGACACCGCCTGAAAAAATAAAAGAACCAACCGCAAGTAGCCTAGTTGGCTAGTTGAGATCTTTCCGGTTCACAAAACACCAGAGTGTCTGCAAACAGTAAATGAGTCACTGAAGGATTTGGCACACTCTCTTCCCGCCTTGAACCCCTGAATAAAACCTCCATCCACTGCCTTGTCAAGCAGACGGCTCAGAGCTTCCATCACTACAATGAATTGAAGGGGGAAAAGTGGATCCCCTTGACGGAGACCTCTAGAGCTTGGGAAGAAACCTGCTGATTCCCCATTAACCATAACTGAAAATCTCACTATTGAAATGCAAAAATACACCCATCTTGCCCATTTATGCCCAAAACCCATCCTAGAAAGGAGATACAGCAAGAAGTCTCAATCTACATGGTCATACGCCTTCTCAATGTCCAATTTGCTATCAGGGCAGCATCTAAGATTTGTCTGTTCCCCACAAAAGCATGCTGGGAATCTGAAACCACCTCTCCAATAACTCTCCTAAGACGATTCGATAAAACCTTTGCAATCAGCTTGTAAATACCTCCGATAAGACTGATCGGTCTAAAGTCTTTAAGATCTTCCGCTTCTTTCTTCTTCGGCATGAGGGCTATAAAAGAGGCATTTAGGCTTTTCTCGAAGCTTTCCTCGATGAAAAAGGAATGAAACACCTTCATAATGTCTACTTTAACCACCTCCCAGCAACACTGGAAGAAAGCTAATGAGAAGCCGTCAAGACCTGGGGCTTTGTCCCCTTTTAAACCTCTCAAAGCTGATACTACCTCTTTGTCACTGAAATCCTGCTCCAACTGTTCTTTATCCTCAGTCGGGAGAGATTTAAAAGCAACTCCATCCGGCTTTGGCTTCCATCCTTCTCTCTTCGAATAAAGCTCCTGATAAAACTCTACAGCCCGTCTTTATAAGGTTGTGGTCTTCCGTCACAGTACCATTAACCCTTAATCTTTTTATTTTATTGAAACTGTTGTGAACCTTAGCCATCCGGTGGAAAAATCTGGTATTCTTGTCCCGTTCCCGCAGCCATAGGGATCTCGATTTCTGCCTCCAACTGATTTCTTCGCTAAACAAAAATCTCTTAATTTCCAGATTTAACTCTACTCTGCTTCTGTCTTCATCAGCCCCCAACCTACCCTCACTCTCCAAAAGATCTAATCTGCTGATTTCATCCATAACTGCTTTTATTCTAGATTCAATCTTCCCAAAAATCTCCCTGTTCCACACTCTGCGATCCGCCTTAAGCAACTTCAATTTTCTGGCAATTCTGAAACACGGTTTCCCTTCAACCTCGTACAAGTCTCATTTTAGTTTCACCCACTCCATGTATATGATATGCCAATAATAACTTTGAAGAGAGAATTGGGTCATGTAAAAATCTACCAGCACGCAATCTTTTCCAAAACATGTCAACCTTCTCAGTTTTTCGACAACGGACTGTGAGTTGAGTGATAGACTTAAACGTGCTTAAAATAGTTAGAATGGCATAAATCTCTGTACAACAGAGTTTTTAGCATGCTTTTCATGACATTCAACTTATATTCATTAAGCAACTAAGGGGGTTATATCATATCCTGCACACGTGAACACCAAAAGAAGCAGATGGACAATGTCAAGAAATGTCATCTCTCACTAGAGCCATCGCAAAGTCCGAAGAGCAAGTCAAAGACAGATTTCAGAAGGGATCTCACAATGATCCAAAAGAGAAAAGTCATAGAAGGTATCAGAACTCAAGATCATAAATTCTTGGATTCCACAACTTTGGATAAAACTTATTTGAGGCATTCTGAAGTTGAACCCTGGAAAGACCCAATCACTTGAGTATGTAACTAACCTTTTTTTTATAGGTATATATAACTAATCTTATAGGGCTCCTTTAGTTTTCATTTCTGTTTTACTTTTATATTTTGTGTGACTAGGACACCATCACTTCATCTTCTTTTCTCATGATTCCTAACCCAAATCAGTGTATGAGTTTTATTATGTTCTGAAACCTACGAGCAGAGGCACCTTTGCATGAGGATTAGATGGCTTTTGATCAAGTGTAACAAGGTAGGGTAAGACTATGTACCATAGACAACGCAGTAGCAAGAGGCTCATCCACAGGCTGTCATTTGTAGCTGAGCTCACTTAAGTTAAACTTTCACTTTTCACAAGCACAAAGAGCTTACGTGTCCATTTCAGCAACTAGCTAAAGAGAAGGCTGGATGACGGGTAAGCCAACCAAAACAAAACAAATTGAACATCGTGGAACTAATGAATCAGGACAAGACAAAGAAGGAAAGCAATGCATCACTGCAGCAAATAAGTGAACATGGGCCTACCTTAAGAGTTTGAAAGGTACAGCTGTAATTTCAGGTTAAAATGTATAGCTACCCTTACTTAAGAATTCAGTAATCAGTCATTTTTATTTTTTTTATATTTTTGATAGGCAAGTATGGCCCCCCAGTATGGGACTAAAATTCAAGTTATTAGCAAACTTCAGTCTGCTCTACCACAAAAACAAGACTCAAGAGAACATTATCCTTCAACAGCACATGATGAATGTTATAAACGAACTGTCAAAATTTAAGAGAAAATGAAGTAATTTTACAGCCCATTAGTATAATAAAATTCTTTTAAGACAACAAGTATCTGACACAATCAAGTAATAGATTATTTGTCAAGTAACAAACCTTCAACTTTTCAGAGCAAGAAGTAATTCTTTGCTCTGTTTTTTGCTGTTTGATTGCCCAGTTTTGGTCATTAACATTTTTTCTCTTTTGTCGAACCATAATCCACTTTTCTGATGTAGTATACTTCGGAGATGGTGGAAGATGAGTTGATTCCGGAGTATCTTCCGCTTCTTGATCAGCTCCTAATATAAACATTGCAACTTTTTAGTGGGTCTTCCTTACAAACCATTTTAAGTTGGGAAACTTATCTATAATCTGAACCACTTATTGTAAAAAAGTAGTATAAGAGAAAAAAAGTACAATGTACTATAAAGCCCGTTTAAGTTCTTGTTTAACCTCTTTCAAATGTAGTAATGTTTTTAATTATAACAGGATCATTTGAATAATACCAAAACTAGGGCACACTGCTAGTAAGTTCTAGAGGTACAAGTCTCACCCTGCAACACATTTTTTTCCAAGAAATTAGAACCCTTTGCTGGGACCACCAGCTGCCGCTCACCGTCTGTACCAGATAGGGATTTCCAACTTTCCCTTGATGAAAAACCAGGTAAATGACTATTAGTCTGCCGATTTCCATGAATGTCAACAACACTTCTCGAGAGACTTGAAGAATTATCCTTCCGTTCAGGCCCCAGTTCAGGCAGAATGGAGGTGGGTAATGAAACATTGGAAGATTCAGGTTGAGCAACCTTGACTGAAGATGCATGACATTCTTTTAATTCTAAGGTTTGCATTTCTGTCTCCGGTTTTCTGGTCATTGAAAGATTTCTCTTCTCTTCCACCTGCTCAGACAAACCAGAAGCTCTGTCATTCTTCTCATCCATCCTGATTGGTTTCTCGGCTTCTTTCAAAAAGTTTGACTCTGAGAGCATCCCAGTAGCTGAGGAACCTGGACCAGTTCTGTCTGTTTCCCTAGCATTATCAAGTCTTCCAAAAGGATTTGGTACTTCGGGAAAGCTGTTTGGATCATCAATAGATTGATCTTTACGTTTCTGATCTAAGAGATCTTTGCTAGATCCATCTGCATTGCCAATTGTTATTTTCTATTAAATCAATGGCTATAAAAAAGTACACAGAGGAATACCACGGGAAAGCCTTATTACATTAAGAATAAATACCCATGGGAAAAACATTATATGCTATGTTACAGAAGGTACAACTATTCTAGAAAGAATTAATTTTTGAAGCAATTAAAGTTCAAAATGATCTTCTTTTCTGTACACATGAGTAGGACTAGTTTACCTTCTTTGGGAAATAAGTTTCCTAATGCAATTTCAAGATGCAATTTTTTAGGCATCAAACCATTCCTGCAAGAAATAAAATTACTCTTGGTGAAAACAAAAGACAAGGCACTGGGCTATATAACCAAGATTTCATAAATCAAAAAGATGCCGGGACAGAGATATTTCCAGAAGTACCTGAATGCCAAAAAGACAAGGCACTGGGCTCTGAGTTGTTTCAGATGATGCTCCTTGAAAGGTGAGCTAATCGCAGTAGCAGGAGCTTGTACTGGCAACTTTCCTGCATCTCTCAGACCTTCATTTCTAAGCATAGTAATTTCTGAAACAGTGTTTGAGTTGCCAACCTATCAACAAGGAATAGCAAGAAGTAATTAAATACTCAACAAACTTTAAATTTTTGATAAGTAATCAAATACATACCAAACTAGATTAAATAACTGATCCAACATAGACAGAACCCCACAATAATTAAATAGGAGTATCATGATGCAAGCAATAATAAGAAGGGAGCTGAACACCACAACTAAGACTATAAATAGCATCAATTATAGATAATTAATTTTTGCTTACGATGCAAGCAAGTTTCAAAAGACTTAGTCTCATCGAGATAACAGTAGTTTCATGGTTAACCCACTTACAAGAGCACAGGTGGACTTGCAATTGTTGGGATTACTGTGACTGGGTGCTAAATTTGAAGGAGATAATAGCTAGCAACTTAAACAGCACACATTGTGGGTGTCTAAGCATGTTTTGACAGGACAGATAGAAGGGGGATCGACGAGGCAGATGTCAGAAGGGCTGTCTACATAATCAGGTACATGGGGCAATGAGTTCATGGGCTTAATTGATTTAACTAGCATGGTTTAGGGATCTAACTCACTTTAATCCATATATGTTAGTTGGTTGTGTTGGGTTGGTTATATAGTGAGTTGGACTCAGCAAGTTTACAAGTCCCGGGTACATTAGCAAATACTATGAAGGATGACTGCTTTCTTATTATTATTATTTTATTAATTGTGATTAGGGGAACTACAATTATGTTAAATGTAGAAAAGGAGAGCTTAATAACATGTTTTAATTCTGCACAAGGGTCGACAAAATTCAAATACTTTGAATAGTTTATTGAGTTAAATTGACATATAGACCTAAACTAATATCTGAAAATATATAACTCTCAAGAGTATCCATCTTTCTCTTTAATCTCTTCCATTTTCTTCAGTTTGATGCAGGTGGGAGTCACATCCTTCTCTCTCCTTTCTCCATCAGATGTCCTGTTAACCTCAAATGGTTCTTTGATTCCAGTGAAATTGTGTAGTTCTGAATGCATTTGAAGGTCCAATAACCAATTGTTAAAGAGACTCGGTGGCAGTGAAACAAAATTACAAAAAAAATTAGCCTCATCATTCTGTAATCTTGTTCAATCAGGCTAATAATCAAAGTGGAAGCAAGATGAGACTATCAATTCATAATCATGTCCTCATTAGCCAAATAATGGAGGTACCTGAGCTGCCTTATTTGCATTCAACAATGTATTGGGGTAGCCTCCTTCATGCTCCCCCATCTTTCCAGTTTTGCCTTTATTAGAAGAAAGTTCAGTCGAGGTTAGGGTAGAAAAAGCTTCCATTCTTCTATCGTTTAGCATTTTTGGCGCCACACCATGATTGTCATAGGAACTACTGCTCTGCATCTGGACTGGAATCCCTTGTTCTATTGATGCATATGAGCCCGAAGCACCAGGGTTCCCTCCATGAATATTGTTAGCAGCACCTGAAATTACTAAATTTAGAAGAAAAGAAAAAACAATGCAAACTTGTTTATGAAACAATGGTCGATCATCAGTCAATATGGCTTTTATTTAAATTAAACTTTTTTTTGGCAACTTAGAAGTATTACAGACAACGCCAAAACAGGCTATGTGTCCTGAGTACACTAGAAGTATCTATATTATAAAACAGATCAGGGGCTAATTGGCGGGGCCGTGATCGAATTGTGCAAACACAACTAACGGTTCAGATTGATTCATAAATATGTGAGTTATATATAAACCCCTCAGTTATGAGTTTTGTTTGAATTACGCCCTCCACAACCAATAAGTATGTAATAACCCCTCAGTTATGGTTTTTTTTTTTGAATTATTCTCTCCACAATCAATTGCAGTTACATAACAACCACACCCTTCCGTTTTAATTAAATATGGAGTAACTGAAAACTGGAACTTCCATTTGTTTATAACACTATTTCGATCCAAGCACTAATCCTTCCCTTATTTTTTCAGTCGCGCACCACACCATCTTCAAACCGTTTGATTCTTCATGATCAAAGCACGGACACAGATACTAGCACAAACACATACCGACACTATGTCTATAGCATGGAACACAGATACTAAGTTTAATCACATATAAACCCCTTAGTTATGAGTTTTGTTTGAATTACCCCCTCCACAATTACATATAAAACCTTCAGTTGTGGGGTTTGTTTGAACTGATCTCATAAAAACACCGTGCCTATGGCACGGGCACAGATAATAGTACCCAACAAGGAAACTACTCAATAATAAAACTATCCATAAATCCATTAACTCTAAAAAAGAATCAGCAGATGGAACAGTTTCCTTGCACCAAAAGAAGAAAGTATAAAGGGAATCTTTTAGCTTGGGAAGAGGCAGCTCAACGTTCTCAAAAGCCCTCCATAACAACATTAGTAATTTATAGATCCAAGACATTCATAACATCATACATGCACAAACACACGTATGGAAAAAAGAATTGCCGTGTTAGGTGTTAGTGCAATTAGAAAGCAATGAGCAGCGCTTTAATTAAATTACTATTGGAATGAAACCGCCACTTTATATCAACTCAAACTTCTACACCACTTCAACAATTTTCAATCTCATGGGTACACAACATCCAATGACTGATTGGGATGATCCAAAATTCTTTTTGAATAAATTAACTTTCCTTATCTATTCCAGACTCCAGAAAACAAGGCAGAAAAGTAATGCATCAATAGTTCTGCCCAGGAATCACCTTAGTACTTGTAATAGATAACCCAATGCAATTAAGACCATCATGTACCATGTGAGTTGAAGGTGTGGACTCGACAAGCACTAATTACATAAGGTTTATCCAAAAGAGTCATCTTTCTGCAGGTGGATGCAATTTTGAGCTAATGAGACTGAATCAAATTCTCTCTCGCTATGATCTTCAAAAATAATGAATACCTCCCCCAAAATGAAGATATTGGTGGTATTGCCAGGAACGAAAGAGTGATTTTCAGGGAAGACAAGAAACAAAAGATAAGGTATAGCTTCTTTTTTTTTGATAGGTAATCAATTATTTATTATTTAAATATAAAAAGCCAGACACAAAGGCACATAATAGATTGATATATGGCACAAATAACTGTCCCATAACAAAAACGGTGATGCTTCCCTTCTCTTTTGGCCATAACTATGCTCTAAGAAGGAAGGAATGTTGATACTCTCCAGTACTGGAACTGCTAGAGTTCAATTTAGCAAGTTTCTTTTATTACACTTGGGCCTACTCCTAAATCGTGGAGCTTCCAAGGCATTAACTCGAAGGGGCTTGTTAGCCTCTTCGTAGCTCTTAATGTCTGCTTAAAGCTGTGTCAAAGATTTCAGCATGCAAGAGCCTATATAAGTCAAAACGATCTAAGCTGCATACTAGACAAAGAAAATATTGAATTCATTCTGGCATTCCTATTCCTCACACTTAATTGATTAGCAGGTAAACAATATTATAACAGCACAAGAAATTAGTTAGATGCTAAGCAATTAATAACCTTAAGTTTCCTTAACCAGCTGATCTTACTTTCTAGCATAGCCTCCTTTCTTCTTAATTAGACTAAGCAGCTCCTTAACCTCAACAAAAAAAAATTAGACTAAGCAGCTCCTTAACCTCAACATACAAGGGTCTTTATATTACCATAGCCTTTGCCATTTCAAAGGAGCGCTGCACCCTTTCAACTTCACCACTTGAAAGATATATGTTATGAGTACCAATCAATTAGGTTCAATTCACAGTTACATTGGTCCCTTCTGATGTTCAGTCTATTCCGTGCTTCTGAGCCCTAATCTCAACTACTAAATTGAACATATTGAAGTCACAAAAAGGTCATGGCCTTCAATGAATAAGCTTACGAGTGGTTCAGCATATTCACCATATTTTCCTCGCTGGGTCAAAGCAAATGAGTTTTGGTGAAAAATAATGAATAGGCCCCATTGACTTTTACTGGCACGTTTCTTACTATCCTTTCATTTGTTCTCTTCCAACTAGGCAGACCACACCCTTCAATTGGCTGAGAATTGAGAAGCTAATAAAGAAATTAATGGACCTCCATTATCTAAACACGTCCTTAAGGCAAGACACAATAGTCAAACAAGATGGATGCCGATGCCACGCAGAAGCATCATTTGTCAAGATCACTATATAATTGGACCACCCAAAACTCAAAGAATTTAATAATTGTGGAAATTAATGAAGGTAATCAGAGAGCTCCAGGACCTAAAACCTACCATTCAGCTGGCTTACAGATCCTTGATAAAGATCATGTCCTGAACTGTTTGGACCAACAGGTGGCCTGCTTGAATATGTGCTGATTTTGGCTGATTCTTCAGCAGCCAAGGTTTCTTTTGAATCCTTCTCAACAGCCGCTCTCTGCGTAGAACCTGCGGTACCATAAATCGTTCCATGTTACTGAACTAAATATGTAGTTCAGTCAATGGTTCAATCTTGAGAATTATTTTTACCAGAAACTAGGGCGTTTGCTCTGATTTTACCTGCAACGTGTGATACGGCAGAATCTCCAGCTTGAGTTCCACTGGTTAAAGGAAGACGTGATGACATTAAAGCCTCAATATCGAGGCCATGCTGATTGATGACAGTCTCCATGGCCCTTTAATAAAAGGGTCAAAATACAGGGAATATCAGCTCGGGGAGAAAAAAATATATTAAATGAAAGATTACTAAGCCAACAGTTGACGAAATATTGTGGTCATTAGGCCCCATTAGTTTCAATATAAAACATACTCCGGAAAATAAATGATCTTGATGTGTTATAATATCTTTTCTCTTTTGTCCGAAAATGACTCGATACTCTAATAGTAGTCTATTATATGTGTTATAAGAACGCAACGGTTGCATTCTAGAATAATTTTGTAGCATGAAATATAATTTCCAAATAACAATTTACACCAAGATAATTAGGGTTTTAGCTTGATTAGATGGTTTCTTTACTACAGTATTAATTATTGAACAACAACTTAGGAACATTTTTTTGATAGTTAAGTGTGACCCCTTGTTGGTATGGGAATTGGAGCCAACGACCTCAAGTGAGTGTCCTTGCCATCTCTCCCACCCATTGGGATCAAGAACATAATAGAACCACTACAGGCAAACGATTGGTCAGAGAATCATCATCACTACAGATTCTGCTTCCAGCCTTCCACTGAAAAGCACTAGCTGCAGGCATCATAAGGATGGCTCCAGAAATGTTTGCCCTAAGCATGCCAATACAGACCGATGGACGGATTTGTATATAGTTTACCTGGATATAACTTGGTATGGCATGGAATTTTCCTTCCCGCTTGATCTCATGTGCTGCAAAATCTGATAAGCCAGCAAACAAACATGAAAAAAACATACTGTTTACAAGGCAAAGCACTAGTATAATGTTGTCAAAACAAAGAAAATCACTCACCACATAAAGTTTTGTAGCCAATTTCGTAGGCTCGTCCTTAGATTCCTGAATGAGTTTATGTAGAAATTTTGCAGCCTCCAGCTCAACGTTATGCGGAGTCGCCGCCATGTCTTGTTTATAACCCACAAATCACAATAACAAAGGTAAGTTTATTTTTTTCTCTTTCTTTCATCAAACACACACACACACAAACAGAGCTAAGGCAAGTCTCACATTTCATATTCACCATCAAATAAGAACCGGTACAACCGAATTTACTAGCTCCCCCGAACCGGACTTAAATTACCAGCTTTCAGTTAGTTCGGAAATGAATTTCGGTTTCAATATCGACTTTATGAAATCACCTTTTAAAATCCAACATAAATGATACGAATTTTGTAACAGGGGTGGTATAGATTTTTGCCCCCTCTTTATGAAGCACTGTTCAAGTTGAGCCAATATCGACGGAGTTTCTATCAAATCGGTTGAACAACCAAGTCAACACGGAAAGCTCCAACACGAAAAAGAGAGGGAATTGAAACATGGAGTGAAAATTACCTGTCGTCACGCCTTCAATCTGCTAACATGCACGCGATTACTTCGAATTCAACCCTCTTTTCTACATGTTTGACATTTCAATTCGTCAGCCCTAAATTCTGTAGATCAAAAGAATCTCCCAGGCGTTT
Organism: Codonopsis lanceolata; assembly: GCA_013146195.2. Classification (NCBI taxonomy): domain Eukaryota; kingdom Viridiplantae; phylum Streptophyta; class Magnoliopsida; order Asterales; family Campanulaceae; genus Codonopsis; species Codonopsis lanceolata. The sequence goes on from CM028381.1 coordinate 60,806,244, forward strand.
CGATGTGGATTCTCCGGCAGTCTCTGCTTTCTCCCCGACGTTTCGTTTTTTGTTCTCCGGCAGCCTCTCTCTCCTCCCTGTTTCTCGGTCTTGCTCTCTTCTCAGCTGCTGCTGCTGTGTGTTTCCCGCACTCTCGCTCTTTTTCTCTCTCTTGTGCGCTTTATTAGTTTATTTCTTCTTTTTTTCCACTATTATATCATATACTCCATTATACTTCTGCAATATATTCATATTACTGTAATATTTTGTAATGTTTTACTTTAACACCGAATTGGGTGGGGAATAACCACGTCCAAAGAGGATATTATCAAGTATGGTCAGAAGACTCATCTTTTTATCTTTTATGGTCTTTGACTAGGTCAAAAATGTAGTGGATAGAAACTTCCTATTTTACCCTTCTTTAAACCGGTAAGTGGTCGAATATTTATTTAGACTCACAACAACATAGGTCAAGTAATTGATTCTACTCCTCGACTTCAAGTAATCGACCCATAATTGATTGAGATAATCAACTCCTCTTTCACAATTCACTAGTTATTTAGTCCGTGCTATGCACGGATATAATGTGAGATATATATATTTTTGTAATAATAATATAACTTTTAGACATTATAATTAGATTGTTAATCTCTTTTATTGTTATAATTTTTTTTATATTGTTACTAATATTAAAAGATTTTTTTACCTAAATACTTTTAAAATTAATATAAGTTTCTAGCTAACGTGAGATACATATTTTGTATTAATAATAATAGTAATTTTTTTTATCTAAAGACTTTTAAAATTAACATTTAACTTGATAATAATATTAGAAGTCATTTTGTTAAAAACTTTTAAAATCATAATTCATTTTTAAACAATGTGATATACATATTTTATATTTTTATTGGTAATGAAAGTTTAAGTCTTTTATCTAAAGACTTTAAAACCAACACCACATTCTAACCATGTGGTATATATATTTTCTATTAGTAATAATAGTAGTGGATAAAAGACTTTTTAAACAATATTCATTTCTAAACAATGTGGATACATATTTTCTATTGGTAATAACAAAAAATGTCTTTATCTAATGAATTTTATAACGAATACTCATTTCTAAATAATATGAGATACATTTCTTTGTAACCAATGTGAGATACATCATCTAAAAACTTTTTAAACCAATATCACTTTATAACCAATGTGAAATATTTATCTTCTATTGCTAATAATTGTAAACTTTTAAAATCAACATCACTCTCTAACCAATGTGTAATACATATCCTCATTTGGTAATAATAGAATAAGTCTTTTATTTTAAAAAATTTATAACCAACATCTCTTCCTAAATAATGTGGGATACATCTCTTCTATTACATTGATGATAAAAGTAAAAGTCTTTTATCTAAAGACTTTTAAAACTAACATCATTTTTAGCAAATGTAAGATATCTCTTCTATTAGTAATAATAGTAAAAGTTTTTTTATCTAAAATTAAAATCAACATCACTTTCTAACCAATGTGAGATATACATATTCTATTGATAACAATGGTAGAAGTCTTCTATTTAAAGACTTTAAAAACAAACATTACCCTCTACCAAATGTATGATACATCTATTCTATTGGTAATAATAGTATTTTTAAAACCAACATTAATTTATAGCCAATGTGTGATACATCTTTTCTATTGATAATAATAGTAGAATACTTTGTAACCAATGTGAAATACTTGCATTTATGTGGAAGCTTTAAAAACTTTTGGTTTTCAAGTGACTTTGAAAATCAACATCACTTTCCAACCAATGTATGATGCATTTCTTCTATTGATACTTAATAATATAATTTTTAAAACCAACATCAATTTCTAACCAATGTGGGATACATCTCTTCTATTGTTGAAAAAATAGTGTTTTTAGTGAAAGAAATTGTGCAACTTGAGGCACGAAATTCTTTACGTGTCATTTGTTTGTTGACGAAGGTAATTGCACAAATTTGTTCTACTCGGTGAGAGCATCAAAATGATATATTTATTTGTTCAAATCGAGTTTTGGGTAATAAGATCAAGACTTAAAGTATAATACTTATTAAAATAATTAGTGTTTTTAGTGAGAGAAATTATGCAACTTGAGGCACAAATTTCTTTACGTGTCATTTGTTTGTTGGCGAATGTAATTGCGCAAATGTATTCTACTCGGTGAGAGCATCGAAATCATATATTTATTTGTCCAAATCGAGTTTTGGATGAATAAGATATCAAGAGTTAAAGTATAATACTTATTAAAAATTAGTGTTTTTAGTGAAAGAAATTATGCAACTTGAGGCACAAATTTCTTTACGTGTCATTTGTTTGTTGACAAAAGTAATTGTGCAAATGTGTTCTACTCGTCAAGAACATCGAAATGATATATTTATTTGTCCAAATCAAGTTTTGGATGAATATAAATATCAAAGCTTAAAGTATGATGTTAAAAGTGAGTCATTAGAAGTAATATCTAACCTTGAAGAGTTTTATCTCATATTGGTTAGAAGTAATGTTAGTTGTAAATTTTTTTTAAATATAAGTCTTCTACTATTGACAATAGAATAAGTTATATATATACTAATACTAATACTCATTATCATTATGATTATCATTATGTATTATTATTAGTTAATAGTTAAAAAACCAAAAGTATATATATATATATATATATATATATATATATATATATATATATATATATATATATATATCTTATATTGCTAATAATAGTAAGTCTTTTATATAATCTAAAATAATTAAAAATCAACATCATTTTTTAACCAATGTGAGATATACATTTTCTATTGGTAATAATGGTAGAAGTTTTTTAACAAAAAACTTTAAAAATCAACATCACTTTATAACAAATGTATGATACATCTTTTCAATTAGTAATTAATAATAATATTTTTAATACAAACATCAATTTCTAACCAATGTGTGATACATCTCTTCTATTGGTAATAATAGTAGAATATTTTGTAACCATGTGAGATACATCTCTTGTAAAAGTGAAAGCTTTTAGTCTTTTAAAGACTTTAAAATCTAACATTTTCTTTTTAAACAATGTGTTATAGTATAAAATAATTTAAACTCAACATCATTTTCTAGCCAATGTGAGATATACATCTTCTATTGGTAATAATTGTAAAATATTTTATCATATATATATATATATATATATAATTGGTGAGGAGCTATTTATGGTTATTTGTACCTCACCACCTTTGGATAAATCTTCATTCTAAAGCATCCATGTGGAAGCTTTAAAAAATTTTGGTTTTCTAGTGACTTTGAAAATCAACATCACTTTCCAACCAATGTATGATGCATGATGCATTTCTTCTATTGGTACTTAATAATAGAATTTTTAAAACCAACATCAATTTCTAACCAATGTGGGATACATCTCTTCTATTGTTGAAAAATTAGTGTTTTTTGTGAAAGAAATTGTGTAACTTGAGGCACGAATTTCTTTTACGTATCGTTTGTTTGTTAACGAAAGGTAATTGCGCAAATGTATTCTACTCGGTGAGAGCATCAAAATGATATATTTATTTGTCCAAATTGAGTTTTTGATAATAAGATATCAAGACTTAAAGTATAATACTTGTTAAAAAAATCGTGTTTTTAGTGAGAGAAATTGTGCAACTTGAGGCACGAATTTCTTTCGTGTCATTTGTTTGTTGGTAAATGTAATTGTGCAAATGTGTTCTACTTGGTGAGAGCATCGAAATGATATATTTATTTGTCCAAATTGAGTTTTGGATGAATAAGATATCAAGAGTTAAAGTATAATACTTATTAAAAATTAGTTTTTTAGTAAAGAAATTGTGCAACTTGGGCATTTCTGTGTCATTTGTTTGTTGACAAAGTAATTGTGTAAATGTGTTCTACTAAGCAAGAACATCGAAATGATATATTTATTTGTCCAAATCAAGTTTTGGATGAATAAGATATCAAGCTTAAAGTATGATGTTAAAAGTGAGTCATTAGAAGTAATATCTAACCTTGAAGAGTTTTATCCCACATTGGTTAGAAGTAATGTTAGTTGTAAAAGTTTTTAAATATAAGTCTTCTACTATTGACAATAGAAGTTATATATACTAATACTAATACCCTTATCATATTGATTGTTATTAGGTATTATTATTAGCTAATGGCTAGAAACCAAAGGTTTTTAAAACTTCCACATGGATGATTTAGAATGAAGATTTATCTAAAGGTGGTGAGGTGGCACAACCATAGTGCTCCTCACCAACTTTAAAATATATATATATATATATATATATTTATGAGGAGAAAAATCAAGAATCAAGACCCCTAATCACTTGCCAATTTAGCATAGAATAACCTATTTGGATCGCTAAGATAGTTCTTCTTGATTTGTTTTCAATTTCATCAACTAATATTATCAGGTAATTATTTCAAATTCTCTGGAAGCCTAATTATGGTCAGGTTACTCTACCCTCACATTTTTTTCCATGAGAGTCCTAGTGAAATGCAAATATATTGGTCATCGTTTGAAGTTTTATCTTTAAAATTTTTTATATTAGTAGTTTGAATAATTCGGCTACATTAATCAATATATTTATTTGATAATACATATTTCAATCAACTTTATGTGTAGAAACATAATTGGTGTTTATGTTTATTGCTTTTATGTGTTTCATGTTGATCACGCAAAAATGTGGTGACAATGGGTAATAGGTGTCGTTATTAAAGTCTTAGAAGATGATGTAATGTCTGGTCCTTCGGAGTCGTGGTTCGACGGTGGTTGTCGTGATGGGATATCGGCTTGTGAAGTCTGAAAATCATGAGTGAGTAGTGGGGTGTCCCAAACCCTCGATGTAATAATCATTATATGTTGTGTGTGTCATAGATAATAAATAAAAATGGAGTGTGTGTATGTGTGTGTATAAGCATTTAGGGAGAGATGAAGGAGAGTTCTTCTTTTGCGGAGGGAAATAGTCCCTCATCTTTTTTGATAGGAAGTTTCCTACTATTTATATTAATGGTCTTTCCATATTGGGCTTTTTAGTATGTGATTGGGCTTGAGCCGCTCTTTGAATAAGGTCGAGACTATTCCCCAAATACGGCTGGCCCAATCTTTTAAAGTGACTTTTTAAGCCTTACCTGTCATGGCCTGAGAGCCTGAGCCCATGTACCCATGTGGCAACTATAAGAAAGTCACCTTGAGCCTTGAGTGCTTGAAAAGAGGAAATAAACATGCTTTTATGTTTATGCGATGATGAATGAAGGATGCATGTATTGATAACTTGTAAATATGTATAGAGGAAATGCTCACGTGGATCTGATAGGTATTTAGAGGCATTGAGTCTGGTCTTTCACCTCGGTTTTGGCCGAAGGGAGGATATGTATGAAGCCGGCGGGAGCTTAGCCTCTCGATCCCAGGAGGCCAAATGGGTATGAGGCATTAGAGCCTACCGCCTACTCTTGGCTTGGCAGAATAGGTTAGGTGAGGTATTAGAGCATGGCCTCGCCGGCAAACAAGGAGGCAATGAGTCTCGCCTCGGCAAGGAGGAAAATAGGTATGAGGCATTAAGAGACCCCGAATAAAGTGACCGCTGAGCCACTTAAGAGGTACCAAGAGAGAAATGTCTATGTCAGCTTTGGGCGAGATATGGCTCATGTCGGGCGTAGCCGCCAATAGTGATGAAAGCATGATGGGCCAGTGAGCGTAACGTCTTAAACACTCGTGAAGCTTCGTGTCGAGTGTAGCGTGATGTCGAGCAGGCACAATATGAAGATCATGATAGTGTAAAGCTGGGAGCGGGGAAGCATGCGCTTGAGTGGGGCGCGGTGTACAACTTCGGCCGCGAGTAGATTTGACGGGGAGGAGGACAAAGGTAGAAACTTCGGCCACGAGTAAGCTTCGAGTGGGGAAGCATAATGTAAAGCTCGGCGTGCACATGTATGAAATATAATCCATAGCTGGAGCATGGCGCTTGGCGTAGTGTGCTCGGACGCGAGAAATAATAATCGAGGCTCGGTGCTTACGAGCATAATCTAAAAGCTTCGAGAGCTTTGTCGCGAGCATGGCGTGCGTAGACACGTGAATAATAGTTTGAGGCTCGGGCTTTGCTGAGCAAATCAGCTTCGAGATTTGGTGTGGCGTGGCGTGCCTTGGTGCAGTGAATAATAATAATATGAAGCTCGACATTGGCGCGAGCATAATCACGGCTCGAGCTCAGCGCTTGGCGTGGCGATGCACGGCACGTGAATAATAATAATATGAAGCTTCAGCCTTGGCATATCCGAGCTCGAGCTGCAGGCGCGGCGTGGCGTGCTTTCAGACACGTGAATAATAATAATATGGACTTTCGGCATTGGCACGCGAGCATAATCACGAGGCTCGAGCTTCAGTGCGGCGTGAGTGCAGGGCACGTGAATAATAATAATAATATGAGCTTCTGCGTTGGATGCGAGCATGGCCCCGAGCTTCGAGCTTCGCGGCGTGGCATCTGCACCGCGTGAATAATTATAATATGGACTCGGCATTGGCGCTGAGCATAATCCCCGAGGCTTCGAGCTCGGCAGTGGCGTCTGCGTGAATAATAATAATGGGCTTCGACATTGGCGCGAGCATAATCTCGAGGCTCGAGCTCGTGCCTGCGGCGTCGCGATGCACGTGAATAATAATAATATGGCTCGGCATTGGCGCGGCATAATATGAGCTCGAGCTTTGGGTCCACTGCCATATAAACAAATATGATGTAGGATCCTAAATGCGGTGATAGTGATAGCCCCTCACTTCTTAAGGCGTAAAAATGTATATGTAAATCGGGAAGTAATAAAGATCTATGATTCCTTCATGCCTGATACACCCCCGACTAATGATTGTTATTAACCGCGAGTAGTAAAAATGTAAGGCGTGGCCTAAAAATGTGACCTCGGCAAGGCAGAGATAAACTGTAACCTTGTAAATAATCATGTAATAGTTTGTAGAAGAATAATTCGTGATATTGATCGTGGTTGCCAGGCTATGCTCGTTTGTATTTTGTACTGAAAGTTTTAGAGACATCTTTGTATAGGCAAAAATCATGTTTGAAATCACAGTTATTTTAGATCATACAATGTTTGTCATAGTCTAAGCATATTAATCATATAAGAGAAGATTGTT